>OY728161.1:1367076378-1368276378 GCA_963277665.1 Viscum album
AAACAACCCAAAATATCTTGACCTATTTCATTTGGTGTAGTTGGAAGCTATATTTTGCATGTATTGGGTATCATTATAAAAATCATACATCAGAAGTAAAGAAAGTAAGATCACTATTTACATCCACAGGAATCCGCAAATTCTATACAGTTATAAGGTGGAGAATGAATATTAATTTGGATCCTTCATCTCATGTGTGGATAATATTTCCTTTGGGGAAATCATTTCAAGAAGAACTGATTAAAAAAGGAGAGAATAATTCTCAATGAAATGACCATTAGGATTTATTACAAAGATGTGTTCCCTATTAATTTTCTAGTCTTTATTCTAGATGAGAGGTTGAGTTCTCAATTGAACAGAAACATGGATATAAGACTATATCATAGTCATCTAATAGAATAGCCACTACTGAGTTGGATGAACTAATGATGCAGTTATAAGAGGATCTAGAAAAGTGTTTTAAATGCTTGAGTGCTTCACCATGGGGTACATTAGTCTTCTTTGATAATTTAAATTATGGATTTATAAGCCTCCACATTGACTATCAAGATATTAAAAAAATTATGATAATGAATACGGATCCATTTCTCTAGATAGATGACATGTTTTATCAACTACACGGTGTCATGTATTCTTCTAAATTGGACCATAGGACATGATATCACCAATTAAAGGATAGTAATGATATTAATAATAAAAAATACTTTAACATTTCGTATGGTCACTAGGAGTTCATAGTGATAACCAGAAGACTCATTAATGATAAAGAAATATAATTATATGATCCATGAGAAAGGGGAAGATGAGGAGAATTTTAATAATAATCAAAAAAAATTGAAAAAGGTGAAAATTTATGAAATGAATAGAAAATGTGATTTCTATATGGAGGATGTGTCATTCTTGGGGCACGTTATCACCGAGACAGGAATATTTATCGACCCCTATAAGACAAAGGTAATCGAGGAGTGGCCAACACTAAAATATTTCTTGGAGATCCATAGATTACATAGGCAATATAAATATTTCCAATGATTTTTGAAAAGATTTATAGATTTTAAAACCCACTAACCAAGTTTGATCGGAAGGGAGAGAAGAGTTTTTGGACTAGTTAATGTGAAGACATCTTCAAAGAGTTAAAAAAATAGTCTTACCACTGCTCTAATGATGACACTTCCAACTAGTGGGAAACTATTTGTGTTAAACATCAATGATTACATGAATTACATACAATATTTACTTATTGATAATCATATATATATATCCTACACCTTATGGATGTTTTAAATTAATGACCAAAACATTCCCATGCATGATCTAGATTTTGCTGTTGTTATCCTCACATTGCAAATATGGATACATTATCTATATGGAAAAAATTGTGAAATATATTCTGATTATAAGAATAAAAAATATATATTATCATATAAGGATATAAATTTGAACCAATAAATATGGATAGATATCCTTAATGATAATTATTGGTCAATCCACTTCCATCCCGGAAAATAGAACAATGTGGTGGATTCTCTATGTAGAAATGACCCTGAAACATTATCAAAGATGAGAATTCAGAAGTATCCAAATTTATTATCTTTTTAATGGATTTACATGGGAATAATTTTCAATGAACTTCATAAATCATTTTTGAAATTATTTTTCAACCATCCCATGTAGAAAAAATAAATGATTCTCACTAAAATGATATAGAAATTAAAAAGAGAGTCTAATATGTAATAATAGAGAGATTACCAATGTTCAAAATTGATGATCACATAGGTTTAAGATCAATGTCAAGGATATGTGTACCATCCAATCAATAGATATTGAAATATATTCTTGAGGATTAATTTAGCTCAAACATCTCTACTCACACATAGAGCACAAAGATTTATCAATATCATTGAGGGAAATATTTGTGGGAAAATACAAATAAGGAGATCATTGAATAAACATCAAAATGCATGGTATATTAGATTGTGAAGGATGAAAGGATTAATTTTATGTGGATGATTAATTATTACTAATAAAAAATTAAAATTTGATAACATCACCGTGGATGTTTTCACTAGACGTCCAAAGACATCCATAGGAAAAAATTAGATATTAGTTGTTGTGGACTATCTCACAAAGATAACACACCTTATCACAATATAATAGGTATTCTCACTTGATCAACATGAAATGATATATATACCATATATGTGGTAATTCCTCATGATGTACCACTACTGATTGTAACTAATCAATATTCGAAATTCCACTCAATGTTTTGAAAAAAGTCTCTAAAAATCACTAAACACTGAGTTGATGTTCGGTATGGCTTATCAGCCTCAAACTATTTTCCAATCTGAGTGGAATATTCAGAAAGTAGAATCCATTTTTATAGCATGTTCTACGGAATTTGAAAGAGGATGTGACCAACATCTTCTTATCTTTGATTTCTCTTACAAAAAAAAATTCAGTCATATCATAAAAATTGCTTTATTTAAATCCCTTTATTTGAAAATATGCATAACACTGACGTGCTGGGATGGAATTGGTGAATCTAAGATGCTATGACTTGAAATAGTCGAATAAATGGTGTATAATTTGAAAACAATTAAACATCACATAATATAATCCCATAGATGACAGAAGATCAATAAATATGACCATATATGGGACCAACAGTTTGAGGTTGGATATAGGAGATTACATTGTATATCTCTATGGAATAGGATAATTAGATTATGTAAGAAGTGAAATCTAGGTCCCATGCATATCATCCCCTTCAAGATTTTTTATCATGTTGGAGATTTGGCCTGATGACTACCACGACCACATATCATCTCTAAAGAAAAGAATTTATTCAATATATCCCTCTTAAGGAAGTATATACCAGATCCTTCACATGTATTGAATCCATAGGTGGTATAGTTTGAAAATGATATCTCTTATGAGAAGCATTCATTTATGATTTTGGACCATAGATATAAATTCCAATGAAAAAGGCTACTCAACTAATTAATTTACTATGGAGAAACCATTGGTATAAATAGGAAACATGGGAAACTAGAGTAGGTGATGATGAAGATTATCCCTCACTATTTTCCCAATAGTATTTAAAAATCAATATCGTGCGAAAAATTTCATATGGTGGGAATTATTTAATAAACCATAATTAAATAAATGTAAATACCCATATTATTATTATTTTATATAGTATAAATCCCAAAAATTCATAGATAACACAATACAATCTTTATAAATAATGAATGAATGAAATAAGATGTATCTCTACAAGTTGAGGAACCTATACCAATGTAACAATAACATGACCCTTGGAATATTAATGTGAATATTAGGAATAGTAATACATCCAATAGAATAGTAACATTATCTATGAAAGTATAAATTAAATTTATGCATCTTATAAATGAAAATATGATATAATTATATCCTGGTATAAGTGAATAAATATTTTAGAAATTAGTAATTAATTTTTAGGAATGTTTATAACACGTAATTGTTTATTTGTAATATTATAATTAATAGAAATATTTAAAATATTGTTTTAAATAAAATAATTTCAAAAATGAACATTTTTATTTGTTATTGTTATAATATAATTTTGAGATCTATTAATTAATATTTTAATGTGTTATAGAATTACTGAAAATTCTAAAATCATTATTTTCCATGTAAATGAGTATTTTTATTTAAAATTAAATTAATCAAACTTAGATAATTATTTTAATAAAAAGGAGTTCATTAATTAATTCTACATATAAAAAATGTATTGGTATAATTATTTTTATTTCTATATAATACATGATTTTTACGTGAATAATAAAACATGATAATTTATGATAAATGATAAATAATATATTTTTTCATTTATTATTGATGTTAGGGTTGTGAATGTCAATAATATAAAACTCCCCTCCATTATTTTAATATATTAAGTGGTAAGGTTCAAACTACTCATAGTCTTGATCCAAAATACTTATCCAATAGATAAAATAATGTTAAAAAAACCTCACATTGTCGATAAATACCACCACCCACCACAGATTATCCTCACACATCCCAAGAATTCCAATATTCTAAATGTTGTTTCTATTAAACATCCCAACAACCTACCCAACTTTTAATATCCCGTGGACTCAATGATATTCCAAACCATTTTCCCTATGGAGGTTCTCAAGGCGTAGAAAATCAAGAGGTAAAATCCTCTTTCATTTTCTTTTAATTTCTTTAAATTTTGATTTATTTTCATATCATCACCTCTACTCCATATATCGACGTTGAATGGTAAATCCAGTAGAAATTATATAATATATTTTAATTTTGTTAATTTAAACATTCATCCTCAATTTTCTCCCCTTATTGTTTTTCTCAACAAATGAAAATATCATTCAAGTTGTGTCGTTTTTTCACAACCATGAAAGATGCATTTTCATTTTTTACTACAACCTCTGAGGTAGGTCCAAAAAATATATTATGGATAAATAATATATTATTATAGGTATTTATATTATATATTTATCTATATCTATTATATTTAAAATTTATGATATAATCTCATAATGGTCGATAAAACCGAAAAATAAATTTAATCATTTTTATTAACATTATATCTAATAAAAAATATTAATAACATATAACAAAATGATATATTATACCAATTAAACATATTTATTTTCATTGAAAAAATATAATTTGTATTTTCTAGAATCATTATCATTACGCCTAAACATCCATACAAATAATAAAGTAAACCGATCATGAAAACAAAGAAGATGATCCCTCCCGGAATGATGGAATAGAACTCTTTAAATCATCAAAAAATCTGTAAATTAACGTAACAATTCTATAATAAATAAAATAAATGTATAATAAGTTTTTTACTTGATAATAAACTATTTTTATTGTATTATCCAGGTTATTGAATTGAAAAAAGATTTTACACATAAGGTAAGGGTATTTATCAAACTCAAATCTCAATCTTTTGGTTTTCCCTATTTCTCTCCGTTTTGATTGTGGTGATCCTTTATAGATCCCTAAATTTAATTTTTTTTATCCCATTACATTTGGTGATATATATCTTTTAAATCTAGTTTTGTGACAAATAAAAGGATTGCCTCCAAAATAACTCTTTCATGTGAAATGAAATCTTTTAATTCTCTCAATATGGTTTCTTCATCACTCAAGATTGGTGATTATTATATGAAGTATTTTATTCCATTTATGTGGACCTCTTAATTTTTTCAATGAATTTATGATTTACGAAATTCTAATTAAATCTATTTTCTATTCCATACATTATGATTTGGAAATTATTATTATATGTTCAGTGTGGTATGAATGATTATGTAAATGTTGTGATGTAAAGGGTGCACCCTGAATTATATAGTGCTCCAATGAATTGGATAATGTGATTTTCCACATGATATAAGGTGAAATATTAATGAAAATGAGGATTTATTTGTTCATAATTATGATTTTACAATGATTCCAATATGATATACATGGACATGCTACTATCATTGTTCATAAATATGTGTGGTATTTGAACCCTAAGACAAGATTTTTCATTTTCCTGAATTTCCACTTTCCATTATTTATCTAAATTTCCTATCATTTTTATGTTATTTTGATGATTTTTATGCTCACCCATGTTATATCGATTCATGTATTTATATATTCTTTTTCTGACCGTTCTTCTCATCCCCTTCCTTTATGTATATCCTCAGGTGATTACTTATTCTAAAGAGAACATGAGGACCAATAATATGATAGAGAAGAAGTAGTTAAGAAGATGTTTATGTATTATTATGTAAAAATTATTTTTGGATATATTGTTACTATGAAACTAAAACATTATATCCTGGTTATTATCAATATTATTATTTTTATATTTCAAATGAGGTAATTTTTTTTATGAATAATTAAGAATGCTATAAAAAAATGTTAAGAAGAATCCCTTATGTAAACATGAGCTAAGACTCACCCCATGACTTAAAAACATGGAAAGAGTCATATTAGGGAAGAAACTACTGATATTAACCTAAAACCAACAGAAGTTCCTATTCAAGATCCTAGGATGGTCCCAAACTGCTTAGGGATTTTTATCATGTAAAAATAAACATGAAATTTCCCTCATATAAAACCAACAAGAAATCAAGGTTTCTTGGTAATTGAGGAATAGATGAATAAAATATACTCCTTCTAAAATGAACATGTCCCTAGTTATTTCTCTATAGCCATATAAAATAACATTCTCAAGATACTATAGCCAAAGTAACCTAATGAGGTCAGCTTCACTGATCATCCCAACTACTACCATTTTCATTGAAGGAGTGGTCATAACATCCTAGACTTCTTCCTCTTCAATGAGAACCTCAAGTGGATAGTCAATTCAAGACATGTGAAGTTGGAATACACTCTAGAGTAGGTGGAGAACATAACTATTTTGTATTCAGAAGAAGAGTTAGATTGGTTGAATGTTACATCGAATCATGGACAAATGTTCAATAAAATATGACCATAATATCATTTGACTAAGCTCATGACACTTTGAGAGCATAGCTTCACAGATCCAAAATGGTTTTGCCACCCAATAAGGTGATATCCGATGTTTCTCCAAAATTTGGATGCACTCGTCAAACAGTAGAAGAGAAAAAATAGGATGATTCATATTCTGCTTCAATTCAAGCTCCATACATTGTATATTTTATCCATTAAACACACAAAGAAAAATAACCAACCAACAAAATAAATATCTCATTAAACAAAGAGATCATATCTGCATTTGAAAATGTAAAACACTTGGTAGTACCCTTCTCTATCAATGATTATGCCTCCGAGTATCAGTTCCCCACACATGTATAGGGAACAGATGGCTGCATGAATAGAATACAAGGAAATAGTGGATAGTACTGTAATGGGCAGACCCAATAGTTCAATCATGTCCCAATAGTGGACATATATACTCCATAAACTCATGGAAAAGTTCTCCAGTAAGATCCGAAGAGACATGGAGGTATCTAAGAACCCTCCCATTGTCACCCACACAAATTATTTTTTCATAAATAATTAGTGGGGGTGTGATTATATGATTATCCACAGAAAGAAGGAAGGCTACAAGACCCATGTCACTGAAAGTATTTGTCCATCGACCATAGAACAAGAACTAGAATTATCCACGAAATATCCCCCGTCTTTTAGGTTGCATGATAAGGATAAACCACAGTTCATGTTGAATCAATCATTGTCCTAAATGTACAAAACTCAAAAATAATTGTTGGTTGTCCCATCTTAGATCCTAAAAATGGATTTTATACTCATTTCAAAAGATCATAGGGAGGAACCTGTTGAATCCCTCCATATCACACATGAATTTGATACATAAGTCACTACTGCTGAGGACTATCGAGTGGAGACCATGTCAGTATAATTCTATGTTTTTATGTCATTCATAGATTATCTTCAAGAAGAGGTCATTCTAGTATACATAAAAACCTATATGTTTCATGTATACTCAATAATGTTCACATCCAAAGGTCTTTTATTTACAATGGTTCTTGGATTAAACTCATCCTGATTCTAATTATATGATTTTTAGAGTATAGTAAGGGAATTTTTATCCAAAATAGTTTACTATTGAAGGGTATGATAATAATGAGAAACGATATCATGGATGATTTATATCAAAGATATATTTTGGTATCTCACATTTAACTTGGAGTTTATGGTTGTCATGTAAAACACCATATACAATATCCTACTCAAAGGCCCTGTCTCAATAGAAACATAGAGGTACCTTCAACATTAAATTAGTGTTTTAAATACCAAATTAATGGAAATTTTTACATATTACATGGTGAAAATTCCCCCTCTGACACTCAATAATCCATATATATTGAATAATTAGTCTACAAAACGGACGAAAAAAAACCAATTATGGATGAAGATATACTTGTTATAGCCCCTAATGCCTTGGGGACCACTCTAAAAAATCCATCGAGTATGATTTAAAGAGAATATGGGTTCCCTTAAAATCTATTTGAGGAAATAGACCTTATCCTAGGTGTCTAAGGACCTGCTATCCCCATTAGAAGTGTAAAATACAATCATCTCCAAAACGTCTCTGTAAATAATCTGGAAGTATGGGATGATAATTTGTTTTCTTATTTATTTTTTCACCACAGTTGTGATAGTGGGCTGAATTTCTCTTAAACAACCACCATAGTCTCATAGGTGGAAGAATCAGAGGATGAACTCATAAACTCTCCTCTTCCATTAACGGATGGTTTCATTACAATTTTTGTTGATATTATATAGGTAAATATGAGAATATAAAGATACCCACAACCTTCACTGAATATTTAATTCATTCCTCTTAAGGGTTAAGAGAAGTAAATTTAATTTCCAATGAAGCACCTATATTTTTTTCTTGTAATTATATAGAAAGTAATAGATTGAATAGATATGTGGATATACACCCACTTAGATTACCTGATGACCATTGAGGTTTTAGGAATTCATCCAAGAAGAAGCACCCCTCTCATACTAGAAAATTTGAGGAATAAGTGGAAACATTGTTCAATGAAATCGTCTTATGAGACAAAAAATACCCAAGATAGATCACCAATGTCATCCCTGTCGAGAAAAAGTATTGGAAGAAAAGTGCTAGAATTGATTTTAGGGACCTCAATCGATACTACCCGAAGAATGATTTCCAATTTCCTATCGTATAACTCTTGAATAATTAAACTACTATCTTCCATGCAATTTTCTTCATGGATGAGTTTTTAGAGTAAGAATAGATAATTATGGACCTTGAAGTGAAGATTTCTCTTCCTTCAATAAAGCCCAATGGATCCTTTGTGATCAATACAGTCCCTTGGAAAAAAATAATGATGGAATTATATTCTAACACATTATTAATCATATCCTTAATCAATTATTATGAAGAATAATTGATTCATGTCTCAATAACATATTGGTAAAATCTTGATAGAAATGTGATCACATCACATATCTTCTAAAAGGAATTGTTAAGTTGCAACAACAATATCTGAAGATGTATCCTCTAAATTCTTTGTTCAGAGTAACATCTGGGAACATATATGGAATTGTGTTATGCCATCTTTTCAAGTTGGTGGACCCAAAAAATAAAACATCTATTTCATCAATTTCACCCCAAGAATCTCGATGAACCGAGGGGGGTCCAAGGGCAGTCACCTACAATCATCATTTCAAAGACACCATCGATGTCAAATCTATCACTTTCACCAAGTTAATTAAAAGGAGAATAACTTATAAATGAGATATTGACATCCATGAATCCTTAATTTGCCTCAAGTGGTACATAATACACCAACAGATCTGATTCCATAGGTGGATGAATCACCACTACTATTATATTTTTCTTAAATGGAATGGCCAATTATTTTCATAATTGTATAGAATAATGATTCTAAGAGATAGAAAAATATCTACTACATTTTTATAATGATACTAGGTATTGATATTGGATATTATGATATTGAAACGAACTTCCCCCCACACATTTTTTATGTGAAAATGTTTTCAAATTAGTTTTTGAACCATGAAGTCATTTTGGTTTCGCTTATTTTTCCACTAAAGTTGATAATTGTCTATGAGATATTGACATGGTATCTTTTCCAATTTCAAATCAATCTAAAAAAATATGAAATTTAGTTTTCGTCATAAAAGGTTGTGAGATAATGATCCTTGTCTGATTTTTTTATGGCGCATCCAGCCTCAGAATGTACAACTGTGGAAAATGACCTACTATATGAGGATGTATTATATTACTATAACACTCCCAAGACATGGGGGATGTATTTTATTTGTACCTTTCAATGCTTTATTGAAAAAATGTGGGAAAACGAAAAGATAAATTGGGTTGTCTTGGGTATTTTTTTGTTTCTCCAAACAATGAAATTTTTTCCTACTATTTCTCACTATAAAAAAGCTATACGAATTACTAGGAAAAATTGAAATCTCTTATCAAAAGCTTGGAACTAGCCCTACTACTACTAACAGACTACCTAAATATCAATTGTTTTTCTAAAATAGTGATAATGAATATTAATAGTGAATATGAAATCTAAAAGGAAGAACTAGACCCTTTCACTGGATACATTAGGTGAATAATGTAAGAGTTCACTTTTGATCCCACATTATTGCATGTTCCTAAATCATTGAATTATCATGATAATTCATCAGATAATGCATCCTTAGTCTAGTCTAGTGCTGATTTTGAGGATTCAATATTCCATATAATGCATCATATAATGGTATCAATGATCATATCCTTTGACATGAATGAAATCATTGAGGTCAACATAGTAACAGATCATGATGATAAAAGTTTTAACTCATTAATAGATGAAAACCATTATTAGTTATCTAAAAAATAGGACCCTCATAATTGAATGATATCTAAGAGAGTGGATTCAGCATCGAGCAACAAAATTTACCCTAAAATATGGTCCAAATGATAAAAATTCCCTCAAAAACAATGGATTCAATAGAATCCTACTCAGATAAATATTATAAAGATGGATTCCCAATGTCATGAATGAATTTCATGGGGTCTCCTACAATTCTCATCAATCTAAGACTAGGATATCCCATCAAATCAGGAAGCTATGTTGCTACTAGAAAACCATGATATAGGAATGTGTGGTATACACTATTAATATGATTCATGAATGATCCCTACAATCATCATCCATTAACTCAAGAAATAAATACATATAACTAAATATTTCTAGGTATTTTAATATAGGGGATGGATGTCTTGGGGATATATTCTCTAACCACAACTATGCAGTTTAAGTACATCCATTCTATTACTGAGTTCTTATCCAAATGTTGTGAAGAAATAACCTCAATAAATCCTAGATGAAGAATCTCATTAAATTCATAACATCAAATATCATCACAATATTTGAAGTACCTCAGACAATAATAATGGACAACAACATGAAATTCATTTATATAGAGTTGAAGAAACAATACTAAGATTACAACATCTAGTCTATCTAAGCACCCTAATTTCACGAAATAACTAGTGAAAAAATAGATGACTTCAATAAGACGTTATCAATTAAACTCTAGAATATGATGATAATTGGCACAAATTCCTGGCTAGACAATATGGTCAGGGCTTAATGGGCCTACCGTACCACTAAATGTAATAATACATACGAAACATTATACCCATTGGTGTGTAGGACTTAGGTAGTATTTCTTATAGTGGTCTAGTTTCCCTAGATCCGAATATCCATTTTCATACAACTCTATGGTGAAGAAAAATAAAAAACACCTGGATTAATTGGAGCGACATGATGATAGAAGGAGGAGAGCATTGAAAAACCATGAATTTTATCCTAATCAAATAACAGATGTCTTTAATAAAATGTAATTTTTTAATTTCATTCTTTATAGGGAATTATTATTATATCCCATAACCAAAATTATTCTAGGAAATAAGCCTTAAAAGATAAAACCTCAATGGTATGGGCATTATATCATACATAATGTCTATACCAATACAAACTACTTAATGACCATGATGGATAAAGAATGTGTCACTGCCCCACTAATGACTGCTTTCATAAGATAAAATCTACAATGCTTCCATCAGGTGTATCTTGTCAATGAAAAAATATATTATACAATACCACTTCTCTCATAATGGTATATAGATGTTAAATTGAACAATGTACCTTAGCCTAGTCTCATGTTGTTAAAATACACAATAATATGATAGAAGAAATACATTATACTACAAAATCTCTCTCATCTGTCCCACATGGCATTAAATCGTATGATGATTTTCTTCACCACATGATGTACAACTGAATGAATCCACATGTATTCAACTTCATTCACATAGAGTGACCCTCATCCGTACCACTTTACATTAAATAGAACATTTCTTATCCTGGAAGCAAGATGATAAACTACATAACATTATTTTTCCATACCACATGAAGATAAAAATTACGGGATATGTCCCCATAACAAGATATTAAACTGCACGGGAAGCATCCTCTCACCAACAATTCACTACATACGAGCTATATTTGTGAAAAATAAGGATAAGATTCCCACTTTATTATGTTACAGTGAGATCCAAATAGGGAATATCTTCCCCCAAGAACCTCATCTGGCATGATTACTCCAACCAAAGGATACATAGTGATGATCGAAAAACCATTCTTGGAGTTATCCATAATGTTTCTTTCCTACCACATTAGGTGACCAATTCCTTATATAAATATGATAAACTAAATGGATGATTTCCACCTCGTATGACACTAAAATGGATTGTTTCCAAGAAAATTATGTGTCTTGATTCCATCCATCATGGGATATACAGTGATGAACATGCATCCATTGTTGGTCCCACTTCAAACATTCATATTCTTTCATGAAGATCCACCCATGTTCTTACATCAAGACATTAAACTGAAAAAATGACGTATTTAACACATAATATTAAACTGTATGGATTTCAAGAAATATTTACAAATTTAATCCCATTCAAATGAGATATGTATGGATTTTTTATCCTATATCCTATCCCAACTATTTCATGACAAAAATATGCCTATTATTTTTAAAATTCCTTCCATGTTTCAAGAAACATTTTTATTCCTTATTTCTGACACTGAACATAACTGACATAGGATTTTGATCATTTTTTATGACTTACCTAGAAGAAAAATTCACATATATAGAGAACCTATACTTTTAAAAATATTATAAAAATATTTTAATCATAAATAACCACGAAATTAAAATCCATGTTTTGTGATGTCTGGTGTCTTTGGATGGTTAGATTCATAAAACTGAAAATATGGAAATAGCATAAAAAATATTCATTATAATCATCCATAATGATATTTTAACATACATTGATCTCCAACATTTTCATATAATAATCTAGGGAATATGTGAACAAAAGGATAAGATAAAAATCCAAATAAGGGTATATGAATAAGAGGAAAAAATCTTAGTTAGAAGGAATAACATGTTGAAATGAAATGTAGTTGATAAAGAATAAACTAGAGAAAGTATAAAATGTGGATAATGGGGATATATAATAATGGAAAATAATAAATGTGGAAACAACACACAACCTGAAAAAAATCACGAGTCAAGTCTAACTACCATGAAAATTTCACTTGGTGGACAAAGTCCTATAAAGAAATCAAGATCACTACCTATCCCAACATGACATCTCATGAGACTAAACATTTTATAATGAATTAGAGATTTATTTGAGAACACCAATCAGAACATGTTAATGATTATGTGATACACAATAATAATCAAACATGTGGTTTGAACATAAGGTTACCTAAAGAAATAATTGGGAATCACAAACTCCACACAAGGCATAACCAAAGGTCATTGCATAAAAGAGTTCTTTAATGAATGGAATTAAATCATAAATTGAATTTAATAATGTAATATATGACTACATAATGATAAATTAGGTCTAAATTATCTGAAAACATTTAAAATGAGTGTTTTGGAGACTTAAAAAATGTGCCACTATACTGGAGTATAAGGGAAACATTAAAGAGTTATTAAAATAGAAAATTATTAATTGTTTATAAAAATAATAAATTAACAAAGATACCATGTCAAGAAAATATACGAGATTTTATAAAAATAAAAAAGTAAGGATAGTACATGAAAATATGTATGAAATCGTAATGATATCTTTAATCGAGGTTTCTTTTCAGGAAGAATTGAGAAGTGGCCCTTCTGAAAATGTGTATTTCCCCATAAATGAAGAATGTACTAATATAGATACATGAGTTTTGAACATACAATCAAACTTTATAATAATTACAAAAATAATGAATCATAACAATTGGCTCATGAGAGAGAAGGATTAACTTGAATGGAAAATGGAGGATCAGGTAGAATCACTTGCCATATCTCCAATCTAGTTATTCCCTTCATCATAATGTCATGAATAATCAGATTAAATATATTAAATAAATATTTAATTTAGAACCATTTATACCTCTATTTGAATTGTAATAATTTTATTATTTTCATATAAGGTATTTTTTATGTGTTATAAGAGTCAATTTTATCATTCTAGAGCATTCATTTCCATGCATTTCATGATCAGTTCACTTGTATACATGTATGGAAAATCATGTAAAACAAGAATAATGGTATAGAATTGAAATTATACGTTATTAATGAAAATAAAATATATTAACTGTTTATATTAGTTATTTTTTATTTGGGGTGAGATTTTTTCATTATATAAGATGATCGAGAAAATCATTCAGATTTTTGTGGCAGTTTTTCAATCATCACAAACTAGTTATGTTTTATTAATTAAGATTATGTATATATAATTGTTATTTATTTTTTAATAGGTTTTATTCAATATATTATATTTTTATATAACAATAAAAATGGTTTTATGAGTATTCTTGTTGGATTTAATGTAAATTAAAAACTTAATCATCCTGGAATGTGATGAATGAACACATCACAAACACGATTTTGAGTTTCAGTAAAAATTTTGAGGGTAAGATAAATGATGATTAATTATTCCATAAACATGATAAGGTTATAGTATATATAAAATAATTTATTTTTAATTAAAGTTGGAAAAGGTGAGATGTGGAGAGAATAATAAAATTTCTGACGTAGAAAATATATTAAAATAAAATGAAAGATGATTTTAACTCTTGAATTTATCCTCCTTGAGAACATCCGTAGGGAAAAGGGATTAGAAATATTTTTGAGACCCAATCATGAAGGACGTGGGGGAGAGACTTGGGATGATTAATGGGTAGAATTTGGACAATAATCAATGTTTGAATGGTGCATCAAAAGGATGTTATGATAGGTGGTATATAAAGTGGTGTAGATAGGTGTTTTCTCATTATTATATTCTTTAGTTTATATTTTTTTATCAAGAAAAGATATAGTGATGAATCCATGATAATATAAAGAATCAATAGATGGATTATTTGAGAATAATGTTTTATCATCCGAGAAGATTTATCTTATCATGTATATACCCTATAAATTACCGTATTTTTCTATTCACAAAAAATTCAATTACAATAGGAAAATCCCATAAATTCATTATAGCCATTTTTTGACTTGTAAAACTACAAAATGGACTAAATTTTGTTATTTTTTTAATATTTATGAAAAAATTTATATTTAACTAAATTCATAATTTATTTTGAAAATCCCAATTTTAGAATTATTACTGATTTCATAACACATTGAAAAATTAATCTTGTGTAATGCCCAGACCCCAGAAGCCTAGAGTCCGTGCATTATTTTAATAAATTGGCATGATTACAAGGAATCAAGTCCGGATATACTGATCAGTTTAGCAGTCTTGGAAAATATATTATATACATAAATGTTACATTACACATTAGAAAATAAAACACAGCATTAAGGATCCTTAGAGAACACTATTAATCCCCTAGCTTAACCCAGCTTATCAATCATAATACCCTTCTTGGAATACTAGGGAAATTAATGCATAGAAAGGGGTAAGCTCAAATGCTTAGTAAGGATAACAATACAGTAGAATCTTTCATAAATAAGTATAAACTTTTAAGGCAACTTATAAGACTAAAACAAAAGACTTTAAAACTTATTCTTCAATATAATATGGAAAAGATAAAATAAAATAATTCCATTTAAATATTCACATGGATATTCTACTAGTCAAATAATCAAATGAAATATCAATATCCATTTTCATAATGTTGGAATGCATAATTCCAGACTTTAATAACTACATAGTCAAGGCCTTGTGCCTATAAAATAAATACAATTTTGTCAAGGCCTTGTTCCAAGACAGTAGTTTGACTAATGAGACATACCGATGCGTCAAGGTGCTATAGAGGGCTACACCAGTCACTTACTAAGTCCAATGCATTCCTCATATGAAAATGTTTAAACATATCATAGACATTCGTATTAAAACTATCATAAGAAATACATTACCCATAAACCACTAATGGTATAAAAATAACATATCCATATAAAAACATATCTCAAAACCTTCAATACAATATGGAGTTTTTGTATAATAAAAAATCAACTTCAAATTAGTTTAAAATCCCTCAAAGCATGTTGATATAGATGAAAATGATTTGTAAAACTCTTTTTGAGAAATATCCCATTTTCATAAAAATTTTTAAAAGTCACACAATTTATAAAGGAATACATTTAAAAAAAATTGAATCAAAGTATCCCATACCACCTTGATACTTTTGAATGGAATTATCAATTTAAAAATAGTCATGTCTATATAAATAAATCCTTAAAAACCATTTTGAAAACATGGTCATTAATGGGAATGATTTAGAAAAATAAATATTTAAAACATTTAAAATGTTGTTTTTGTAAAAAGGTGCCTTAAAAATAATCCCATTGAAAAATCTTTTATGAATCATGGAAATGGATAATAAATATGTCCCATTAGATACATACGTAAAAACAACCTCATATAATAATGAGATTGTGACATTAACCCTTACCTTGCACTTTCCTTTAGTCGATGGTATGTTTATCCTCCTGTATAAACACCGTAGTATGTTATTAAATTATACCAGACCCATATTAATATTTATGACATCATACATGATTCATTTATTTTTCGTACTATCCATTTAATAATAATTTCCATGTTAAATTATCATTTCGGGTAATAATCACTTTCTTTCTCATACGTGTTTTAACTTGTTACTCTTGATTGTATCACATAGATCATGATTTAAATTATTCCAGAATATAAAACATGATTTATATATCATATATATTTTGAATATAAATATGTATAATAGATGTATATATATGAAATGGAAAACACTGTTTATGGAGATGATAGGTCATATGTACGCATAAACGTTATTTCTGTTTTCATATCGTATTGAACGAAACAAAGTGAATAAGATATATGTAAGTAAAAAAATATATAAATATACATATATCTCTCCAATATCATTATTATTCCATATATTACATACTTATTAATGATATATATTTTATAATCATCGTTGAATGGTGGACATGGAAATGAATCTCATCGTGTTGGGGAGACGGTAATCCGTATGTATGCACGAGCAACAATATAATTATACTGATGGAGAAATCTTATGTAAATGGATGGTATATAATATATACATAATAATTAACATTTTATATTTACTATATACATTAGTTATACTCATTATTATATCAATCCAAATAATGAAGTGTTTGAATAACAAACTACACCACGACGTGGAGACGGTAATCCATATGTACGCATGTATGGTGACCTTTTCATTTAGAGGATTGATAGAATAATAAATTTGGTTGTACCATTTTTATAATAACATCCCATTATATAGAAGATACTGGGTTTATTATTATAGAATGGAAACCACAATAAAAGAGGAAGTGTAAGAAGAAAAGAACATGAAATAGGTGATGAAATATTTTCCACTTCTTCAGGTTCTTCCTTTTGATTTGATCAAAAGGGATCCTTAGGATGGCATTAAGACCAAAGTAATGCATGTACGATTAAAGGAGGAATGTTGGGATGATATATTTTCAGGTGTTTTCTAAATCAAATGTCTTTGAAGGTGTTAATTAGAGAGAAGGGGGAGTGCCCATTGATAAGAGGGGTGAGGGGAACCTTAGGAAAATCTAGAAATATTATTTTATAATAAAATAATTTTCTATTTATAATGGCTCAGAAATGAATAATGTTAATGATAAGGTGGGTATGGGTCAAAAAACACTCAACCAATAGGTTGTAGATAGGTTTGGTTCACTATATTAACATTATCTTTTTATTAAATAGTTTGACATTTACCAAGTCTCTTTGTATTTTTAATATTATATGGTTAATAAAAATAATATAAACATCCATGAGAACCACAATTGGTTCATTAAGGACATATATAATATTATTTATGACCTTTTTTGGATCCTTATATTTTTTGGAAGAGAATATAAATTAATAATATAATATTTGTTTTAAATAATATCTTATGTCATTTTGACACTATTTGGTATTTTGTTTTTTCAAAATTCATAACAACATTATTAAATCAAAAAAAATTCATCTAAACAACCCAAAAATGTTATATTAACCACGAAAATTAGTTGAATTTATAAAAAGTCTCAAATTTCATTTATTTTGATATTTTTAATGTCAATTATTTTAATCTTTCATTAATACGGTAATTACTACACCATCATCGTGCCATAAAAAATTTAATTATATAATGTCCGAAAATTATAAATAAAATACCAATATTTAGGAAATCCTTTTATATTTCTAATGAATACTTATAGTCCAATTTATCTTATGTAAAACCAAATATTAAAAATGTTTTAGTTATTTAACATTGATTTTACCTCTTTTAACTCTTCTTTAAATAAAATAACAAAAAATGTATTAATCTAATCTCTGTGGACGAAAGAGGTTAAAATTTGATTCCTAAGGATTTTTTTGGTTGAATAATACTTATCCAATATAATTAGGCCATGTGTTAGGGTAATAATAATAACTTTTTATCCCTTAATTACAAAATTTACTTTTAACCGTGTTAAATAAAAGTAAAAAGATACTATTCACAAAAACAAATTCATCTTATTGAACCAAATTTTACTTACTGATAAAAACCGTGTCTTTCAGATTTTTGAAATTAAACTCACAGAAGAAATAAAATTATGTTTTATGTAAATCTGCAATTGCTCCTTGGAGGTGGGTAAACGACGGTGAAAAGTTCAATAAAATTTTATTTATCTAATATTATTACGAAATGAATCCAATGAATTACATTGAACATATATTGGTATTATGTATCTATTTTGACCTAAATGAATTTTAAATAAAATAATTAATTATTAAATAAAAAATTGATTTTAAACTATAACTCATTGTTTTTCACTATTCATCAAAAATTGAATGTTTTCATAAAAATACCAAAAAATCACCCTAATATAAGTTTGAAATTATGAATTAAAAATGAATTATATTTTTAAAAATTAAAAAAATATAAGTTTTATTTATTAATTTAAAATTAATTCTCTGCCCAAACAAAAAAACCGTGTATTTAAGAAATAAAAACTATCAAATGATTGACACTTGTTTATGTTCAATTTCAAAGTGAAATTATTTCCAATGACCAAAATTGTATTAAATGGTAAAAATATAATCTAATTATACTTTAAAACCAATCAAATTTATAATTTAACAATATAAATTATTTCTATTAAAAAATTTGTTTTCAATTAAAATTTAGTATTGTTCACTATTCATCAAAAATTGAATGTTATCAGAAAAGTACCAAAAAGTTATCCAAACTAATTTTTTTTGTATGTATTCTAAATAAGAATAAGGTTTCCTAAAATTGAATATATGGAAGTGGCATATTTTATTTTTAAAATGGGTTCCCCATTAAAATGCTATAAAATTGCATTTTATCAAAAAATAATTCATTTATCTAAAGATGTGATTTTTTTATATATTATGTATAATAAAAATATAATATGTATTATAAAATTATAAGAAATATATAAATTTCAAAATTCAGTTAACACTATTCATAACAGCTTTTGAACGGCTATTTTGGTAAGTCGTGGTGAGCATGAACTCGGTGTTGCGTGTAGCGAATGTTATTGAATTACATTGAAGAAATAACATAATATTAAATCATTGGGTGTTACATTCTCCCCTCCTTAAATAAATTTTATCCTCAAAATTTGAAATTGTTATTTGAAAATAAATGGTTAAAAATAAAAAAATACATTTTTGGAAGACCCACATTAGAAATTTGGTTAATATAATTTAGTCTTAATAGGAGGGAAAGGGAAATGAAAAAGTTACCAACTAATTATGATCTCGATTAGGATAACATTGGTAGAAATTGGAGACACATAATTGGAGGAAAAACATAAATATTTATAGGGAGTGATTGAGGTCATCAATCACAAACAAGTGTAAAATTCAGGGCCTCAAATCCATCAATCTATGATGATTTAAAATACCATCGGTTCAATGAAACATAATTTATTAGGATAAAAAAATTTGGTTTTAATATATCTTCACTAAAGTTTAAGAATTAATTTATTCATAGAATACGAAGGAATATATATATATATATATGACAGGTAGAGTTTCATCCTTTATCTAATCCCTACCCAAAACTCATCTTTTACTCCAAAAGATTTTAAGAGAAATATTCAATTTATCCTAATCGTATAGGGTTTCAAAACTAATGAATTTATAAATCACCTCTTAGAACCTTTAAAAAAATTCATTATACAATCCAGGGACTTCATGTAGTCTAGTGGTAGGCGATAAATCCCAGCCACACTATAGTTGTGGGTTTGATTTTGGCAGCTTTGTCAGACGCGACGGGTTGTCACACGGTCTCTGTGTTGTCCTTTTTATAAAAATACAAAAATAACCTTAACAGTAGTATCTAATTTAAAAATTAATCTATTCCAACCTTTAGACTTAGCCAAAATACTTCTATTCAAAATCACAATCAAAAATTTATAAGGAAGTTAAACATAATGAAGATCCTTTTTGCCACGTAATAACATGTGAACACCTTCATCATGTATTATTTTAAAACATGGTAACACCCTAAATTACAATAAATCCTTATTGATAACATTAATGCTCCCTTATTAAATATAGAATACTGGATATATTCCTTATATCGAAAAATTTTGAATATTCCAAAAATGATGAAATAAACAAACTATTAATCAGTTCCAAGGAAGTCAAGAATATCCAATATAATTTATCCAAATGAACCATCTATTATTCCAAAATCAGTACCTCTTTATGAGGACCATATTAAAGATTACATTTCCTTCAACCATGTATTTTCCAAAAAGTGTAGCTTACTATTAAATATCTTTTCTTAGAACTATATAATCTCAAATCCTCAATAAAATAGAACTGTAGTAAAATCGTTATTTATCTCCATAATTCATATAACTTGTATATTGTTGATACGACACTCAAATAAAATAATTCTATAATAATAACATAATAACACTAGTATTCCCCTTAATCTTCGGTAGTATCATAACTTGATTATTATCCAATAGCATCATTTAAGTTATACTATGATGACTGGTACATTGATTCACGTAGTGTCCCAACGCCTTGGAGATGAAGCATTGTACATTTGAAACTTTTTTCTTACCTGTTCAATCACGTACTTGGTGTCCTTTTTTTCTACACTTATAACAAACTCTCATTCCCTTCAGGCAAGTACTAGAGTGTTTTTTCCCATATTTACTACAGGATGTATATTCTACTTTTCCCTACTTCCCCTTACTTCCATTCCATCTACTTGGAGCCATTTCTAAACAATGGAATCAACTAGATTAGTTTATGAATTGCAATATATAAATACGAACTTGTAAAACACTTAACATAAATTGAAAAATTTATGGATATAATCCATAATCATAAAAATGTTTTCATTGAGAAGTATATTATCATAAACCCTTCATAATGGTTTTTAATGAAAATGAGAATCATCCAAAGCATATCCCCCTAGAGTGTCGTAACCAAGAGTTCAGTAAGACCCGTTGTCGTGCACCAGTTCCCGTTCGAGACTAGCTCAAATTGGTGTTTATGAGTTTTACCCCTAGGTACACCCGTGCCAGTATAAGTACCTGACCTTATAACAATACATAATATTGAATTAAATGAATAATTAACATTGAAGATCTTTTCAGGTTTATAGTTTTAGATAATTATTCCACAACTATTACATAACAAATTGAATATTACAAGTAGACACTACTACTCAGTATCAATTTTTTTTCATAAAATAAAAACTCTAAAAAAGAAATATGTCAAGTTCCATATTTTAGAGAGCATGAGTTTTCATTGATCCCATCGTTGACCCTATTCATCTTTAGGTCCTGTGGAAGAAATATCAAAAACATGAGATGAGCATAAAAAGCGTTGTAAGGGTTAAAAGAAACAATGATGGAAAACATTATCCCATAAATAAATTCAAATCAATGGAACTATATTTTCCAATCATAACGTACATTAAGAAATCATAAGATTTATAAATAACACACACAAATCATAAATCATAAATGTTACTTATGGCATCCTTATCAATCATACATTATAGCAATCACTGTTGTGTAGGGAGTTACACTTGGAATACACATCATAGTATATTCCCTAAATCTCTTATGAGAAACATCACATTTACCTCCGTCAAATTACCCAATGCATTGGAGAGCTATCTAGGGCTCACCCGCCCTAGTTTTATCACGGAACCACCCATATATGTAAACAATTCCCAATAACAATACCATAATAATAACACATAACACATTTATAAATGAAAGATAACATTTCCACAATTCAATATATCAAATCAAGATATTGAAGTAAACAATGCATTATTAAATCATTTTCAAACCCATTTTAAAAATAGATTTTTGAATCAAAGTGTCCCATACCACTTTGAAACTTTTAAATTAATTATCATTTGATAAAATTAATTCCAATATAAATAAATCCTAAAACCCATTCTGAAATCATGGACATTAATGAGAATAAATCTTTAAAACATTTAAAACGATATTTTGGTTGAAGATTTTTTTAACAAAAAGAGGGATTCTTGAATACAAATACATGAGGAATAAAATTTAATCTGAACTTTATAATATCATGAGAATAAAGGGATTCATGATATAATATTTCAAAGGAAATTATATACACCATATAAGAGTGAATTGGTTCATAACAACAATGATGTCTCAGTGGAGATGTAAATTGAGATGGAATCCCTTATAAAGATGGTATCTTTAAATCAAGGATAAATCAATCACACAATTATGTGTAAAAAATATAAATACACCCAATATAATTGGATATTAAGTGTAAAAAAATCAGAGTTCAGTCACGCATATTCATAGGATGACATATTCAAGAAGTACAAGTTGAACAAAAATAAATGAAATTGGGTTAAGAAGTACCCTTGTAAAAATTTGATAGCCAAACGATGTCACATTAAAATTAAAAAAATGAGTTGATGAGATAAATAGGGTATATCAACACATGAATATAAATTTTACATCAATAAGGATATATATTAACATTTCCCAATATAAGAATATGTAAATTAAAAGATATAACAAATATAAGTCTTTTAAAAAGAGGAGGGTGAAAGGCTCCCTTACCGATTTGGTAACATAAAAAACATACGCCACATGAAATAAGGATCATACAATGAAGATTTAAATACTCATAAATGAAATTATATTACACAAATATTACAATCATGGGTAGTATATACACCACAAAAAAGGAAATAGTTTCAATATAGCATGAATCTCATGGGAGTAAAAAGTGAGATAAACACCCCTTACCACGTTGTAATCAATTGAGTCGAATGATCAAAAGTTAATAACCACCAATTGAATCACAGAATACCATGAATATAATGAGAATAATGATAATATATATATATCAAATGGAAGTACACAATACAAAAAATTCAATGAATAGGTGGCGAACAATGGAAATCTCCCGTAATTAAAAGGGAGATAAGAAAATCCCTTACCTTGTGTCTAACATGACACATTCATTCTTTAATCTCCTGAATAATAAAAAAATATGTTAATTTCTACTTTCCTCAGATCCTTTTTTAAGTTTTTTATTCCTTTTATATTACTTATTACCATGTTATTAACATTATGTAATCATTTAAGTTAACAATGGTCGTTTTGTTGATTTTTGGTACTTGAGTAAAAAAAAATGAACACCTTATTATTACAAGTTGTTCATGTGGTAAGATATACATTATATTTATAATTATATTAATTTTTTAGATATCTTATATATCATATATATCCAGTATATACATGTTTTTATAATAGTACATAACATTTAGTGGTTAGAAATGAAATGCCCCGTTCATGGAGACGATAAGCCGTACGTACGCATGAACACTATTTCCATTTAAATTTCTTATTTTAATTTAATTAAAAACATAATGATACATAGTTATATTATAATTTAATTATAATATCTTATAAAATATTAATAACACCGTCCTTTATACGTCCCACCTAAGGCATTAACGAGTCATAACACATTGAGGGGGCAGTAGTCTGCACTTCCTCTAATGAGATTATCATATTTACCCACTATGGAAACCATAAAGTATCTCAATAAATGGAAACATACAGAAGAATAAAGAAAAAATAAACATAATATATATAATATATAAATAATTTTCCATCATAGTGGCCACCATGAGACGCGGTTGGAGATATATGAACAATCATCGTTTCGTGAGGCTTTAGTATTCCATCCACAGAAACATTATGTTCTTCATCCATTAGATGGAGGTCTGTGTAAGTGTACTTTGAATACATCTCATTAAAACATACTAGTATATTTAGGATACTGGTTTTGTTAAAAAAATAATGAAATAAAAATATTTTTTGGGGTTGGAGAAGTAAAATAAAAGAAAACAATTTAAGAGAAATCGTTACCTTTAATTAGGGTAACTCCCTTTGATTTTAACCAAAGGACTTATTGAAGTGCCTTATGCCTAAGGTAAGGCTTCTAGGAAGAGGATAAAGATATAGGGAGATTAATTGGGCAGCGGTTTGACGATCCAAAAGTCTTGAGAGATGTAAGGAATTGGTTAAAGTGGTCTAGTTTTATAAGGGGGAGGAGGGGCACCTTACGAAAGTGTGATAATATTATTTTATTATATAATGATATTCGATTTATAGAGGTCCAAAAATAATTATAATTGAAGATAAGATGACTCATAGTCGAAATAATATCATCCAATAGAAATTGGATAGGTTTTGGATTTTATTTTGATATTTATAATACTATTTAGTTAATTATTTTATTAATGAGGTAAATACTACATCATTATTGTGTCATAAATAATTTTACTTATGTGATGTCTAAAAATTATAAAAAAACACCATGATGTAGGAAATATTTTTATATTTCCAATTAATATGTATAGTCGAAAATTTAATTTTTATAACACCATATAAAAATTAATTTTCTAAAAGATTTTGGTTTATGTCATTTTTGCCTTTACATTAAATTAAATAATCTAAAATGTAATAATCTTCCATAAGTGGATCCATGGGGTCCCAAAATAGACCCAAATATTTCCATGGTCTGCCATTATTCATCCAATAATGTTAGAACTAGTGTTAAAGTAATTTTAAATTATTATAATATTCTTTTTACCTTGAATTACACTAATTACCTTTAACCGCAGTAAATAAATGTCAAAAAGTTACTATTTATAAAAAATTATTTTCATCTTATTGAATCAAATTTTACATCTTGATAACAACAATGAATGTCATATTTTCGAATTTAAATTCAAAGATGGGGTAAAATTTCATTTAAATGAAAAAGTTATTTTTTTAACTACTACTTAGTGATTTCACTATTCATCAAAATTGAAGTTTTTCATAAAAATACAAAATATTCAGCCTAATATTTATTTGATATTCCAAATTAAAAAATGATTTCTATTTTTCTATATTCAAAACAAAGATTTTTCATTAATTAATTTAAAATTAATTCCCGTTGTTAAAACAAATAACATGTTTTTAAGAAACAATAACTATTAAAAGATTGGCACTTGTTTAGGTCCAGTTTCATAGTGAAATTAATTCCAATGACCAAAATTGGATTAAATGGTAAAAATATATTCTAATTAAACATTATATCTAAATTAAAATATAATCTACTCTTATAAATAAATTAGATTAAAACACAGTTTTGAATTACAATACAATATTTATCACTATTCATTAGAAAATGAACTTTATCAGAAAAATTCAAAAATTTACACAAAGTAAATTTTGATTTCCCCATTCTAAAGAAGGATTTGATATGGTTAAATACAATGTATTAATGTGACCAAAATTATATTTAAGGAGGTTTCTCCATTAAAAAGTCATAAATTGGCCTTTTAATGTAAATTAGGCTTAAAATTAGATTCATTAACATTTCAAGCCACTAAATATTAATGGATAAATGTAAATGCAATTAACAAACATGTATAATAATATTTTTGTTAGTTTTTTTCATTCCCTTCAATAAAAAGGCAAGGAGTTTACTACCATTTAAAATAATAATATTATATTATTAGTGTCCAACGTAAGATTTCAAAGAAACCCATTGTTGCGTATCAGGTACAGAATCAATCATATCCATCCATTGAATGAAAAATGAATATTTAATTCAAAAAAATTAATAAATATTAAATATGTCTTATTATTTATTTACTTCAGATGTTATAGCCAGAGCTGCCTATACATGCTCGTATCCAAACAAGGATGTATTTTCTTGGAAAACTCACAAAATCTCCACATTACCAAATTTCTAATATGTTATTATATAATAATACTCAATTTCTATTTTAGGGTAATGTTATCTAATCAGAGTTTATCTAAATAAAGTTTCCAATTATATTTATAAACTCCCACTTATACCAACTGTAACGCCCTGCCCCCAAAAGCCCCGAGTTGGTGCATTATTTTAATACATTGGCATGATTACAAGGAATCAAGTCCCGAAAGGCCAATCAGTTTTCCAGTCTTGGAAAAAAGATTAAATACATAAACATTGCATTACACATTAGAAAATAAAACACAACATAAATGATAGTTTGATAATTCCATTAATCCCCTAGCATAACCATGATAATCAATCATAATCCACTTCTTGGAATCATGGGGAAATTAAAAAATAGAAATGGGTGAGCTCAGATGCTCAGTAAGGATAGAAATATAGCGGAACCTTTCATAAATAATCATAAACATTGAAGTAAATTTATAAGACTAAAAAAAGAATTTGAAACATAAACTAATTCAGAATATGGAAATGATACAATAAAATAGTGCCATTTACAAATTCACATTAATATTTACTAGTCGAATAATCACATGCAATATCAATGCCACTTTTATAATGATGGAATTCATAATGCCAGACTATCATAACCACATAGTCAAGGAATTATTACAATAATAAAAATAATATTTTGTCAAGGACTTGTGCCACGATGCTAGTTTGTCTCATGAGACCTACTAATGCATCGAGGAGCTACAGCGGGCTCAACCCGTCACTTACTAAGTCCAATGCATTCCTCGTATGGAAATGTATAATCATAACATAAAAATTCATATTAAAACTATCATACCTAATGTCAATACTTTATCCCTAAACAATGAATGGTATAAAAATAACACAACCACGGTCAAGCATATCACAAAAACTTCAATACAATATGGAAGTTTTTTATCATAATAAATCAACTTGAAATAAGATTAAAATCCATCATAGTATGATGATATAGATGAAAATTATTTGTAATACTCATTGAGAGAAATATCATTTTTTTATAAAAAAATTAAAAAGTCACACAATCTATAATGAAAAAATTTGAAGACATTTTTGAATCAAAGTGTCCCATACCACTTTGAAACTTTTTAAAGGAATTAACACTTCAAAATCATTCATGTCTATAAAAATAAATCCTTAAAAACAATTTTGAAAACATTGACATTAATGAGAATGATTTAGAAGAATAAATATTTAAAACATTTAAATTGATTTTTTAGTGAAAAGGCACATTAAAAATAATCCCATTGAGAACTCTTTTATGAAACATGGACATGGATATTAAATATGTCACAGTAGATACTTACGTAAAACAACCTCGGATAATAAAGAGATTGTGAAATTAACCCTTACCTTGCACTTTCCATTAGTCGAGGGTATGTTTAACCTCATGTATAAAGGCAATAGTATGTTATTAAATTATACCAGAACTATATTAATATTTATGATATCATACATGATTCATTTATGACTTTATACTAATAATTTAATAATAATTTTCATGTTAAATTAACATATCTGGTAAAAATCACTTTCTTTATCGTACATGTTTTAACTTGTTACTCCTGATTGTATCACATAGATCTTGATTCAAATAATTCAAAAATATAAAACATGATTTATATTTTATATATATTTATAATATAATTATTTATAATAGAGGTATATATATGAAATGGAAAACACCGTTTTTGGAGACAGTAGGACGTACATACCCCTAAACATTGTTTCTGTTTCCATATTGTATTGAATGAAACTAGGTGAATAAGATATATGTATGTACATAAATATATATATATATCACCAGTATCATTATTATTTCATTTATTAAATTCTTATTTATGATATATATTTATAATTATCTTTGAATAGTGAATGTGGAAATGAATCTCATCGCGTCATGGATACGGAAATATGTACGTACGCACGAGTGAGAATATCAGTATATTTATAGAGAAATAATATGTAATTGGATGATATATCATATATAAATAATCATTAACATGTCATATTTATTATTTACATCAGTTATACTCCTTATTATTTCCATCCAAATAATTAAGTGTTTGAATAACAAACTACACAACGACGTGGAGATGGTAATCTATTCGTATGCACGTATGGTGACTTTGTCATTTAAAGGATGGTTATAATAATCAATACGGTTGTATGGTTTTTATAATAACATCACAATATATAGAAGATACTGGAGTTATTATTTTATAATAGAAACTACAAAGAAAGAGCAAGTGGAAGATGAAAAGAACATGAAAGAGTTGATGAAATATTTACCTCTTCTTCGGGTTCATCCTTTTGATTTAATCAGAAGGGCTCCATTGGAAGGATTTCTAACAAATGGAAGGAATTTATGATGAAAGGAGTAATGTGGGGAGGATATTTGGGTAGGTTTTGGCCAAGCCAATTGTCTTTGATGGTGTGAATTATAGAGAAGGGGGAGAGCCCTTTAAAAAGAGGGGTGTGGGGCACCTTTGGAAATGCCAGAAATATAATTTTATAATAAAATCATTTTTTTATTCTAATTGATCCAAAATGAATTATTTAAAGTATTAGGTGGGGATTGGTTGGAAACCACTCAAACATAGGTTTTAGACAGGTTTGGATCGCTATATTAACTTTATCATTTAGATTTAACTCTTATTTAAATAATTTAACATTTACCTTGTCTCTTTGTATTTTTTGATTATATGGTTAATCAACATACTATAAACATCCATGAGAACATAAAGATGGTCATTAATGACATATATAATATTATTTAAGACATTTGGCTGATCCTAATATTTTTAAAAATCTAATAACAATTAATAATATAATATTTGTTTTAAAAACTCTTTTATGTCAATTTTGACGCTAATTGGTATTTTGTTTTTTCTAAATTCAAAAAAGCATTATTAATTCGAAAAAAACTCATCTAAAAAACCCTAACATTTCACATTAACCTATAAAATTAGGTTATTTTATAAAAACTATCAAATTACATTTATTGGGATATTTATAATGTCAATTATTTTAATATTTCATTAATACGGTAATTACTACATAATCATTCTATCATAAATAAATTTAATTATTGAAAGTCTAAAAATTATAAATAAAATACTATTATGTAGAAAAGTTTTTATCTTTCTATTAAATTTTTAGAGTATAATTTATCTTATGCATAACCCTATATTAAAAATGTTTTAGTTATTAAACATTGAAAATTAAATCTTTTAACTCTTCTTTAAATAAAATAATAATAAATGTCCTAATCCAATACCAATGGACCAAAGAGGTTCATATTTTATTTATAAGGTTGTTCTTGGTCAAATATACTTATCCAATATAATTAGGAAATGTGTTAGGGTAATAATAATTTCATTTTTATCCTTAATTACCCAATTTACATTTAACTGTGGTAAATACAAGTAAAAATTTACTATTCACCAAAAATTATTTTCATCTTATTGAATGCCATTTTACATACTAATATCAACAGTGTCTCTCAGATTTTGGAAATTCAACTAAAAGAAGCATAAAAATAATATTTTATGTAAATTTGTAATTGTTCCTAGGAGGTGTGTAAAAGACGATGATAAGTTCAATAAAATTTTATATATATAATATTATTAAAAAATGACTCCAATGAATTACATTAAATATATAGAGGAATTATGAATATATTTTGACCTAAAATAATCTTAAATAAAACAATTAATTATTTAAATAAAAAATCGGTTTTAAACTATAACTCAGTTTTTTTCACTATTCAAACAAAATTTAATGTTTTCAGAAAAATACAAAAAATTCACCCTAATATAATTTTGATATTCTGAATTCAAAAATGAAGTCTATTTTTCAAAATTCAATATATATACGATTAATTTATTAAATTAAAATTAATTCCCACTGTCACAACCAAAAATCATGTATTTAAGAAATAATAACTATTCAAAATATTGATACTTGTTTATGTTCAATTTCAAAGTGAAAATATATCCAATGACCAAATTTGGATTAAATTGTAAAAATACAATCTAATTATAATTTAAAACCACTCAAATGTATAATATAACACTATAAATTATTTCTACTAAAAAAGTTATTTTCAATTAAAATTTATAATTTTTCACTATTCATCAAAAATTGAAAGTTATCAGAAATGTACCAAAAAATTTTCCAAACTAAATTTTTATTTCCTTATTCTGAAAAATAATTTAATTTCATTAAATTGAATATATATAAGTTTCAAATATTAGTTTTAAAATGGGATCCCCATTAAAAGGTGGTAAAATTACAATATTTTGAAGAATAATTCTTTTATCTAAATATGTGAATTTGTTTGCATATTATGTATAAGAAACATATAATATAGATTATAAAATTATAAGGAGTATATAAAATTCAAAATTTAGTTAACACTATTCATAACCACTTTTGAATGGCTAGGTTGGTAAGTCGTGGTGTGCTTGAACTTGGTGTTGCGTTTTGCGCAAGATATTTAATTACTCTGAAGAAATAACGTACTATTAAATCTTGGGGTGTTACATCTGGGGCTCATAAAATTATTTTATAATCATAAAAAAACGAAATACTGATTTATGAATACAATTTATGGAATTATGTTATCTTTAAAAAATTGGTACTAATTATTAAATTGAAAATAATCATTTATGTTTTAAAAAATATCAATACTTATATAATAATTTCTAAAAAATTATTTTCTTAAACAATGATATAATTATATCATATTTTGATCTATAAGTTGAAAATATTTTATTTATAATCTCATGGGTGAGGTAATAATAATATTGGCCAGTTTACTATTCATAAGGTTCATATTACTATTTAAATGGGCATGTTAATATTCAATTGTTATAGGTCCCTTAATTTATTGAAATACAAATTATTCATTCATTATTCATTTATAAAGAATGTATTATGTTATCTTTGGGAGTTTATGAGTTTTAAACTGTACAACATAATTAAATAATGGAAATTTCATTGATAAAATTATGGGTTGTTATATTATTCACTACATTTAAAATTTCTCCCAATAAATTTCATTACACATAATATAGTTAATACCAATTAGGGTACTTCTCCTTTATCACTTCCTTTAGTTCCCATTTTTTCTCTTCGTTCTTATGGATCTTCTATAGTAGTTTGACCAGGATAGTAGTCTTGTTGCATAGATCTCAGTCTCTATGATCAAATATATTTACTGTATTATCCTCATAAGAGAGCTCATTCTCCAACTATACCACCTCTATGATCCGATCATTGGGGGATCTTATATGTACATATTCAAGAGGGATACATGGAATACATTATGAAATTGAGATACTGTTAGTGGATGTTTTAATCGATAGGCCAAAACTCCAACAGGATCAAGAATCACGAAGGGACCGATGTACGTGGGACTTATCATTCCCCTCTACTAACATCCTATGACACTATTACATAGAGATATGTAGAGGAATACCTTGTATCTGACCATAAACTCAAAGTCTCATCAACAATTGTCTTTTGAACATTTTTTTTCGACTATCGGATACCTTGACATGCTGCTAATTTTTTTCCTCCTTTATCAGAATTTCAAGTCATTGAATCTTTCATTCACCGTCCTCATCCCAACAATCCAATTTTTAACATTTTTCCAAAAGGGATTCATATAATTCCATCTGGATTCTCATGAGGAAACAATTGTTGTAGGAGAACTCGACTAGAGGTAGGTGTTTGTCCCATCCTCCTTTGATGTCCATATAACATGATCTCAATATGTCTTCAAGTGTCTAAATAGTCCACATAGAAATGAAATCAGTTTGAGGATGACAAGACACAGTGATGTTCAGATCAATGTTTTGAGAATCCCGGAGTCATTTTATGAACATGGCGGTGAATCTAGGATCTCGATCAGATATAATAGACAGTGTTACTCCAAAAATCCTTAATAGTTTTTGATGAATATCCCTACAAGTTAATCTAGTGAAATGTCCACTCAAATTTAGAGAATGTGAGTTATCTTCTATAGATGATCAACAACAACCCATTTATAATTGTTTCCACTTGATGTTTTTGGATGTCCAGGGACAATTCATATGGTGATGATTTCCCATTTTTTTGTAACAGTTATTTGATTGATCATCATATAAGATGATTTTCAATCATCCTTTACTTGTAGACATAACATGAACATTCATTTATTCTTAGTGATTACTCCCTTTATACAATCCCACCAATAGTTTTCTTATATATCTAAATAAATTTTTATAGTCCCCTATTAAATATAGAAGTTTGAGCTATGTGCATCGTTCTAAAGATAATTATTTACCTCTTGATCATATGGAACACATAACAATGAAACATGTAGTTGACTCTATCCTCATCCATTTGGAACTATGAGGATATCCCATTTTTTAAAGCCATCAACTTTTCCGGAATTTCCACATTATTTATATTATAATAATTTATTTTATCTATGGGAGATTGCAGTGAAATAATTTGAGAAAGGATTGATGAGGTTTCTTACTTAATGATTCACATGCCCACCCACTGCATGTCTATAAATATTGTATCCCTCTCAATTATACCACTGATAAAGATGTGTGATCCATTATACATAGATCATCTTCCACCATATTTGCCTTAGCAAGATGGTTGTGGATTGAGCAGTCATTGTCCGCAATGAACTCTAACCATCTAATCTATCACATATTATTCTCTTTCTATATGAATATATTTTTGATACCCATTTAATCAGTATATATCTCACACCTCTCGCTATATAGATAATTCCACCATATTTTAAATAAAATGATCAGAGCTGCCAACTCCAGATCATGTATGTGGTAGTTTTTATCAATAATATTGTACTTCCTTGAAGACTATTCTATCACATTATCCTTTTTAATTAGTTCACATCCTATGAACATATTTGAATCTTTATTTTACACCATAATGAGTTATCCAATTGTTGGTACTGTGAGTACCAGTGCAGTGAAAAACCTCTTTTCTATCATTTAGAAGCAGTCTACCCATTCACTAGTGTAGAAACATATTACTGCCTCTTGAGTCAACATGATTATTTGGTTTGGAAATCATGATAATCTTTTCACAAATCATTGGTAATACCATGATTGACCATGGAATCTATGGATCTCCATTACAGTTGTTGGGCTGGGCCACTCTTCGATTTCCTTTGACTTAGAAGGGTACAATGGAATCCTGTTGATTGTGACTTTATTTCTCAATAATGATAATTCCTCCATAAAAACCTCACATTTAATGCACTTTTCATGAATTTTATTTTTTACCAATGTCTATAGAACTTTATTCAAATGCTACTCATGTTCCTTTTTTCTCTGGGAGTATATCAAAATACTATCAATAAAGACAACCATAAATTTATCTTGGAAATCTCTAAAGACTCTATGAACTAAGTCCATTAATAAATCAAGATCATTAGAAACCCAAAAGGGATTCACTAATAACTCATAGAATATATAAATAATTTGAATGGTAGTCTTGGGAGTATCTTAATTACCTTTAATTCATGATATCCTGATTGAAGGTCCACATTAGAGAAATACTTTCCCCGTGTGTTAGATCAAAAAGGTCATATATCTGTGGAAGGGGATACATTTTATTTACCATTATTTTCATAATGTCATGATAATCAATAAATAGGAAAATTGATGCATCATTCTTCCTAACAAAGAGGATTGGTGCACCCTATAGTGAAGCACTCAGGAATATTAAGCCATAATCTAGATTTTCTTATAACTACTTCTTTAGTTCTTCCTGGTCAACAGTGGCCATTATAAGTTGTATTTCATATAATTAGAGATATCAGAATAAGTTCAATTTATAATTTATCTTATTTATAATGAGGGATAACATGAAACTATTTACGGAACACATCCATGTAGTCCATCAAAAAAAAGAATGTCTTTGAGCATAATTCTATCCATTTTCTCGATAATTTGAGATAGATATTATTGTTCATAAGGCAGTAATATTCATAATTAATGTAATGATTCTAAAAGAGATTCATCACACTCCATATACTTGTACAAAATTTTAGGATGCCTATGAAAGTGAAATTTGATCCCCCTTTAATGACAGTTGATGTTGGTTTTGAATAAAGAATTCCAATCCATTCTCAATATATCATAAAACTTCCCCAATGGAAGGATGAAAATAATTTATTGGAGGTTTATCCTAAAAAATTTATATGGGTAGAGTTATATACTTATGATTCAATAATTCCCCCATTTTCAATTATCACAGATAACTCATCCTCCATATTTTTTGGTGGTATTTGAATTTTTTAACTAAGGATTCATTTTATGAAATAATTCATAGACCCATAATCAAATACTACATTCTCCATTCTAGAATGAATAACCATAATACCTATAACCACATCATTATAACAATCCACCTAATTGGTAGTGATATAATATTACCTTCCTTACAACATTGACGGATTATGTTATTGATTTCCTCAAAAAAAATCATGGCTTTGGAAATGTCTTGATCAATTCCCATGCTTATTGCTGTTGAAACACTTCGTTATAGTTTGATTGTGGGTATTCGATTTTTCTTACCCACTAAAGGTATTCATCATTTAGTTTTGTTAATTATAATCCATATTCCCCTCTATTATGAATTTGATGAATATATTGGTTCCCTATAGTTATAATTCTGGGTGCTTATTCACATACATTTGACAAGTTGTATTTTTGGTATTCCTTTCATCATGGGATTTATATGTTGATCCTCCCATATTAAATTTCATTTTCTATTTTTACCCAATACCACGAGACCACTAAGAGTCTCTGATCTTCATTTCAACCTTATAGTCATAATACACATTCTTCTTATATCTATCAAAATCGTAAATCAACAATGACTTTTATAGACTAGTTGTTAGTCCAAAAAATAAGTGATCCACCTAGATTTTGGTGTTTACAAAAAAGGCAGAGGTGTAATGTTTAGGAATTGTAATGTTTTTGTCATACACTCCAATATAATCATATTATTTTTTCTTCATTCTTAGTAACCCCATATCCATAATATGATATAGTGTTTGGGGAATGTATTTACTATTTTTAAAATCATCCCATTCCATGGAATCAATTTCCTCCTTGAACATTGTGTTTCATATCCATGCCCACAACTGATCAACATCCCCATCAGAATGATATACCATCAACACAAAATTTTTGTATTCTGAGAACTCGAGGACAAGTGACATATTATCAATGGAGTCAATCCCTTATTCTGTGAGGATGGGATCTGAAGATCCACTAATCACAAGAATTATTTGTCAAATGAAGTATTTGACAACAACATTCACTTTATCCGGAGAAGGGGGTTGTTCCACATGATTTAAATTATTATTCATAATGTGATAATTTTGAGAATGTATTTTCATTAATTATTGAGCACACTGTAACGTCCCGGCCTGACGCACCATCGAACTGGTGGCCGGACTGGTGAGTCACATTGCCTCAACCGCGTCTCCCCGTATGCCAGAGGCTGATGACTGGCAGCGAGGGTCTTGGGAGGTGATAGTGTGGAGACTATACCCTCTTATCAGAGTTGCATATCGGTATTATCAGAGTGAAACACAAAAGTAGCAGAAGATGTAATAGATAAATTATGAACAAACAGCAGTAGGAGACAAATAGTTAACATTTTTTATAAAAGGTGGCAAACACCACTTGTCACAATACAGGGATGATGATACATATATGAAAAGCAGTAACAATACAACATGCCTTCAATAAAATACAAAAGAAAAGATGAAAAGACAAAAAGGCCTGACGGGCGATCTCCTGAGAAACCCAAGCTCCCGCTTGGTCCTTTGCTCTTAACTCCTCAGGTACATGAAACACGGCAACTAACCTACTTCTGGCAAGCAAGAAAGGTCTACTCGGGTACCCCAGTGCTATGGAGGCCCGAGTAGGGTGTGAGATATAAATATAAATAGGCTGGAACCACTGGTGTCTAACCCAATCCAGACAGCGTGTATTTAATTAAAGTAGTAAGTGGGTATAGCAGGATTCAATAAATAGAACAGTAAAGAACAACACTCATCCCAGTTTTCCCAGAGGAAACCTGACGGCTATACCAGCTTCGACTCATTGCCGGTAAAGTAACCCGATCATGTCACCATATATATATATATAATACATTGGGTAGGACCGGGACGGAACTCACAGATGTCCTTAACCCAGAGGCAGTGCTCTCGATCCTACCTCTGGCCCAACCTTGGGGAAGCTCTCACGGTCTATCCCCCACCCGAAGGCTTAATAATTATTAAATGAATACACATATATATAATACATTTGGTAGGAACAGGATGGAACTCATAGACATCCTTAACCCAGAGGCAGTGCCCTCGATCCTACCTCTGGCCCAACCTTGGGGAAGCTCTCACGTTCTATCCCCGACCCGAAGGCTTAAGAATGATTCAGGGGAGCTCTCACAGTCTACCCTTAGCGCAAATTCGTAAAATAGGGGAGCTCTCACAGTCTACCCCTAGCCCAAAGCTTTATCATTCAATAATATAGGTTATAATGCATACACTTCATATAACATTCATATCAATAAAACATGGAATTTCCATCTCACAGCATCACATAATCAAATATGGTACTCATTCACAATCAGAACAATAAACACTAGGGTCATGCTCTAAACCTCTCTTGTGGGCAATTTAGTTAAACCATCATTCATACTTATCACACAACACATAAGGCATTACCTCTTATGCACTCCAATTAACCAGATCAAATTAACAACCCAACCCATTAACTATATCATTTAGTACACTTTCCCTATTTAAGGTCATTTCTTCAAATTTGCCTAAACATGGAAAATTGGGAAAGGGTTCCCCATGAGAGTCATTCCATTTAATGGTTACCATCTTACTCAATTTTACTAACATGGAAAATTGACCCCAACACAAGTATCCCAACCATTTCATCCAACATGTCTCAACAAGACCAGTTCACATATAAATCATCAAAGAGGCATTATAACAATCTAGTAGGAAAGCATAAAAAGTCTATCACTCCTTTTTATCTTGAAGATAGTGCACCTCTGATCGAGGGGTTTTATTATTAAATCAATAGTTTAGTGACCAAGAAACCATTTTAATCTTGTCCCTTCAATTCACACTCTTTGCAGAACATCATTTTATTGGAACTAAATGTGCATAATTAAAGCAGTGCAGTATTAAATTCTTTAAAAGATTCACTTTAATTTTTAAAAAGGTCAAGGAGAGGGACCCTACCTCAAGGTGGATCCATCCGTCCACTCCGAATCTTGGTGCTTTCTAACTAAAGCTGCCGCTGCTACTCCCCCACGAGGCATATGTAATTTCACATATGTATAAGGACACATATCCTCTATGCACACGCCTCGTATGGCCATGAGCATGCACAAGAGGATCCTTACACATATGCTTATACACATATACCTGTCTCTGCCCACATGCGCGGGCACTTTTATATATGAAATGGGAACAACTTACCCCGTATGTGTATATTCGCTGCCATGGACAAATATACGCATATCGGGGGAACCCACGTTCATATAAATACGTACCTTTGCCTACGCAGGTGAGTCTCCTAAGCTCTGGAAACCCAAAACCAACTCTGTCAGCCTAACACACAAGGCAAAACACAATAAGAGCCTTAAAACAAATAAATAAATTACTTTAGAGGATGAACAAACCATCAACGGGCAGAACCCTTACCTCAGAATCAAACCGGCGGTTCAGAATCACTGCCAACTGCTGCGCCTTCTGCGGCAGACCTCGAATCAAGCACCAATGAGCCTCTAGGGTCCTTTTGCATCACTCTAGAGAAACCAGATCTACAAAGATGAACAGAATCAAAACCCCACCCCAACCTAGGGTTCGGCTGAACAGGATTAGGGTGAAGGAGAAGCCTAAAAATGGCCAAGAACAAGAGGAGACTAGGGAGGAGACCTTAATGCGGTGATTCAGAGAAGAAACCGGAGGGAATCAGTGGCAAAAACTTGATCGAGAGGAGGAAGTAGGAAGGGTAGTCGCGCGACAAAGGGGAGCTCCCTGGGTGCTAGGTCGCGCAGCTCGAATGAGTGAGGGTGAGGGAGTGTAGACATAGGTTTTTATTTTGTTTAATTTTCTTTCATTTTAATTTTAATTAAAAACCCTAAACATACCCGACCGCACGGTTTGACCCGCAGGGTTTGAAAAACCGTGCGCAAACCGTGCAGAGTCTTCTGCCTCAAAGAGATCTCTCGCATGGGCTAGGGATACAGTTTGGGGAAACCGTGTGCAGCCCGTGCACACGCCACTTTCCACCAGATTTGGGCCACACGGTTTAGGCCGCAAGGCTTGGTCAGCTTGCACGCCAACCGTGCGCCCTCTGTAGCCCTTCAATGAACTGGGTTTCGTCGCTTTCGAAACCCCTCGGGTCACTCAAGAAACTTAACAGGTATTCGCCCAAGTCCAAAAAAATTAAAAAGAAGGGTTCAAAACATTGAAAACTCTTTCCAAATCCCATTTCTAAAAACAACCTGTTTAGAAATTGGAAAAGTTCAATTTCCCCCAATTTTTAACTGGGTTCAAAACACGGGTTATTACACACACATTCCCATCATTTTAGACATATCATTAGGGAAACCGCCACATTTCCTATAAAATTGATTATTATATTATATTACTCAATTTCTATCCATTAACAATTAAAATGAAAGTTCAATTATGTGGCTTCAATACATAGCTATTAAAAATATAAAAAAAACATTGATCATAAAATTATAATCATGTGAATGAATTGAATTTCACAATTTTTGATACCCTATGTTTTAATCTAGGTTATTCATGGTGATAGAATTTTCTATAGGGTTCATAAAAAATTTCACTTTTCCTAATATCCAAAAATAACTAAACCATTTTTTGATACAAATTATAGTGACCCTATCTTCTTACAAATATTATTTCAATATTTTGAGCATAATTAACCAATTAATTACATGATAACGATTGTAAAGTCTTATGTTTTTTAGATGATTAGATAAATAAAAGTAAAAATATAGAAATATAATAAAACATATTTATTAAAATCATATTTATATATCTCTTAACATAAATTGATCTCCTACATACGAAAAGAAAAACTTGTGGAATACTTGAAGAAATAGATGAATTAAAAATCAATGAAAAGGTATAAAAAAGGATCAAAAAACATGGTTTAGAAAACATAAAATAATGAAATAAAAAGGAATAAAACATTAATAAATAGAATTAAGTATAAAATATATAAAATGGGGACATATAATCATGAAAATAGAGAAATTTTGGAAAAATACACAACATGACATAAGAATGAGTGATGAGTAATTTCCAAGACCAATTCACATGGAGGAAAAAGTCCCATAAATGAATAAGGTTCACTCCCTATCAAATAATCAAGTCTCATGAGACTATGAAATACCCGATATTGTATAGTTATATTTGTGTTCAACCATAAATAATTGTACATTATTATATGTTCCACAATAATAATAATCAATCATGAGGTATAAACATAAGTTTTCCATTGAAGGAGTTGGGCATTATAAACTTGTTATAAGGCCCAACCAAAGATTGTATGATGAAAGAGTTAATGAAGTAAGGAATTAAAATAAAAAGCGACATTCCTAAATTAAATTGGGCCTTGAAAATGATAAATTATAATAAAAATATATCAAAAAAATTTAAAAATAGTTTTCAGGAAACATTAGCAATATGACACATTAGTACGGTTTAGGGGAACAAATTAAAGAGTATTTAAAATGGAAAAGTCATAATTGTATGTTGAATATCATAAATGAACCAATTTTAAATTTCATGATAAGACGCTTTATTTTAAAAAAAATACCAGTTTATGTATGGTGCATGAAAATAGGTAAGAAATCCAAAAAACATTCTCTATAATCGAGCTTACATATTATGAATAATTGAGGAAGAAATCATTTTAATACATGTATTTTCCAATTAAAAATGTATTTATCTGGATACAAGATTTTAGAAAAAAACCACAATATTTATAATAATTAAACAATAAATAAGAACTACACTAGGGTAAATAGAGAGATAAAGTATCCCAAAGGAAAAAATGGAGCTTTAGGAAGAATCCCTAACCTTATCTCTAAAACGGTTCCACACATGATCTTACTATCTTGGATAATCAAATTAAATTACATAATTTATTAATTATAAAAAATTTAAAGATTTATTTTATTTTAAATAATTTTATGATATTCATAAATATTTTTTGACAATTTATAACATAACATTTTATTGTTAGGGAGCATTTTTTCCTGGGTTTTCTTGATCGGTTCAGTTGTATACATGTCTAGAAAATTATATAAAAAGATAATAGTTTCCCAGAATTAAAATTATATTATATTAGTAAACAAAATTAATATTAAATTAATATATAATTTATTTTTTTATTTTGTGTGAGAAATATTCATTAGATACGTCGTTAGTGACAATCGTTTAGATTATTTTGGCGTGTTTTCAACCATCACAAACTAGTTTTGTTTCACTAATTATTATTATGTATATATAATGATCCAAAACCATAAAAAGACTTCAATACATACATTATATATTTTTATCCACAATAATGGGTTTTATGGTTATTAGTTAATGAGGTAATGGAAATTGAAAACATCATCATCCTTGAATGCGATAAATTAACACAACACCGATGATGATATTGTTTTTAGTAAAAATGAGATGGGAATGGAATTGATAATTAATTATTCCATTGACATGATAAATTTATAGTATAAATAATTTAGTATAGTTTCCATGTCACTTTGATAAGGTGATGTGAAGATATAATAAGAAAATAAATGAAGATAAATGAAAATAAATGAAAATTAAATATGATTTTACCTCTTGAATTTCTCCTCCATTGGTACCTCCGAAGGGAAAATGGTTTGGTATTTTTTTAAGAAACAATGGTAATTTATATTCGGGGGAGATTCATGGTATAGTATTTGGGTGAATTTCAACAAAGCTCAAATCTTGAAAGGTGTGAGAGGATGTTGTGGTGAGGGGATCTATTTAGTGGAGAAGAGGGGTGTTTTATCATTATTTTATTCATTAGTTTATTATTTTCCCTTAAGATATAAAATATTAACCATTTCATTGATAAAATAAGTAAATAGAGAATTATAACTCTAATGTAACGTTTATACATCATATATGACACAATGAATAGTTCATATAACTTATAACGTATATATGTATCAATTCACAATATATTACTAATCATCAAAAAATCAACAAGTTTATAAAAATCAAAAAAAAAATCACTCTAATTTTTTTGATGTGTAGAATTATAATGTGGACTCAATTTTATATAATTAATATTATAAATTTGATAAATATAATTTTTTATTAAAATTGGTTTTTTTAGAAAATACATATTTTAAAATATTAAATGATTTTATAACTATTTGAAAATTTAATCAATGTCGAATAAAAATATCTTATAATAATAATACAACAAAATTTTTATTATTGAATAAATTTTATGAAGAAAAATTTATTTTTAAAAATTAAATTAATTATAAAATTAAAAATAATCATTTTTCATGATAATATCAACGCTAATAAAAATATTTTAAGAACATTTATTTATTTCAAATATGATATAAGTATATCATATTTTCATTTATAAGACACATAAATTTTATTTGTACTTTAATGGATAAGGTTACTATTTTATTGGCTAGTTTACTATTCATATGGGTGATAGTACTAATCTAATGCTCATGTTACAAATTAATTTCTATAGGTTCCTTAATTTCAATTAATATCTATTATTTCATTCATTATACTTTTATAAAGTATATATTTTGTTCTCAATGTGATTTTTTGAGGATTATATTCTATAAAATACTTATAATAAGGGAATTTTCATTGATAAAATTTATGACTGTTATAATATTAGCTCACAATAGGGTTATCACAGTCCCAAAGACTCATTGCATGATGCTAAACTGCATGGTTGATGTCCCATACAGGAAAAAATATTGCACATTCCTGGGGACCTCACCTGAGAGGTAATCAATTGTTGGTTTTGTCTTCCCTCTATACCTACATTAAAGAAAAATGTCTGACTTTATTTCTTTCATCACAATATACATAGTGAAACCTGTATCTCCAACACCGAGTCCAGTCAAAACAAATATATATAAAAATTCACCCTTCTCATACGTATTGGTTAGATATAATAATGGACCATATATCGATGAACTAAATGTATAATGACTTCTCTTAGAGTGGGATATGTAGTAACACCTAGATCTACATTCCTGGTTCCAGCCTCAATACACCAATTTGATGTTGACAAGCCTTTTCCCTTTCCACATGATATTAAATTTCATGGTTTCTTAAAATCTACAGGTGGATTTATTATTATCATCATAGGATACAATGTGACACACAAATCTCCAATTCTGTGTACAACCACATTAATTAATTATGAATATTCTCCCCTATGCATAAAGGTACTACCTATGTGGTGAGTTACCCATTCGGGAACTACATGTGTATTTATTCCTAAAATCTGAAGATACATAATGATGCTTGTTTCTCTAATACCAAGTTCATCTCCATAAATAAATGAAACACATTAATCCCCAACTACAGAAGTGATGAGTCATACATGCTCATTTTTCTTACGTATAAGTCATATATATATATATTTCATCTACATGTTCTATATCTAATATAATTTTTCATGTAGGTTCCTACATCCTTATTTCATCGATTTAAAGTTCAATGAATATTATACATCTTCACCATATATGTTAATCTAGAAGGAAAATTTATAGGTGATAAGTCATTAATAATAAAATAAAAATACACCCCCACTACAAGATGTTAAAATTTACTATCCATCCCCCATTATCTCCCCTTATCAAAAAACCACAAGAACCTTACTCCTATAAACCAGAAAAAAGGGTGCTTTGACAATATTTTTATAACAATAATTGATAAATCATACATCATGTAATGAGGGACTCAAATTGCCTCAAAAATTTTATAGACCTCAAAAAATGAAATAGATCTAATTGATTGACATTACTATCGATGTGTAAGGGAACATGCCAACATACCAGAGACATCTTGGCTCTGAAAGGTGGGATTTATAATCCTTGTGATCCTGACATCACCCTGGAAGAACTAATAAACTTAGGGTGTTTGGCCCATCTGAGGCATCATTGTCCCATTTCATTACTGATGACATGATAACTTCGAGCTTTTATTTACAAAATTTTCTTCATTAGTGAAAAAGGATGTTTTAGTGTTCTTGACCTTGTGTATCCTAATTTGTCTCTTGTGTGACATTTCAATCATATTTGGACTATGTGGTTCATGGCCATTAAATAACATCACATCATTCAATTCTATATGACATTATACTCTATTCTTTTATGGTTTAAAACAAAATACCTAAAACTTGTAGAGAAATATACACCAAACATTTCAGGTGGAAAACCTGAAAAAGGTGGACTGAGTAAAAGTCATGAATTCATCCACTGAACACTTCATCTCCACTATTCATTAAAAAAATTGTCCTAAATTAATAAGGCAAAGAGCTCATAGGGTGTACTTTGTAGCCTTATTAGGAAACAATTTATGATCACTAGAAACCATGGTTTATGAAAAATATATAGTAATAACATGTTACATATCCCCTTCATGATAACATGTTCACTAGGTAAATATACAATTATTAGTGTTCTTGAACCCTTCTACATTATTAAACATTCACAAAAAAATTGATTTGAGCATATTGACTCACCATAGGTCATTCATGGACCATAGAAGAGGATACCTGGATTCAAGGGACCCTTTTCTGACTATTGATCTATGTCTATTTCTCCTGAATACATGTCTCTGTCCATTAACCAAATGTGTCACTATGAAAACTGGATTTCTAACCCCTTTGAGCCTAACATAACCATAGAAGAACTCATCCCCTTAGAATGATCTGGGAAATTCTGGGAATTATTTTCCCTTACAATCCTCATTAATTGAATGCTTTGAACCATTATTTACAATACCCATAGCCAGACATTTCATGAAGATTCGACATCCTTGGCATTACTTCTTCATGTTTGTTTCCTTTATCAACAAAGGAATATGAAACTCCATTAAAATGTCTTTCGATGGACCACAACATATGATTTGAAAGACCAATGTCTAAGGATCAGGCTTCATATCAGAGAAAAAATACCCTAGTGTTCTAGAACCCTTTCGGGATAGTAATTCCTCGACACATAGCTTATTCATCTGAATGCATGATTCATCCTAAATATTTAATATCTCTTGTAAAATGGTGGGAAAACGTTGTTTGACTTGTATATCCATTCAAAAAGGTTTATACCTAACAACCATAGGCATCCCATCAATGGGAGAATGGATCTATAATCCTTCTATGCCATAGAAAAACAACATTTAAACACAAAACCATAGGGTGTTACATATCATCTAAGACATATATGACCCATCCCATATTTCTCAACTCAAACTTTTGGGTTATGGATTACTCAACCGATGCTTCAACTATCCATGTGGACCTAAAATCCCTATTACATTCACTCTCTACACATATCACTTTCATAATCTTCCATGGATATTGAAATATAGCAGGGACACATATGGCTGAAGATGTTTCTAATTCATATGGTATTTTGCTTACCTATGTTATTCATCACGTCATTTAAGAAACTTATCTGTAATCATCATGATCTTGGAGAAAACCATGGTGAAACACGGTATTCATGGGTGCTTTGGTTCATCCCAATCTGGTCATCCCTATATTTCATAGTCATCCATATTATCTAGATTGAAACACTCTAAAAAAATTTCATTTCAAGGTTGAAGTCAAGATACAAAAAATACAAAAATAGATTGTCTGTGATAAAATATCTTAAAATCATGATATATAATGTGTGAGGTAAATGAGACTAAACTAAAGATATGTGTGTTTTTATTCAAAAGACCCTAAACTATAGTGACTAACCATACAAGATAAAAGGCCCTAAAATATAGTGATATAAGGTCTGAGCTAAAATACCCTAAACTAAAAAAATATAAGTTCTAAGATAAATTTACCTAAAAATTAGAAGAAAAATGATTTAATATAAAACATTAATAGGGATAAAATGAAATTTATGACCACTATATAGACTTATAAAAAATAAATATATGCTCACCTAGTCTATTAAATTCAGAAAAATATGGAGAAATCTTCATCCCAGATATATATTCTAACAAATATATCCTTTTTTGAATCAGTAAATGTAATGATATCTTGAAAATATATGTCATTGATGATTAATACAACTTAATATTCGAGGAATTTCATTCACATCAAGAATTAAATGAAATTGAAAAACAACATAGAAGATATAATATTCCATTCAATGATAGAATGTGAATTGTTTAATCTCAAAATTTTAGAGTCTCCCCAATAATTTCAATAAAACATACTACATATCAGTGAATAAAATATAATGAGATTCATTTTGTTGAGTTGGTCTAGTCAGCAAGAGTCAAGAGTGAATCATTGATTGAATGTTGAAGTTATACTCACCCTACTTCTTATACACACACCATAGTATGAATTTAATCAATAAATGTTGAAAAATATTAAACTATTTATTAAGTGGTTGTTAGAGAGGATGATGATACCAATATGTTAGACATTTATCAAACCAGGATCTCCTCATACCGCTATATATAAACAGTCAGCACAACTATTTGGTCTTTTCACTCATACTTAAATTGGTGAATCTATTCCATATCCATTAATGATTTCTAAAGTAAAATGGCTTGGGAAGTCCCATCATTAAGGTTACATAATTCCCCCTCACTGGCAGCCAATTCATTCCATTTTAGGATGGATTTTCACATGATTTTATACATTGACAACCTATCAAAGTTTACCACCACCAAATCATGAAATTGATGATAACTGAATTTCTCTTGGTTAAGAAAAAAATTCTAATATAGTATCATTATTTGTGCATTAATCTATTACATGATCAACATGTTCTTTATTGAAGCCTCTATGCTATCTGGAGTGGGTTTGGCAGAAAAAAAACATCTAGAAAACTAATGAGGAAGGAGGAGAATAATCCCTAAATACTCCCCCCACAAGAGAGGTACTGTTTACATATTATATGGTAGTACCACCATCCTTGAAAAATTATATAACACTAATATGATGGTCATGATCGGGATTATAATGTAATCATGATGACTCTCACTAGTAATAAATTAGCTTCATCATCACAAGAAGTATGGGGTTGGTGAAAAAAGGGTTGTCCACTTGGTGAACTTGTCTTCTAAAAACACCACCAAAATAATACTCTTTCCAAGTATGGGTATTATCATGTTATATGAATACTTGAGTATTATTAGGTGATTGTATAATCTAATCATTGTTATACTCGAGTTCTAGAATCATCCAAAACTGTAAGATGATCCCATGATGTTGCTCTCCCCACATGATAGTTGATGGGGGAGGGGAAATCCTTTTGATGCAACCAAACTAGAGAGTGAACCAATAAGATTTATACTTATCAATAACTATCATCTATTCCAACCTAGTATAATTAACCTTATAAAAAAGGTAGATATTGAATTTCCTTTCCTCCATAGTTCCACTACCATTATTAGTAATTTTTCCAACCAGTGTAGGATAATAGATGAAATTAAAATGATCAGATTGTCTCATTATATCATCATCCTCATTAAAGAATAACGACTTGTAATCAATTTCATATATGTCTAGAAACATGTGACGATATAAGGAACTAATGATCCCAGTGATATTTTAGTATTTTATGTAGTGGAAACTATCCTCGATTTTGAAAAATTAAAAATGGAAATGACCATTAATCCTATAAGAGATATTTCCTTGCGAGATGTGGCATAATAGCTGGTAGAGGTGTGAAATTGTTATTATTACCCAATTTAGTGGTCTTATCCTACAATCTGTGCCATTAATAATAGTGTACTAACTCTGATTCGTGAGTCTGCAACCTCATCCATGAATATCCAAACATTTTGGAAGATGGACTTGAATCTCACCATCATAAAGATTTTTAAAATATAAAAATTAAATTGGTAATCATATATGGTATGATCTATGGTTTCCATGTTGGGAAATTATGAGTAATGTAATTATGAACCTATCTAGAAGGGAAACTGTTTTGGTGTATTGTAGTCGGCCGAGCTCTATTAAAAAAGGAAAATTGTTGATCAAGCAGTTAAAATAGATGAGCGATTTCATTGTAATGTAATTTAATAAACTCTCTTTCATGATGTTGAAATTGTATATTTCCAAGTCTTGAGTTTTCATGGGGTCATCCCATATGTCCATATCAGGGTGGAATTCATCATACATTTCCTTAAGGGGGGGATCCCAACTAGATAATTCATGTCATAGAGGTGATTCCTACTTTCCTATGGTATAGATGGCATGAGTTAGTAACAAGGAATTAATAGAAAACTAGTTCCTAGAGAATATCATACTGACGATAAATGATGATATAGGACACCAATACTTGTTCATAAATATGAATATTATAATGATGGTCCGAAAATTCTATGCATCAATACCAAACAAAAATGGTTATTCCCATTCATTAATTCATTTCCCATTAAGATGAAAATAAAATTTTGATATCCATCCACCACATGATCTGTTCATAGAAGAGATGAATATGATCATTTATATTAGAACTATGGGATGGTGGGCAATGTTGGAACAACCTGGGCCTAGATAAGAGTTCTCTAACATATAACATAACCCTTATGAACAGGTTTCAGTCAGTTGGACATCCTCAAATACTGGGGTATGAATGAAAAGAATCAACATTGAGATAGAATAATATGGAACATTTAAGTTCATATATGGTATTTATATGTTATCTACCATGAAAAATATATCATGACCAGACCCATGATGGGGCTCTAGATACAGTTACCCCCAGACCGCCTCCATATGAAAGGTGTTGGAGACCATTGATGAAGGAAAAACTAACCTGGGGAGACCTTTTTCAATGTACCTATATTAACACACATAACCATATCTATTGAGAATTGCACTTGAAAACTGTAAATGAATCAAAACACTATGGAAACAACCATACATGAAAAAACTCTACATTATATAAGAGTACGATAGTCTAAAATGGATAGTAAAGGGAACAAATACTTGTACAATAAGAAATAGGTCCCAACAAGACGAAACAAGAATGTAAAACATTGAGAGAGACAATATCCCAAAATACAAGCGATGAACACCATATGTTGTCTAATGTACCAGGTATCCCTAAGCTCCACTTTACTATCTGATGGCCTCTACATCAAATTCATATGAAATTACACATGTAAGAAAATCCCTTGATGTGGTGACTATATAGATACCAAGTAAGCAATTCTGAAATATGAAGTGGTATACGAAGAGATACAACAAGAATGAAAATATTATAGATATTAAGCAAGATGCCTAATATAATGAAGCAGTGAAAATAAACCCACACCAAAAGAGATTAACCTCATACAAACTCAAGGGGATCAACAATGTTTTTATAAGAACTACACATTGAGTGATTTCCCAGTTTAATTTGAGCCCATGCTCATCCATCCAAAGGAAACTAAACATGGAAGGCACATGGCATACCTCGTGCGTCTTCTCAACTGAGGTAAAAAGTGTAACTAAATAAAAACATATATATTTATATTTGTATATATATATATATTCTCATTCAAAAGAAACCCTAAATAGTGATAAATGGGATCTCCATATCACATCCCATCCTAAGAATAAGGGTCTCCACCAGCTCTGAAAACCCAACATTGATTACCAAAAATCTCACATGTCTTTGCAGAACATACTCCCCTTGTCTTTTCATGACTCTACACTATTCTTCATAGTCTAGGGTCCACAAAATATACATTGGGGAACATATTCATAGTGAGTTATATGGGGATACAGTCTCTAAGAATCTATAGAGGACTTTTGCCTATGCTGACGATGAGGTGGAGGAAGGGGGTTTCACTCAAGTGTCCTAATGTCCCACACTATACATGATAGGATGGTTCCAATCAGAAGGCAGAGGACACACACCCATGATGATGGTAGGTTCCTCTCTATTTATCGAGGACCCATTCCCTTCTATGATAGGGGTTTCACTCTGGTCATCGAGGACCTGCAACCTCTCCAATAGGGGGATCCACCCGGATGGTAGAGGAATCATGTCCATGATGATGTGGAGATACATCCCTATATCGAGGACCTTCACCCTAGTTTGACAAGTGGGTTTTAATCTAGTCATTGTGTACTCACTCCATATATAATATGGGTGGTTATTTATAGAAGGTAGATGACCTATGTCCAAGATGATGGGGTTTTCTACTCAAAAAGTCAACAAACCACACCTTGGTTTGACATGTGGGATCCACTCTGTTCATTGAGGACCATCATCCCATCCGATAATGGGGTTACATAAGGATTATAGAGGTCATATTCCTAAAATTATCGTGGGTTACACTCTAGTATCTCTATTGATCCTATTCCTGATCACTTACATCGTTAGATATCACGTAAATATGATCTGTTCCGATAAAATTCTACATCGTCTCCCCAAAGACACAACTAAGGGAACCATTTTGTTTTGAAAGGGAAAACACTTAGGATTGGATAATCATGGGAGAAATTAAATTTTCAAATAAAGGAGATATTAATTTTTAATGTTTCTTAAAGAGTAGACAATGGGTGCATGGCATATAAAAGGAACCCACATGGAATGTGGTCCTTCTCCTTCACCTGGAGGTGTACTAGGAAGTACATGGCTCACCGAATGGGTATGATTACACATAATATGGGGGATATAAATGACATGACCATTCCACATGTGGTACCTCCCATGTTATTTTCCATGTTCGTGTATTTAAACCATGTCATTTTACATTACCTCAAGTTTGCGTACTTGGGTACATGGAATTCCTCTTCACACGGGGTGTCGTCCGTGTGTTTTGGTCATGCCTGTGTAACAATGAATAGGGAATTTCTCAAGCCAAGTGTTATTTCAAATGGATCATCCACATAGTTAAGGGGTTACACATCATGTTGGGAGTCTAAATGATGTTCCATCTATAAAAAACTCAAAAACACTAGTTGTAACTAACAAGGGGCTATACGCCATGTGTTTCTTAGGATTCTTGGTGTGTAGTCAGGTTTTACATAGTTGATTATATCTAAGATCCATGATTTTATTTAGGTAATTTTACCACATATATCACCTCATTTCTTCCTGGGATTTTTCAATCTAGTTTTATTTCGCCATATCCAACCATCTAATGGCCAGAATTCAGCTTCGTCACACCACAAGAGTTCCGTCATATGCACCTCATTCCCTAGATCCATATAAATTTGATTATTTGATATTGTATTAAAAAAATAATCATACAAAACAGAAGAAATTATTATATCTACCATTGATACATCTATCCATCCCTTTCATGTTGATCTATTTCAATTTTGGGGGACTAATCGGCCTCAGTACCCCTAGGCAATATAAAACCAGGACTGCCGGATCCGACTAGTGAAGAAGTTGATGAAATTTTTGGATAAATGCATACGAGTTTATGTTTAACAATAGTTGGAAAATATTTCTTCTCCAAATATCTAAATATGGGATATCAGGGTTAGAAAAATAAGAATAAACAATAATATCATCAAATAGGTGAACACCAAGTACCAATAATTAGGGAAGATAAATATAAGGGATTGATATACTGAATCAATTTAATAAAAAAAGGTTATAAAATAATTGGTGATTCCTACCTTAATATTGGAACATTATTCATTCAAGAAGAATATCTGTAACCATCAAATTAAGTCAATGAATTAGTTGTTTCCTAACATGCTCTAACCTTACTTTTTTTGTTGTCCGAGATAATTCACTAATGGATGGAGAGGAAAAATGTCGCTTGGAGATTCTATGGTTATGAGGATAACCATGAGCATATTTCTATAAACCTATATTAATAGAAAATTATGTTATATTAAATGATGGGTTGAATGAATTTAATAATTAATTAACCCACAAAACATACCTCCAATGGTAGAGATATTTGAATGAACTACATTACCATATATTTGGTCACCGCATGGGTAAATAAATCATTCTATAATTAATCATGATATCATATTTATGATATGATATTTTTATAAAATTTATCACATTTTCATTAAGAAACTATGAAATTTCAATATAAATATATTTAATATTTTTATAAAATTAATTACAGGCCCACTGAGCATCGCAATAAAATATCATGCTAGCAACTAAATTTTTATATATATATAATTCCAAGTCCTAAAGGGTAAAAACTGGTCTCTACATTATTATGTACTTAAATATTTTCATCAATGGAAATAAAAAATACATTAAAAAATTATGATAGTGATCATTAATCATGTTCTCCCACTCCCAGGAACACTTCTACACATTCATGTGCTTATATAACATGTGAACCTAGGGGATGGTCCATCCATACAGGGTCTACTCCTGTCGATCCTCGATCTCAACCGGGTGCTCCCCAAAAGTGGCCCCATCCTTAATATCAAACTCATCAGATTCAATTATGTGTGTGTGTTCAAGCACATATATCCTCATCTATGACACATAGAGGACTAAATTCAGCCACTATAGCTATGGGGGTATGGTGATGCGGTAAGAAAACCCACCAACCCTTTTCATGATATCGAATTGCCCAATAAACCATAATGGTAGCTTGGTTCTCAGTACAAAAATCCAAAATCCTCATTGTGGGGAGAATTTTAGGAAATTGTGGTCACCCTAGTCAAAATCCATGAATATAAGATGGTGATATGGGTTAGATTTCTACCTACTACGAGCTGTCCATATATAATCAGGGATGACCTAGAACTAATATGGCGTCACCTACACCAACTCCAATCCCACAAGGGATGTCTCTCTAATCTCTATCAAGAGCATGGGTTGTATGAATGGTCTCCCAAATAGGAATATAAAATGTTCCATGCAGATGGTAGATCAATATGAGTTATTTTACAAAATTATACAAAGTGAAAGTGATCTCTCCATCTCTGGGTGATGTCTAATAAAAAAGATCACATCATATCCTCCAACACCATTATTGTTCCCTCATTCTGGAAATATTTCTACGTGTGAAAGGATATATTATTCCTCATTTGTATCCCCAGGTCATCAAGTAGGAATCTCCATAATAGTGATTTAAACTGTTCTTTGTGATTAGATACTATCGTTCAGGGAACCCCAAAAGGGAATACAATATCCCTTCCATACAACTTCCCCAAACACTCCATCAAACGGTGGTGACTTAGAGAAAAAATTCTTGATGAATTCTTGAGTTGGTCAACTATAACCCAGATGAAATCATGGACCTTTTTATGTGTGTAATCTATATAAAAAAGTCCAAGTATACTCCAAACCACTTCCATTTAGGGTTCTAAAGGGTATGAAACAAACCATCAAAAATAGTAGTTTATGCCATCATTGACAGACAAGTGATTCACCAAGATACACACATAGCTATTATCCATTTAATTCATAACCAAAGAAACTGAAACTGATGTTTTCTACACATCATCCACAAATTTTTATTTACAACTATGAGACATGTGTGGAACTCTCGCATCACTTCCTCCCTCATTATGTCATGGAACATTGTCTATCCCTAGAAAAGGATGATGTGTTCTCATCCTTCATAATATCCATCTGGTGAGTCCCCTATGGATATCTAGTTTGAGAAGACAACACAGTCAATTTATATCATCTATGAATCTCCCACACACTAGAGAAGTTTATGTGTCAACACCATCAATTATAGAAAAACAAGTACCCTCCAACTCCATAAGGGTATGTTGTAATGAATCCAAATACTCATAATCCTACATCCAAAAAAGAATGCCTTGGATGCCCTACTAAGGGAATGTAATTCCACATTTCCCTTCCCTGGAGTATATTCCATACAAAATTTTCATTCTTCTAGAACTCAAACTAGTGCCACTATCTCTCATTCAAGTCTCCATGCATGAAGGTGTACTTGTGACTTTGATGGTCTGAGTAAACAAAAAAATTCTATCCCTAAAGATATTTCTCCACATCCTCAATTCAAAGACTACTACTTCCAACTCTAGGTCATAATAACATAGTTCATCTCATTGGGGATCAACGTCCTTGAATCTTATGCTATAACTACCTACCTATACATCAACACGCATCTGAGGCTAGCTCCAAACGGCACGTAATAAACTATACACTCCATGCATTCCTTTGATATTATAAATTTAATATCACTCAATAAAATCATCCTTAAATCCTTTAAGGCCCTTTGGATCTTCTCAACACAGGTAAATCGCTTGTCATTTCTCATCTACATGGTTATAGGTAATTAGATTTTATAGAAGGCTACCACAAACCTCTTATCATACTCCGCGAAGACAAGAAGGCACCTCACCTATGACATGATTTTATATGGATCCCATGGATGAAATAGATTGATAATCACTTGTTTTATGGTTAAAAAATGATCATAAATGACACTCCCCAAAGAGTGAATATTGTGAATGAAGAACTATCGCATTGATAGTTTCCCATAAATTCAGTGATATCGATGTAAATGTATATCCATGATTAGGTTCTCTACATGATCCTCCTCTATTTAAAAGTAGATGATTATGTCATAGATGAATATGACCACAAAGTATTAAATTTATATTAATAATAAATAGTTCATCAAATCTACAAACATAGTGGGGGAATTCGTCACACCAAAGGGCATCACCAAAAACATATAGTGTCCATAGTGAAATCTGAATGCCATTTCTATAATATTATCCATGTGAAACCTAAAATTGTGGTAGATGGATTGAGGATCAATCATTAAGAACCACATTGCACCACATAATAGGTGAAATATGTCATCGATCCTTGTAAAGGGGTACATTTTCATTATCATTTACTTGTTCAAGTTACTATAATCTATGAAAAAACAACATGCACCCTTCCATCAGTTTCACAAACAACCCTCAATGATCCCAAATTAATACATAGGGCCAGATGAAACTCTTTTCTAGAAGGTCCTCCAACTACAACTATATCTCCCATAGCTTGGTAGTGGTCATCTGATATACCTCTGAAGACATCATAGCAGTTCTAGGTTGTATGTTGTTAAAAAACTTCATCTCCTATCTTGAAGTAACTCTCTGAATTTACACATGGATGATGAAAACATAATCCAACATAATTGATGTTATCTTGATGTCTGAATAACATTTTGTAACAAGTTCTATGCTCACTAATTGGAAATTCATGGGATACAACATCATTCTCACAGATCCCACTTGTCCCTCCATAAGATATATCATTCCCATGAACATGATTCTTATCCCATCACTTTATAGGCATCTGATTCATGAGAAGTGATAATAAATCTTGGATCATACCGTGGAAAATGAATACATTCCCCTAATGATGTCACATGGTTCCAATGTAATTACACAAATCTTTCACAAGAACCTCTCTCAACCAAGACATGTCTTGCACTCGTAGTAGATAATACATATAGGTTCATCATTCCATCAAGGAATATCAAGAAATAGCATATGGGATATAACATCAATTGGCAGATCTAACACTTTCACTAAGAGTATATACATAAAGGAATAACAGTGAACAATTTTTATTAATACTGAAGTAAGAGTAGAATAAACACATATCACACATATAATTATCTTCTCGGATGCAGGTTCATAAGCATCCAAAGACTAGAGTTGTCTAGGGCCCTAGCCTCCAGCTCCCTAAGCCGGAAATGTTATATATACCTGGTGGTGGTGGTGGAAGGATCTCATATTATCATCCACCAGCCCCAAATCCCCTTTTCCTACTAGATCTTGCTCCCTGGGACCACCTAGCTCTCTCTTTGGAGATCCTTGATCATGACGCCAACTATACTGTAGTAATACATTATCCATTTGCCTATGCTCTTCAGTACACGTTGTTTGTAAGTATTTCATTATCAGACATCTCCTATCATAATCCTGGAATCGACCCTCTCCATGCTTCCCTTGTGATATGCACTATTCATATATCACCTGATCGCAAACCTGTGTATGATAATTTGTAGGTATAAAGAATTGATATCGTATCATCTATAGTTATGTAGATTCTATTGCCAATTCTACACTATTAAAACAGTTTCTAGATCCATATTTATAGGTTCCCTTTAATAGAAATTTCTCTATCACCAGTGCCCTGTCCAAAACCCCCACATAGGTGGGGTTTCACAGGGCAACTGTGATGGCATGGAACCTTCTACGGATCCTCTTATCAAGCATCCATGTTACGAAGGATCCATCATAGATCATGTGAAGGGAGTAATATGTAATTTTTTTATCCCTAATACCTTCTCAACTATATTTATCCATCCTTGATACAATTAAAGAATCTCTTGAATCAGAACTGAGCATAATTAGGGGGGTAATACTCCTCATGGAACAACATGTGGAATTTAGATCATGAGAGTGTTGACTCATCTTGAATATTTTTAAAAAGATCCCCCAATGCCTATCATCCCCATGGAAATTTCTATATTCAAGTGAAACCACTTGATCTATTATTTTCTGATGATCCAAAAGACAATATCCACTAACACTTTCCAATCATAGGTTTCACGAGGATTTGGTTCATTGTGAATCCTCAGTGGTCTCTGGATCTGGATCGTGAAGAGTGAGTTAGTCCGACATATATCCTCGACCTACTCTACATGGATTATCATATACCTAATTTGTGGAGGTCCTACTACCTACCAGCATGGAGAATGATTCTCATGGGATTAACGTTGAACGAATGCCTTATCACTCATTTTATATTTATCACGATGCATAACTCGTATCTAAGCTGCATGTCATCACAGAGGATTCCTAAACTTTGAATCAAGAAATACCAAAATTTGTTGATCATATATATACATAAAAAATGGATATCTCATAAAATAAGGAATTTTAATGACTAAATCCTATATTATGCATGCACCATTGATCCCTGAAACCAATGTATCGGTATGCCGAGTCGACTAGAAGGTAGTCAAGGCCCTGATGAATGGATATGTCGGCCGTCCACACAATCAGTTGATTCCATTTCTTGAGAGCCACAATCAAGACACTCTAACACTATTTCCCTATTCCCAACCAAATCCTCTAAGGGGGACTACTCCAAACACTACCACAATGATCAAACCACCTGTGATACAAATCTTTTCTAAAATGACCCATTCTGATCTGTAAGCCTCAACCACCCCAAGCCTGTATCCATTGTCCAGGGGTCTGAGACCAGATTTTAAGGCATAACTAATATGGGGAGTCATTTTTATAAGTACTAATTCCAACACACAAAACTATATAAATGGATAATTTCAAAGAAAAATATTAAAATATTGAATACATTATGTAATAAACCATTCATACAAAAACACTATAAGTTTTAAGACTACGACTATATAAACTAAACAGTAAAGGGGAGAAAAAAACACACCTAACCAGAAATAGGTCCAAACTTGAAAAAATATAAATGTAAATGGATAAGAAATCCCATATCCTAATCTCCATGCTATAACCAATTTATGTGGTCTAATTTACCATGTATCCCTAACCTCTTATAAATCCATCATCGACATGTTTGTAGTCTTCATAAGACATGAAATGTGTGAGAAAATACCATGAAGGGGTGAGTATATACATAATCATTAGGACACCCCAATAGGTGAAGGTTAATAAATAAGAGATTCAATAGGAATATAATTACGGTAGATAGTAAACGGGATTTAGAAGAATTGAATGAGAATAGCTCATCCCAAACCAATAGAGATTCACCTCATCCGATGAAAAGGGTCTCATCATGGTGTGTAGATGAACAACACATAAATAATTTTCCACCAATAGCAATAGGGTAGACTCATCCATTAAAGATATCATAAATATGTAATGAACTTGGAATACCCCATGCATCTTCGCAACCCATGGTACAAGAGTATCCAAATACAATGATATGGATATATATATATTCTCATTTACGAGAATCCAAAATTAGAGAGAAAGATGATTTCTATATCACATAACATCCTACGAAGAATATTATTTTTTAGTTCCAAAATCCTATCAATGATTCCAAACATCTCATGTGTCTGTTTAGAAGAAATAATCTAAGTCAAAACATTCATTGTCACATTTATATTTAATTGAGGGTCCACAAACTCCCAGAAAATGACCCCCTACCTACTGCATTTGCGGGGGGGGGGGGGACCCCTACCTATTGCATTTGCGGCGGGGGGGGGGGGGGGGGGGGGGCGTACTCTTAAGGTATCCATAAAGGACATTATCCCATTATGAGGGGTGGGGTGGGGGTCCAATATATTGTCTTGAGGACCCAACACCTTTTTTGATAGTGGGTTCCAATCGAAAGGCATATGTCCTCTTATAAATTTGATGTGGGGGGGGGGTCCACTCTATAGGTTGATGACCCATTCCATTGTGTTCCAAGAGAGGGGGGAGGAGAGTTCAGGGTTCCACTATATTTATTAAGGATCCTCACCGTATCCAATATGGGGTTTCACTTAAAATGTGGTGGTCCAACACCCAAGATGTTGGCGGTTTCACTCTATTATTCAAGGACATGTTCCCTAGTGTGACAGGGGTGTTCCACTATTATCATTGAGGCCACATATGCTATCTGATATGGGGTTCTACTCAGAAGATATATGAAAAGTACCCAAGATGATGGGGGGGTTTACACTGTATAGGTCGAGGAATCAAACCATTGTGTGATAGGAATATTATACTTTAATCATCAAGGACATTACCCTATTTGATAATGGGTTCCACATAGAAATAAGAGGACCCATGCCCAATGATATGGTGGGGGGGTGTACTATAGTGTATGTGGTGATCCTCTGCATGATCAATTCCATTTTCAAGAATCACATCTATTAGCATAATGACTATATCATTCCACACCATATACCAAAATCCACAATGGAGGGAACTATTACATTTTAGGAGGGAAGATACTCCGGATAATATACTAGTAGGAAAAAATATGAGTTCAAATGATAGCGAGACATAAGATTTATGTTTTCAAAAAAAAATGAGGCAAGGGGTGCGTAGAGAGTGAGGGGACACACATGAATTGTGTTCCCACTCTTTCACCTAGACTTTTCCCTGTAACTACACATCTCACCAAGAATGTATTAATGCATGATATTTAAGAGATACACACAGAGTGACCATTCTGCGTGGGGTCCCACAACTATTCATGTCTACGTATTTGTATCCTATCCATGTTAGTATACATTACCTCATGTATATGTACATGGGTACATGGTGTGCCACTTCACACAGGGTTCCACCCATGTGTTCTGGTCATGTACATATACTCAGTCACATCATGTGTTCCTGGCCATGTGCCCAATCACATGGATCATTTACATGTGGAATGGAGTAGGCACTGTGTAGGGAGTCTACACATAAAACCATCCTTATGATTTTTTATAATTCACCAAAATTTTACCAATGAATATTCCATTTTTATAATTAATTTATATAGTATAAATAACCAAAACATCACATAGATAACACAGTAAAAAATAAATAAATGAATAATGAATGAAATAAGAGGTATTTCTATATGTTAAGGAACTTATAACAATTTAATAGTAACATGACCTTTGAATAGGAAAATGACCCATATAAATAGTAAAATAGATAATTGAATAGTAACCTCACCAATGAAAGTATTACTAAATTTTTTCCATCCTATAAATGAAAATATGTTTTAATTATATCATAGTATATGTAAATAAATGTTTTATAATTTTTTAATTATGTGTCGATATTTTTATAAAGCATAATTGATTATTTTGAATATTATAATCAAAATAATGTCATAAAAGAAAATCAATTTTAAAAAAATGTATTCATAAATTGGTTTTTTTGTCTTCTGATTATATGATAATTTATGAGACCTTAATTAATTTTTCATTGTGTCACGAAAGTATTTATAATTTTACAAGTTGGTATTATACACGGAAATGATGATTTTAATTAAAAATCATGTTTCTGATATTCATAATAATATTTTCTTAAATTAGTTACCATATTTAAATTTTAAAAATTTAAAAATAGTTATACAATGTTTATGGGATTTATCTAAAATACATGAATTTTTTGTGAATACTAAAATGTAGCAAATTATGGTATATATACATAATCAATTAAATACATTATTTCAAGAGTCATCGCTGATGTAAGAATAATAATATCAAAATTTCCTTAATTAATTTAATATATTTATTGAAATTGTAAAACTATTCATATTTTTGATGAAAAATAAAAATAAAATGAATAAAATAATGAGAAAACACTCATCTACACCCCTATTAATACATCATTTCAAAACATTTTCTCTTCACACCTACAATGATTTGAGAATTGTATAAATTAAAATAAAATATAGTCCCAAGACCCTCCCACTCATCCATGAGGGTTTGTTCTCAAAAGTTCCTTTACTAATCTTTATATGGTTGTTCTGAAGAATGAGGTTTGATGAGGTTAAATCCTACTTATTATTTAAATTTATTTTCAAGATCTTGTATTTTATTATTCCCTAATATGATCCCCTAATCCAAATGGTACGATAAATCCATTACAAAAAATATCCAATAATTTTATTATTCTCATGAAATAATCCATTATTATATCATGCCTCTCTCATTGTTTATTAAAAATGATAACATCATTTACGCTGTGTTAATTTACGACATTCATAGATGTAAATTTGATCAATTTCAATTCCCTCCATCAATATTACACAGATGAACATTTATATGGTTAGAAATATTAAAATATATTTACTAAAAACATTATAATGTTATAGAACTATTTAATATATATAATACTTGTTAATCAAATAAACTAGTTTGTAATGAACAGAAAACCACAAAAATAATCTAAGCGATTGTCACTTATGTCTTATCTAATGATTCGTCATCAAAACAAATTACCAAATAACATATATAACCCTTTAATATTAAGAATTTTCACTAATAACATATAACATCAATTATAAACATCCATACTAATTATACGTGATTTTCCAAACTTCTGTTGATGTATTCATATCATGAAAACCAATGAAACGAACACTCCAGAATGATAAAATTGTATTTTTAACTCATCAAAATGGAAATTAGTGAACATTATAACAAAAAATTAAATGATATATATTTATAAATGGATTTGAATTAATTAAATATTTAATTTAATTTAAGTATACAGGACTTTAAGATCAAGTGTAGAACACTTTCAGAGATATGGTAAGGGTTTTCCTTGAACATATTTTTTTCCTCCTGGTAATGATATCTTTATCATTATCGTAGTGTAAATATTTTTTATTTTTATATAATTATTATAAAATAAACTTATAAAATTTAAAATCATGTATATATACCATTTATCCTTAAATTTTTAGGGATATACAGGTTTTAATCAGGTTTTCTTCTCAATTATTCCTAATAAGCAAGGCCAATTAAAAGAAACTTCTTGACTTTTTACCCATTTTCAAGAACAATCCATGAAATATTTCATTCCAAAATTATTTTTATAAAATAACAAATTTTAATAATTCAAACATTATTTTTTCATCTCGTGTTTTATGAATTTAAATATTATTATTATTTCTTTAAAAACACTTTAATATATTCTTTAGGTTGCACTAAAAGGGTTCATTAATAAAGATTCTTAAACACATTATTAAAATGATTCCACTTAAATTTGACATAATTTACAAATATCTATGTCTACTTTTCCTTATAAATATCCATTTATGATTAAAATATATTCATTCAAGGAATCCATGAAGATAATCTTTTTTTATACCATATCACATGATTATGATACCCAATTCCTTCAATGGGTCGCCCTTATGATTGATTCTTCATGTGGTTCACATATAAATGAAAATTTAATGATGGGTGTCACAAGATATAAATCAAATGAATTTGTTAATGTTTAGTCTCACGAGAATTCATTTTTGGACCAGAAGTGAAAATTATTCCTTTATGAAACATTATCCACTATGTGATGTAGTATTGGTAGTCAACTATGACTCAATTTTATTTCATGTAATATGAAGTTTCCCCATTCCTATGATTTCATGGTAATATGTTCCCAAGTTATACATGTTATTATTCCTTTTTTTTATTCCTGTTTCATTTATTTCTGTAATCATGTAATTCATTATAACCAATTTTATAAGTTTTAATCTCATACTTATTCTCTTACTAGGGTTTTTTAGCTCATACATTTCTTTCATGTATTCCTTATATTTTCCTTTAGAAATATAAGATTTCAATAGATGTTCCATGATGATTATGGAGAATAACTAAAATATGTTTTTAGTTTGGTTTTTATATTTTCAAATTATGTACCTAATCATATGAAGACACTAGACATTATTGTCATTGGTTGTATTTGGTGGTAAATTATGCTCTAAATCATGTAATAATATAAATAAAAGGCTAGCGTCTCTATTGTTAGTATAAAAGGAAGTTATTTTTTTTGAAAAGGACAATATCAATTTAGTATGGAACTTTGGGATAATTCCATCACCCTGAATAACCAATATTGAAACATAGGGTATCATAAGTTAGGATATTATTTACATTTACAAGTTTATCATTCAATGATCAATGTCTTATTTTTATATGATAATTAGATATTTTTTCAAGACTTATAATTGAACATTCTTATTCTTATATAATTCATGGTAATAGAATAAACTCTGTCAATAGCCATTATGATTGGCAATGTGATGATTTTCCAAATTGTATAAAAATTAGGATGGGAATGGGTGCTCGAAACCTTAAGGAATTACTATTAGAGTAGCATAATGTTATGAATAATAACATAAATATCATGGAACACCATCCTTCTCATAATAAATAGCATGATGTGGTTGAATAATTTATGTAGAAAATGCCTCCAAGGTTTAGTGGGTCTTCCGTTCCTCTCCTTGTAGAAAAATTGATTAACTCCATTGATAATATATTTTATGTCCTCCAATGCTCATAATAAAAGAATGTTTTAAATGATGTTTATCATTTATCTAGGTACGCTGAATAGAGGTGTACATTTATCAAGACCAAAAATACCCATGAGGTAATTTATTCCAAGGAAAACGAAGATTTCAAGTAAATATATTTCAATAAATATTTTCCCTTACCCACGATATTAAAATTGAATGGTAGTTCCTCAAACTGAATATTATGGAAGATGAGTCTATCTAGGTGTATGAAGTAAACTCAAATGGTTGTAAATATAATCATAAAACAATATCATAAAAAATAATGCAAGGTGGAAGACATATTTTGTAGAATAAAGCTGATTCAATGAAAAAAATAGATATTTGATACTTCGAAAACTATAAATAGATTTTTTATTGTGCCCTTATGGGTAAAACAAAGATCATACACACTAAGTCTATTTGTTTGACCATGGAAGAAAAATAAGAAAATTGAATTTAATATGGGTTGATCAATAGATTAATCCCACATTGGGATGAACACCAAAAAACTTACATGTTAATTGTGTGGGGAGGAGAATCTAGGAAACAGCTTTAAGGGAACCCAGAGATGCTAAAAATGTTGAATATAAGGTTATATAAAAAATAAATTCCAAAGGGATATGAAAAATCTCAACAATCTAGAAGAAGAAATAAGGTTATTATGAAACCTCAGTCTATATTGCAGTGTCTCAACTTCATTGAACATGGAAATTATTAGAGACATTTCCCTATGACATGTGTTGTTGGAGGAAATCAACAACAAAAACCTCCATAGAAGAATGGAAGTCTATATGCAGTCACTACTTATAAGGTGGAGCCCATAAGTTATCTGTTTAATGGTACACAAGTTATTCAATAAAAATAGAGAATTTAATATTTGATCAAGTTTCAAAACATCCATTCATATCGTGAATATTTAGAAAAAATACTTAATCACCAAATCAAAATTTGGGGGGTGAGTTATCTTTGAGAACAAAAAATGGTTCAATTATCACATCCAAGGATTATAATTTCTCCCCAATTAAATTTTTTGGAATTTATTCCAATAAAATAATTTCATACTCAATTTAGTAGAGTTTGAAGCTATATTGTACATTGATTAGATATCGATATATAAATGAAATATCAAATTTTTAGAAGGGGAGAAAACACATCACATGATGATACGTCCTCTAATTTTGTACAAGTGAAAGGGGGAAGATGAATATTCATTATAATCATCAGATAATTTGTTGATATTTTTCCATTACAAGAAAGAATATCAATATCTAATGATTGAGATAAATGAGAGAATCATGCATCATGACATTCTCATCACGAGGGATTACACTAAGGTATTCCCTAATGAATTTCTTGTTCTTTCTCCTGATCAAGAGGATGAGTTCCTAATTGACGATATTTCTGGATATATTTGTATATCAGAGACCCATTCAAGAATTTACACCATCGAGAACGAAGAAATATAAATGTAACTCGAGAATCTAGATTTATATGATATGGTTCATGGCCATGTGGTCCAGAAATCCAATTCATCAAGAATAATGATGGATGAATGTTTGTCGGAATTGATTATCAGGATCTCAACTAAATCATGACTAAAAAGAATCCCCTAATTCAGATATATGACATCGTTATCAGCTCTGTGGGGCCAATTATTTTTCAAAGTTTGAAATTCAGTAAGGATATCACCAATTTAAGGTTAAAAACGAAGATATTCCTTATATAGACTTTTGAATAAGGTATGGACACTATGCGTTCATATTGATTCCCTTGGGATGTAGAAATGGTCCAATAATTTTCATGGACATAATGAATATAGTTTTTATATATTACCTTGAATAATTTGTTGTTGTATTTATTGATGGTATTATGATATACACCAAGAGAATGGAGGAATGGGAGGAGAATTTGTAAAATTGATAAAAAAGTTAGAATGGAGAAAATATATGAATAACATAATAAATGTCAGTTATAGATGAATGATGAATAATTATTGGGTCATGTTATCCCTATAAAATGGATATATGTTGATGTATCCCAGACAATGGAAATTGAGGAATGTCTGAGACCAACATCTGTAATGGAGATCCATACCTCACATTGTCTAGCTAGGTATTACAATAAAATTGTGAATATGTTTTCATGATTTTCAAAACAAATATCCAAGGTGACTTGGAGGGGATAAAAAATTTTCCTGACAAGTGATTGTGAATACATCATTAAATAGTTAAAAAGAGGCTTTCCACTACACCAGTGCTCACACTACACAAACGTGGGGAACTTTTTGTGGTAGAAATTGATGTTTCAATAAAGGTTATAGGTTCTATACTAATGAAAAATGATAATGTGACAGCCTAAGTGTCTATAGAGTTGAAAATTGATTCGAATTACTCTCATACACAAGACTTGGAGTGTGTAGGTGTGATATTTGTTTTTGAAAATATGGAAGAATAATGATTATTGAGAGATGTGTGAGACATATACTGATAAAAATAGTCTCAAATATATATTCCCAGTGAAGATGCTTAATCTTGACTGATGATTATGGTATGATATTATCAACGATTATGACTTCACAATCCACTACCATCCGGGTAGAGAAAACAAGGTTTTAGATTCTCTAACTAGAAATGATCTTTTATATTTATGAATAAAGAGAATTAAAAATGATCAATTACCATTAGAGTTGTAATGGATGGACAAAAGAATCATTATGTAAGTAAATCACCAATACGTTTTAAATGAATGTTAAACCATCCCTCATTGTTAAAATAATGAATTTTCAATTAAATAATCTCAAAATTTTGAAGAAGTTTTATGGTATTGTAAAAGGGAAATACCGAGAGTTCAAAATGGATGAGGAATTATTCATGAGACTTGGGTCACAATTATGTGACCATCTAATCGAGAAATAATGAAAGAGATTCTGAATGATGCACATATATCAACCATCTTTATTCACATAGGGTGCATAAAGATATATCAGGATTTCTGAGAGAACTATTGGTTGGACAATATGAAGAAGGATACCAGTGAACACAAATCAATGTTCTTGATATATTAGTAATTTATTGATGACAGGACAACGTATAATGGGATGAGACACAAATTACCCATACCAACATGACAATATGATGACATAAAAAAGAAATGTTTCACTAATCGTCCGAATACATATAGGGGAAACAACAATATATGGGTTGTTGGGGATCATCTCACAAAGATATCTCACATTATCTCAAATCTAGTGGACTATACACTTGATCAAATTGCATGGAAATACATCAGTCAAGTGGTAAGGATTCAATTAGTACCACTCTCTATTGCATGATATTGGGATATGAGACTCACCTATATAGTCCATAAAAGTATCTGAATGATCTAAATACTGAGTTTAAATTTTGTATGACCTTTTATCTTCAAAATAATGGAAAATATAAGTAGACTTTTCATACACTGGATGAAATGTTGAGATCGTGTTCTACGGAAATCAAAAAAGAATGAGACCAACATTTCCCTATAGAATAATTATCTTACAATAATTTATTCCACTCAATAATCCAAATGGATCAATATGAAGCCCTTTATGGTTAAAGATGTCGAACACGGACATGCTAAGATTTGGTCAGTGAACATAATATTATAGGACAGAAAACAGTTGATGAAGTTGTTGAAATGGTGAAAATGATTCAACATCATGTCCGGGTAGCCCATATCTGAAATAAGGGTTTTGTATAAAATTGATGATTAAACATCTAGTTTATGGTTTGAGACATTTTATTTCTCTACATATATCAATATAATAGGATTATCATATTTTGCAACAAAGGAAAGTTAAGTCAAAATTACATCTTCCCCTTATAGATTCTTAATCATCTCAGAGTTGTGGAATATCAACTAGCACTTCTAGCTACCATTATTCACATATATGATGAATTCCATGTATCCCATTTGAGAAATAAATTTCATACCCCTCACATATTTTGAATTCATAGGTTGTACAATTGGAGAATGATCTCCCTTACAAGGTCCTACCAATGATGATCTTGGATCATAGAGACAATGTTCTCACAATAAGACTTCCCACCTAGTCATGTTATTATGCTGCAAACATAAGAATGGAGAGGAAACATCGGAACATGAGGAAGTATTGATAGAGATCTACCATCCCCTATTACCACCATTGTTTTTAAAATGATATTTTTTTGCTAAAACATCACAAAGTGGTAAGAATGTAATGCCCAAATGTATTATGAATGATAAATATCTTCTAATAATCATATTTTATTGTATTAAGAACATTAAAATCACATATAAAACACAATACACACATTTTAAATGAATAATTAATTATATAATAAGTATTGAATGAATTTAAGGAACCTATACTAATGTAATAATAATAGACATTTAGAAAATTAATATGAAACTTATGAATAATAAACTGGAAAATAGAATTATATCCTCACATATGAAATAATAAATAAATTATATCATTATTATAAATGAAAATATGATGTAATTATATCATAGTACATGTAAATAAATGTTTTACAAATTATCAATTAATTGTCGATATTTTAAAAAAACATAAGTGTTTAGTTTCAATTTTATAGTTAATATATATTTTAAAATAAAATTAATTTCAATAAAAATTTATTCATAAATTATTATATTTTTTCTTAATGTTATATGATAATTTTAGGAGACCATTATTAGTCTTTCAATGTGTAATAAATTCAGTTATAATTTTTAAGTTGGTATTTTTCATGTAAATTATAATTTTAATAAAATGATAATTTTATCATATTAAGTATATTAGTTTACTAAAATGGATTCCATTCAAGAATAATATAAATTTATAAATGGTTATGGTGATTTATTTTTTGATTTTTTAAATATAGTTCAATTTTTGGTGATTAGTAAAATACGGTAATTTATAGTATATATACATAATATGTTAGATAAACTATTCCTTCAGTAATCACTGATGTAAGATCTATATTGTAGAAATAAAATTCACTATTTTAATATGTTTAGTGATAATTCAAGAACAACTCATTTTTCTATGAAAAAAACTGATGAATAATATATTGAGAAAATACCCCTCTCATCCCCTATAAATATCATCCCTAACAAACTCTTCTCCCCACACCTACCAAGATATTAGAATTTACTAAATCATACTTATATAACATCCCAATCCCGTCCCCCACATATAGAATAATTTTGTATCAACAAAATTCCAAACCAATTCCCCTAGGGAGATTCTTAATAAGATGGATTCAAAAGGTAAAATCCACTTTCTTTTCTTTTAATTTATTTTATTGTTCTTTACATTTGTTATTATCTCCTCAACTCCCCTCATCAAAATGGTATGAAAATGTATAAAAATACATATAATTGTATTTAATTATTCTAATTTAATAATCCATCCACATTTATTTACCCTCTCCATTTGTACTAAAAAGGAAGAAATAGTTCGTGATTTGTTAATTTCTGACATTCAAGGTCACAAAAATATTTAATTTCCATTCCATCCTTATGAATAATTTTATATAAAATTATTTTGTTGAAAATATTATAATATATGTATTTCATAATATTTATTTTTATACAACCATTTTATACTTATAAAATTGATTAGTGAAACAAAACTAGTTTTTGATGGTTGAAAATTTTCAAAAATAATCCAAACAATTATCACTATGTTCTTATCTAATCATTCAACCTCACCAAAAATTACCACATGAATTATGTTACAATTTATTATTCTGAATATTCATTGGTAACATATAACATCAATTTTGTACAACCATTCTTATTTTACATGATTTTCCAAACATGTAAACAGGTAAAAAAACCATGAAAACCGAGGAAATGAATGCCCCTTAATGGTAAAATTGTATCATATAACTCATCAAAAGAAATACAAATAAGAAAAATAAAATAATAATAAATAAAATTAATATAAAAAATATTCTGAATTAATTAATTAATGGATTTAATAGGATTATTTATGAAATTAAGATCAAGTGAAGAACACTATTGAACATAAGGTAAGGGTTTCTTCCCAAACCTCCATTTTTTTCATTCAGGTTATGATTTCTCTTAATTTATCCAAATGAAAATATTATTTATGTTTATATAGATATAATAAATCCTATTTATATTTTCTAATGTCTTTTTTAGATCATTTCGTACTAATGTTTCAGGGATATACATTCTTTTAATACAGATCCAATCTGAGTTCATCAATATAATAAATCCCTATTATAGGTAACTTCTAGATTTCATAGAAATTTTATTATACCTTGTGTATTCAGTTTTAACAGACCATTATTTTTATAAAATAAATATTTTTATCAAAAAAAACGAAAACATTTTATTTACATTTTTCTAAAAATAAATATTCCATTTTCTCTTTAAATTATCTTTAATATTATCCTAAAACCACACTAAACGAACTCATTTCTAATGTTTCATAGACATAATTTTACATGTTTCCACTTCAATTGGACATAATTTATCAATATATTTGTCTATTTGACCAATAAAATTCCCATTTTTCATATAAATATTTAGAACTGTAAAATTATCATGTACACCAATTTATTCGACAACATGTATGACACGGGACATGAAACACATAAGATAATATTATATTTAGATACATTATAATATATTCACTATTAAAAAAATATTCAATATATTTTAATGAATCCAAAACTAATTTATAATTCACTACATTAAAGATATTCTCAACTTGATAAATTGTGTTACACATAAGAGTGTCCGAACTAGATTTCTTGAATTATATTCAAGAGTGACTTTCGACGATAGCATGTGTTACACAAAAGACAGAGTTTCTATAAATAAAAGAGTATGATTAAAATATTATTGCAAAATATAATATGATATAACCTTTAAATTATGTTAGTTTTTATTAATAGTATAAATAAACTTATAAAAATCTATGGTTTACATAAATAAAAAATGAATTAATTGGTTATTATTTAATGATAAATGAAAAGAATAACTAATTAGATAAAAACAAAATATTATTAATTTCATGAATCCAAAGGATTTTTATCCCAATAAAAATAATTTACCACAATTAGTTAATTATTTTAATTATATTTAATTGTTATATATTAAATAAAATATTTTTTATATCTATCAATTATGTTTGATAGGAATAAAATATCAACAATATATATTTTACGAAAAAAATCTATATTTTTATAAAGGAAATATTATGACATTTTAATTGAATAGAAATTAAAAATATGAATACTAATTCTTATGTTGATTTAATATGAAAAAAAATTATATTTTTAATTAACACATAAAAAATTTTTAGAGTGTGTTTTTTATATTTTTATAAACCATTACATTTTGTAATGAATAGTTAAAAATACTGAATTTTAGTTTAAAAATGCCTTTTCATCTAATAACATTGTCTGGTTAAATTATACATTTATTTGAATTTAATGTTTAATTAGGAAATTTCTAATAAATAAAAAAATGATGTCATTTAAATCAATTTCACTTTTAAATGAACTATAAAAACATTCGAAACATTGGGAAATTTTACATTAAAAACCTGCTTTGTTGTCCAATTTACGACATGATGTTTATCACGAATTCTACCAAATATATGATTTGAATTTCCAAAAATGGATTCCATAATTATATTCATTGTAATATATAATTTATAACAATACCAATGATTTTTTTTACTAAAATTATTAGTCAATGTAAGTAAAAATAATTATAATTATTAAGGCATTATTATGCTTAATAAAGGACTAGACTGTAATCCAAGGGGTCCAAATGATCTATAACCTTGTCAAACAACCATTTTATGTCAATAAAGCTTCCACTATAGTTAAATATGATAATTTTATATGGTTTTTAAATACTTTTTTTGGGTAAGAATCTCTGTACACCAATGTTGTTTCCAATAATTTCCAAGTGAGTCATTTTCCTTCCCTATTAAAGGCTACGACCTCTCTCTCTTCTTCAAACCTATAAAAACATGTTGGTCCGTCCATGAATATTCCAAATATCTTCCCAAAATCCTTAAACTCGTCCTTGATGCCTATACTTTTTCATCAATCCTTCTGAGGAATCCTTTTTGTTTAAAACTAAAGGAGTTGCCCGATTAAGGGGTAACCTTTTTCTCTCACCTCTCTAGAATTATTTATATTCTCCAACCACTAAAATATACTTATTTTATAACTATATAAAAAATATATTATAACATATATACTATTATTTTTTATGATTTGTTTTGACCTACACTATCAGACACATTGATTTAATGAGTCACAAAGATTCTATTTTTGTGTACGGTGAACTACTGCATCACGAAACGATTATTGTTCATTTTTTCCTTTACCACCTCTCATATTGTCCATTATGATTGAAACTATGTTTATATATATCATATATGATAGCAATTTTGTAAAAACAAATTTTTATTACATTTATAAAACATAAATGTAATACTTTCTATTGTGCATTAATACGATAACATCATTTGTGGATGTGTGGACTACCGCCCTGTCAATGCGATGTGATTCATTGCTACTAAACCTAGAACATATAAAGGTTACTTTTAACAAATATATATTTAATATATAACATAAATTTGGTATTGGAAATATAATAAAAATTTATATGCATATCAATTAATGTTGGTTCTTTTAAAATACGACAAAGTAATGGTAGTAACGTTCATTCGTACATACGACTTACCGTCTCCATAAAAGGTGCACTCCATATCTTATATACTAATAATATGGTTCTCTAATGATACATACATACATATATATATATATGATATTAGCATCATCTATTACATTCTATATATTATATTACAATGTTATATTTAATAAGAACAACAAATAACAAGTTAAAACATACATAACCAACAAAGAAATTTAAACTCGAAATTGATAAAATAATGATATGTTATTAATAAATGGGTAACAAGATGTTATAAAGTGATCATATATAATATATAAATTATTAGTATTGTTTCTCAATAATTTATTATCATGTTTTTAAATATTATACAAGATGTTATTGGACGTTCTCCCAAATGGAAACACAATGAATTGGATTTCATCACAATTTACATTCTATTTAGACTTATTTACTTTTATCCACATATTTTAATTTATATGGTGTATGTACATACCTTTTAAATGATTTATCAGGAATATAATTACTCTCATAATATTATAATTTTTTAAATTTTATTCATTCATGAGGATTTGGATTCAAAAAATTTCAATGTGGTAAAATGAAAATTGGAATGTTTAATGATAAATTTCCACCACAATAAATTTAATGATCCTTAAATGGTATTTCTTATAGAATAAATTATATAATAATTATTCAATGAAACCATTATTTTTCATCTCCTTTGTTTATTCACGACATTTTTCATGTATTATTCCAATTTTTCCACTATATAGATATCAAAACATTTTAGAAAATATTTTTCCGAAAACACGACTATAAATCTATGTTTGGTATGAGAACCTATTTTTTATAAAAACATTGTATTATTAAATTTTTTCAAAATTATTGGGGAAATATAGTTTTAGCATAATTTTATTTTGATAGTATTTTCATACGAATCTTATGTCCTCTTTCTGAACAATGTATTTTTATAACCATTAACTATGAAAAAGGAATGTTCTATTTACATCGTACGACTTATATGATTATACCCACCATAGATTTATTAAATTATCCATTTCATGTTTAAAAGTATAATATTTAACAACAATATTTTTAAAATTTACTTTCAAATAAATTATTTTTCAAGTGGGTTTTCCAAATAGATGTATAATTTCCTTATTTATTTTTAAAAACATATTTTTATAGTATTTCCATTCATCAATGAGAACAACCCAATATTTTAGTCCACTTAGTGTATGATGCATTGATTCAATCCTTATCCTTCCACTAGATGTTTTTATTGATTTTTCGAAAGATATAATTTATATTCGTATCCTTGAATCATTCTTGTAATACCTTTGAAATATTCAATATCATATTACTATTAAGTTTTCCCTAATTATTGATAACATTTATCATGGATTTTACCATTTCTTAAGTCATATATAATTTTACATGTGGTGTCTACTTTAGATTTTATTTGACTGTTTTGGGGGAAATATTGATTATTTCATATTAGTTATTCAATATGGTTATTTGAAAAGTCTTAATATTTATTTCTATTATTCTATTCTAGGTTTTTTGAAGTGGTATGACACAAATGTGGCCTAGTTATAGATATCCCATTGATGAGTCATAAGTCTCAAGGGTCAAGACATATGGAAACCCTCATTAGATGGGTTTTAACTAATTTTTTTGCAGACATTCCTCTAAATGGTTTTGATACTAATGGTACAATGTACCTAGGTAGCATTTCATAAAATAATAAAGCATTTCCCTCACATTAGTTTCAGTAAAAATTCATACATGATATTTTGTGTGGACATATCCACAAATGCATTTCATTTTATGTAATTTAGATAGAATGCGTTTCAGTTTCTTACCTTTCAAAATTTATTATTCATTTTCTAGTTATTTGGATGGAATGTGTTTTAAATTATAACCATTCCATATTTTATTCTCTTCTATTTATTTTTTTGATTACATGGTAGTTGTGTTCAGTTATTTACCATTCTATATTGACTTTTTTCATAGATTCTTTAACGATTCCACTATAATTTTCCCTTAATAACCATTTCAGCTCACCATTTTTATGTATCGTTCTCCATTAATCCAATAAGCACACATTGAATGATATGCATGGATTTACTAGATATATTATTGTTTACATCAAAAGATAATTATTTTGAAAAACAAATATATTGTGATTAAGGTATTCTTTTATCGTGTATATATATGGTTTACTAGGATTACTAAACTCTAGTTCCATAGAGATTTAATTATTAGTAATCATTCCAATTTAATTAAAAGAAGATACTGGATCCACCCTATCATGGGTCGGGTCATAATAGTTGGTATCAAAGGGAAATTAGTATTATCATTGGGAAAAAGTTTTACGAAAACATTGGTTAGAGAACATAACCCTAAGGTAGAATTTTAGGTTTTGTTTAAAAATAAATCATAGTGTTTTGTTAAGGTAGAGGTTATTTGGGTCTTCTAAAAAATACATCCCATTCTAGATACTATTAGTGGATGTGTTTCATGAATAAATGTAACTAGGATTAATAATTCCAACAAAGTTATCAGACCCTAACTCGGGGTAATACAATACCCAAAAACAAGCCATCCTATTCAACTGGTTTGAAAGTCCTAGGTAATTTTTTAGGATAATCCAAATATTAATTACGAACCACGATGAATGATTTGAATGGACAATGAAAAAGAATATCCTAGGATAAACATATGGTGTTTTTTATTAAATATAAGGCACCATTACTTAAATATCTTATAAATAATATTATGGATAAACCCAAGATCAAGAAATCTTTTATGTGAAATAAAATGGACAAGGTATTAACATATTGAGGTTTAATTGAAAACAATAGTTAATAGCTTATTTACTTATTAACAATATTTCAAGCAAGTTAATAATATTAATTTGTTTTAAGAAAAAGAACACATGTATTTTGGGTGACAACTAGTCATGTACGGCAAGGCTGTGGGTTGTGAATCCCTGACCAGAGGATGATTACAGTTTCATAATAACCAATATCCTACGAAATTTCCTAGTTAAATTTTCATTGTTTTTAGTAAAACAATTTGAAAAATAAATGATAATGATGAAATTATATTATAAATTTTAAGGATTAGAGAATAATATATGAACCATGAAGTTTTTGGAAGACATATACATTAAAAGTTTTAGACATGTGACTCATTTATAGGCCTTATGATCATTTAAATGATTCTGTTACTACTTCTAGAAAAATTGTTTTTATTATATGTCAATAATTTCTTATATTAAGGTGATGAATATGTACTTTATCGATGAACAACCAAACTTTATTATTCTTTATATTAAATTGAAACCTATCATGTATGAATATTTCCATATAGTGTAAGGAAGTAAAATAATTTTCCAATATTAGGAAATGAGAAAGGAATGAAATTTCCTCCTAATAAATAAATTTTTATTTAAATGATGGTCTTCAAAATCATAAATGATGTATGAATTTGAGGCCGTTAAAATTTTATTGATCATTAAATTCATTTTTATTTTTGAAATCAATCAATACTAAAAAACACACCATGTTAAGAAAAAAATTATGTTTGGATCCATGAACTTCAACACCAATGCATCAGAGATAAATTATCATCCCATCTGATCATGTGATTCCATAGTCTTCCACTATATTATGATATGTGGAATAGCCTAGTAGATCCTAATATATGAAAAATCACTTCACAAGATTACTCATAGATCACATGAAGGACATCTCGAGGGTTATGTGAAGGGAATTCAATAGATTTATTACATCCCATGAGACTTAATTAATCGAACACTAACCAAATATAAGGATCAAATGCTATAAAAATATAATAAAGCCTAAAAAGAGTGAGACTTATGTGATGAACATATACGATGATCCTCATGCACTCTCTCATGACTAATCAAGATCATGAGAAAACATTAGGTCATAACCCCCAAAGCATGATGTTACCCTAGGAAATACCATTTGGATCCCGCGATGACGTCAAAAGACATAAATAATGTAACAAGAGTCCCTCTGGGCATGCCACCAATGTCTAGTGTAGCACATTGGGAGTGTCATCCAGACCGTGCGATGTCCTATAGAAATTCCACGCATGATACATGGAGACACTAGTGTGTATTACTTGCGTATCCCAATGATCTCGTAGTTTTCAATTCATAGCTCTTGAAACCCTTCATTCATGCCACCCATTTCTCATGAATTTACAAGAACATGATAACATATATCATTCGACGTGCTTCTGACATATCAACCATGATGTTGTGATTTCCTCCATGAAAAGTCAGACAAGTGTAGAAATTTCTTATGGATAATTCATCCTTGATCATGTAATAGTATTCATAAAAGACATTTAGATTATGTAATTTCCTTTAGACAATTTAACTAGATCATGAGGATATCTTTGGACTTGTTATCAACATAGACATACATGTACAAACAAAATCTCACTTGTGAAGAAGATAATAAATACATATTATGAAAACAATCAAGTAGGCCAGGTAGATAACCAATCCATGTCAAGTAGGTAACCCCAGAGATTACAACTTCGTGCAGCTTCAATATTAGGGGTTCCACAGTGTGTAAGCACCAATAAATTTAACGATAATCATTATTATTTCAACCATAAAAATGATATATAGGACACTTTCATAAGGATCGATTTCATTAATAAATATCCTATGGGTCATCTAAGTACATAAGTACCACAACTAATAGACGTCAGACTAGGTAATTTATATCATGTATTTATCACATGTGTCATATCTCATCTAGTCTTATGGATTTTCAATGACCACATCACTCTCATTATGAACCTCTACCTAGAAGGGAAGCCTCAATGTTTAAGACTCTCTCAACTAAATGTTAATTACTTTGATTCCTACTATTACATGGATACATACGACACATTTATATGTCCCATGATTAAATAAACAATCACTTTTGTGCATGTTTTATCCCTATCATTGTCATTTCAGGCATCATGACCCATCTTTCCCATGGTATGATCATTCTCTCATCCAATAGTGGACGGAGAAGCAACTAAACAGTGATTAATCTGATTCCCGCATAACCAGGATATATAGAATTCCATCATATAGACCAAGATCAAATTGGAATCAACATTAGGGTAATTCATGACATGAATATGACAATTCAACCATTGGGATACAATAATTCCCTTAGGATGATCATTTAACCTCATCTCTCTGCAGATTGAGGAGTCAAACTTATCTTTGGCAACATTGATTCCTGCTGTAATGAGGATATGTAGGATGCCTCATTGAGGTCTGAGAACAAATATATGTCACATATGATACCCCTATATACTCCATTTATATATGACTTTACACTACATGGCTTTAACCAACTATGTGGGTTTTGATTCATGTTATAAACCATGATATACAAGACACCTCATAATAGATCAATCCTAACCTCATAATATTAACTGCATCCTAAGAATATAAAAAAAATTAGAGTGACTGAGGATATAGATTAATCATATAAGTAGCTACCATTCAATGGGGAATAGATGAATATCCCCAGATACATACATATATATTTATCAATAACATCCCCTTTTTAAATATAATTGGACATAACTTATGATCATTGTGTTAGGAAAATTGGACCCACATTATGAATGTGAAGAGATTGTCAAACATGTTTTTAACCTATAAGAGAGACCTGTCTTAGGAAAAACTCTCGCCCATAATGTGGTTACATGTCTAACCTCACATCCTCATGACCAAAGTGTGTACCAAAGAATCATTGGGTCAAAAACCCCCATTGACCACCTGCATTGGGAATGAATCTCTATACCTGGTTATTAATTTTGGAACCATTTAGTGTTTTCAGGGAAGATAAACATGAATGGAGAATCCAACTGGAATGATTGCATATAAAATTGAACCCCCAAAATCCAACCATCAGGTCAACATATCTGTAGAGACCAGAAGCTTGACGTACATGGACATTACATTACGTTTTCGGAATACTTAATAGATAAAAAAAATAGACACACAAGGACCATAATAGTTTAGTGTCTTTGGAAACATGGAACATAAAATTCTAATCGTGGTGAAAGATCTTCAACATCTCCCATAAAGATCTTCCCCATTTTTTTATACCTAAAACCTTTCTTTATATCCTAGGGAAAAGAAAACATAAAAAGGGTGAGCTCAAATGCTCAGTAAGGGTAAGCATGGATAACATAAAACATACCATATACATTTTAACTTAAAAACATGCACATAATGTTTAAACATCAAAAGCTTGAGCAATGACATAAAACATGGAAGTACGTAAGGAATAGATCATAATGAAACATTAAGAATGATAAAATAGCATGGGAATAAAACATGTAATTGTGGCAACCATTAAGCACATGTTATGATTTCCATAGAAGCCAAGGCATTGCTACCAAGAACATCTTAGTGGACAAAGTCCATTTCTGAATCGAGTTCACTCCTCGTACCAGTCCTGTATTACTGAACCGGTTTAACTTATCATTCCAGTCGTGTCTATCTCATGAGATATAAATCTTTACCCAATTCATTGGAGGGAGATATAGGTCCCACCCATCTCATAATTAAATCATTCTTACTTATTCCACAATATAAATTTACATCATTCATAATAACCCAACAAATAAAATGGGTTTCATAAACATCATCCCATCATCACATAATCCATATAAAAGAAATGGATATCATTTCATAATGAGAAAAGTGAAAACATGTAAATCATAGAGACTTTATACTTGAAACATACACATATTAAATAATGTCATCTTACATTGAAAATGGTTTTTATAAAACACTTGAAATGAATTCTTGAGGAAAATATCCTTTCTTTTTCAAAATCAATTACTTTTCACAAAACGTCATGAAATTTTAAAAGAAAAATATTTCGTTTAAAATAGTCATGAAATAATTTGGAGGAAGCTTCATGAAAATATGTATTTATAAAACCATTAAAATCCATTCATGCCATATACGTTAAAAAACATTCTTCTCGTACTTTTTCCGGAAAAGTCAAAAAGTACCTCATAACGTAAAAAAAAATTCCTTACATACCATGTTGTAAACGTAAAAAATGGGTAAAAAGTAAATTAAACATACATTAAACCATTTTTAGAAAAAGTGGGCTTGGATGATAAATATAACCTTAGTAAATACTTACAAATAAACAATTTTGGATAAAAACGAGATTGATAAATTATCCCTTACCTTAGGTACGATATGCTTCGTACGTATCCGAACCTCCTGTATAATGAATTAAATAATGTAATTGACTTATTACAGAATAATATTCATTGTTATTATATCATACATCTTTCACTTATGACATTATATTACCCTTTCTTTTGTAAATTCCATGTTAAAGTAGCGTTTTGGGTAAAATCATTTAATTTATCGTATGTGTTTCGACTTTTCGTTCTTGATATTATTACTTATATACTAATTTACATAATTCCAGAATGTAAAACATGATTTATATATAATATATATTTATCATATACATATATATATATATTATAGATCGATAAAAGGAATGAAATACACCGTTCATGGAGATGGTAGGCCATACGTACGCATGAACGCTGTTTTCGATTCCTTATTGAACTGAATGAAACTAAATAGATGACATATATATATATATATATAAATCTAGTATCATTATTATTTCATATATTTCATTATTATTCATTAAATAAACTTTATGATCATTCATGTATGGTTAACATGGAGAATGAATCTCATCGCATCGTGGAGATGGTAGTCCGTACGTACGCACGAGCGATGATATCGTTCCCATAATTATTGAATAGAATTGGAGTGGATGGTATAATATATCAGAATCATTATGATGTTATAATAACCATATATAGTTATTCTTTACACCATTATACCTATCCATGTATGGTGTTGGTGGAAAAACAGATTTCACCACAGCGTGGAGACGGTATTCCGTACGTACGCACGTGTGATGATTTCGTTTTCCGTAGGATGGATAGATGGTGAAATAGGTTTGTTTCATACTTATAATAAAATATCATTATATGAGTTATACTGATGTTATTACTTCATAATGAACCAACTAAAGAAGAATAAGTGGAAGAAGAAATATAGTTGAAAGGATCGGTAACAGACATTACCTCTTCTTTGAAGCACCTCTTTGAGACCTCCTCTTAGGGAACTAAAATTGGTCTTTGAAGAAGACCCAAACCTCTAGGATGTTTATATGGAAGTGGATAAGATAATTTGGCAGGGGTTGGCCGAGCTTTAAGGCTCAAAGTGGTGTGAGGAATAGAGGGAGGAGGTTCCCTTTTATAAGGGAGGAGAGGGGCACCTCTGGAAATCTTAAAAATTTTAATTTATAATAAATCTAACCCCACTTAAAAACCACCAAAAATGACTCATATTAGAATATTATATGAGATATAGTTGTAATATCATCAACCAATAAAATATAGTCATGTTAGGAATTTATTTTAAACATTATCAACTTGATTTATCCTTACTTAATCAATTTAATTTTATTTGTGGTAATAACATTCTAAATTTTAAATTATAACAAATAATTACTTATTTGTTGTGAATTATCCATAATTGGATACTTTATAACATATGAGACCATATAAATTTAAATTTATAATTTTTAAATATTTTTGTGATTTTTAAACAATTTTATAATATGTTATTTTTATAAAATAACAATAGTGTCAATTTTAACACTATTCATTTATTTGAATTTAAATAAAATATGTAGAGATGATATGTAAATAATAAAAGCATTAATAGATTCATAAAAGGTCATATGTGTCTAAAAAATTATTTTAGCACATTAAATAGTTCATATAATATTTATTTTATTATTTTTAAAACCATTTATTTGGTTTATCTCTTAATAAAATAATCACTACAACATTTTTATATAATTATTTAATATACTTATTTTTTCATAAAAATTAAAAAAAATCCTATGATGGAGATAAATATATTAACTTTCACAATAATACATTTACTTGAATTTCTCATCTTAAAATCACAATATTTAAATTGTTATATATATTAAATTATGAAGGTGACAACATTGGAATCATTTATAATAAAATAATATAAGTGTCATAATAACTTTTATAAGACTCCAAACAGTTATTTTTTAGTTCATTGGATTATTATGGTATAGATATATACTACCAATAAGTATTGGTCAGGTTTGTGGGCCTTTTAATGGGAATTATTATTTCAATAAAAACAATATTATTGATTTTTCACTTAATAAATAATTTCTATATCATTAATGTATCACCATTAATGACTATTATTTAATCACTAAAAATTCTAAATAAATCATCCTGATGTATATAATTTTATTATCTTTTTGGAGACTATTAATGTTCGAAGTTTTATGATGTTTATCACTAAATTAAAATTATTATACTTATATGATTTAAGAGAGTGACATGTTGTCACTTTCTTTGGTTTTAACAATAATTAAAATATTTTCAAAGTCAAAAGTCCATAAAATGAATCTAATATTAAACTTAGGTGAAATGGGTCTACTTTTATCCATCCAATAGAATTTAGACATGCGTTATTGTAATTTTATAATATTATATTTACCATTAATTACCTGATTTACCATTAACTGTGGTAAATAAAATTTACCGTAGTTACTATTCATAATTCTCAAAAATAAAAAGTAGCCTATTAACATAATTTGGACCCACTGATTCCAAATATAGAATCCATATTTTTCAAATTCAATACAAATAAGTTGCAAAAATTAAATTAAAATTAAACCCATTGTCGAATGAAAACTGGTTTTTGTTTAAAACATTGCAAAAGATTGAATTGATTTAATCTACGAATTCAATGAAAAATCAATGCTAATGACATACATTATATTAAATTGTAAAAATATATTAAATTTATACTTTAAAACCATTAAATATTATAATTTAACCATATAAATTATTGCGATGAAAAAAGTGGTTTTTAATTAAAATATAGCATGTTTTTACTATTCAACAAAATAAGAATGTTACCAGAATAATATGAAAAATTTATCCAAAGTAAATTTTTATTTCTTGATTCCAAAGGAAAAATTTATTTTGTCAAATTTAACTTATAAAAATGTCAAAAACTAGATTTAAAGTGGGTGCGCCATCAAAAGGCGGCAAAACATCATTTTTTGAAAAATACTTATTTTACCCGAAAATTTTATTTTTTTCTTCTACCATGTTCTAGAAAATGTGTAAGATGAATAATAATGTTATAAAATTCAAAATTTAGTTAATACTATTCATAACGGCTAGTTCAGAATAATATTATAATAATATATCGTTGTTTACTAAATCTCGATATTGCGTACAACACACGCTATCGAGGAAGGTCGCGATTGCGTGTAATGCAAGACAAGTCAGGGTTCCGTGTTGTGCAAGAATCCTTAGTTGTTTCTTATAACAGAATCCAACCATATTTCATTGATACATTGAATATATATATATATACTCAATGTTGTGTAGAATAACTATTATCAAAACTGTGTGTAATACGATCCAAGAATAGTGTTGCGTATACTGTAAGCTAATATGGTGTTTCGTATAGCACAAGGTAATCTTGGTGTATCATAAAACACAAGACATTAATGAAATTAAAAGAATATTTATTTATAAAATCACGGGGTGTTACATTCTACCCCCCTTAAAATAAATTTCTCCCTCGAAATTCGTCGGAGTTATAAATGGTTTACTACTCGAAAGTTTGTTTAATAGAAACCCACAACGTAAGAAGGAATACCAAAACTTGGCTTTAAAATCTAAAGTATGAAATGTAATGGATACCCAAATTAACTCATCTCTGGGTTTCCACGTAGGAGAACATAGCTGAAAAGAAAAATCTAACCCTCATGTTCTGATGGAGAGTGGTAGAGAACATGGATATTAAAAAGCCATCAATCACAAAGCCATATATTTGTGATGATTTATGGTGCAATATGATTCATCATATATAAGAGCACTATGAAAAAAATTTTGGTTTTCAAGATCATTTCCCTAAAGTTGATGAAATTGGAAATAGAAGAAATACTTTCGTGATTTTGGTACAGTCTCACCGTTGTTCTTTCTTTGGACAATTTCCACTTCATATCTTAAAGAAATGAAGATGAATTTATCATTCGTGTAGTGTTAGCAGCTCATGTGATAGAATGATGGGTCATTCCATCTGTCTCAAACAAAAGGTTATAAAAGTTATAAAAAATACATAAGTCCATCTATAGTGAGATTAATCATATATGGTTCCTAAAATGGACTTATACTTCATATATCATACTGCTTAATATAATAAAACTAGTTTCTACTAAACATGGACTTCTTCTAGGCCAGTGGTAGGCGATAAAGGCCAGTCGCACTTCAGCTCTGGGTTCGATTCCCATAGCCTTGTCCGACGCGATGGGTTGTTGCCCATCCTGCAGGTTGTCCTTTTTCTAAAACTACATTACTATAACATCCCATAAATAATATACAAAAAATTTCTATCCTTAAAAAATAATAACTTATGTCCAACATAGTTCATTCCAATCTTTAGGCTTATCTAAAATAATTTGGTCCAAGCTCATAGTAGAAAGAAAATGATTACTTGAAATGTCAGCAACCAAGCATGTGAATACCATTATTTATCCCCCATATATCTTGTTGGTAGCATTCCAATCATGTGAATACCTTAATCATGTATTCTCTTGAAAAAATGAACCCCCATTAAACCTTAGTGAAAACATGAATGCTGTCAAAAGTAAACTCTTTCCACATACCAAAATACAAAAATTCTATATACTCAAACCATGATATAAACTTCTCCTTGTATCAGTAATTAGATCATGAATACTATCAAACATTTAATTTTCTCCTTATCCCTTCATTATGAGCATATCATCTACATTCCAAAAATATCTAAATAACCTTTCATGGATACTGATACCATTAATAATACACTTCCAAAACTCAAGGAAATATAACAGTGTAACAATCCATAGATGTATCTTTCTTCCATAGTACCATGAGATTACTTATACAACATTACACTTGATAAACATGTAATAATTCCACTACCTTCTTAAACCATTGACCGAGCTTCAACAATTCTTTCATCTCACATATCATTTGTAGTCTCTTCATTATCATCAACATAAATACTAACCATACGACCGTACTAATTCTCTTAATGAGACTTTCCCTTAGGGAATTGGTTTTCATAATGCCTGTACATTCCACATTTAAAAGATTTAACCATTGTTGATGTCGTAGCAATACCATTATCCTCATCCATGGTGTTAACTGAACCTTTTCCTTTGCACTTACAGGATTTGTGTCCTTCTTTTCCACACCCAAATAATCTTCCAGTTCCCTTGAAACAATCTCCCCGATGCCTCTTCCAACATGATTTACATGAGGGAAATTGATCTTTCTTTCCTCTATGATCATCATGAAACTCCATCTTTCTCTTATTATCTGAGTTGGGAAACTTACCAAAGTTGATATTATTGATCATATTATGAGATTTATGATTAGGCATAATAAAAATGTTTGGACTTCCAAATCCCGTTTCATTTGGTTTCTCATGTAGAATAGCATTCCATTGTCTGTCATATCCTCCATTATCATGAATCTTCCTGTTTCCAGCCATTTTCTAAAACCCAAAAAGAATCGTGTGAGAGGCAAAAATCATGCTAGGGAAAACAACATAGTAACGGGGGAGCACCCTCAATATCTAACATCTTAGGTTATATTCTAAGATCGTTACCGTAGTTCTAGGACTATATCCTATACGTATACTTATCCTTAGGGACATCCCTAGACATACCTTAGAAATATCTCTATGGATCTCACTAACATTGTCACATCCTAGTTTCCAAAGGTTGACTAAACCTTTCCTCTGATACAAACTGTAGAGACCCGAAGCTTGACGTACATTGACATTACATTACTTGTGCGGAATACATAATACATAACAAAAATAGACACACAAGGACCGTAATAGTTTAGTGTCTTTGGAAACATGGAACGTAATCTTCTAATCATGGTGAAATATCTTCGACATCTCCCATAAAGATCTTCCCCCTTTTTTATACCTAAAACCTTTCTTTATATCCTGGGGAAAAGAAAACATAAAAAGGGTGAGCTCAAACGCTCAGTATGGGTAAGCATGGATAATATAAAACATACCATATACATTTTAACTTAAAAACATGAACATAATGTTTAAACATCGAAAGCTTGAGCAATGACAAAAAATATGGAAGTACGTAAGGCATAGATCATAAAGAAACATTAAGAATGATAAAATAGCATGGGAATAAAACATGTAATTGTGGAAACCATTAAGCACATGTTATGATTTCCATAGTAGCCAAGGCATTTCTGCCAAGACAATCTTAGTGGACAAAGTTCATTTTCGAATCGAGTTCACTCCTCATTCCAGTCCTGTATTACTGAACCGGTTTAAGTTGCAGTTCCAGCCATGTCTATCTCATGAGATATAAATCATTACCCAATTCATTGGAGGGAGATATAGGTCCCACCCATCTCATAATGAAATAATTCTTACTTGTGCCACAAAATAAATTTACATCATTCATAATAACCCAACATATAAAATGGGTTTCATAAACATCATCCCATCACCACATAATCCATATAAATGAAATGGATATCATTTCATAATGAGAAAAGTGAAACCATATAAATCATAGAGACTTTATAATTGAAACATACACATATGAAATAATTTCATCTTACATAGAAAATGGTTTTGATAAAACACTTGAAATGAATTCTTGAGGAAAATATCCTTTCTTTTTCAAAATCAATTACTTTTCACAAAACGTCATGAAATTTTAAAAGAAAAATATTTTGTTTAAAATATTCATGAAATATTTTGGAGGAAGATTCATGAAAATATGTCTTTATAAAACCATAAAAATCCTTTCATGCCGTATATGATAAAAAACATTCTTTTCGTACTTTTGCCGGAAAGTCAAAAAGTACCTCGTAACATAAAAAAAGAAAGGTTCCGTACATACCATATTGTAAAAGTCAAAAATGGGTAAAAATGATATTAAACATACATGAAACCATTTTTAGAAAACATGGGATTGGATGATAAAGATAACCCCAGTAAGTACTTACAAATAAACAATCTCGGATAAAAATTAGATTGATAAATTATCCCTTACCTTAGGTCCGATATGATTCAAACGTATCTGATCCTACTGTATAATGATTTAAATAATGTCATTGACTTATTACAGAATCATATTCATTGTTATGATATCATATTTGTTTCACTTATGGCTTTATATTACCCGTTCTTTTGTAAATTCCATGTTAAAGCAGTGTTTTGGGTAAAATCATTTAATTTATCGTATGTGTTTCGACTTATCGTTCTTGATATTATTACTTATATCCGGATTTACATAATTAAAGAATGTAAAACATGATTTATATATAATATATATTCAGAATATACACATATATATTATAGATCGATAAATGGAATGAAATACACCGTTCATGGAGATGGTAGACCGTACGTACGCTTGAACACTGTTTTCGTTTCCTTATTGAATTGAATGAAACTAAATAGATGACATACATATATATACATAAATCCAGTAGAATGAATATTTCATACATTTCATTATTATTCATTAAATAAACATTATGATCATTCATGTACGGTTAACATGGAGAATGAATCCCATCGCATGATGGAGACGGTAGTCCATACGTACGAACGAGCGATGATATCGTTCCCATAATTATTGAATAGAATTGGAGTGGATGGTATAATATATCAGAATCAGTATGATGTTATAATACACATATATATTTATTCCTTACACCATTATACCCATCCATGTAAGGTGTTGGTGGAAAAACAGATTTCACCACGGCGTGGAGACGGTATTCCGTACGTACGCACACGTGGTGATTTTGCTTTCCGTAGGATGGATAGATGGTGAAATAGGGTTGTTTCATACTTATAATAACATATAATTATATGAGTTTTACTGATGTTATTACTTCATAATGGAACAACTAAAGAAGAATAAGTGGAAGAAGAAATAGAGTTGAAAGGATCGGTAACGGACATTACTTCTTCTTTGAAGCGCCTCTTTGAGCCCTCCTCTTAGGGCACTAAAATTGGTCTTTGAAGAAGACCAGAACCTCTAGGATGTTTCTATGGAAGTTTAGAAGAGAATTTGGCAGGGTTTGGCCGATCTTGAAGGCTCAATGTGGTGTGAAGAAGAGAGGGAGGAGGGGCCCTTTTATAAGGGAGAAGAGGGGTACCTTTGGAAATATTAAAAATATTAATTAATAATAAGTCTAACCCCACTTAAAATCCTCCAAAAATGACTCATATTCGAATATTAGATGCGGTAGATTTTTAATCTCATCAGCCAATAAAATTTAGACATGTTAGGAATTTATGTTAAACATTATCAACTTGATTTATACTTACTTAATCAATTTAATTTTATTTGTGGTAATAACATTCTAAATTTTAAATTATAACACATAATTACTTATTTGTTGTGAATTTTCCATAATTGGATACTTTATAACATTTGGGACCATATAAATTTAAATTTATAATTTTTAAATATTTTTGTGATTTTTAAACAATTTTATAATATGTTATTTTTATAAAATAACAATAGTGTCAATTTTGACAGAATTCATTTATTTGAATTTAAATAAAATATATACAGAATATATGTTCAAAATAAAAGTTTCAATAGATTCATAAAAGGTTATATGTATATATAAAATTACTTTAGACCATTAAATAGTTCATATAATATTTATTTTATAATTTTTAAAACCATTTATTTGGTTTATCTCTTAATAAAATAATTACTACATCATTTTTGTATAATTATTTAATATACATAGTTTTTCATTAAAATTAAAAATATAATCCTATGATGGAGATAAATCTATTACCTTTCACAATAATACTTTTACTAGAATTTATCATCTTAAAATCACAATATTTAAATTGTTATATTTATTAAATTATAAAGGTGACAACTTTGGCATCATTTATAATAAAATAATATAAGTTCCATAATCACTTTTATAAGACTCCAAACGGTTATATATTAGTTAATTGTATTATTATGGTATAGATATATACTACCAATAAGTTTTGGTCGGGTTTGTGGGCCTTTTAATGGGTATTATTATTTCAATAAAAACTATATTACTTATTTTTCACTTAATAAATAATTTCTGTATCATTAATGTATGACCATGAATCCCAATTATTTAATCCCTAAAAATTCTAAATAAATTATCCTGATATATATAATTTTATTAGAATTATGGAGACTATTCATGTTCTTAGTTTTATGTTGTTTATCACTAAATTAAAATTATTATACTTATAAAGATTTAAGAGAGTGACATGTTCTCACTTTCTTTGGTTTTAATAATAATTAAAATATTTGCAAAGTCAAAAGTCTATAAAATGAATCTAATACGACCCTTAGGTGATATGGGTCTACTTTTAGCCATCCAATATAATTTTAACATGTGTTAGGGTAATTTCATAATATTATATTTACCCTAATTACTCAATTTACCTTTAACTATGGTAAATAAAATTTATCGTAGTTACTATTCATAATTCCCAAAAATAAAAATTATCCTATTAACATAATTTGGACCCACTGATTCCAAATATGGAATCCATTTTTTTCAAATTCAATAAAAATAAGTTTCATAAATTAAATTAAAATTAATCTCGTTGTCAAATGAAAACGGGTTTTTGTTTAGAACATTGTAAAAGATTGAATTGATTTAATCTACGAATTAAATGTAAAATCAACGCTAACGACATAAATTATATTAAATGGTAAAAATATATTCTATTTATACTTTAAAACCATTAAAAATTATAATTTAACCATATAAATTATTGCGATGAAAAAAGAAGGTTTTAATTAAAATATAGCATGTTTTTACTATTCATCAAAATATGAAAGTTACCAGAATAATATGAAAAATTTATCCAAAGTAAATTTTTATTTCTTGATTCCAAAGAAAATTTTATTTTGTCAAATTTAACTTATAAACATGTAAAAAACTAGATTTAAAGTGGGTGCGCCCTCAAAAGGTGGCAAAACCACATTTTTTTAAAAATACTTATTTTACCCGAATTTTTTTTTGTTCTTATACCATGTTCTAGAAAATGTGTAAGATGAATAATAATGTTATAAAATTCAAAATTTAGTTTATACTATTAATAATGGCTAGTTCATAATAAGATTATAATAATATATCATTGCTTAGTAAAACCCGGTATTGCGTTGAACACCCACTATTGAGAAAGGTCATGATTGCGTGTAATGCAAGCCAAGTCAGGGTTCCATGTTGTGCAAGAATCCTAAGTTGTTTCTTATAACAGAATCCAACCATATTTAATTTATACATTGACTATATATATATACTCTATGTTTCGTAGAATAACTATTATCAAAATTGTGTGTAACACGATCCAAGAATAGTGTTGCATATACTGGAAGCTAATACGGTGTTTCATATAGCGCAAGGTAATCATGGTGTAGCTTACAACACAAGAAATTAATGAAATTAAAAGAATATTTTTCATAAAATCTCGGGGTGTTACTCTATCAATATCTTTTTGATTTAAAGAAGTTATAAACCTGAGACTAAATAATTTATGTGGGGCATCACCCTTGTAAGATAAAAAATGACAGAATTCCATATTCTCATCAGAAATTTTTATTTTCACCACATAGGTAGTCCCCATTAACATGAATCACTTTCCTATAGAAACATATATGTGACTAAATAAAATGAAATAATAATACATTTATGATATAATTAATATTTTATTAAGATAAAATAAAACTTACTTGATTTCTATCTTGATTTATCATAATGGAAATGTTACTCATACGTTCACACAACATACTATCTACATGACGATAATGTTGTTCCATTTTCATAAACATTTTTCATAGTTCATTTTAAAATTATTATTTTTGAATAAAAATTATTATTATTTCATGATTACAATAATGAGATGATTTAATTACAATCTCATTGACATTAGTGTACATATCAATTTGATTTGGAAAATACAATCCATTTATCAATAAAATAGTTATAATTAAATTAATTTGTTATGTGATTAAATATGGCATGGTAAAAAATAAATTAATATAAATAATAATCATGAAAATGGTTCCTAATCAGGTAAATAATGAATATAATTATATTATTCCATATCATAAGGAATAAAGATGATGAATCGGGTTTGAGGTGCGATTTTCATCTCAAAACATCCTTCTATGAGACACATGTTATAATATGAAGACAGTTTCCTTAAATTTGTATATGTTATTTAACATTGACATAATATTTCATGAATAAATAAAAATTTATGTTATTTTAAGTGAAAATTAATAACTTCATTAATGATATTTATGATTCAAATATTACTATGGTGGTAAGAGTTTATGTCGAAATCTAATTATAATCAAGAGTTTTTATGCTCAAATATCAATTATCAGAAATTATTTGATCATTTCTTTATAAAAACAGGAAATAATAATTTTCTTTGTTTGTTCATCAATATATCATGTAATGAAAAAAAATTCCCCTTAGGTACTTAATATTATTAAAAAATTATTATTAATAAAATTGAATTTATTTATCTCTTCCACCAAAAAAATGTTGTCATCTATGTCACTATTTTCATTAAAATTATTTCAAAAATGTTTTATTATTATTTTATTATTATTTAAATTCTTTCGTACTATTTTCTACCATTAAAAAATGGTTTGAATGAAACCATTATTTTTTTTTGAATGTGTCACTTTTTCTATTTTACAAATGTGAGAATGTAATAGTTTTTATACATAGATAGAATCTACACAATTACCCATCATCGTGATCATTATTTACATTGGAGATTACATTATATGAATCTACAGTTATTTTGAAAATAATTATATTTCCATAATTCTTTGTGAATTTTTTTTCATAAAATTATTCTCAAATTGGGAATGTTATTTTCCATGAGATTGTTTTAAAAACATTTTGTAGTTTTATATTAAACAAAAAAACAAAATTTATGATATGGATTTCATCATAATTATCTATATATTTAAATCACATTTATATCTATGTTATAATCTATATCATTATGAGGCAATACATGCCTTTTGTTAAACTATATATGAATTACTTTTTAAATTTCATTTTATTATTATATGATATTGGATTATGAAACAACATCCTTTCCATTGTTAACTATTATTTTACGATTTATGGATGATTTACTTTTTACGGAATACATAAGCCAAGAACATGTTATGATCGATGCACCAAGATACTTCTCTAATTATTTTGGCTATGATATAGATTAATGATAGGTCAATTATGGAATTATGGAGTAATCTTAATCCAATATGGGAATATGTCCACCATATCCCGTTGTCTTTGCAGTTATCCTTAACTCATGTTTATTTTATTTTATGTGTTACTTCTAATATTCCTATGTTACTATGAGATTATGATACGATGTTATTTACATTATGATACCTTGTAATTATTCATATGCCTTAACTTTTAAGATATCACGTTATATGTATAAATCACATAGTTCATTTCCTTGTTATGTTTATTCCTTTAATGGGATTTCTAGCTGAAACATTTATTTTATTTATTTTATTTGGTTTTTATGAACATATTTTAGAGCTGAAATGGACTTAATAGATCACTATAAAAATGGGTTAAAAATAAGAATGATATTATTTTAGTTTCCTTGTATGCATTATTATACTAGTATTCCAATGATATAATTCCTCATGATATTAGTGGTTTTAATTAATCTATGATTATGTTTACAATAAAATTAAATTATGTGTAAAATGCAAGAATTTCTATAGTTGATATCTAATTAAATGGTTAATTACCATTTAGAAACTATCATGAAAAAAAATTAGTGATAACCTTATGAATACATTTATGCATATGACTAAATATATCAAAATATAATGGAATCTCAATATAGTATAGAGTGAGTGGTGTCTATATAATTATACCCTTTTTGGTGAATTACATGTTGAAAATGATCAGGAATAGATGTTCTTAGGTATAATAACTTCAAATAAGTAATTTTGTCTTAACATTAGTGTTATATAGTACATGAAAACTAGCATTCCTACAAACCTCATTTGACACTCGCTAGAGATAATATTTGGATGTCAACAAAAACTTAATAAACTATCATAAATAACTAGAATAAATTATTAGAATAATAATCCTTTTAGAAATAATTACATTGAATAACATTAATTGATTCCTAGAGGCCCATATACATGAAAAAACTAGTTAGTTATAATTTATTACTTCATTGTTTATATTTTTCCCTTTCGTATATGTTAAAAAATTTTAATCTTGTTTCTTTTATTTATTTTTATTTAAGGGTGAGAAATATGAGAAAGAATACTAAAAACCAATATATTGGGATATGAAATTATTTCCCTAAAGAAATTCCTAACATAATTGGAATGGTATTTCTATATCTTGTGATAATTCAAAATGAGCTATTGGAAATTACGATCAACATATCCAAAATTATTAATTTCCAAAGACATCATAGAAAAGAAGGATGGTTCCTCCTGGAAGTTGAATTATTTAATATGATAATATAACACATATTTGGACTCCTACATGTTGACAATGTGGGAAAAATCCTATAAAACAATATCTCAAATGATGGGGAAGATGTATTCTATAATGTAATATGGTAATATAGAAACAAATTTTACTGGAATTTGTTGTATTACATAAGGGGAACCTGGGAATAATATGAATTAATTCCTTAAACAATTTTTTTAGTCCTAGAATATGGAAGGAACTATGTTATACAAATCATTATGGTGGAGTATTTATATATGTAGATCCATAATTATTATGAATAAGTATTTTTATCAATGGTATTTTGGATTTATTAATTTTGAGTCCTCTAAGGATGATTATGTAGTAGTTTTTCTTTTAGAATATTAATGAATATGTTATATGGTAATAATGACGTAGAATGGTGATTTAATTATAATGTTATATTTTCTAGAGATGAATACTCGGCATAGGAGTTCACAATGGTTAAAAATTTATTTATGTATTAACATTACTCTGAGGTTGTTATCATATTTTTGTGTAAATTATAATAATTATATAAATATTTTTTAGAAAAAAGTAAAAAACACATGATCAATAAAAACTAATCACATATATAAAGGATTCACTACATGAACCCACAACTGAATGTCGGTAATAGTGCAATGAATACTCCATTCTTATATAATTTATTACATAATATATAAAAAAATTACATAAAAATTATATATAAATATTAATTTTATCAATCATTTTGAAGTTTATTAATGATATTTTTCGAGGCATTTTATTTGTTAGATGTATTTAAAACCTCCAGTTTTTATATGTATGACTACTTGGGAATAAAGAAATCATTTTTTAGAGATTGATGTTTAATGGGTATATATTTCTATTCAGGATAATGTTTTCTGGCATGTTGTGGTTATTGAGGTTATTTGATTTACATGTTTAATTATTTAAATAATTATCTTTCTTAATCCACATGTTTTATTGTTATCTTTTGGATTTGAATATGTTATTCTTCATTTTGGGTGTGATCTCACTTTTTACATATAGTTTTTGTTCTAATAATATTTATTTGAGTAGCTAGTTACTATTTTATAGATCTTTAGGATAATTTAAATTACATTATTTATATTCATTCCATAGTGTAAGAGGTAATGTCGAAATTGGTCAAATAAAAATGAAAGAATGAAGTTGTTTTTATGAAATAAAAAGATATTATGTAAGTATATTTTCATGTTTTCTCTATCATGATAGTAAAATAGTCCATATGTTCTAGAAAAATGATCATAAAATAATAATTATATCATATTACCTTCATATCTGATTAATCAATAGGATTTTATCTGATCAAATATTTATTGTTTTTTTTGGTTATTAAATTTTTATCAAACATTCAGATTTTTATAATTAATAAATAACATCATTATCAATAATTATATATGTATTACTTAACCATAAATAATTTATCTTGAAAAAATATTCTTCTACCAAGAAATCTAGTCCAAGGTTTTTTTAAAAGACCTTTAAATTCCCCTTATATCTCATTTTAGGATGAATTTTTGTTTAACCCTTTTTGTAGTATTGGGAGTCCAAATAATAATATATATTTGTTAAACCCCTAGTTATTGATCATATGTTCAAATAATATCATTGGAATTTAATTATGTTGTTGATTGTAAGACTTTGATAATTTAGAATATATTTATCTAAAAATATATTTTCATTCATTTATATCTTTAATTACATGAAACAATGAGTTTAGACAAAGTGTGATTTAAAATAATCAAATGTGTCTCAAGTAACCTAGACATTAAATTTGAAGGTATGGATAATATTATTTAAAATATGGAATATATATAATGTTCTAAATGAATATATATTTATTAAGAAATTCTTAACATATAATTAGTCCACATTAATATTGATATTTAGTATAATAAAAGTTATATTTCCTTCGAAAATGATTTTTATTTATATTTTTTAGAAAAAAATATAATTAAGTTTTTGATGTTTTATATATTTTATTATAAATAATTTAAATCATTTTTGAAATAAAAATATTTATATTAATATTGGGTTGATTTTTTTAATACCGTTCTTTCAATGAATTGTGAAATTACCAATTTTTTTTAAAATTGTAATATAATTTTAATAAATTATGAAATTTAAAAGTCCCAATATTCATTAATAAGATTTAAAATTAAAATACATTATATTTTTCTATATTTAATCTAATTTACTATATTTCAATCCTCTTTATATTGTATTTTAGTATATGATTATTGTTATACTCATAAACGTATTTATCTGAAAAAGATTTTATAGTAAATAACGTATCACCATTCTTATTTAATTATTACCTATAATTAATAAATTTATAAATTAAATTTCTAGACTACAAATATATAAATACTAATTTTATTTTATTTAATAATGATTACATGTTATAAAATTATTTCCATATCATCTACTTCTTGGGAAATTCATTTTTTGAAAAATATTTTTTTCTACACAGATGTGGGGTTAATTTTAAATTAAATTATCCAATAATAATATTATAATTTTGAAATATCTATTAAATAATCGATATCGGCGTAATTTTTATTTTCTGGCAGGGTGCAATAATTTATTGACCATAATGTGTAGTAAATATAATAAAAAATTTATTACATTAGTTATGTTAGAAAAATATTTATTGGGGGTTTAATAAAAATATAAAAGTTAAAAATGACATAAGAAATGTATAAATTGTATTTTATGGTTATATTTTGACCTTATATATTTTATGGTTTAAAAAATAGCCCCTTTTGATTCCTTGTGGCATATAGAAATAATCAAAGTAATTATTTCTATTCAAAAACTCAAAACATGTCATCTCCCCACTTATAAATTTACACATGATATCCTTTCCATTTGACACATAAAAACAAATTGGTTCATCCAATACCTAACTAAATCACTTACATACATCAGCCATGTTATCTTGGAGTCCTTTTTTATTAGAAATTCGAAGAAGATGTATAATTTTGAACAGGGCATTTTGTAGTTCATCTTACACCTAATGAAAATATTATTAAACCCTGATTATAAAATAATATAGTTATATTATATATACTATTTTTTATGATAACTGAATTCCATAAAACCATCTCCTCCTTCATCTAATGGGTAATTGAACAATTGATTGTGTCTATGGAGGACTACCACTTCATGAACCTAAATGACTTGTTTTCCATCACTTCATATCAGGGATGGATAAAATTTTGTATATTATTTTATTAAATTATATTTTTTTATAAATATAATTATTTATTTATATTATCATATAATCATTCTTATTTTCCAATTCTTATATAATAATATAATTTCACTCGTGTGTATTCTAGATTAACACCTAACGAAGGGATGTGATTCGTTTTTAACAAAACATTACATGGAATTTAATATGGATTAATATAGTGTTTATATATTATATAAATGAGAAATTAATAAATATATAAATTAAATTTAAAATATATGTTCTTATACAAAAATCCATTAAATAAATGATAATACTGTTCAAGTGTATCGAAGACTACCACCTTATGAAGAAATACAATTTTTTATTAAGACATCACATAGAGGGTATTTGCAAGAATATTCAATGAAATAATATTATATATATGATATAATTATCTCTCTTTAATTATAAATTAATACATAATTGTTTTCCAAAATGTATTTTTCAAAATGTAAATATTTCTCATGCGCACACACGACTTACCGTCTCCATGATTTTAACATAGTAGATTTTTCATTACCATTTTTCATAATTCGATTTAAATTTATAAATTAGTTATAAAAATGGAAATAATGTCATGGATACAAATGTATTTATGATTAAAATATATTCTCAATAAACATATTCAACACAGGAATGTGATTTTGGAAATATGAGTTGTTTATCATGAAAACATAAAATGTTAAATTAAATTTGTTGATAATTTAATTTCATATCATAATAAACTAAAAAATAATAATAAATATAAAAATAATTATTAAACACGTAAATATTAAGAATAATTTTAAAATTTAGGAAGATAAAGAATACATGTTATGTCAAACATTTAATGTATGGGTATATTGTCAAAATATTTTATTTGAGACCCCTATTCTTTTATGCACTGAATTCCATTAAAATATTTTATATTCAATTCAATTTACTTATAATATCATGAGTATTTTATAATTAAAGATATTTTAAGGAATAATTAAATCTAATAAATAATGAAATAAATGATACAAATTTTACTGATATGGTATGGTTTTATGTTTCAATCTCATTTCAGTTGATATTATTTATGCTTGAATTTACATTTTTAAAAATTATTTTATCATTAATTAATAAAAACCATAAAATTTATTCTCATTTCTCAATTTATAAACTTTTCTAGTAATAGTTAATTTATATTGTATTCCATAATATTCAATTCAATTTACTTGTAGTTTTTGTAATCCTATGGTCATACATTCATGTCTTTAATTTTGAATGTCTTCCATATTTTTTATTTTCAATGAGAATTCATAATTTTACATACCGTGGTGAGCCACATGCTATAATTCCTCATCCAAGGATCATAGTGGGGGTAGATTTACCATTGGTATCACCGAAGATCCTATAGTTATCATAATTATGATATTATTTTTAATGGAATTTTTTTTAATGTTTTTTGTTTTTATACATTTATATTCATTAAATATGGGTATACATATCGTTTTTTCACACAATTAATATGACTGAAGATTTGTCCTCACCATTGGGGGAGGAATATTGGGAATTTTTTTATCACCCATTATACATGAACATTTTTGTGACCACATAACATTATGTAATATATCAGGATAATCATAAGATACATATTTGAAAGGGATGAGGACCAATGATACATGATCATGTGGGGATTCCATTGTGAGTTTTTAATATTTGGATGGTGTATCTCAAAAGATGTTGGAGACTAGTCTTGAATTACATATCATATTTAGTAATAGTGTCTTGTGTATTTTTTTATATATTTAACTTCTCTATGTTATTATATTGGTTTGTGATTAGTTTTTTTATTCTATAACATGTTCTTGATTTTATATATTTTATTCTATTTAAAATATAATGCTAATTTTTTTATTATATGTCATCTATTTTTGATTACTGTGTATGTGTTTGGTTTACTTATGATATTATTAGTCTATTATTACATATTATATTCTCTCCACTATGATCTTTGAGACCGTTGTAATAATGCAATTCAACTAGAATACCGGGAGGTATTCATGAGGCCTTTTGGAGAGACAGATTAGGTGATGTGTTTGGTTAACCCATGATGGTTATTTTCATTGTACAATAGGAAAGTAAAGATGAAAATATCTAAGACTAGTTCCATGTCTAAGGAATCTTTTCACATCCATTCCAATAATATGTTGATTAAGTGGTATAATAAAATGTATGAATAACCATGGTTTAGCTATGGACTTAATAGAATCTGGATGAATACTTTTTCTAATAAAATAATCAAGGTGAAGCATCTGATATATTTATTAATTTTAGGATCATTTGGGATATTTCCATCACTAAAAGTGCGTGAATTAGTGTTGGTTTCATAATGTCAATTAAAAAATTCCATTCTTTACCTATACACATATTTTTTTGAATGTATATGTATTTAATATTATCATATTTATTTATAATACTTATCATATAAAATGGAATAAAAAACATAGTTTCATATATTTATCAATGAGGTTTGTTTCCCCTATAGATTATTACATCTCCATTGTGTTTTGTTTTTTATCGCTTATAAATCAACTTTTATTATCATGAGAATACTTGGTAATGGTTACATCCAGGGAAATGCATTCCTATATATAGACAAGTATGAAGAAAAAATTGACCAATTATTATCATGATATAGAACCAGCCAGGTCTTTTTCATTGAATACATGTTTTTTACATCCACTACCATGATGTTGATTATCAGTTAAGTCTCATAAACCTCCTAAATAAGATGAATATGACCACAGTCTTTTATATTTAACAGTCAAACAAGAAAAATTGTCTATTAATAAATCCCTACAATATAAGAATATCCAGGATATACTTTTCAATCGTATTTTATTATATATGATATTTCAAGCATCAGTCCATAAAAAATATAGAAATAATCTTATGGGATCCTCATTCATCTTCTTCTATAAACTATGATATATTCAAACAAAATAAAGGCCAGTCTCTCAAATATAATCCTATTACTTTTAAACTCACAGGATAAACTATTCAAAATATCGGCGGTTGTCTTAAAATTTTCAACTCAAATAGTATGTAAAATAATATTATCATTGGATAACCTAATTATCTTCTTATTCTTATTAGAATTTATATTCATAAAACATCATTAAATTTATCTTTATATTATTCAATTTGTTAATTAAATTTTATATAAGAAAATAGTAAATAAAGCCATAGATATTATATAGTTAATCACATTTATATTCATTTATTTTCAACCAATCATTCTGTCAAATAATTATACAATTATCTTGGAAAATATTCTTGTGATATTATTTTATTATGATAGCCTAATTCCCTATTTATTAAATATTTATATAAACCACAACATTATGATCCATTTTATCTTGATTATAGATAGAAGTAATTTTAAATTCTTTGTAAAATATCTTTCGAATAGTTCATTCTTTTTGTAAATCACATGTGAACCATGATAACTTTAGGTATGAAATGAATGGATATTTTTTTACCAAATACTCATTACAATATTGTCATACTATCAGATTTTAGCCATAATTTATTTAAAATATTCTTACCACTATGTTGTAGTATTCTTGTTTTATTATGATATCATCCCTCATGATCTATTATTTACTAGTAAAAACTATATAACACTTTAAGAAATATATTGAAACTACTCATGTATCCCTTATTGATTACTCTATTATTTAATCAAATGCTAGCTTCACGGTATAATGCTTCATTTACATGCATGGAAACTCATTCTTCATGAATCTACATCAGTATAATAACCTAAGTGTGAGTAATGACTAATTTCCATTAGAATTGAGATATATAAACCTCGGAAATAGCCAAAAATCAACAAATATTAATCAAGTCATAATAAATAATTAAATATAATTTAATATAGAGATATTATTCAGTATAAATTCATAGTTAACATACAGTAATCTCAAATGTTGGATACACTATAAATTTTATGTATTTTGGAAATGAATAGTACATTTTTTGTAAATTTCAAATATTATGGATCATATTCATTATATTATCATGGATTTTCATCCATATAAGCTATGAAAAAAAAGTTGAAACATGTGATTAGAACAAAAAGCTAGTTATGGGAAAAAATAGAATAAATAAAAATTATATTCCATTTTAAGACAATGATATGTTAAAATATTTTTTACCTTAACATAATAAACATTTAACTCAAATAATCAGTTACATGAATACGAATTTAGATTTAATTTAAAATTTTCTATAAAAAATTATATATGTAAAAAAAATATAGAAATCATAATAATAAGGGTTTATAATAATAAATTAAAACCAAAGAAATATTTTCATTTAAACATAACTTTTTACCTCAAAATAGAATATACATTCCATTAAAAGATATACGATTTACTAGAAATTTAGTTAGAATGCATAGAAAATTCATGATATTTCCTTGGGAATCATACTTATATATTTAATAATATAAACGATTCCACTGTTATTACCATTATAGTCAAATTCAAAAATATTTATCTGGGGAAATAATAACTACCCAATGCATTTGAGAGAGATATCTAGAACAACCATCATCTTGAAATACCTAAAAATAATCAATTATCATGAACAATTCTTAGGTATATAGCATTATTGAAACACATAAAACTATTTTTTTCAATATCCAATGTAATAAAAACATACTTTTTTACCAAAAATTAAGTCCTTTCTAAATATTTATATATACATTTACTTTAATTACCAATTTCAAAAATAAAATTCCCAACAATGAAGGAAAGGAGATATCTTATTTAATGAAGACTTGGAATCTTAAAAGGTAATAATAAAATTTAAAATCATTTGTGTTGTGGAGAAAATTCATTAATATTGTATATATTTAAAAATATCTTTTTTCCCTTTCAGAAAGAATGTAAAAATAGTCTGTAAAAATTTTCCTTTTGAGAAAATGTGAAGGAAAGTAAAAATTGGAATAAAATGATCATTTTAATTATTTTATTTATAAATAAGTTTATCCATGAAATAATTTTAATATTGTTGAAAAGGTAGATAAATATTTTGAAATAAATCATTTAGACATTTAAAATGGGTCTTTATGGTAAAGTTTCCCCTACATTAGTTAAAATAATTATGAAAATTTTTTCATCAGGAATTATAAACATAGATTAATTATTTAATATATAAAATGAAAATAAATGTTTATTATTGTTTCAATTTTATTCATTACAATGTTACATTAAATTACAAAAACAATTATCTTCAGGTCATACTTTATAATGATATTTAACTCATATATACAAAATTACATAAGCTATTTGACTATAGGTAAAGTGTTAATTGTTAAATTATTTCATAGATAGTAATTATTACATAATTATATTGATTATGAATTGATTATGATTTTAAAATAATCAATTAATATTGGTTATGAAAAATTTATAATGTTACATTTTTTTAGAAAATTTTTTATACATACACAAGAATGACTTTTGAATTTCAACCAAGCATGATATTAAGAAAATATGTATCATTTAGAATGATATAATTACAATAATATAATATATAACATATTACTTATTTAAATACACTTCTATTAACTTTTCATGTCATTTGGTCATGAAAAATGAATCATATCGCTTCACGGAGGTCGTAATCCACACATATACACGAATGACATTGTGATTTTCAGTAGATGTAAATGTATGAAATTAATGGATATATTATATTAAAATAATGATAAATATTTAATAACTGTCATATATATGCATTTAATATATCATTATTACTATCCATGAGAAGTGGTGGTTGAAAAAGAATTAAAAAAATTTCACTGGAAATTAATAAATATTTCATACGAATTAATAAATAAATTTTCATTGAGTAGGACCATTATATATATATTTTATAATGCACTAAATGTTTTTCATTCCACCATGTATAATTTTATTATGAAAATTATACCATTTAATTTATAATATATTATTGTTTATTTATGTTCGGTGTTGTGTTTGGTATACACAATCAATCATAACATTATTTAAAAATCAGAGGGTGTTACACTCTCCCCCATTTAAATATTTATTCCCCAAAATATTAAACCTATTTCAATAATAAAATATTTGACATTTTAATATACAAATTTTGAAAAATCAGAACACAAAAGCATTAAAAACAATATTTTGAAATTTTACAAAGGGAAATATGAAGCAATATGTAGTGAAACATAACCTTGATTTCAAATAGGATAACATTTGTGGGAAGTGAGAATTTGGATATAGAGGAAAAAAGTTATGTATAAATAATGATGTATGGTGAAAGAAAACATTTATCACAAGAATTTGAATTACCATGATAATGCTAATGACATGAAAACCATAATTCAAAGATATCATAAAAAAGATCATAGATTCAAAATAAATGATTGTAACATAATAATTAATTTGTTTCAGTATCATTTTCATATAGTTGAGTAATTTTTGATCATATGAAAATATAAATACTCTATTTTATTTAAACCATAAATTAAATTTCATCGTTTTGTTTCATGTTTCGATCTGTTTCCTCTAAAATCATATCTCTTACTTTGGAAAATAAACAACCCAAAAATTAGTTTATCATGCGTGATGTACTAAAATATACATCAAATGGATTAGAATATCCTCAAAAGGATAAAATGTTTTTTGAACAGTCTATATTCCCCAACCAAAACAAAAAATTGGTTGTATAATGTAAGATAATATCGAGATTGAATAAATATTCATGATAATATATAAATAATTAATATTAAAAATTAAAAAAAACTCAAAAGGTTAAATATACACTATTCATGAAATAAATAACACCAATTTCTAATTAAGTTGAATAACATAAATATTAAATATTTTTTCCCCAAAGGTTGTCTTATTCCTTAAATCTTATATTAAAAACAAATGTAATATAATTCAACCAAAATAATCTTTCATTTTAAAAAGAATTTTACAATAAAATCCTCCCAATAAAACATCTACAAAAACACTATGGATGAGAAACTAATACCAGAAAATCCAAATGATATGATCCCATGATATGATTAACCAATGAAAAAAGAATATAGATTTATCATATAATATATAAAAATCTGAAAATATTTTCACTATAATTACAAGTTTACAATATCATTATATATTTACATTATAAAATAAAATTTATCCTTATATATCATGTCGATTATGTTAGAAAAGAAGAAAACACTTTTGTTCATAATAGGAAATGATGTTTGCTAGTGGTAGGAACTGCACCATGGTCACATCTCGTGTGTGGGTTCCAGTCTCACGGCCTTGATAGATTCAAGCGTTGTCACCTAGCCTATGGGTTATCATTTTTAAAAATATTTTTTATTATTTCATTATATATAGAGAAAATGTGGTATTAATATTAATAATTCACCTGGATCAAATAAAATTCCAAAAAAATGACTAATATTCAGAAAAAAAACATTAATAATCAAATCATATTTTAACATCAATGATTTTTTATATAGTATAGTTTTTTTCTATAATAATAAAATGGTCATAAGTGACTATTATTATAATAACATCATGGACACACAAATATTTTACCCCAAAATCAAATTTTCGTATATTATTTTTGTAAAAATTGTCACATTTTGGTTACACGGCTCCATTAAATTATCAAATTCATCGATTTGAAGGTTTTAATTTTAAAAAAACATACTATAGGATAATAATTATATATTTAATTATTCTCATTATATTAAGAATATATCATAATATCATTGATGAAGTTCCCTAATAACAATTATAAAATATAGATACATAAACACATCCTTCATTAAACATTCTCTATATACCATTTACCATGAATAATAATTTTAATCCTTGATACACAATTAATAAAAATATTAGAAATGAATTATGTAAATTCCTTTTATTAATATATGAAATCAAATACAACCTTATATATAGACATAAATATATTTTTGATATTTCATTTATCAATTAGGATGATCCACATCTTTGAAAAAATAAATACAAAATAAAATTTTGTAATATCAAATTTCATGAAAAATGGATGTGTTATGATTTTGAAATAAATTAAAATAGATATTATGTCTCATTATTTTTTAGATAAATGAAACATTTTTACATAATTGAGAATGCTATTTTTAAATGATTTGAATAATCCATAATATGACAAAAACCATATGATCATGATTTTTCAATAATGTTGATAATAAAATCATTAGGAAGGGATAAAAAAGTAATGCAAGATAACTTTCTTTCATACCAATTAAATGATCCTTTATCAATTGAAAATAACATCATTTAAAAATTAAATGTTTTCTTAAATGAAAAATAATCCATATGGGTAACGAAAATACCATATAAATTTTATAATACATTAATCCTTAATATCATTTATATCTTACATCATTTATGTTATTATTTAATCTCATAAATTACTATAATATTTCTTAGTATAATGAAAATAAATATATATTAAATACTAAAATTTATTTTTATAGAGGACATTTATCATAACAACAAATAACATCAAATACAAAAAATGTAATCTAAACCCTTTCTTGGTTATCAAATACATCAAATCATTGGTAAAAAATTATATAACCTTGAGTTTTTAAAAATAATTCACTTTATGTTTCTACTACAAGCACAACCATTATGTCAGTGTTTTGTAATCATTTAAAGGTATTATTTCATTTTTAGAACCCATAAAAATTTAAAATCGGAAAAATAAATATATTTTTCATTTTTGAAAAACATTTATATTCATTCAATATTTATATTAACTCATATATATATATATACCATGTAGACATATTTAGTATGTTTTCTTTCCTTTTAGAGCCTCGTGTAATAATTTATAGGGATTTGGATAATTCAATTTTTATGTAACACCGAAATACATGTATATCCATGAAATTCATCAATAATTCAAAAAATTTATTAAAAATGTAGAGAAATATTTATTCCATCTCAAATATAATAACTAATAAATCAGATTTAACATTCTTTGGGCTGCAAAAAACACTACATCTTCACAAAAAATGATTTTAGTATTTGACATTAAATAAATCATATTTTAAGTTTTTTTAATATATTTTTATATTAATATTATAAATTTCTTTTTTCAAAAATTTCAATAAAAATTTCATTCATATTTTTATGTTTCAGATATCATAAATGATTATGTATTTAATAAAAACTATATTTTTTTACTACTCTCTAAAAAATTACTCTGTTTATAAATATCCCAAAATTTATCCCTAATATCATTTTTATATTATAATTCCATTAATGATATCCTTTAATAAATTAATATTTTCCAAAGTAGAGGAAAGTAATTATAAAAATCACCCACAAAAGCCAAGAAAAACAATTCTTTAAGAAATGTGTATTTGGAATAACAAAATTAATTCACTAATTTTTTTTACTTATTTCTTAACCATTAATAAATACCTTTGAATTTAGTAGGACCATTATATATATATATATATATATATATATATATAATGTGGTTAATTTTATTTATACCAATCAATTTAACTTCAATGTTAAAATTAGATAATTTAAATAATAATATATCATGGGATTTTTAAATATTATTATTGAATGTAATAAATGTTATAAATATAGTGTTATTTTAAAATAATGTGGTGTTAGGAAAAAAAAATATTATCAACTGAATGAATAACTGATGTCAGTTTCCCTTACAAAAAATATTGAAGACAATTTTGTTCATTAAGATTGGAAAATAAAAAAAAACATGTAATTTGTAGAATTAACTAGTGGATAAGAAAATAATTTAAAAAAATTTCTCATAGACCATATAATATCATCATTAGAAAAGTAAGCATAAGAAATTCTAGAAAAAATTAAAAATCTCACATAAAATACATTCCTCATTTGAAACATACTTTATAAGAGATATAACCTCCAGTTAAATAATTATGAATTCTTCCCAATTTTATAAAATAAAAATTTTAAATCTTATAAAACTATTGATGGATTACTTATAACATCCTAAAACCCATTCATCAATAGTTCGTTATAAATAAAATTTTCTAGGTGACAGGTGTTTCATTATTTCATGAATGTTTTGATTTAGTTTTTATGGTCCAAAGAGATTGATAAGTGTTACCTCATCTATAGAATGTTAATAACAAGATAAATTTGACATATATTAATTATAATGATATTTATTACCATCCATAAAATTCAAGGATAAAATATAATTTTCACTATTCATTGAGACAATAGTTCATACACATTCATGAATGATGTTTTCATTTTATAATAAAAATATGAAAAGAGAGATAATTAATATTTTATCATTCAAGTATTATTATTATATCAATACAATCATATATATTAATATTAAATACATAATTATTAACATTAATTTTAGGTAATGATGAAAAATGAGTTATATAATTACAAGGAGCATGTTGTCCACACATACACACGAGATACAATTTCATTTGCAATTTTATGGATATGTGGTGGAAAATGGTCTTTCAATAATAATATTAAAAAATAAATATATTGATTATACCTTATTTTTCATGTAAATACAAATTAGTTAATATTTTAAGAGATGAATGATGAAAAAAACTGAATGAACTTAGTGATGATTTATAACTCATAATTTAGGGTCCACATTTGGTTACATCTTATGCCATGAAATATTTTTCTTAGGAGATGAAAATGGGATCAATGAAAAAGATAATGAATCTTGGAACTTTTTGGGATAGGAAATTTATAATATATAATGATCCAAATTCTGGTATAATTGAGGAGTTTAGGTTGCCTTTTACAAGAGCGGGAGAGGTCACACATGGAATTAAAGAAAATATTAATATAAAATAATGTAACTTTCAAATAAAATTGGAATAAAATTTCCAATAATCAAAATTATAGATAATGTATTATAAAAATACATTCATCTAAATAAATTACATTTGTTTATAAATGAATATTACCCATATCTATATGTTTGACCCTCGATAAATGTGTTTGGAACTAAACTTTGATAGTTATTACTATTGATTATGATATAAAATCCATTTTTATCCATTATGAAATAATAATTTTATATATAGAAATTTGTGATAAACTCATTTTTATGAGAAATTTTAATGTGATTGTTAATGTTTTTTCAAATATTTTTAAGAATAAAACTCTTGTTTCCCAATGTTTTATTGAGTTGTAGGTAGCTATGAATTTTGGATTAGAATTAGTGTAAACAAATTTAATAGTTATGGTTTGGGTGTTGAATTTATTTTTTAAATTTTAGATATTATGTTTCCAAACATTTCTAACATTAATATTTTATGTACATTAAAAAATAAAAATTGTGTCCATTCTAGATAACCATCAACCACAATGCCACACGCCACTTAGCCAATCCATTTGGTCCTGGATGGAAATACAACCACTAAGAGAAGAACTAGATTAATGTAGGTAGATTAAAGATAAAGTAATCATGCATGTGGATGGATTTCGAGGAAACTTTTATTTGAAACATAGTCATACTGAAACATGATGACCTTCGACCTGTGGTGGTGAAGCCTATGGAGTGATGAGAGGAAGGTGTCACCAACATGTGGAGGTGAACAATGGAAGGAGGGATTCCTCCATCTCTATCCAACTTCATTGAGGTGGGAGCCCAAAAAACATTTATTATAATGGAATTTTAACCCATATATTATATTTTATGTGGGATGGATGTTTTTCTGGTAGTGTTCACATTTATAGAAAAACTTTTTTCCCTATCACTGAAAACATTTCCTACACATCTGTCAAACTCTACAGTTCCACCATTATCACTTCTCATCCTCAACTTACACCACTAGAACTCCTAGATAAATCCATGTATAATGCCTCTATTTCTCAATGTCTTGTCTTCCAACACTACCTAACTCCCAGAATCCATGGATCACCTCATGCACCCTAATTGACCTCCATAAGCCAATTAATGTCATATCTAGCCACTAATAAGGCTAGATGAAGAGTCTCTGGTCATGTTTCCACACATCAACAATGACACCATCAAGGATCATTAATCTACTAAAATACATACTTTCCACTACATACATCATTGGAATTTATTCCTAATGGTGACTTCTGAGCCCCCATTATGGCTAATAGTGACTCATGATCCACCGTTGACCCAATTGTAACTCATGAGCCTCCATTGAATGTTATTATAAATAGTGATACATTATACACTCTTGAGTCCAATAGTTTCTCTTCATCCACATTTGGGAAAATGGTGGCTCATGATCCACCATTGACACCAACAGTGACTCATGATCCACAATTTATAAATTTTACAACATTGAATCGAGAGCCCCTGTTGGAACTAATGAAAAAATGTGAGAAACCATTTAGACGATGGTTACTCATGACCCACCTATGATTGACTGGTACTTATAGTCTCACCATCTATCTAGTACACCTAAAAACAAACCCAAACCCACCTAAAACCCCCCTGGACGATACCATAAGAGGTTGGTTCCATCCCATTTTCAACCATTCGAGTGTAATCTACTATCAATGCTAATGATCTAGGGATCATCTGTTCTGATTACCTTCTTTATTGTCTAAATAGATTGAAATATATGGCTATTATGATGTACTGATGGGAATGGATAAAAACTATGGTTTCTCACCTTTTTTAGGCAACCGGGATCCTAAATCCAGTTCACCATGATGATGTGTCTAAGCCTTCTACCACTATGAAGGCTTAATAAGGTTTGATGACTATATCTTGGCGTCTATTCACAACATAAACTATATCAATCCATGTTATCATACATCCCATTCTTCATTACTATATTTTTTCACATTTTCCTTATCAATGAAGAATTTGTTCACATAATAAAAGTGGATGTATATTTAAAAAATATATATATATCATCATGTGGTGTTACATTTTAACCACTATATAATTAATAGATCCCTTAATATTCAATAATTCTAATAAAAATAATAAAAGGGTATCTCTATATTACCTCATTCATTATTTTCCTAGGAGCTTCCCCAAATATCAGATTCCCCTAGGGAAAAGTAACCATGAGAGTAGTATTATTTTGTTTCATTTTATCTCTAGGAAAAATGATTAAAAAAATATTATTCCTATGAGAAAACATTATATAGTGGTATATCATATGATTTCAGCACATTTGGATGATATGATATGTACTTCCTTAACATAGATACATGGAAAAAATCCTGAACATGAGAGGGGAATTATTTAATGCTCATGTTATATGATATATTTCAAACTTGACCATGAATCCTGAGGGGTCCAATATACCTAGGGACAAACATTACATTCCATCCAAATCTTATTATTTTATTCCTTAGATATTATCATAGGAATACAATCTCAGCAACATTAAATTATAGATATTGTCGATAATTGTTAGAAAAAATATTTGGTGTAACTTGAGATTCCATGATGTGATGTTGAATAGATCTAACCTTATTTTGAATTTCCACATATTTATATTATCTAAATATCTTTTTTTATCCAACTTGATCACAGAACATTAGATGTTTATCATTCTGTCCATAGAGGAATTCATATAGTTCCATTAATATTCTTGAGTGATAGTTATTATTATAATAGAATTCACTATAGGGAATGTGTTGATCCCATACACATTTATATTCTATAGAAAAATGTATCAAAATATCATCCACGTTCTAAATGGTCCTCATTGACTGTACATGTCTATGTTAATGGTAGAAACCACTAAAATAGTATTCTATAAAAAGGGATTACTGAATAATTTACCAGAACATCAAGGTAATCATTAAATCACGATAATATATAATAATATTATTTACGACATGAAAAATTTCCACTACTTTAATTTATATCCTATAACGATGATGTAGAGTGAAATTTTCTCTAAAGGAAATGAAATTTTATTACTTTATATGTTATTAGACAATAACCCAAATAACATTATAGACTTTAGTTGTATTGGGGTGTAAAACATAAAAAATTCTGACATTTTCTAATTTATTTTATTCATGTGTTATCATTTAATGTATACTTATCCTTCATTTTATCAATATTAACATACTGACATACCCAGAATCAAGACACATACTCTTCAATATCCTTTTTCTTCTTTTCCAACATGAAATATTATTTATGATCTCTATACATCTTCAAACATCCAGGAATAATAGAGAATGATGAGCTATGAGATTATCATGTGATTTCCTTGCTCAATTCATGTATTGATGAGATGTATACTTACATCATAAACCATATAAATCCATTAAAATCAAGTATGAAGTCTGTATCATTTTTCACCTTCATTTTTAGCATAAATTATCCTTATACACATCTTAAATCCTTACACATATAAATGAATGAACACTCCATTGATAAAGATTATATTTATTCCCTTCCTATAATAACTCAAGGTATGTTCATTATAAATAATTAAATTTATGATCTTTTTTACTTTTTTATAGATAAGATAACATAATATTTTTGACTCAAAGTATCATCCATATTTTTCTGTTTCCCAGGGTGGTAATGTTTTGAGTAGACATAAACACTATTCATATTAGATAATATTCTCTAGTTCATATTCATGTATTTCGGCGTGAATATATCTTTGGAAATTTAATTAATATTATATTTGTCATACATTTCTCCATAAGGGTAAAAGCCTCCATATATGTTATAAAATAGCTATTATTGTTAACTAAGAATCACAATTTGGACATTTTTCCCATGTACCATCAATTATCAGGATGTTTTAGCTATTAGAATAACATCATATCTATAAACATATCCTAACCCCTTCTTTAATGTATCAATATAAATAACAGACCCTTCTTTAGTAAATGGTAGTGTTATTATAGGTTTACATACCAACTTTCCCTTTAGTTCCTTGAAAATATCATCAAATTCATTAATACAATGTAAATGACCACCTATCATGTTATCATGATCAGTGGATTAGAGATTTATGTTATAGTCTTCTAAAATAATTTATAATATCTAGTTAATGCAGGAAAACTATAGATATCAGTCACCATGGTCAGTCTAAGAAAATTTTTATTACCATTTTTCTTCCTTGGATCAACTGATATAATCTTAGATGATGTTATATTAGAAATAAATGAAACATTCTATATAAAATATTCACACTTGGTAAATTTTTGATACAAGTTATACTCCCTTCGTTATATCATTAGAATTCTCTTTTGATATTCATCCTCCACCATTATCTTGGAATATAAAATATTGTTTCATGTAAAGACTACCAAAAACAATTATAGTCAACTAATAAAGACTTTATAAATTAGATAAATAAATATAGAAGAAGAATTAATAATCAAAATTAAATAAATATAAAATCATTGTGACCCTAAAACATGTATAAGATTATCATGTGCATGAATTTAGTATTGATAGTCAATTGATAGTATTCTACATGAATTTCAAAATTTTTGAAGTAGCGAGCCCGTTGAAATTAATCAATCAAATAGTCAATAAATTAAATAAGGTACTTATTAATTTCATTCCTCATGTTATGTTTTTAATAATCATTATATGATCAAATTCATTGATCATTTTTGTAACTAAAATGATTCGATATACCCCATGGTGACAGAACAGGCTGAATCAGTACCTCATAATGATTCTCTTGGATTCTTCCATAATTTTAAAAAATCAATAATATCCATTATATATGGATTATTTTGAATATATGTAGCATAAGGTGTGATTTTGATTGAAAACTCAATATAACATCCCAATACCCACACACCCATATCATATACTAAAGTCGGCAACATTAAATTTTGATATATGGTGTCGATAATTGTGACCCAATGTTTTCCATAAAAAAAATAAAACATGAAAAGGGATATTTGGATAACTTACATGCCAGTGGACCTTTCAGATATATCATTTTAGATAATGAGGAAAAACTCCAACATTAATAATTTAGATGTCTAAAAATGAGCATTTATCCCAAATAAACTATCTTTTAAATATCACATTAATACATCATCATCATCAATATGAAATCACTTCATGGAATAAATTATCAATGTCATTCATTAAAACTATTGGAATTTTAATTACTACATGTCTGAGATTAGATGATCAATAAGGGTTAAGATAAAATTTAGAAATTGAACATCATCAATGAACATAAGATTTTATTAAGCTATGATGAAAATATCAACGTGCATGAGTGAATCATAAGAGAACTCATACCCATAAATTTCCGGATCATGAGATATGAAAGAATATAACATTAAAGAGTCATGAAAATCAATAATAATGAGCCATGTGATTTGAATCAAAATCATTAGAAAATCTATAATCCATAAAAATCAACTAAAACAATTTTGGTAATGTAGATAATCACTATTCAAAAATTGTTTCAAATAAATTTTAATTGGTATAACCATATAACCAATTTCCAAAAAAATTTATGAAATTCATTGTAGAGATATAATAATCTCACCAAGAAATTTTTGGCTTTCCCCATAATCTAATATATAACAGGATCACCAGAAATTGTCTAAGTTCACTCCTCATGTATGATTTCTAGGAACCCCAAAGTAAATAAATCTAATGATAAAAACCATTATTTGTATTATAGCATCATTAAATAATGTCAAATAATTTACATCAGGTAAATATTATAAAACATAATTAAATCATTTCAAATAAATATGAACCCACAATAATCTCTTCAAATCATGGTTATACTATTGAAATGTAACATTTTAAAAAAACTAATTGAAATATGATTTATCAGTGTATGAGACATTTGTTCTATAATAGTCATTTTTGTAACATGGTTATGTCCTAGATAATAAATGACTTGCATAAAAATCTCAATTAATCTATGTTATCCCATGTAAAATAAATGGGTTCTACAAAAATAGCATAGAACCATGATTAACACATAGAATATTTATGGGTTTTATAACAGTTCCTTTGAATCAATATTAACCCATAGAAAATAAATAGGTTCCATTAAAATATAATTGAAACAATAATAATTCATAACAATTAATAATTTGGTTGATATTGATAGAAATTATCATAATTAAAGGTAATGTAACAATAATGGTTGTTAAAATTGATGAAGGGAAATTCCCTTAAAATGTCATGAAAACAATTCTTGGGGAAAATAATATTTAGTCTTCAAAAGAGGCCCCTAAAACATTTAATTAAATTATTCATAAACCAATGAAGAAATAAATATTAAAAAAAATTAAATTACACATGAATAAATATATTCAGGTTATTACCTTTCAAATGAATATTATATAAACCTCATATAAGAAGCGTTTTGTATAAAAAATGTGTCAATGAAAGGAGATTGAGACAAATTACCTTACCACATTAGTAATATTGAACCCATAAACCTCTTGAAGTTTAAATAAAAATTGATATATAAATCCAAGAAATTAAATTCTAATAATCATAACATTAATTCATGGGTATTATATAATTAACCTAAATATAATAAGTGGTTAATATGTCATAAGTATTATAAAAATCAAATTTATACAAGAGTAACATTCAAATCAGTATACATAAGAAATAATAACATCAGTAGAAACAATGAATAATGTGAAATAAATAATATTACTGATATAATATATAATATAGAATTATATTCACTATTTAAAATAATATAGGTTCATAATAAAAAAATTATAAATCGAATGAAATTTGATATGAAAACCCATACCTTGAATCTTATTTGTCATGATTTTCCTCTATATTAATGAATAAACAAATCATATGAATTTTTTAATTTCTATATTACAATTAAATTTCATATTATTAATATATGTTCATTTATTAATATGTTATATAAAATTTTTAAATCAATATTTTTTATGATAGATGTTTTGACCATATTCGGCTTACATGTCAAACCTACTTTGGTAGGTTGAGTATGGTAATGAGGTCACTATTTTGAAAACTTAATATTAATAATCCTGAAATAATAATCATATTTATATATAAATTATTATTTTAATATAAATCATTAAATATTTTTATGAAAAATGAATTGAGTTTATGATCAATGAAAGAACAATCTAGACATAGACATGGGTCATATTCCCATTTTTCAATGTTCATTATCTATAGATAGTAAGTAAAATTATCATTCTATATTTACCACTAAATCACAAATAAAAAATTATTTAATTATATATACTTATAAATATAATTCTTATGTTGATGTGTTGAATAAAGAATAATCACATCGCTTTGTGTAGGCGTTAGTCCACACGTCCATAAATGATGTTATCACTTTTTTCAATGTGTGAAATGGTATGAAAGAAAGAGATATATTTCATTTTAACAAGGTTAATTAAGTCATAAATATCATATATATTTATTTTACATCACATATATTTATTAAACCAATACATAATACATTCCATGTAAAGAGGTAATGAGTCACCTTGCTTTGATGAGGTCGTAGTCCACACATCCACAAGAAATGTTATCGTAGTCTCACAAAATTGAAGGCATGACTATATGTTTTATATAATAATTTTAGAAGCATATAGAAATAATAAATATCTCACACATATATATAATATAAAAATATAATTTATATCATTATTCCCAAAAATTGGAGGACGTTATGGATGAACAATCGATATTGGATCGCAAGGCTATAGTCTACTATAGACACATGGAATGATTGTGTACCAATTTCACTCCAATGTGTCATGTTTTTTTCATACCAAAAACATAGAAAAATATCCTTACATTTAAGATAATTATCCTATTATATAATCATGATATGAAAATAATTTAATGGATAGAGAAGGATATAAAACAAAATCGATCACTGAAGAAGAAAGGCTATTCATTAAAAAAAGATATATTCTTCATTAAAAAAATATATATTTTATTATCAATGTTCACATTCACATTATCATATTATTTTTTAAATAGTTTTTATATTTCATTAAATACTTCAAAAAAATATAACTTTATAAATAATAAATGAATTTAATATTAAAAGCTTTCTGAAACCCTATACTTCCCAATTTTTTTAAAAATTGAAATTAATAGAACAAACATAAAATTTTGAAAAATCAAAAAATAGAGTTTTCACTTATAATATATATTAGAAATACATCTTCTATATTACACACATTCATTCTAATTCCTCATATCCAAAAATCTTGAGACAACATATTTGAGAGAATTTGGGTAGACATGAAATCATGTGTTTTAGAGCTGTATTGTATATATATATATATGAAAATTATATTGATTAAAATATCTATGAACTAAAAAATGAGTTGATAATAAATAGAAATAAAATACATGGGTTAATCAAGAAAATTTTAAATCTCATGGGTCATTCATTTTCGTTATAAACATTCATTTTAAACATAAAACATTAAATAATAAATTAACTTCTACGTTAACCCTTTTAACAAATTGTTATAAGAATTTTTGGTAAAATTGCATCCACTCAAATTTTTAGATTGGTAAGGATTCCATTAAATTTCGTTATGCCAACATTATGTTTGTCTTTGGACTTATACCTCGATAACCACACCATTACATCTTTCATATTTTTTTAGAAAGGGATATTTCTTGGGGATGATGTCCAGATGAATAACCATTTCACAACGTGAATTAACTTCATTATAGGAATCATTTAAAAACCCAATACTTTTTTAAAAGATCAGAATTCAATGAATGATGTGAATCATATTCATTTTATAAACTGGGTTTTATTAGAGGAAAAGTAAAATCCTAGGAATTCATGATAAGAATTCTATTCATGTTTTGAATGTGTTGCGAGTTAATTAAAAAGGGGTAAAGCCCCTTCTTTTAACATATCCCCCTTTTCACATGAAATAGCAAGAAGAATAGTTTCACTATCACCTAATGAAAGGATTTGATCCCTATCTTCCATATGAGCTTCATTACCTTTTCATCTGTCATGTTGGATTCATAAAGGAAAGAGATTCAATATGTTACATTCTTTTCTTAGTTTATAAACCTATCACCAATGAAAATTTTCTATTATATAACATTCCTCATTTTCATGTAATTTTTCTATTTTATATATTTCTACCATTATAGCCATAGATATTAGATGAAAAAAGATTAAGAATGTTCTACCCACCCATGGTTGGTTATCTAATTCTTTTTCTCTATAGACTCATTGTTTGATATGGTCGGTTATTATACCGCACACCGAAACCTTTTTGAGATGCCTCATAATTGACAAGATAAATAAATTAAATTATGTTTCCACTCATAGTGTAATTCTAGAAACCCATGAATCATCATTTAATGATAATACCTCAACATGATACCCCCTTAAGGGAGGTCATTCCTTAATATCCAAGGGGAATCATTAATTGTAATTAATTTGAACTATATTTTGAGGTGTATATAATTTTAAATACTGAAAATAATGTAATTTTTTTAGTTTTACCAGCGTAAAATGTTTTGTAGTGGGTATAAAAATTTTCACTCTATGTTATAGGTTGGATTTTTTAATTTAAATCAGTCAGAAATAATTAATAAAAACTATTATTGAATTATATTATTTAAATTCGTCATATAATAAATATTTTATATTAAGAAAATAGTGATTCATGGGTCACTATTAAAGAAACTGTGGATGGACTCATTCAGCATAATAATTTGATGTAGGGACCAAATTATAGCATATTGGGTGTGATACATGGTTTCTTTAAATAACTCCATGATTAGGATCACTGGGAGGATAAATATATGGTTCTATTGAGATATATCATGTTTCCATATATAACACTAGTATGTTTTCAAAAGGGGTTGTTTTATCCTTCCAAAAAGTGATGCATGATTCCCCAGGAGATTACCTTTGACAAGCTCGTTAGGAATTGGTTCGTTATCATTCCATGATTAATACATAGTCCATGATCTAGTAAAAAATATATAAACATAGATGGTTATGATTCACACAATTTATTGAGTGATATCTATGTCCTTATAAAAGCTTAATGGAAAAAATCCTTTGAATATGGGTTTGTTAGGTACCTGGAGCGATACATGAGTTCCTTTTAATTGGAATCCTTACATAGGCTGACAATAAAAATTAATTAACTACTAAGGATACATTAATCAATCCAAATAACATGTTTTGGTTATGTACATTATTTATATGTTAATTATATGATGGTCCAATTATTTATCAGTGCTCATTTTCCATGAAGGTAGTGAAACCCACTCCCAAGTAATGTTGAATTCCCTGGGCTAACACAATCGTTCTAGAACATTTGCCTATATATCAACACATACACATATATGTCTATATTTATATGATACCCATATATGAATACTGATATATATAATTATATATACACATTGGAATTTGTTCAATGTCATTCGACTTAGGCCAATCCAGGTAGTTTTGGATGGGAGTCCCATGAAGAACACGGTCTCATGGGATGTATTTATTTTCTATCTTACATTTATTATGATAGGAACCCAATTCTTATCATTTTAATAGATAGTAATATTCTATATAAATTTAGTGGTGTCCTAGAGTGCTTATATAACACCCTTTTTGGCCTGCAGTTTAGTACATGAATTGACATTTTAGATGAAGGAATGGATAAATAGAAGCATCTAGATTTCGATTTAAGACATTCTATAATTCTATAGAGTGTGGGATAAGATGATAAATACTCTTATTATGATTTAGTTGTGTTAATTGTTTTGTGTTCTATCTTTTTATATGTTATGTTTTATATTATTGAACACAGTTATCCATGTTACTTCCCATTTCATTATATCGCAAGACATGATCATTATTTTTTATCTGATATATATTCATATTCCTCCTTATTATATATATATGTAATATTATTAAATTTCTATTTTTTAATTCTATTTCCACTAATTAATATGAATATACACTATCATGAAACACATTGATCACTGGGGTATATTCTACCGACTGTACCATTATAGACCCCCACTACTAGTCAACAACCCACAACATATGGGGAGGGTTTCAAGAGATCATGTGGAAGAATAGTTTATGGTATATACCAGTGAACTAGGTACAATATATTAAAAATTGGTATCTAAGTTATTTTCCTTTTTTCCATCAATATAGGTATTTTATTGGAGACCTGGAACGTGTATAAAATTTCCTAATGATCAAGTTCTTCTAAATAGATAACCTATGTATGAGGGAAATCCAAATTGCCTTGGTTGGGATATTGATGTTTCGTATTATGTATGATACAATTAAATTGGTTTCAGTATTGTGTGATGCACATGATTTGTGGTGTTATTATTATTTATTTTAGGATTATAGAATTTTATCTTATTATCATGGTACGAAAATGTGGTATCATCTCATTATTCCTTATGGGCACCAAATAAAAGACATTTCCGGAATATTACATTCCATATTTATATTATTATACACATTATTTACAATATAATACTAGTTCATTGAATATTATTTTTGGTAGTAGTGGATACTCAAGAGGGGGGTGAATTGAGTTCCAATTAAAATTTCTATTAAAACATTATGATAAAAATCCAAAAATTCAAAATAGCCCAGTCAATTAATGCAGTAGATACATAAATGTTTAATTGCTCAACACAGTTCTCTAAGGTCGATTAATCCTCAATTGAATCAATTCAAACAGAAATTCAATTATTTAAACAAGTGTACTAAATAAATAACATATATATACTAACCATAAAACTATCATAGTGAATGTAAAAACAATATTATTTCATTGAAAAATATAAGCAGTGGATAAAATAAAATAGAGTATATGAGGATTAACACAACAATATAAACAAGAGGTTCTGTCTCAAGCCGATACCTAATCCCCTCCACTTGGTGATCACATTCCCACAAGAAGTTTAAATTAACAATAAACATGATACACAACAAATATCAGTCTTTAAAACAGTCTTCACAAACGTTCCAGGTTCTATAACCTCTATTATTGTTCTACGTGGGAAAACAAGAAACCAAGCCACACAAGGCTTCTTCAACAGTTTTGTGTGGGAAACAAAGGTGATGGAGTTTTGAGTTGAGACTTTTATTATCCCCCAGTTAAAGCATAGGGGACTTTGTGTGCGTGTTTAACAAACACACACTTCCCAGAAATGTAAAATAAAGATAGAAATAAAATAGATAAATTATGATGTGATAGAATTTTGAAGGCTCTATGTGTTTTCTGTTTAGCTCTTGACTCCTTGAATAATTTGAGGCTTAAGTCTATCTCAGGAAGTTGTCATCAAAAAAGAGTGTTGCATATCCAGTTTCTAGATTTCAGTGTTCTGATTCTGATGTTGATCAAGTGTTGATGAGGCATAGAAATCAGAAGCTAGTTTTTCCCAGAAAGATATTCGTGAATCCTATGGGTTTAGAGTATTAGTGTTGGATGGTACACCTCTGATCTGGAAAGTAAACTGTATCGCACTTCATATTCCACCCTTATTTTTTTCACATATATTTTACTTCTTTATTTCGTGATCTTCTCTTTTTATATTTGAGGTCCGAAAATGGGAATGAGTAGATCACGTGCATGCTTTCTCATACCTCATACTATCCATGTTATTGTCTCCTGAAATGTTTAAAATCATCATTAATTAATGTCATATGCATTTAATTTATCAAATATGACCATTAGAATAATATTTAGAAATTGAAAAATTATGGAAGTTCAAGCGTCGGTAGGTTGGAAACGGTATCCTTTATATCGGTAGGCTTCAACAGTAGGTGCACATTAGCAATCTCCAACTTTAACCATCCAACGGTAGACTTCAGCGGTATCATTTTATAGTAGGCCTAAATTGGTGACCATGTAACAGTGACCATGTATTGGTGACCATGTAATCGTAACCTTGTATCAGTGACCTTGTTGCGGTAACCTTGTAACGGTGACCTTGTAGCGGCAACAATGTACCAGTGACCATATAACGGTAACCTTTAAACATTGACCTTGTAGCGGTATCCTTTTTATCGATGACCATTGTACATAGATAAATTATTCATTGTAAGCTTAACCAATAAAGTAGTGAGATTTACAGTACATGAAAATTACTCTATAGAAACATGAAACATTAATGAAACATAATTAGCATAGAATGAATACATGGTTCTCACTAAAAAGAAAACAAAATTTGGGATTATCAAATCACGATTTGGGGTTATCAAAACAGGTGAGTCCAACAATCTCCCCCTTTCGGATAATCACAAATTATGTCATTGAATCTTTATATTTAAGAGTTTTGAATCAAGGTTAAACACAATTGAAAATGTCATCAGGTATGTGAGCATACAAAAATATTATGGGGAACATTACATTTAGGCCAGAACAAATACAAACACATATAAACACTTCTTTCTCTTAGAGAATTCATGTTGTGTATATTTTCTCCTCCTTGAATATCTTCCCCCCTTTGTGATTAACAAAAAGAGTGTAGAAATAAATAGTGTAAAAAGAGGGTTGTATTAATAAAATAAGAGTACAATATAAAAAAAGAGATACACCAATCCCTATCAACTAAGACAGTCCACAATCAATCCACATCATAGATGTCCATTAGAGCTTTGGACTTGTAACCAATGGAGGCAGGTTCTGATGGTGGAGGGATACGCCGAGGGATGACAGCATGTAGTGTAGGAGGAGTATCCACTGAGGCATTAGTAGGCCTATAGTGATTAGATCTCTGAGGAATCATTGGGGTGAAACTTCTGATGTCCAGGGAAGAAGTCATCAATGGAGCAGTACTGGTGGAACCAGAGGCAGCTGAACAAGCAGGCATAGTAGGAGGAAAATGATGGGAGTGCATACCACATGGAGGAAAGGTAACCGAATATTACTGATGTCCATAATAATTCTTACATCTCTCTCCATGGAAAAAATAATATCATCCTTATTCTCCATGATTTTTCCAAAGGTGGAGTCTGCTCCTAAAGCTTTCTCACTTGATCGTTGAATGCCTGAGTGACAGGTAGAACCCTCAAGTTCTCCAATAGAAATAGGAAGTAGACATCCATATGATGCTTAGTGTAAACCTTTTTATAATATAAGTCAACTACATCCTTGATTGCCTTATTATCTTGAGAATCATCCCTTAAATAATTTCTTATGAGGTTATGAATTTCCCTAGTGATGGAAATGTCCGGAGAGTCTGAGTTAATAGTACCAGAGATCTTTTCCACATCATCTCTAACAAAATTCCTGAAAGAAACAATGAAAATTGAAGGAGAGGATGAAGAGTAAGTAGATGCACCTAGAGGTTCCATAGAGAAATCCATAGTCTCCTTAAATGATTTGGTTATCCCACTGATCATCCTTTTTTACATCATCATCTTGGCCTTTCACATGTGTTTGCATAGATTTCATAAAATGTAACAACCCAAGATATTATGATAATTATTCTTTTTAATTACATTAATGTCTTGTGTTGTACGCTACACCAAAATTAGCTTTCGCTATACGCAACACCATATTAGCTTGCAGTATACGCAACACTATTCTAGGCTCGTGTCACACACAATTTCAAGTTCGTTTTATAGAAATTATTTTATGCAACATTAATTATAGATTTTGATTATTGTATAAATGAAATAAGTTTTGAATTATGTTATACGCAACACCAGAGGGGTATTTCACTACATGCATCCCTTACTTGGCTTGAATTAAAAGCAATCACGACCTTCCTCGATAGCGTGTGTAGTACACAATACTATGTTTCACTAAACAATGATATATTATTATAATGTTATTATGGACTAGCCATTATGAATATTAATAACAATATTTTGATTTTTATATCATTATTATTCATATTACATATTTTCTATAACATGGCATGTGAACAAAATAAATTTTTCGGGTAAAATAAGTATTTTTTTAAATGTAGTTTTGCCGCCTTTTGATGGAACCCCCACCTTAAATGAAGTTTTTTACATGTTTATAAGTTTAAATTGACGAAATAAAATTCTTATTTGGAATCATGATATAAAAATTTACTCTGGATAAATTTTTCATATTATACTGATAAATTTCATATTTTAATGAATAGTAAAAACATGCTATATTTTAAAAAAACACAAATTTTTTAATCGCAATAATTTATATTGTTAAATTTTAATTTTTAATAGTGTAAAAGTATAAATATAATATATTTTTACCATTTAATATAATGTATGTCATTACCATTAATTTGACATTGAATTCATGGGTAAAAACATTTCAATCTTTGGAAATGTTTTAACTTTGAAAACTTGTTTCTTAACAATGGGATTAACTTAAAATTAATTACTTCTACTTCTGGGTTTTGAATTTTTAAAAATCGATTCAATATTTGAATTTAGTGGGTACAAATTATGTTAATAGGTTTTGTTTATTTTTTTGATATTATGAATAGTAACTACGGTAATTATTATTTACTGTAGTTAAAGGTAAATTTGGTAATTAAGGGTAAAAATAAGATTATAAAATTACCCTAACACCTGAAAAAATTATATTGGATGACTAAAAGTATACCCATATCACCTAAGGGTTGGAATAGATTCGTTTTATGTACTTTTGACCATGAAAATATGTTAATTATTATTAAAACCAAAGAAAGTGACAACATGTCACTCTCTTAAATCTTATATGTATAATAATTTTAATTTAGTGATAAACTTCATGAAACATAGAACATGAATAGTCTCCAGAAAGCTAATAAAATTATCTACATCATGTGAGTTTATGTAGAATTTTTAGGGATTAAATAATTAACATTAAAGGTGACACAATAGTGATGTTGAAATTATTTTATTGATTGAAATATCAAATAAATGGTTTTAAAAATATTAAACTAAATATTATAGGAACTATTTAATATGGTCCACAAATTTTCTAGATAAATATGACATGTAATGAATCAATTAAGTATTTTAGTTCGAACATATCTTCTGTGTGAATTTTATTTAAATTCAAATAAATTAATAGTTTCAAAATTTACAATATTGTTATTTTATAAAAACAACATAATATAAAATTGTTTAAAAATCACAAAAATATTTAAAAATTAAAAATTAAAATTTATATGGTCAAACCCTTCCCATTTATCTTCTCCACTTCCATTGAAACATTCTAGAGGTTTGGGTCTTCTGAAAATACCAACTCTAGTCCTGTAAGTGGAAGCTTAATGGAGGTGCGTCGAAGAAGAGAAGGTTCAGATACATACGAATCATATCAGACATAAGGTAAGGGATAATTTTGCAATCTCATTTTTTCCCGAGATTGCTTATACTGGGGTTATATTATTCAACCATTTCCATAAAAATATTTCTCATAAGGTGTTTAATATTATTCCATTTATGATTAAAGTCATCTTTACCCCAATTTCACTTTTACTTTTTATTATGGAAGGAATCATTCTTTTGTTTACCATACATGGTACATTTTTACTTTTCCAGCAAAAGTAAAAGGGGAATTTTTTTTATCTTATATGAAATGAATGGATTTTTATGGTTTCAATTTCCTTATTTTCATAACGAATACTCTACAATATTTCATGACTATTTTCAACAAAATCCTTTTCTTTTAAAATTGTATGGCATTTTGGGAAAAGAAAATGATTTTGAAAAGAAAAGGATATTTTCCTCCAGAATTTATTTGAAGTGTTTTATCAAAACCATTTTCTATCTGTGATAAAATTAATTAATATGTGTATGTTTCAATTATAATGCCCGTATTATTTACTTGGTTTGATTCTTCTTTTGATGAAATTATATCTACTTGTTTTGTATGATTTATGTTATGATTGGATGATGTTTATGAAACCCATTTTATTCTTTGGGTTATGATGAATGGATTATGTTTATTTTGTTTAAAATGTAAGAAATATTTCATTATAATATGGGTGATACTATATCTCCCTCTAATTCATTGGATAATGATTTATATCTCATGATACAGACATGTCTGGAACGACAAGTTAATCTAGTTCAGTGATACAGGATTGGAATGAGGAGTGAACTTGATTTAGCAAGGGACTTTGTCCACTAAGATAGTCTTGGACGCAATTCTATGTGTACTACGGAAATCATATCATGTGCTTAATGGTTTGCCGCAATTACATGTTTTATTCCCATTATATTTCTTCATGATTAATGTTCCATTATGATCAATTCCATATGTACTGCAAATATTTATTTCTCAAGATTTTGATGTTTAAACTTTATGTTCATGTTTTTTTTCAAATGTATATGATTTGTTTTATTTTCTCCATGATTACCCTTACTATGCATTTGAGCTCACCCTTTATATGTTTTATTTTCCCCAGGATTTAAAGAAAGGTTTTAGGCAAGAAAACAAAAGGGGAAGATCTTTATGGGAGATGTTGAAGATCATTCACCGTGATTAGAAGATTATGTTATGAGTTTCCAAAGACACTAAACTATTACTATGCTTGAGTGTTGGTTTTTTTATGTATTAAGTATTCCAAAAAAGTAATTTAATGTCCATACACATCAATATTTGGGTCTCTACAGTTGGTATCAGTGGAAAGGTTTAATTAACCTTTGTAAACTAGGATCCGAAAAACATTAGTGAGATCCCTAGAGATATTTCTAAGGTATGTCTAGGGATGACCATAAGGTTATGTATAAGTATTGGTTATAATCATATAATTATGGTAACTATCTTATAATTAAACCTAGGATGTTATATATTGAAGGTAATCCCCCTTAATTATGTTGTTTCCCCCAGCATGATTTTTTCCTCTCACACTATTCTTGATGGGTGTTAGACGATGTCTAGAAGCTGAATGAACCATGTTGATCAATGTAATGGACAATGAAATTATTTTCCTCCTTAACAAGACAATGTTATGGGAGATGGAGTGAAAAATATTATTTCTATACTTACAGAAGCTATGAATTATTCTAGACTTCCAAATGATTAGATATGGGAACAATATTCTATTGAGTCCTTCATGAGGCAATGTCCACCTTCTTCCAGTGGGTCTTCTGATGCACTTGTTTCGTAAAAATGGATCAGTACCATTGAAAATATATTTTCCATACTTCTACGTTTGGAACATGAAAATTTCATTCTAGTTGTCTACAATTTAGAAGGTGAAGCAGATCAATGGTGGACTCTAATTAAGAATACGAGGCCCAGAGATAAATGGAATCCATGTAATGGGATGAGTTCAAGAACTTATTTTTCATTAAGTACTTCCCTCGTATTCATCAAAAAAATATGTAAAATGATTTCCATGAGCTTAAGAAAAAGGATGATGAATTTGATGGTATATACGAAGCGAATTTTACCTGGCTTGCGAGGTATACATCTGGATTAATCATCCAACCTAAAAGTAAAGTTGATCGATTCATTAGTGTCTTAAAACCAAGTCTTTGAATGGAATTAGCTGTAAGAGACTTCAGTATCTATGTATAAATTGTGCATTGTGCTATCTAGGTAGAACTGGAATCTGTTGTCATATATCCATCTCATGGTTTTGACAAAAACAAAAGACGGAGTTCAAGGAGAAATCTCAAAATAATGGTGAAAATAAGATGAATGTTTCTTTATGATCAATATTTGGAAAGAATCATGGTGGAGATTGTCTTAGAGGGACTAGAAAATGTTTTAAGTGTGGAAAATAAGATCATCAAGAAGCTGAGTGTCAAAGTAATGGAAAAAGGGTTGCTATTGACTTGAATAAATAAAATACAGTAGAGGATGCACTACCAACACTTCAATGCTTCAAGTGCAAGGAAATGGGACATTATGTTAATCAATGCCTAATCCAAGGGTTAATGATGATCGACATGAGCAACCTCAAAAGGAAAATGATAAAGGGAAGTCACATGCGATCACTATTTGTGATGTTGAGTATGACAATGATGTTGTGTAATGATTAAGTGTTTATGTAATGGGATTTCAAAATAGAATCATGGAATCTCATTTATGGTATCGTTGAATTTTAGAATATCTATGTATTGTTTTTCAATAATTATAATGTACCGGTAACCATGAAAAGTGATTGAAATATTTTTGGAAAGAAGATGATGTGTTCATAATGAAGGGATAAAGAGAAAATGAAATGAGCTCATAACTGAAATAAGGACAAAGTTATATCATGGTTTGAGTATATAGAAATTTCGGGATTTTGGTAAGGGAAAAGAGTTAACTTTTGACTGCATTCATGTTTTCACTAAGGTTTAATGGGTATTAATTTTTCAATAGAATACATTATTAAGGTATTCACATGTTTGGAATGTGACCAATAGGATATATCATATGATATATGGGGGATAAATGATAGTATTCACGTGCTTGTTAGGTGACCTATCTAGTAATTGTTTTTTTATACTATGAGCATGAACAAAAGTATTTTGGATAAGCCTAAAGAATTGAAATGTATTATGTTGGAAATATGTTAGTATTGTTTAACGCTAGAAATTTTTTCGATATGATTGATGGAATGTTATAATGATGTAGTTTTAGAAAAAGGACAACCTGCAGGAGGGGCGACAACCCATCGTGTCGGACAAGGTTGTAGGAATAGAACCCACAACTAAAGTGCGACATCATTTTATCACCTACCACTAGCCTACAAGAAGTTCCTGGTTAGTATAAAATAGTTTTATTTTATTAAAAGGTATGATAGATGATGTATACGTCTATTTTAGGAATCATATATGATTAACCTCACCATATGTGGACTTATGTATATTTGATATCTTTTTCTAACCTTTTTCTGAGATAGATGGAATGACCCATCATTCTATCACATGATCTACTAACACTTCATGAATGACAAATTCAACTTAATTTATTTAAGAGATGAAGTGGAAATTGTTCAAGGCACGAAAAACAGTGAGATTGTACCGAAATAAAGTAAGTATTTCATCTAAATTTAATTCTTCAAATTTAGGGAAATGATCTTGAAAACCAAAAATGTAGTCCTAGTGTCTCCATATATGATGAATCAGATGGTACCTTAGATCATCACAAATTTATGGCTTTGTGATTATTGTCCTTTTCATAGTCATGTTCTCTACCACACTCCATCAGAACATGATGGTTATGTTTCTCTTACATATCCATATTTTCACTTATGTTCTCCTATGTGGAAACCCTATGATGATTTAATTTGGGTAACTGATATGTTTCGTACTTTACATTTTAAAATTTAGTTTTAGTATTCCTTTTTACGATGTGGGTTTCTATGAAAGAAACATTCTAGTAGTAAACCATTTATAACCCCGACGAATTTCCAGGGTGAAATTAATTTTAAGGGGGTAGAATGTAACAACCTGAGATTTTATGAGAATTATTATTTTTAATTACATTTATGTCTTGTGTTGTACGCTACACCAAAATTATCTTGTGCAATACACAACACGGTATTCGCTTTCAGTATATGCAACACTATTCTTGGCTCGTGTTACACATAATTTCATGTTCATTTTGTAGAAATTATTCTACGCAACATTAAGTATAGATTTTTTTAAAGCCTAAATGAAATAAGTTTTGAATTATCTTATATGCAACACTAAAGGTATCTTTTACTACACGCATCACTGACTTGCCTTTCATTACATGCAATCGCGACATTCCTCGATATCGTGTGTAGTACGTAATACCGAGTTTCACTAAACACCGATATACTGTTATAATATTATTATGGACTCACCGTTATGAATATTATTAACTAAATTTTGAGTTTTAAAACATTATTATTCATCTTAATCATTTTCTAGAACATGATATGAGAACAAAATAAATTTTTCAGGTAAAATAATTATTTTTCAAAAAAATGATGTTTGCCTCCTTTTGATGGCACATGCACATTAAATCTAGTTTTTGAAATGTTTATAAGTTAAATTTGAAAAATTAAAATTCTTCCTTGGAATCAGGACAAAAAAAATTACTCTGGAAATTTTTTCATATTATTCTAATAACTTTCATATTTTAATAAATAGTAAAAACACGCAATATTTTAATTAAAAACAAATTTTTTCATCGGAATAATTTATATGGTTAAATTATAATATTGAATGGTTTTAAAGAATAAATAGAATATATTTTTACCATTTAATATAATTTATTTCATTACCATTAATTTTACATTGAATTCATTGGTGAAAACATTTCAATATTTGGCAATGTTTGAACTTTTAAAACTCGTTTTCCTAACAACGAGATTAATTTTAAATTAATTACTGCAACTTATGGGTTTTGAATTTTGAAAATTCGATTCAATATTTGAATTCAGTGGGTCCAAATTTTGATAATAGGTTACTTTTATTTTTTTGATACAATGTATAATAACTACGGTAATTTTTATTAACTACATTTAAAGGTAAATCAGGTAATTAAGGGTAAAAAAATATTATAAAATTACCATAAAAACTGAAAAAATTATATTGGATGACAAAAAGTAGACCCATATCACCGAAGGGTCGGAATGGATTCATATTATGGAATTTTGACCGTGAAAATAAATTATTTATTATTAAAACCAAAGAAAGTGACAACATGTCACCCTTTTAAATAATATAAGTATAATAACATTAATTTAGTGATTAACTTCATGAAACATCGATCATATATATTCTCCGGATATTTAATAAAATTATCTCCATCCTGTGAATTTATTTAGAATTTTATGGATTAAATGATTATCATTAAAGGTGAAACAATAGTGATGTTGAAATTATTTTATTGATTGAAATATCAAATAAATGGTTTTAAAAATATCTAAATAAATAGTATATGAACTATTTAATATGCTCCATGAATTTTTGAGATAAATATGACATGTAAATAATCTATTAAATATTTTAGTTCGAACATATCTTTAGTGTGGATTTTATTCAAATTCAAAAAAATGAGTAGTGTCAAAATTGACACTATTGTTATTTTATAAAAATAACATAATATAAAATTGTTTAAAAATAACAAAAATATTTAAAAACAAAAAATTTAAATTTATATGGTCGAAAATTCCATAAATTATCCGATTTTGGAAAATTAACAACACATAAGTAATTATTTATAACAATTTAAAATTTATAATCTTATTCCCACAAATAAGATTAAATAGATTAAATAAGGATAAATCAAGTTGATAAGGTTTAAAATAAATTTCCAACATGTCTTGATTTTATTGTTGGATGAGATTACAAGACTATCTCATCTAATATTTTCATATGATAAATTCTTGTAGGTTTTTATGTGGGGTTTGAGTTTATAATAAATTAATATTTTTGAGGTTTCCAAAAGTCCCCCTTTGTTCCCTTATAAAAGGGAACCTCCTCCCTCGCCTCCTCACAACACTTTGAGCCTTCAAGATCATCCAACCCCTACTTATTTCCCTTCTCCACTTCCCAAAAAACATTCTGGAGGTTATGGTCTTCTCAAAAGACCAACTCTAGTCCCTTAAAAGGATTCTTAAATGAGGTGTGTCGAAGAAAATGATGTTCAGATACATATGAAGCATATCAGACATAAGGTAAGGGATAATTTTGCAATCTAATTTTTTTCAGAGATTGCTTATACTGGGGTTATTTTTTTCATCCATGTCCATAAATTTTATTTTCATAAATTGTTTAATATTATTCCATGTATGATTAAAGTCATGTTTACCCCTCTTTGACTTTTACTTTGTATTATGGAAGGAATATTTCTTTTGTTTACCACAGATGAGACCTTTTGACTTTTTCGGAAAAAATACGAGGAGAATGTTTTTTAACTTATACAGCATGAAAGGATTTTTACGGTTTCATAAAACCTTATTTTCATGAAGCTTACTCTACAAGATTTAATGACTATTTTCAACAAATTCCTTTTATTTTAAAATTTCATGGCATTTTGTGAAAGGAAAATGATTTTGAAAAAGAAAGGATATTTTCTTCATGAATTTATTTCAAGTTGTTTATCAAAACCATTTTCCATCTATGATGACATTATTTCATATCGGTATGTTTCAAGTCTAATAAATCTATTATTTACTGGGTTTTATTCTTCTTATGATGAAATTATATCCATTTTTTATATGGATTATGTTATAATTGGATGATGTTTATGAAACGAATTTTATTCTTTGGGTTATGAATAATGATTTATGTTTATTTTTTGTTACAATTAAGAATGATCTCATTATAATATGGGTGGAACCTATATCTCTCTCCAATGCATTGGGTAAAGATTTATATCGCATGAGATAGACATGGCTGGAATGAAAAGTTCATCCAGTTCAGTGATACGGGACTGGAACTAGGAGTGAAATCGATTCAGTAAGGAACTTTGTCCACTAAGATGGTCTTGGTAGTAATGCCTTGTCTACTGTAGAAATCATATCATGTGCATAATGGTTTTCCACAATTGCAAGTTTTATTCCCATTCAATTTTATCATGATTAATGTTCTTTTATGATCAATGCCTTATGTGATGCCATGATTAATTTCTCAAGATTTTGATGTTTAAACTTTATGTTCGTGTTTTTTTCAAATGTATATAAATTTTTTATTTTATCCTTTCATACCGTTACTGAGTATTTGAGCTCACACATTATAGGTTTTCTTTTCCCCATGATTTAAAGAAAGTATTTAGTTCAGAAAACAAAAGGGGAAGTTCTTTATGGGAGATGTTGAAGATCTTTCACCATGATTATAAGATTATGTTCCGAGTTTCCAAAGACATTATACTATTATGATCCTTGAGTGTTGGTTTTTTATGTATTAAGTATTCCCTAAAAGTAATGTAATGTCCATGTACGTCAGGATTTGGGTCTCTACATAAAATCCTCAAACACTGTGACCATTTACTGAACCACACTTTTAACATATCTATGGTCTCTGTCCACCTGAGCTCTTAAAGTAATATATACATCTAAGATGGAAATATATGGTTTTATTGATTCCATAGACTCTTCCAAATCTCTTACCTGATTTTTACGTTCCTTGACCTCATGTAACATAGCTGAGTGAGAGGTAGAGACTATTATTTCCACTGTAGATGTCCTGAGATCTTGATTGTGAGCTATTGTTCTCGCTATCTTAGTGTTTGGCTCATCAATATACCTCTTCAATTCTAATTTCAAAGAATCCAATTCATCCTTATTTACATAGTCTCGACATAACAAAACCACTGGCTCCACAATGGTAGTTTCTAAGATGGTAGGAATTGGAGGGATTATGATAGGTTGGTCATCTTCAGAGTCTCCCTAATCTTGGCCTAAAACCACAAATCCAGTAGCTTATGTCTGGTCCTCTATCTCATGAGTAACAGAAACTGATCATGTAGCATCATCTTCCTCCCCCTCACTTAGAGCATTCTCCTGAACAACCATATCTATCTCTATCTTACCTCCTTCATCAAATTCATCAAAACGAGGGTTCCCTGCCACTTCCTACGAAGAATCTTCAGCTACTTCCAGAACAAGTCCATCTTCGACAGAATCATCGAATTCTTAATCTCTACATTCTACCCTTTCTATATGTCTTATTAATGAACTAGGACTAATAAATTCCTCTTCATTTTCAGCAATAACTACCTCAAAGTCAGCATGACTTGATTCAGAATCCTCTTCCTCACCTGGGAAATCTATAACTTTCCTAAGACAATTTTAAAACCTTCATCATCAAGGCTTTCCATATCACTTTCCCTTAGGACAACCTCCATTCTAGGAAATCTCTTTAGTGGGATAGGGTCATCATTGGATACAGTATTAGCATGAGGATTTTAGGGAAGGTTAGGGTCACTCCTATCATCTATAGGATAATATTTTCTTTCTTGCATAGCAGCAACTTCTTCTCTTTCTTCATCTAAATAAGTAGGCCCTACTTCATCAGGATTAAGATCAGGGTCTCTCTTATTCATAGGCCTAGTAGGATGAGTCACAGGATTAAACACTTCATACACCATAGCATCATCATTCACCCTTATCCTTAGCCATGGGTTCTAGTTAATCTTCATCAGCTTGTAGATCAATTTGGGGATGAAATGGTTATCTTGTTCAACAACAGTTTCCTCTTTATCTACAAAAAATCCTTTAACTTTCAACATAAGGGATGTCAACTTATCATGGAATAAGGAATTTTATTTGGAGCTAGTCCTGGTCATATCTTTTAGTTAAATCATCAACATCCTACACAAGTTGATCTTCTATTCATGCTTTAACAGATACAAGAGAATGATATCTAGATATTTTAGAAGTTTTAATGTCCGCTCTATTGGGGCACAAAACATGTTTAATAAACATGAAAATTAGCTTATCTTCTCCTTCCATTTCAAAAGCAATAATTTTCCTAGGAATTCCATTCCATGTTAGTTCAGCTGATGCTTCTTCATTGAGGTAGAACTCACTAGTGGGAGGCACCACATTTGAGTAAAAATCAAAAATCCCATCATGTGGAACCCTCAAGAATTCATCCCACTCAGCAGAGGAGAAGATCACACTTAATACATTTACTTTGGAATTCATTCAATGCTCATCCTCAGATTTCTCGATCTTGAGGTAATCATTAAATTCCTTCACTAACATCGGGTAATAGGGTACATTGTTGTTTACAAAACATTTAACCCTGCCCTGATCTTCCAGTGCATAAGAACTAACGACCGGCTTGACAGAAACCACTCTAAACATAACTACTTCTCAACTACTATTTCTATCTTGGATATATGTGGGTTCAACACATTTTCCTATGTCTGGATTTTTCTACTCAACTCGGATCTAGGTCTCTTAGGATTAGGCATGTCTCCTTCATCATCAACTGATAGTAATTTGACTCTTTTCATCAATCTATAGAGGGTCAAGGTTAATGTAGAGGATTAGGTTCTGATATTGGGGAGAAAACTGTTCGAGAAGTGTTCGATGTGGATTGAGAAGTGATATGTGTTTTAATTTTATCATTTAGGGATCAAAAAATAACAAATATAAAACGAATAATTATTATTCAGAAAACATTTCAGATTCCGGATGAGAGCACAAAAACATAATGTCCTAGATTCAAGTCGTATATCGGCTAAGAGGTATCGGTAAGGTCTAATGGTTAGGTCTTATCGATACGGTCTAACGGTGAGGTCCTATAAGTATGTTGTAATGGTGGGGTCCTATCTGTAAGGTCTAACGGTGAGGTCATGTCGGTAAGGTCTAATGGTGAGGTCCTATCGGTAGGGTCTAATGGTGAGGTCTTATCGGTACGGTCTAATGGTGAGGTCTTATCAATAAGTTCTAACAGTGAGGTCTTATCCTTAAGGTCTAACTGTGAGGTCTAATCGGTACGGTCTAACGGTGAGGTCCAATCAGTTTGATCTAATGGTGAGGTCCTATTAGTATGGTCTAAAGGTGAGGTCATATCAGTAAGGTCTAATAGTGAGGTTCTATCCATAGGGTATAATGGTGCGGTCTTATCGGTAAGGTATAACGGTGTGGTCCTATCGGTAATGTCTAACGGTTAGGTTCTAATAGTTTATCATACCTAACTCATGTTGAGGTAATTTAACCTCTCAGAACTCCAAGGCTTTGTGAATATATAAACCAATTGGTGTTCTATGCCAATGAATTTAAGAGTGATATCACCTCTGTGTTAATGATCTCTCAATAAGTGATGTCTTACATCAATATTATTTGTCCTAGCATGATATACTGGATTTTTAGAAATGTTAATAGCACTTTTGATGTCATAGTTTATAGAGACATGTTTGAATTGATATCCACAATGTAGTAAAGTGTGTTTCATCCATAGAAATGGAGCACAAAAACTATGAATAGCTATATATTCAGATTCAGTAGTAGATAATGCAAGAAAATTATGTTTTCTACTACACAATGATACTAGTTACGTGCATAAAATGTGACATGTTCCAGAGGTGCTATTTCTGTATAACATGCAACCAGCAAATTCATCATCCGAATAACTTATTAAATCAAATGACTGTCCTCGTGGACAAAATAGTACTAAGTTGGGGGTATATTTGAGATATTTAAAATTCCTTTTAACAAAATTTATAATAAACTATTTTTGATTGGCTTGAAAACGAGCAGACATGCATAGACTGAACATAATATCAGATCTGCTAGCTCTAAGGTAGTTTTGACTCCCTATAATACCTCTGTAGTTGGTTTGATCCACTGGTTCTCTAGCTTCATCTTCATCCAACCTACAAGTGGAACTCATTGGTGTATTACTACCTTTACTACTATCAAAACCAAAAGATTTTAGATGATCATTAATGTATTTATTTCGATTTAAGACAATGCCATCAATATTTAGAAAAATATGAAATCTAAGGAAAAATTTATGTTCTCCCATTAAACTAATTTCAAATTAATTTTTCATTATTCTTGAAAAATCAGTACACAAAGTATTTTTAAAAGATCGAAAAATTATATCATCTACATAAATTTGTACTATTGAAATATCTTTGAAATTCCTTTTAATAAACAAAGTAGGATCAGTTATTCGTTTAGTAAAACCTTTTGAAATAAGAATGTAATTATGTCTTTCATACCAAGCTCTTGGAGCTTTCCTTAAACCATATAAATCTTTTGAATGTTTAAAAATATGATTTGGAAAATGAGGATTTGTAAAACCAAGGGGTTGTTCAACTAACACATCCTCAACTATATACCCATTTAGAAAAGAACTTTTAACATTTATTTGATAATGTTTATAATTCAGATTATCTACAAGAAAGTAGTATCCAAATGGCCTCTAACGTAGATACAAATGATAAGTTCTCTTTGTTGTCAACTTCTTCATCTTGTTTGTATCCTTTTGAAACTATCCTAGCTTTTTTTCTAAATATATTTCTAGAATCATCAACTTTTTTCCTAAAACCCCATTTAGTGCCTATTTTCCAAGTGTCCTTAGGTATTTTAACTAGTTCTCAGATTTATTTTCATTTAAATTGATTTAATTATTCTTGAATAGCCATCACCAAAAATTCATCATTGATAGAATCATTAATATTTTTGGGCTATGCTATGAAAGAAAAACATGATGTTCAACCTGGCTTCCCAAGGAAGCTCTAGTTTATGTTCCAATATTTAAATCACCTACAAAAGCATCTAAAGGATAGTTATTGAGAGTTCTAATTCCTCTAGAAAGATTTGAACTAGACTCCTCATGATTTTTTACAGGTTCAAACTCAACAGATGCAGATTCTAGAAGATTCCTAGAACTAGTTACTTTTATAGGGTGTTCACTATCATTATCTTTAATGTCCAGAATTGAAATATCTTCCTCAAGATATTCAAGAGTGGTTTTGGGTTCATGTGGATCAGTCTCATCAAATATGACATGAAATGAATCTTCCACAAATTTGGTTCTCCTATTGAAATTCTCTATAGGCTTTACTCATGACTGAGTAACCTAGAGAAAATTCCATCATTAATTTTGGAGGAAAACATGTCAAGATTGTCCTTAGTGTTATGGATAATAAATTTTCAACCAAAAAATCTAATGTAATTAACCATAGGCTTACTATTGTTCAAAATCTCATAAGGGGTCTACTTTAGAACATGTCTAATTAAGACTCAATTAATGGTATAACAAGCTGTATTTACAGCTTCGTCCAAAAAGTAAATAGGTATATTATACTCACTAAGAATATTTCAGGCAATCTCTTGTAGTGTCCTATTTATTATTTCTATGACTCCATTCTGTTGAGGTGTTCTAGGAGCAGAGAAATTGTGACTATATACATTTTGTGAGAAATAAGATTCAAACTCAGGATTTTCAAACTCTCGTCCATGATCACTCCACAAGGTCTTATTCTTAAGTCCACTAAGTTTTTCTACAGACTTGGAGTATATGATAAATGAAGAACAAGATTCACTTTTGTGAGACAAAATGTATTCCCAAGTGTACATAGAAAATCATCTACGAGAAGAAAAACATAGTTCTTCCCATTTAAACTAAAATTTTTTGATGGTCTAAACAAGTCTATTTGAACCAACTCAAGTGGTTGAGAAGTAGATACTTCTTTCTTTGTTTTGAAAGAAACTTTTTTTGTTTTTCCTTTTTATTAATATTATACACTTTGATTAGTGGAAATTCCAATTTAGTTAGGTCTCTAACTTAAACATTCCTAGTCAGTTTCCTAAGTGAGCGCACATTACAGTGTCCTAGCCTTCTATTCCACAACTAGGATTCCTTATGAAACAAATTTAATCATGAAAAAAATTTCTTAGCTAAATAATATAAATCAACCACATATACTTTCTCATTTCTAGGAGAAGTAATTGTTGAATCATTTTTATAATTAAAAACATTACATGAATTATTTTAAAACATGCCATTAAAACCAACATCACACAACTGGGAGATACTCTGCAGATTGTATTTTAACCCATAAAAAAGTACTTTTGAAATTAATGTTGTTTTAGGGTAACCAGTATCTCCGAAGGCGACAATTTTCCCTTTATCATTATCACCAAAGGTTACATGTCCACCATCAACATTGATTAAGCTCCTGAAGCAAGAGTAGTCTCTTGCCATATGTCTTGATCATCCACTATCCAAGTACCATAGAGTTTTACAGGAACACTTTAGGCAATATACCTGGAAAACAGATTAAGTGCAGTGCATCTTTAGTTCCAAAATTTTCTTTGGTCCAGAGAGGTTAGCAAGTAAAACATTGGGAACCCATACTTTTCTCACAAATTTCCTATAATCAGCTAATATATTTTGGGACATAAACACTTTTTTTGGTCCTTAACTGAATTTTTTTATCATGAAATGGTCTAGGGCTTGAACTATCTGTGAATTTTACAGAATTTGGAATACATTTAGTTTTAATGATCATTTTTTGTCCTCATTGATATACTATATCTACTGTTTATTTGGGTTAAATCTGTTTTCTTAGAAACTGAGTCAAGGTATCTATACCGTATGTAAACTTCTTAAGATCTATATTTAATTTCTCATTTTATAATTTGAGTTCAGTTTTTTATTATAACAGCTGGGAACATTTTTCTTTATCAATATCCAAATTAGATTTATAATTTTTATTTAAATCATGTTGTCTCTTTAATTATTTTTAGTTGTCCTTGAGATCATTAATGGTATCCTCAAGAATTTCACAGTATTCAAATAATTTATCCTTAGTCATATCTTCATCATTATGTGGCTCACTCATATTCCAAGAATAATAGGCATTATGTATGGGAGAATGAAGTGTTACCTTAGATGTTTTTGTCATGAAACATAAGTTGGAATTATTATTCTGTTCATTATCAGAAGCATCAGATCCCCTGGGGATATCTTCTGAAGAACTCCAAGTATCTTTCATAGCCTTTTTATATCCCTTGCCATTATCTTCATATTTTTTCTTAAATTTCATCTTGGGGGAGTCTGCATTAACATGACCTTTTTGTTTTCACTAATACCAGATTATTACATTTTAGTTTTCATTCTATTTTTGGTCTTTATTCCATTGTCCTTTACAATAATATTTACCATTGTATTTTGAATTCTTAAAGAATATATTCTTTTGGTTGAACTTGTAGAATCTTTTAGCAAGATGAGCCATCTCATTATCACTGTCGGAATCTGACTCTTCACTTGTGGAATTATCTAAAAAAACTTGAACTTTTTCATTATCGTTTCTCATTGTGGTTGAAGTCTTGAATACTACTAAATTCTTCCATGATTCCTTAACTACTTCTTGATTCACCTTAATCTCTTCTTCGTACATCATAAGTTTTCCAATTAGATCCTTTACAGGTAGCTTGCTTAAGTCACATGATTCTCGAATATAAACAGAAGTTCCCCTCCATATATCAAGTAGGCATCAAAGCAGTCTCTGGATTTAGTCCTTGTTATCCACTAGTCTTCCAAGCAGACATATGATGTTTACTATTTCATTGATCCTAAGAAACATTTCAGAAATAAGTACATTAGGCTTCATTTTAAAATTATCATATTTAATAGTGTATGAATTTAACCTCAATTCATTAACATTGGTTGTCACCTCATGAGAAACAGCTAAAGTATCCCAAAATTCATATGCAGTTTTACAAGCAGATATTCTATTGAATTCATCATCACCTAGAGAATAGTATATGGCATTAATTTCCTTATAGCTATTATTATATATTTCATTAGTCAACTGAGACCATGTATCCCTAGAAGTAGTAGGCAATACATTTTGTTCTTCAATTTTGTCCAAGATTTTAGGTCTCATGCTATCTAGATACATTTTCATTTTTAGTTTCCACTGAGCATAGTTTTTAATACTAATGAAAGGTGGCATGTTAGTAGCAGCACCCTCAACTCTTGTTTCTATTGTTCCTTAGAATTTAAAGAACTGAATATTTAGATATGAGAAAAATTTTAAGATCTTTAAGATACAACTAAAATCACAGTTGAAAATAATTTGAACACTTGAAAATAAAATCCTTTGATACCAAGTTTTGGTCGGAGTGGATACTCAAGAAGGGGGGGTGAATTGAGTTCCAATTAAGATTTCTTTTAAATACATTATGATAAAAACCCCCCAAATTAATAAACAACCCAGTCAATTAAGGAAGTTGAGATATAAATGTTTAATTTCTCAAATAGTTTCTCTAAGGTGGATTAATCCTCAATTGAATCAATGAAAACACTAATTCAATTTTTGAATCCTGTTTACTAAATTAAGGATATATAGATACTAACTAGAAAAAAATATCATAGTTAATGTAAAAAAATTCTTTCTTTTAAAAATAAAAGTAGTTGATAAAATAAAACAGAGTATATGAGGATTAGCACAACAATATAAACTAGAGGTTCAGTCTCAAGCTGGGACATAATCCTCTGCACTTGGTGATCTCCTTCCACCAAACAATTTATATTAGCAATAAACTTGATACACATCATGTATGGGGCTTTAGAATAGTTTTTTCAAACTGTCCAGGTTCTAAAACCTCTACCACAATTCTATGTGTGAAAATAAGAAACCATGCCACACAAGGCTTCTTCAATAGTTATGCGTGGGAAACAATGGTGAGAGAGTTTTGAGTGGAGATTTTCAGTATCCCTACTTAAATAATCAGAGACAGTGTGTGTAACAAATACACACTGCTCATAAATGTAAAAGAAAGAGAGAGAGACAATAGAGAAATTATAATGATATAGAATTTAGAAGGCTCTATGTGCTTGCAGTTCAGCTCTTGACTCCTTGAAAAATTTGAAGCTCGAGTCTATCTCTTGAAGTTGACTTCAAAATAGAGTTCTACAACTCCAGGTTCTAGCTTTCAGTGTTCTACATCTGATGTTGTTGAAGAGGTGATGAGGCACAGAAGGAAGAAGTGAGTTTGTCCCAAAATGATCTTTGCAATGCTTGCGGTTTCAGAGTATTCAAGCTAGATGGTTCTCCTTTGATCTAGTGAGTAAACTCTTTCACACTTCGTATTCCACCCTTATTTTGTGTGTGTATGTGTTACTTATTTATTTCATGGTCTTCTATTTTTATATTTGAGGTCTGAAAATTGGAATGAGTAGGTCACGTGCATGATTTCGCGTGCCTCTTACTTTCCACGGTATTGTCTTTTAAAACATTTAAAATCATCATTAATTAATGTCAGAAGCATTTAATTTATCAAATATGACCGTTATAATAATATTGAATAATTGAAAATGTATTTAAGGATATGCTTCAGTAGACTGGTAACAATAGCCTTTATATCATTAGGCTTTAACAGTAGGTGCACATTGACAATATCTAACTATAACCTTCCAATGGTATCCTTCAGTAGAAACTTTAACAGTAGGCTTACATTAGGGACCATATAATGGTGACCATGAATCGGTGACCACATAGCAGTAACCTAGTGTCAGTGACCATATAGCGGTAACCTTGTAACAGTGACCATGTAGTAGTAACCATGTATCAGTGACCTTGTAACAGTAACCTTGTAACGATGACCTTGTAGTGGTAACCTTTGTATTGGTGAACTTTGTATTAGTGACCTTTGTATATGTGACCATTGTAATTTGATATGTTCTGCACTATAAGATTAACCAATCAAGCAGCGAGATTTATAGTATATGAAAATTACTCTATAGAAACAGGAAACATTAATGAAAGGTAATTATCATAGAATGAAAACATGGTTCTCACTTAAATTAAAACAAGATGTGGGATTATCAAAACATGATTTGGGATTATCAAAACATGTGAGTCCAGAAATTATGTACTTCAATGGTTATAAAAACTATTGTAGGGATAAAATAATTGGATGAATTAATGGGTCTACATCAACCTAAATGGTGTTATCCCATGTAGATTAATAATGACACTTTAAATTACATATTATGTCATCTTTGAGCCATGGACCACGAGTTTCATTGGTTTGAACCACAGTTTATTTAATTACAAGAATCCAAACTGTATTTTTAGAATCATTTACTTCTATAAATTGAATATGGTATGTTTTTAATAAAATTAGTTTTTATGAAATATTACATCATAATACCAGCTGTAAGGACCATGTTGCAGTTACATGGAGTGCCAATTTAGATTTATAACGTGTAACCAATTTTTTCAATTGGTAATGGTTATACATCTAAATGGACCTTTATAGATATATTAATATAATAGATTATGAACTTATATTAATTTAAGCATTTAAATTGAATGGTTATAATTAAATGTCTATTACAATTGAATTGTATATGTTGTTATCACCAATTCATTTAAACTAAAACTCCATATAACTAAACCACTATTGTGCCATTCGAGACCTTAACTATACCCCACCTTAGTAGATAGAAGTATGCATTGTATCTATTGAAATCATTTACCATTGTTAATGCAGAGACCTATCATTAGTTGTCGAAAGAGTGGTGTGACTCATTTATAGTAAGGATTCATACCATTCCATTTCTATTATAACTAATATATATATAGTTTAATCAAATATCAGTCAAGGATTTTGAAATTGTAGATTGGTAAAATGATGACTTCCTCATGTCATGTACAAAGAAGGTGGTGATGATCATAATACATAGGTGGTGGTCCATGATCCACCAGTATTACCTCTTGTGGTTCAACCTATGGAGCCTCTTGATATTACTCAACTAATCACTAATTCTAAATTCTAGGATAAATTAATATGCATCATGATGTCTATATAGGGAACTCTATGACTGACCCCTTTTATAGAGGAGATGATACTAGAATAATATCTACAATATCCACCACCTTATTGGGAAATAGTGGCACTTTGGCTACTAATTCATGGATAGATTTTATGTTATAAATAATTGATCCCTTGTAGAATCATCTCGAGTAGAGGGTCAATATGACAACCAAGATGTCTCATGATTCATCCATGTGTTGGTGGGATGTTATCATATAGGCTTGTCCACATCAGAGTATTGTCTGGGTGGACTTCCAGATAGCATTATAAGACTAATTCTTTACACAAACACTAATACTTGACTATTTGGGTAATTTTATAAACCAAAAAGGGTGATAAGTCTATTATTGTGTATTCATCTCATTTCACCACGATTCATCACTTTTCAGCAACAATTTTCAATGATGAATATAATATTGTAAGAAGGATTAAGGAATGAATTGCGTAAAAAAATTGGATACTGTAACATTTCTTTTGATGACCATAATTCCAATGATATTGAATAAGGTCCTCATTTTTGATTGAAACCTATTGGTGTCTGGATGTGTAATCTAGTGAATTTCAAAATTTATACATGGAGGCATTTCATTTAGTTCTAGGAAAAATTGTTTTAGGTCTTCTCTGAGGGGAATTTCTAGTCAGATGACATTCACTAATAGTTATTTGTTGTACAATGATTCGGGGATGGTAAACCATATGAAGTCCTGGTGTATGACCGACCCATGTGAGTGGAGATTCATTTATCAAGATTTTGAAAATTCGATCTAGTTCCCATTAAGATGGAATATTCAATGACTTGGAATTTGGATGATGTTTTATTATCTCCATATGTGGAATAATGAAGGAATAATACCAACCAATAATTACAAGGATGTGGATATGGTTTAGGTATCCAGAAATTGGTTTTACTAAGTCAACAGAGAAGACATTCCTAGGAATGTTGGTTCATACATCAGGTTCAAGGATTTGGAAAAATATGAACAATCAATCCAACTTCCATGAGGTAGAGTCCATGACCTTTTACATTTCAACATACCATTCTAGTATATTCCACACAACATTCTTCCTTATTCAATACATGATCATCACATTATTTCATGTTTTTTTCAATTATATAATCTATGGTCATATAAGAAGAGTACTTATATATAATTATGAAATTGGAAACATCGTTGGGGATATGAACCTAGATTCTAAACCTATTAAAATGGTTCCCACATTGATAGGTCCTTAATTCTTATTATGGGATATTTATATCCTCGATTTTCTGGGATTCTGAATCATATTTTGAATGTACTAGTTAGTACCCTATTATGATCAGGTTTACAATGATCACCTATGATTTTCCTACACATAACATGAGTTTCATTATTATATTAATAAGGGAGAGTGTGATGTCTAGGTGACTCAATCCAGACCTAAGAATCATGGGATGGATGATGTAACAATCGAGATGAATAGTCTCTTTATGAGTGATCATGGTATGTGACATATGGAATTCCATCCAATTTTGGATGATTTTAGGGATGTAATCCCTGATTAATTTTTTATGTTACCTCCAATGTAAGAGTTGGAGTTCACCATTGTTCTTCTTATAATAAATTTCCATGTTCCATTAATCCTTATATTATTTCAATTAATGACCATCAAGAACATAAGATGAACCTAGTGGATTTGAATGCAAAGGGTGTTATCCGTTCCAGTATATTGTAATGGGGTCAAACTATGCTATTCAATATGAAGGTAGATAAGACACTTAGGTTTTTCATTGATTATTTCTAGTTGAACCTATTTGTGGTTTATAAAAGGTATCATCCTTATTTTATATATTTCCTCTTCAACCATCACTAAGGACTAACTATTTTCTCCAATATTGATTTAATTTCAGGCTTCAGTCATGTGTGTAAGATACTATAACACATAACAAAGATGGAATTCTATATAATTAATGGAATGTACAATTTTTTTGTTATGTTGTTCGATCTAATGAATGTTCCAATAGTCATTCAAGGATCTAATAAATCTGGTTTTCCACATTATCATGACTCACTTATAGTGGTCTTCATAGACTATATCTTTGTGTATTATCACACTCTAAAAGACCAGGTTAAACATCCTGAGACCATGATAAATGAATTTCATGATAACCAGATATATGGTAAGATCATTAAATTTCACTTTTGAATAGTTAATATTCACTTCCTATAATACATAGTCTCCTAGGTAGGTGTATCTGTTATCCAAAAGAAGGTGACTGAAAATATTTATTTTTCGAATCCGAAGAATATATTTCAAATACATATTTTAATGGGGCATATTAGAGATTAAATATATTTTACTTATGTGTTTTCATTGGAAATAAATACCTATGATAGTCTTTAATACAATTTGTCTTCTGTTTTTATTCTCATAATAATTTGAAGTATCATTTTTAGAGATGAAAGGGAGACTGATTTCATTGTAGATCCTAATTTTTCTTGAGCTAAAATGAAGCTATCTGGGTTATTATAATGAATCATGATTAAAGAGTGGAGTAGCCCTAATGTTGTGAGATCATGTTGTGGTATACGGCTAACACCAACTGATAAATCATGGAAATAATTACACTATTCCTAACTTCAGGCATGGAACTATGGTTCATACTTATGATGTTAGAGGAATTGTCTATTGGGGAAGAAATTATGTATTTTTAAGGACCATAAGATTCTCAGATTCATTTCCAAAGAGTATAATTTGAATAATAAGAAGTTCATTTGGGTTGAATAAATGTATTAATTTGACATTAATATCACTTTAAAAGTCTAGACGAGAAATTCAGTAGCGTAAAACTAGCGCTGGAAGAATCAAACATAGTTTGTCCAAGATGCCAGTATTGAGGGGTAGTTGATGATACTATTTTTTGAGATGCACCACTTAAATTAGGAATACAATGAGAATCCTCTTCTAGTAGATGTGGTAGTGAAAGAAACTCTTCTTGAAATGGTAAGGATGAGACAAATTTCAATCCCTGAGGTCCTCGTCTTGATGGAGTGTGTCTCTAGAGGGAACCCACTACTGTGTTGGCTTATTGATGACGATAAGATTCTACAAATCCATGGATGATTTTATGGGTTCCTTAAAAAATATAAGAATAATTGGTAATTGGGTATCTTTCCATCAGTTTGATTTAAAATATATGCTTATCAATATGTAATGATATCATCATCATCTATATTGGTGGCTTGGTATGAAAAGAAAAGTCCAATGTTTTTGATGTTCTATAACACCTGTTAGCAGGTGAAGGTGGATCACCAACAGCCTACTTGAAATTTAATTCTGATATCTGTTATTGAGTGAAAATTGGATTATGTTATCCTGTATTTTGTATTGGTAATGTTGTGACCCCCTCAATGTAATGACATATTATGTATGATGTTCGTCAAGCTAAACAAGGTTATCAAATTTCATCTGATTAAGGGTTCATTTTTAGTAAAATAGGTGTCATGGATCTTCCTTTGGGAGATTTAATGACTTTATAAAATTCACCATCCATTCACACTAAATTGTGATTCTTATTATACATCCTGGTTCTGGTAGTGGTTTCATATTGAACTATGTTTATAGATACATCTGAGTATGAAATACAACCATTATACCGAAATTTGGTTTGAGAGTATGATACTAGTGTTATAGGAAATTATTCATTCGGGCTTCCATTTTTCTGAGGTTATTGGGAGAAGCACCTAACTATAATCCAGTTTTCCTATAATAAGAAATTTTATGAAACTATTAAAATGGACCAATAAGAGGTTCTATATAGTATGTTTTTACATTAAGACATATATCAGTTAGTGGCTGGTGAGGTTTCTCTTATGGGACTACATATCCTTTATTATATTTCTGAGTAGCTACAACTTATGTGGATGTTTATAACTATATCATAGTCGAGGAATAAATTCTACAACGATCATATTTGATGGCCTTTGGAGTTCATGGTGGGAAATCAACTATTTATTTGTGATTCTCTTAGACTGAGTCAATGATGGATTTAGTGATAGTATATGTTATCTGTTAATTATATTTGATTATCTATTATCGAGGAGGTAGTTTGTCTGGTATCATGTTGTTTGGATTAACCTCATACGTAGTAGGATAACTATGATGTATTTCATGAATCATATATTTTCCACTAGTATTCTAACCATCTCATTCATTACATCATCTAGAAATAGAGTTGGCGGATGATGTGACTTTTGGGGAGAATCATATATGAATCATTGATCTAAGAAAAAAGGCCATGTGAGGATGTCAATTTCCTTTAGTATTGGTGGCATGGAAGAAAAATTTTATACATGATTAGAACTGTGATAGAGATATTGATATATGTGTTAAATGGATATAAAATTTCATAGATTAGGTTTTACCACCCTCGTAATTAATATTCTACAAAGAGTTTTTTTAAGGAGGGGATTTTGTAACATAAATAAATATTATAGTGGTATATATTGTTTTATATTAATTTGTACCCTCATTAAGATTGACTTTTGGACTATACCATGGTGACAATGGCATTGGGCCAATCAGTTTTTTTTGGAATGGATGGTGGAGTACGAATGTAGAACAAATTCATGATGTGAAATCAATTCATAAAATTATTTAAACCCATGAATTTATTTTTTATGGAAAATTACCATTAAATTTTATAACAAGATATGGATTAAAAGAATTATGTGAATCCTATTTCTGATGTGAACTGGTTATTCCTAGTAGAAGAAAAAAGATAAGGAAGTGACAATGTAAATTCCATTCATATAATGAATATGTTGGAAGACATTTAAAAATTATATGAAATCCAAATTTTAAAATATCTCTTTATTTTCTATAGCTTCAGAATTGTAAAGATTTCATCCCTCACCAAAATCTATGATTTGATCACAGTCTTATATCTGAGCCCTATATCCATAATCGTTGGTCACATTGGATTTGTATTGGGATGATATTTGATCTTTTACCATATTTCCTTGATTTATCTCATCATATTCAGTTATACATTAGTGCAATATAAAATTCTATATTTTAGATATTTTTTTGGTTTTTATGATTTATCTTATTCTAGACCCATATGAATTCCAATAATAAATAAGGAGATTACTACCTTCCAATGGTAGATGTTCTCGTTCTTTTTTCCTATTTTCTAGTTGTCCTATACCGTGAATTGTTGTGCAAAATGATAGGCACTTTTAACAATGCCTCCTAAATTTAAAATTATTTAAATTAAATGATGCATCCATGTTTAGTATAATTCAATGATGTAGTGAATTCTCATCAATAGATGACTACCACAATGTGATCCATGCCTAAGGATATTCCTTATATAAATGCATAGGAGTCCCATTCTTTAGAATTAATTTAATCTACATATTTATGTTTATTTAATTCACCCCTCATAATTTAATTTATTTTTTATGGTTGACTACCAAAAAATGTTAGGAAATAGTTTTAATAATTTTAACATTATGTTTTATAATAGAATATCTATATTAATTGTGTCATAAAATATATAAAAAATGTACTATATAATAATTTGATTTAAAATCTAGATATAATCATTCTTTTAATCAAAGAATATGGAAATAAAAGTGTCTCGATTGATGATACATTGGAAGACCACATTGATCTTAATAATTAGATATTATAATCAAATTATAGTACACCATGGGTGATATATAAGTTATTTATAGAACACTAGGGATGGAAACACAGATCAAATGACTATTTTCATCACATGAGTAATACATGACTACATTATAGAACAAAATGGACAACCCCACTAGTATGATGTATTGATGCTTTCCATGAGTGATACCTACATCCCTAATGGACTACCTTTGACATGATCATTATGAATTGATACTGTAGTATTCCCTAACTCATACATGCATCCCAATGTGGTACACCTTGGATGATATTGTATGGTTATGATTCATTCCATATTGTGAGTTATGACTGGATCCTTATATTGGTGTCATTGATGAACTACTACGACGATGGGTTGATTAGACTATATGGAGAAATACATTGGTTCCTTTTTCTGGGATTCCTTGGATGTGATCAGGATGCTAATTAATTAAGATCTAAATATTTTTTTTCAATAATAAAATGATCATTATTTGGTTTTGTCAATGATTTATACCATTATTAAATGATGGACCATTTATATCTCTATGATCATATGACTTGAGGGTAGTAAAACTGCCTTACAAGTAACGATGGACAATATGGGATTATACATCAGGTATTGACGATTCCATCATATATCTATATATACAAAAATATTTTTATATACTTATGAGGTTGTAAATAGGAAAAATACACTACAAGAGTGATTTGTGTCTTATTAAAAATAAATGAATATTTTACAATAGTTACCCCTGTTCAAAATTATATTTTTGTTTTATTCCATTTTTTATAATAAAAAGTTGTAGATAATTTAAGAGAATAGAACACTGTGAATTTTTATAGTTTTTAAGGGATTAAACAACCACTTTTACACTCCAACAATACATTCTTGGTAGAATTGTATATTATTACAGGCAGTTCCATTTTCTAAACAGTCATGATTGTTGATTGAATTAAACTGAAACCAATTACAACTGGTTTTAGAATGATTTGAAATAGGTATAATTGAATCCCTCAACACAGTCAACACCCAAGTGTTTAGAATCACCAAACATTGTACTTCTGTTAGATAATATATAATATAAATTATTTCAATGAATATAATGAAACATAAATTGTAATAAATATTCAAATAAGTATATTAATAACATTAAATAACCTTCCGCTTGAATAATCTCCCAAAAATTTGTAGACAATATTTTCTGATATAAAGAAGAAGCAAAAAATATAATTTTGTAGCGACATTAATTATACATGATAGTAATAATAAAATCTATATCCCCAATTTGTACTCCTAAAATACTTTAAAATATTATTGATATTGAATAGTATATTTGAATATCTGCACTTGAAATATATAGTTTAATGACCTATATAATTGAAATTATTTTATGAAAATTTATTTTAAAAGAATAAATTAATATAACTTCATATAACACATATCATTAGAAAAAAAAAAGATAAAATCTACTATAGATACATCCCATTGAAATTTAAATAAAAATCCATATATAATTTCTATAAAATATATCTAAAAATTTCACTAGATAAATTATTTTCTTTGAAACACTAAGAATATTTGAAACTTAAATTTTATCATCCACTGAAATCCCATCCATCCATATAAAATTTATTTGTGATAATCCATTTTTGAGGCAATAAAAATGAAATTTGAATATATTTTTCAAGATATTCAATCTAAAAATTCATTTCAAAATTTTCAAATATAATTCAAAATTTGAATCCCATGAATGAATGATCAAATATAATGTTTCTCTATGTGAGGATGATTCCAAAAATAAATTAATAATTTACATATGAATCTAAACATAGATTATTAGAATGTAGAGTATAATGAAAATTTGAGGTTATTTATGTTAGGTTCATACCAAACTGGATTTAATCTGATGTGTCATTCCTTAACACAAGTTATGTTCCATATTATAATGTTGAGCTAAAATATGAAAATAGTTTATAAAATGTAATGTTCCTTATAAAAAGCTTGTTCCCAGCTACTGATGTTGTACATTATCATGGTTTTACAAATGAATGGTTGGATTCAAATTCTTTATCGGAACATCAATATTTTAACAACGATTCCAGAATTATTCAAAACAAAATTAGGTATTATTAAAAAATATCTCAAGATGAATAAAATAATATAATAAATTTACAGCATCTAAAATCCACTAAAATTAATAGAGTTAATTAATTTGAAATAATATTTAAATATAGTAAACATAAAATTACTAGTGAAAAAAATGTTTTTTTGTGATCATAACAATAAATAAAATACTTTTTAGAACAAAATTCTTATTCAAAAAAATATACCCCTATTTATGAGCATGAAACCCACAAACCAATGAAATAAAGGAAACCATAATAGTTTTAATATATTATTGATCAATTGAAAATAAAATAATTTGGGAATTTTTTTTCTAATATCCCCATATTGTGATATTAAATAGAATGTATTAAAAATGTAATATAACACATTTAATTTTTCATATAACTATATTTAAAGGATATATAAGAAAAATATTATTCAAAAAAAGTAAAAAATTCCAATAAAATCAAGGAATATAAAATAAAAACTAAAATAAAGACATAATATAATAAACCAGTGGCACTTTTATAAATGATTTAAAATTACATATATTTCCTGATAATGGGAAAAAATGATTATTATTCGGGGCAAGTTTAATGGAATGAATAAAAATGGGATGAGACATTTTAGAAGATTAATTATAGGATAGGGATTATATAAGTTCCATGTGTATATCCATTAGATTTTCTGACATCTATTTTTAATTATTGTTTAATAGTTCAAACCTATCTCCCAAATATTTACATTAATCATGAGTCACTTTTAGAACATATTCTATATTATACTTTAGAAAATTATAAACTGAATGAGAAGACTAAAAATAATTTACATAATTATTTATAATCAATTAAGAAAAACTCAGACACTCAGTTATCAAGAATGTATAAATTAGTTATGTTATTTTTGACAATACAATATTTTGTGTAGTGGTGAATTGTTGCACTAAAAATAATGAATCGTTTCATCCCATGTGAAAACATCATCAGAGAAAATATCTAGCCTTCTTAATAGATCATTATACCCCACTCCAACTAATGTTAGTTTTTATAGTAGACTAAAATAAGTGACTCTTACTGAATCAAAGTGATATGACAAAAAAGGATTTAGATAATTGAAATATTACACTGAAATAATCTCTCTTTTTAGTATTTCGACATTGTCATTGATATCATTCATAAATTCATCAAAATTCCATCTAAAAAATATATTTCTATAAAACCCATAGACTTTGGATATATAGTCTCCTGTTTTTAATAAAATAGTTTATTATGTATTCAAACACTATCCTAGAACATTTATATATTTTTTAATTCAATATGACCTTATGATTCAACAAATCAAATCATGCAAATATAATTTTTATACAATTTTGAGCATGACCTTCAAAAATAGATTCATCATTGGATTCAATGGAAACTAACTCATCCCTTAAGGATAGTTCTCCAACATCAACAAGTTCATTTTTGTGGAAAACCCTTCCCTGAAAAGTGTCCCCCATCAGGGGTCAGAAATGGGAGAAGAGAAATAGTGAAACTTGAGTCCCACCTCCAATAGGCCCCAGTTTTGTGACTATCACCAAGGTTATAGTAAGAATTCATATAGGAGACACTAACCTCTAAGAAAACACATGAAAGGGAGAGAGAGTGAGATAAGGAAAACAACGACCAACTCTACATCAGAATATAGTAGAAAATAAAAGATATAGTGAACATATTTAATATTAGGAAAAAACTAGTAAAAGTAAAAAGAAAACTACAAGTACCAAAAGAATGTAAAGATGGTAGTGACCAAGAATCCCAAATAGCTCTTAATAAACCCCAATATAGTATTAACCCGAATGATCTATAACATGTATTAAATGACCAGAAAAATAATATATATATATAAATTTCTTATGTATACTAATATACTATGTAGGATACACCCAGTAGTCTCTCTTGAAAAAGTAAAGGAATCCTGATAAAGCTCTGTTAATAACATGTGAAACTAACTCGTCATATAAATAGGTATTCTATGTTCCCAGCCTCCCTAGGGATACTCTTACCATGTAACAAATAAAATATTATATAATATAATAAGGAATATCAAGGGTACCACACTACTAATTCCCCACTGGTTTACCTCTCCTCCCTAATGTTGCACATCCAAGGAAACTCTCTATTTAATGGGAATCCTGCTGTCACGTAGGCGATGCATCCCAATATGCCCATTGTGAAACACATCACCACATCCATATAACCATATGTAACAGGTAGTTCCAAGGTGATATAATATCCCACATAACATGTATCATACATCATGTTATATACATTGAGACACCACATCCTATACACAATGTAAGGAACATCAAGTCGTCATAACCTACATATGTTATTCCAATAGTAGTGCTTTAGAAACTATATATAGAATAAATTTTCTGAAATATCAACAATACATGACATCCCTATATACATAAATGTGGGAAAACATATCACCGTGCATAATAGAAAAAGTAACTACCAATAGAAGAGAGAGGAGTTAAGGGAGGTAGTCAATCATCAATCCCCCCACTGGGATGTTGTGGAAAACACCCACCCCATAGGGAACATAATCAAAGGTGTTTCCATTTTTCTAACCGGGTGGTTTGAGTAGAATATTAAAAAACCAAAAATTGAATTATATAATATAGGTCAAAAAAACACAATTGGAATAAGATTGACTAATAGTGAACTACAGATAACATATCTTGGACTCCCAACTGCTAGTTCTAAGAATAGATATCTTATAAGAACACAACAATTTATTGTTATACATTATATTTTTTAACTCATTTACATTAATTTCATTTATTTTAATTAATTCAATAATAATTAAATATCCTTTTTCATTTCCCACATTAAATTAAATTATCATTTCAAAAATATTTCCTTTATTCCAGGAATAATAAAACTGAGTCTATAAGTTCTTAGAATTATAACTTTAGCATACATCCTAGCAAGCTGCAACCCCAGGGGTTAAACATTTATTTAGTTATTAATAAAAATAATTTTCATATTACCTGGCACACTACGAAAACATAATATGTTACCAAAATATGTATATAACCTAACATTCCTACCTTCCTCAAGTCGTGGAGAAAGGAATATACATATGCAAACATCAATTTAATCATCCAAACAATAGAATCAACAAAGAGTCCATATTTCATATCAATGGGTAATATCAACCTCAATCCATATCATCATCTCGGGTGTCCTACCCGACAAACACATGAATATAATGATACATCTCACCACTCTAGGTGTTTACTCCTTCCACAAGTATCATCCCTCCTCACCCCTCAAAGAGTAACATCCCTCTATGATCATTAATCTCTGAATTACATCACAAGAATCAAGAAACAAAAAATAATAATTAATCTATGGGCCCTGAAATAAGTCTTCCAATCCATAGACAAAATGGGCTCTCACAGCTCTAAATATCATGTAAATTTTCCATTAGAATAAAGAACAAAGCTCATAACATTCAGGGAATTATCAATTATTAAAAAATCTATTTTTATTCCATATTTTATTAAATTATTCTTTGTCACAGGTTCCAACATGAAAAAACCCAAGAAATAAACTATTAAAACAATCATTAATTAATTAAAAAAATAATTTTACATGACTTTATTTGTACTATCAATAATCAATAACATGATTCAGTTTTCTTATCAAATTCAATTAATCATTAATACTTTCTTCAATTTGATTATCATAAAATTACAACAACAATTGGACTCATTAAACATGAATCTTTAATCATTTATCTATTAAATTTATCAATGAATTCCAAAATTATATTTTTAACAATTTCCATTAAGAACAACATAATAAACCTGTAATAACAAGAAAAACATAGATACCAAACTATCTAGAAAAATAATAGTCAAACCATTGTCACGGTATAAACAACAAGTTCTCCATATGATCGATACCCTTTATATAATCAAGATACAATAATTTTTAGGTTAAATTATATTGTGATCGAAGGGGGAAATCACACTGACTCTATGTTTACACGTAAATTAATAGATAAGATCTGAATTAGCTAACTAAAAAGTTTTTCAATGTTATTTTCATGAGGATGGAACAAGATTTTTGAATAAGTTCACCTCTCCATTAAGAACTACATCCGCCCAAGGATATTATAGTACAATAGAGCAAACAAATAACCAAAACACTCCATTAGAAGATAGAGATCATGTTCAATCACATAGAATAGAGGAATGTGAAAAAACATATCAATGAAACCATAATCTTGGAGGTAGAACATACCTTGTATTGAAGAAAATACAAATGAGGGTGTATAGGGATCAGTCTGTGACAAAGGAATCCCCATAACATTGAAGAGGGTGTCACCATGTAACTTGGAAAAAAGAGAGAGGCACTGCAACCGTAGGATTTGACATACTCGGTCACCTGAGATAATTTAAAACATACACCATAAGGAATTTTAGTGATGTTTAATCTACTCTCAAGTTGTGTAATCATTATGGTTACATTCCACTGAAAAAAACAAATTTTTATTTAATAAACATTGAAAATTTACATGTCCTTAACTTGAATTTAACAACATGAAACTATTATGAAACATGTTATTATACCTATATCATGTTATTCATATCCAAAAACCTCCAAACATCCTTCGAGCCACCTCATAGAACCCCAGTCTTCAAAAACATGTAAATGGTAAACCTTCACGGATCCATGCCCTTACATTAGATACCTCTCAAAACATTATCATTATCTATAATCCAAAACTAACCCATAGAGGAAACAAAATTTGTTCACCCAAAATAACACCCATCAAGATACCTATCCAGACACTCACCACCATAACTTCTCAACAACCACATTCACGAATAAGGGTCTTGACATAGTGAGTATATGAACTAATCGTCAATTCCTCTCCACCAAAAGAAATAGACTATACTAACCAAACTACATGATTCTAAAAAAAAGAAATTCAAATTTCATACCCCATGCATCTTCAACTCCAATCGAAATAGATTAAATCACAACACGAATGAATATAATGACAATACATAATCTACAAAAGGTATGGAACCACAAAACGAAAATTGTTACAAGAGATTATCTATTAATCAAATAGATTGAGGTACATAGTGTGTATGTACAGATCACATTCCAAGATACAATCCCTCAAACCATTATGCCTCTAAAAGAAAAGAACCGTGTTGATAACACAATTTCACAACACCTTCTCCTACAAGTCTTGGATCACATTAGGCCTCTCCTCAAGGTTCACATCATCGTTGACTTGATATCACCCTAATAGATGATGTGATAGTAGCCATAAATATAATTATGGAGCTATGAATCATGGAAAACATCATGTATCCCACCCATCTACTGGGGAAGTACTATTTGATACACAACCACTCTAATATGATCCAAGACCTCGAATGGCCCAAAAATATGGGGAGAAAACTGACTCCTAAGACCAAATAATTGCATGCTCTGATTTGGAGTCACCATCAGAAACACATGACCCCAAATTTATAACTCTACATGCATCCTCCTATGATGTAAATATGATTTATAATGATCTTGTAATACCTTCATTCTCTTACGAATCACCAGAACCATCTCTGTCATATTCTGTACCAGTTCCGACCTGAAAATTTCTATCACTCAAACCTCAACCCAACACAATTGAAAATGGAAAATTAATACCTAAAATGCTTCAAATGGTGAAATAAAAATGGTGTTGAAAAATCTATTGTTGTAAACAATCTCTACCATGAGATGGTGCATCATCCTTGAACATCCAAAATCAATGGAACGATAGATAAACATGTCTTCAATTGTTGTGATAGTCTGCTCTAACTTATCATCCTTCCATCGAATAAAATAAGTTATATGGATTAGATAAGAACCAAAATAATTTTGGAGAACACTCCATACACTAATGTTAATATGAGGATCTCAATAAAAAATTATTGTCCTCAGGAGCCCGTGAAGTCTCACCAACCCCTATATATACTTTATTGAAAATTCCTCCACTCAGCTTGACTCCTTGATCTCTATAATATGGTATGATTTCTTAAAATGATCTACCGACACATATATAGGATGATAGACTCCATAATGTCCTCCCACATCCACTGAGTAACATCTGATGGCGAGAGCAGATCATCAAAAACATTGTGCTTGAACTTCACCTAATCTTAGGCCAAACAACGTGTTAGAGACCTATAAAAATCATTCTTAAATCCAAGAAAAAAATTGACCACTCAATGTTTGACACATATTTTTCATTCAATAATGAACTACTAAAGTAGAATTATGTAACTCGTTGAGAACCATCTCAAACATCACCATAGGAATTAAAATAATTCTTTGAAACAACACTCGGTGTTGTTCATCCTGAGGTTATCCATCAGGGTCCCCACCAAACAAAATATATTCCCTCAAGTCCTACAACATAAGATCCACCAAACGGGATTCATACACATATTTTACAATAGTTTTCTTCACTTTCCATTGAGAAAGAAAAACTATTCCCTCAAATTATAAAAATATATACACAATGTTGAATGTTCTTCCATCACTCTCCAAGAATCACCAAATTATGGCACTGTATCACTACACGGTTTCTTGGTTAGGGCATAATCCATGAAAATAACCATTATTTGTGTATATGAAATATTAAGGTCATAATACTCTAGGAAATAATTTCAATGAGGCTGATACAAGTTAATTTCATGTTGGAAGAAAACATACCTCATGCTCATATGATCATTGAAGATAATAAAAGATCACCTATGAGGTAATGTCCCTACAACATCAAGGAAAATACTACTGCTACCAAACTGAAATCATGGGGGGTATAGTTACACACATGAGTACATGACCTGCAATACCCATAATAATCAATCATTGTTTACTGATTCATAACACATCCCAAGCTAAGACACTAATAAAAAAACCTCATATTGAACTCCTTCAGTCAAAAAAAATAACTGGAGAAATGATCATGTTCTCCATCAGATACTATAAATCTTTTAAACACTTATTAGTCTAGAAGAACTCCTAATACATTCTGTTCAATGTTGTTATATGAGTAACTAACCAAGATAAATCATCTAAAAACCTCATGTAATAGCACACAAGGTTAATGAAACTTCACACTAATGTAACTGTCTTGGTGGAATCCAAAGAAAACAAGGCTTTTGTCTTCAATGTATCCATACCTATATCCTGTTGGGATTTAACATGCCCCGGAAACATACTTCTTGAGCCCAAAACCCACAATCAGGAAACATCCCACACAATAGATCACAATCAAGAACTCCAAAAAAAGAACGTAATTGATCTACATTCCCCTTCCCTAACATGGAGTAGACAATGTTATCTTTGATGAAAACCGCAATGAACATATCTAGAAACACAGAAAACAATGATAGATAATTCTTCATACAAAATGGCATCGAAACAAACTCATATTTCCAATGATGAAAACTAAAAATATTCTTCAGGATATTCCCATCCTTTAAATGGATTTGATGATATCATGATCAAAAATCAGTCATAGTGAACCAACATTAACCATTCTGTTTATTTAATATATTATTAATATGTGAAATAGGATATAAATTCATCACTATAACTTTGTTTAAGATAATATAATTGATACAGAACCTCAAAATTCTATCTTCCATCTGCATGATCGTAATTGGTGCACCCCACGGTGACACACATGGACAAAATAAACCAAAATGAAAATAGACAATAGATCATTATAAACAACTCATTAATCTCAAAAGAAGGCATCCTATATGAAAACATCAAGATTTGACATATTCCTTTCTATATTTTGATCCCGAAATCAATCTCTCATCATGGAGGGGGGGTAATAATACAACATTGTCAACAAATTAATCATGGTACTCTTCTAAGAAACTAGGAAATGATGAGTGCTGTACATCCAATGAATTGATCACCGACACAATCATTTAGGTTGACAAGGAAAAAACACACCTTTGACCCATCTGAGTGTCTCTCTTTCCAAGAAACATTACATTCTCTCTATCAGATTTTAATAACATAACCTTCCTCTGGAATAAATCCCTTATAGCCTCCACCGAATATAAGAAATCTATGTCAAGGATTATTTAATAGTTTTTTATATGTAAAAATTGGAAATCTCCCAAAGAGTTTTATTTCCCAATAAATATATATCAATATATAAAAACATCAAACAAGGAATCCTAACCTCTAAAAATAGTATTCATTTCCACATACATAGGAATTTTATTTATCTCATTACCCAAAGAATAGGAAAGGGATGGGGATATAAAAGAATTTTTTATATATTGGGTAAAAAAAGGAATTTTTATAAGTAGAAAAAATGAAACGGGTATCTCGAATGATGTCATGATTTCCAGAAACAATAAATTATAAATCATACAGCTAAATCGGACTTTCTCCATGGACTCTCTAACCTTGATAATGACCATTTCCATGGTTGTGCTCTCTCTCTCTTGGTATGGTGATCATCCTATGGTTGTCCACTTATTTCCCCTTATATTCTTTGATGATCCCAAAATGGAGCAACCTACAAATCGTTCCGTAGTTGGAAAAACCTTAGTAGAATAACCTGATGTCAAACAACTAGCACACACTGACTTCTCAGAAATTCAGAGCACTCTCACAATTGACAAACTCTACCCACACGTGAAAAAGATGTGTCACATCCCTTGTAATTGTAATGAGATCCACTACCTCTAAAGAAATGATAAATTGAAGGATCGGACCTACCCCTACTAATTGAGAGCCTTTATTTACATACAACTAGGAACCCCATACCAGATCTTTGCTTCCTGAGGAATCTTGATGAATAGTATCTCTTGGTGATCATGTTCTAGATAACTTCTTGTTGATGATCTCTTATGTCAGCAAAACCTTGTGATATATCAGAAAAAATAATAGGATGAACTTAAGATGGATCTATGGAAGAATATCCTACTCGAAATTCCTCTCAATGTCCTCCACATCTGGCAGCAGGACTGACGAATATCACAAAATGTTCCTAAAATGGATCCCAAACTCATGAACACTAGAGCTCCCCTTTCAGATGGTATGCAGCTCGTGGTGACTACCCACCATCATGGTTGAGGAAAGAATCTCGACTTTCAATTTCTCTCACTACTCCTACCATGAGACTGTAAACTCCTAATGATATCTAAGTAATAAGAACAACCACTGCCTCACTACACCATGTAGAATCATCATATCCAATAATACCCAATACTCCCACTGAGCACATATCAAACATAAGGGTATCTTCATCTCCTATAATGAGTTTTCTATAACTGTATCTGAAATCAATACCATGTACCTATACAGACTCTCTCATTGAAACAATTTAATTTTTCTCTTCCTTGTCTCATCGTTGATAACCTCTACTCTATGGTAATCTAATGGAATATCCTACTAAATGTCTTATTATCGAAGATGATGATAAAATCAACCTAGAGCCATTCTTTAAAAAGAATAATGTTTTTAAATATCAAAATCTTAGAATATGTAATACTTTAACATTAAATAATTATTTTCATTTATTCATTTTAGGTTAACCAATCCCAATGTGTACCCATTAAAACACATGTTTTAAGAATAAAAATTCTTGATCCTTTCCTAGGTATCTATTAAGAGTCAAACATTACCTCATTCAGTAGTCATTGTGAGATTACCAGTATATGAATCAAATCATATGGGGCCCTAAATGGCAGTGTATAATTTGGTCTCCCATGATTACAATTCTGGTTAGTCCCATCTTACACTATTTTCTTATAAGCCCACACAACCTCATTTTTTCCTAACTCTAAACACCATAATATCCCACAACTAAATATTAGTTACCACTCGGTCATGATGCACTGCCAACAAAGTGTAATTCCCTTGGTTGGGATATGTGAAAATAGAGACAGTATAAGTCGATTCCCACCTCTAATGGGCCCCGAGTTGGTGACTATCAGTAAGATTATGGTAAACATGTAGATGAAACGCACTACCCTCTATGAGAACATACATGAAAGAGAGAGATAATAAAGAAACTATCCAACTCCTACCAAGACTACAATATAAAATAAAATCCAAAGATCCACACGTAATGTTAGGAAAAAACTACTACAACTAAAAGCAAAACTAAAAAGAACAAAATAATGTAAAGTTGTCAGGGGCCACAAATCCAACATAGATCATACTAAACACTAATGTATTAGTGAAAAAATATTCTCCAACCATATTCAAATGACATGAAAAACTATAAATATATATATGTGTGTAAGGTGAGTATAAAAGTATACTCTTAAGATCCTCTATGGATTCTCTCATTCACAATATAATGGTAGCATGCCAAATCATTGAGAATAACAAGTGAACCTAACCCATCACATAAAAAGGTATACAATGTTCCTGGAAACACTAAGGATACTCTCAATAAGTATCACATACAAGAGTACCTAATATAATAAATAATATCAAGGGTACCCGACTACCACTACCAAAATGTTTTTCCACTATGCCCCAATGTTACACGTGCTGAGCATCTCTCTCTAAAAAGGTTGTCCTGTAGACACATGGGTGAAGCACCGCAACATTCACCTTGTACAACACATCACCCAATCCTAATAACCGAAATTAAATATTTAGATTAGGGGATCCACTATTGCCCACATATGGTGTATTATACCTCAGGTATTATTCCTCAAGCTGTCACTACTCATACAATGAGTAAGGAACCCCAAGACATCACAAAAATAGTGCCGATATTATTATAGTATTCATTAGGAATATATTTCTAGAATACATGTCTACAAAATAACAACAATCCATTACAACCCTCTAAACACATAAATGGGGAAAACTAACCATCAAGCATAGTATCACAAGTAACAATCAAGAGAAGATAGTGTGGTAAAATGGGGCATTTATCATCCATCCTTCCAACCCAATGATGGTGAAAAACCATCTTCCAAACCTCAGAATCACCACGTAGTCAGTTACCCTAACCGGTAGGGTGGGAAAGTGTACTAGAACACCAAAAATATCTTCATATATTATATTTCATAACTAAACTATGGAAATAATCTATTCTCAGACTCAACTGCAGTTAATGTCTCTCCAACTCCTGGATACCACAATGAAGACCGGATATTCTTTAACCACATTACCATTTAAAGAGAAACATTAAGTTATATAATTCATTTTCCTAAATTTTAGTTCTTGTTAATTAATTAATTTTCCATTAATTAACAATTTCCATTTCCCACATTACATTATATTTCCCTTATAACAAAGTTACAATCCCTCTAGTCAATAAAAAACTAGGTCCATGGATTATTTGAAAAATAACCTCAACATTGCATCATATAATGCTCCAACCTCATGGGTTAAACATTTTTTCATTAAATAGTAAAATTACATTCTATATTACTAGGTACTCTATGAAATCATCCTAAGCTACCAAAAAAATAAACAACCAAGAACTTCTATCTGCATCAAGAAGTTGGAAAACGAATTATGATTAAAAATCAATGAGGTCATCATCCAAACTATAGATTTAGATATGAGACAAACTTTAAAATCAATGGATTCTTTATGTTTCAATTTTACAAACCTGAATTTATCACAAATAAAAAATTATTTATTACATAAATTCATCAGTTCATAAAACATACAAGATCGAGAGTTCTAGTGTATTTTGGGATTAGGAACATTACATAATAGTTTATTACATAAAACACAGAACATATTAATTGGAAACTTTTTTTAGATGACCACTACATTCCCTCATAATTAGTATTTCATGGGATAACCTGAGTACATGAAGAAGAAAATGGTGAGCTATAAATCCTAGTAAGGGAATAAACATGGAATAACATAAGGAATACAATATATGTTAGACAATAGGGATATCAAAAGAGAACAAGAGAAACATGAACGTAAAATCATGATAAAGAATGATAATCATAACATGGAAATGTGGCAATAACACTTAACATGGAATTAGCATTATCCAAGGCACATTGCACAGAGAGCATGATTAAACCCTCACTGAAAATGAAGAACGAGTAAAACCTCATTGAACTTAAAATAGAATGATTCAACACCCATTGCACATGATGTTTCATGATACTGTACTTTACCCAATGCATTGGAGTGCTATCAGGGCGCACCCTTCTTAAATATTTCATTTCATGCATAAGTGTGCCACATGGATTATATAACATGGAATCACTCAACATCATAAGTTATTCCACGATTAAGTAATGTGAAATAAATACATGAAAGTACCATTAAATTGGTATATGTGCATAAAGGTAAATACCCTTGATAGATACATAGGTATGGTATTCCCTACATAATGATCTTGGCTTGGAAAAACGCGGTGCAATTTCGGTAACACAACGGTGTGACATATGGATTCATGAAAATATCTGATGAGATAGAATAGTGTGTATAAACTTTTGTAAATGAAATTGTAAGTAAATGGAGTAATATGGATACATGTCCCACCAAATGTAATGGAATTTAGAGGCATAATAAATAATAATATCTTTGATGTAAAAGAGGAGAGATAAATATCTCACGGAATTTTGGCATGGTAGCGAGTGTACATGAGAGGATTTAATAAGAGGGAAAGGGGTATCCCATCATCCAAAAATAAAGAGGACTATGAGGGTGAGGTATTAAAACATACCCAAACTTTTTATTTTGAAAACAAAATGTCATAACAACTTAATGAAAATTAGACAAATATTAGAAAGGAAGAAATCCCTTACTTGGAATCGTGATTCCAAAGGCTTGGGAGAGGCTTGAGAGAGGCTTCTTCTGAAATTGGGGAACCTTGGGAGGATTATAGATAGAGGAAAGATGGGTTTGGTTAAACTCCAATGTAATTGAGTGATGAGGAAGTGGGAGCTTGGGTGGGTTTATATAGGAAAGGAGATAGAATTCTCTATTATATAGGTTTGGGACACCTCACATTAAAATAATAAATACAAAACAACAGCCCATGGTTATTTCCTAAGGTTAGTGGAAAACAATATTTTATATGTCCAATGGCCTAACTTCTTAAAATAATAGGGTTTTCTTAGGTGCAGGTGAGTCACACTCAAGAAAAACAATTTAGAAAGACAAAATGTTTTATAAGGGTTGGAGGGTCCACAAAAGCCTATTAAAATAATAAAAAAAATATAAAATCACATTATTTTTATGATAAAACATATATTATCCGAACATATTGTTTATAGTATTTTATTACCATACTATTGGGTCATTATGATGTCATAAAACACATTATATATTTAAACGGTATTTAATTTTTACCCAAAAATTCGATTATCCTAGAAAATTATGAAAAATTCATTGTTGGATAATTTCGATGACCTGATTCCAACAATAATATTAATTTTATCTAAATAATTATATAAATATGTAAATTTTTAATTTTAAAATAAAAACCTATAATTACTGAAAATTCATGGGTTTTGACAAAAACAGTTTTCACACCTTAATAAAAATTACAATTGTACTCATAAAATAATGTGATCTTTTATATCAAATAAAAAGTGATTTAATAAAAAAAATTTAAAAAAATTATTAAATTCAAAAATCCATTAATTCATCAGAATATATATCTTAGTTTAATATTAACTAAAAATTCTATTTGTGCTTTAGAAACTATTTAAAAATTAACAATAATAAAATGAATAAACATTGTTTATACAAAAATAATGTACATTGTGATAGTTCTATGGTCTTGTTTCATAACCACTTATAACACCCACATAAGACTGAAGGGTAAGGTGTGTAATGGTGATAGATTCATGGGGTGGCTCAGACAACCTCAATCGGATGGTAATCTCTATTAACATTCCCTTATCCCATAGTAAGTCCCGCTCTAGATTAATGTGTTAAAGCTCAGCTTGGGCTTGGTCAAGAGTGAAGCCTAATGACACCACCTTATTCCTAAGCTCTGACAATTGGGCTTCGTATGAGGCAAGTCTACTGGATGAGGCCATCGCTTCCTTTGTCTAATTAAATTGTATTTTATAAATCCCTATATTTATACTAATTAGGTGATCACTGTTCAATAGCTATATTATCAACTATCACAATTCATAATGGTATTTAAAAATTCAGAAACATAAAACCAGTGAAGTTCACATTTTATATAATCATAATAAATATTTAATTAGATCAAGAGGAATTTCCATTAATAAATGTTTGGGTCGTTAAAATCTTCCCCCCTTAAGAAATTTAAACCTCAAATTTTCATTTTCCCACACTAAAACAGATTTGGGTATCTTTGTTTCATCACTTCCTCCAATTCCCATGGCGCTTCTTCAAACGTGTTGTTTAGCCACAACACGTTAATGTGGGGATGGTCTTATTTCATAGAACTTTTTCTCTACAATATAATTTCTTAACTAGTTGCTCCTAGTAAGAATGATCATCATCTATTTTTACTACCTATGAATAGAGTACATGTGACGGGTATGGTATGTACTTTCATAAGAATGATACGTGAAATACATCGTATACATTGGCCATTGTAGGTGGAAGTGCTAGTCGATAGGCCACAACCCCAACACGATCAAGAATCTCAAAGGGGACAATATACCTAAGACATAACATCCCGTTATTTCCAAACCTCATAACTTTATTCCAAGGAGATAGGCATAGAAATACCATGTCACCAACATTAATCTCAAGGTCTCATCGATGATTATCTATATAACTATTCTTTCGACTCTCAGCTGCCTTGATATGCTACTAAATGGTTTTCAACTTCTCTACCATTTCTTCAACCATTTCAGGTCCTAGTAGCTAACTCTCACTGACGTCATCCCAATAAGTCGGTGTAATACAACTCTTCTATACATGGCTTCATTAGGTGACATTTGGATGCTCGGGTGGAAACTATTATTGTAGGACAGTTAAACCAGTGGAAGATGTTTTCCCCACCCTCCTTTAAAGTCCATATAACATGCTCTCAACATTTCCTCAAGTGATTGGATAGTCTTCTTGGATTGGACATCAGTTTGAGGATGATAATCTGTACTAAAGTTCATCATATTATTTTGATCATGTTGAAGAATCTTTCAATACGTAGAGTTGAAGCTTTTATCTTGATCGGATACAATAGATAGTGGTACTCAATGCAGCCTTACCTCTTCCCTGATATATATCTGTGCCAGCTGATCTAATGTGAAATACTCCTGAATTGAAATGATGTGTGAAGACATGGTAAGATGATCCACAACAACCCAGATTGCATTGACTCGTTTGGATGTCTTCGGAAGTCCGGTGAAAAATTCAATGGCGATTTCCCCCCATTTCCATGGTTGTATGGGCAGTGGTTGCATCATCCCCTTATAGTTCTGCCTCTCAGCCTTCATTTGCTGACACACCAGGCACTTTGATGTATACTCAGGGATCTCCTTATTCATATTATCCCACCAATAATCATCTCAAGGATCTTGATATATCATTGTGTTTATTGGGTGAATAGGGAAATTTGAACTATTCACATCATCCAAAAGTTCATTATTCAGCTCCGGACTTGATGGAATACATAGTATATTCCCCAAACTCACAATTCCTTCTTCATTAACATCGTAATTTTAGGATTCCACTTTTCTGATAGCTTCCACTCTCTTCTAAATTCCCACATCATCATTTTGATCATCCTTTAACCTTTACAGAAGATATAGTTGACAAATCATTTGTGAAAGGATTGAGGATGTTCCACTCATTATGATTCATATTTCCATCTTCATCAAATCTAAGAATATTGGGTACTTCTCAATTCTAATCAAGGATAGAATTGTTGGGTCCTTTCTACTTAGAACACCTACCTCCTTGTTCTCATTCCCAAGGTGGTAATTGATTGAGATGTCATAGTATTTGATCAACTCTAACCATCTTCATTGTCTCTTGTTCAACTCTTTCTTTGTGAATATATAATTGAGGTTTTCGTGGTCCGTATATATTTCACACATCTCCCCAAAAAGATAATGACATTAAATTTTTAAAGAGAAGGTCATCGCAGCCAACTCCAAATCATGTGTTGGATAATTATTCTCATTAACATTCAATTTCCTTGAAGCATAGGCAATGAAGTTTTCATTCTGCATCAACACACAACCCATTCCCTTTTCAAAGCATCATTGAATACCACAAAAAGTTCTCCACTTGTGGGTAATATGAGCACAGGTGAAGTGATAAGATTTTTCTTATCTCCTTGAATATTTCTTCACATTCATCAGTCCAAAAAAACTTTACGCCCCTCTGAGTTATCTTGGTAAGAGGGTTGGACAATTGTGGGAAATTTCACCCAAAGCATTGACAAAATCCAGCTAACACCAAGAAGCTACGAATATCTGTTACCAATGTAGGTCTCAGACATCCTTCAATTGCATCTGTTTTTGAGGGATCCACTGATATCCCATTGTTTATGATGATATTTCCCATGAATAGGACCTATTTTATCCAAAACTCACATTTGATTTACATTTCATAGAGATTATCCATGGTCAAGGTCTCTAGTAATGTTCATAGATGCTCCTCATGATCCTCCTTTTTATGGAGTATATCAGAATATCATCTATAAAGACTAAAAATTTTCTTGGAGGACATACCTAAAGACTCTATTCATCAATTCCATGAATATTGATGGATAATTAGTGAGTCTGAAATGCATTACTACGAATTTGTAGTGCCCGTATCTTGAATGAAAAGTAGTACTAGGGATATCTTCCTTCTTCACCCTTACTTGATAATATCCCAACCTCAAATCCACCATGGAGATATATTGTGCTCCATACAGATGATTTAACAAGACATCAATTCGTGGTGGAGGATACTTGTTCTTTATCATGATTTTCTTAAGCTCACGATAATCGATGCAAAGGCAGATTGACCCATCCTTCTTCTTGACGAAGAGGACTGGCACACCCCATGGTGAAGCACTTAGGTGTATAAAACCCTTTTCTAGATTCTCCTATACTTGTTTTTTAGCTCCTCAATATCCACAACAGGCATTCTATATGTATTCTTGGATATTGGAAATGCCCAAGGTATACGATCAATTTAGTAATCAACATCCCTTCTAGGAGGAAGACAATGAAATTCCTCGGGAAACACTTCATCCAATTCCCTCAAAATAGACATGCCATCAAAGATTGTTTCCTCCTTAGTCTCAACCATCTATGTCAGATATGAATGATCATAGGGAAGTAATATCCACACTTGATATGATGGTGATAAAGAAGATTCATCTATCTCATTGCACTTGTATAAAATCAGGGGCCAAATCTCCACCGGGAGAGTGGTTTTCCTTTCACGACAATTTATGTTGACTCTATATAAGGAAAGCCAATCCATGCCAACAATTACATCAAATAACACCAAAGAGAGTATTAAGAGGATCGACGGGAAATTAAATCCACATACTATGACATGGGAGGAGTAATATTCATGGGTTTCAATGATTACCCCATTTGTCGTACTCACAGAAATATTTACTTCCATGATTTGTGGTGGTGCTAGGATTGTTCTACTAAACATTTGGTATATAAAATAATGCGTAGAATGTGAATCAGAAAGTACGTACGCAATTTTTGTATGAGTAACTAGCGTACATTTCACCACATTGTTTTTGGGGTTCACTTAGATAGTAGTGATGGAAAAATCACTCCCTTGCTGCCTTGGAGGTTGTTGGTTGCCTCAAAAAACCCTTGGAATAGGGCACTAATTTGAATGTTGCCCTAGTTATTTGTAGTTGTAGGAATGAAAAACGCATTGAGGTTCGAACGGAGCATTCCTTTCCTCTATTGCAGCTGTGGGTTGTTCTTCCCGATAGTTATCATCCAGGTTCCCTTGTCTTCTACATCTAAATTATTTCCTCGTCCCCTTCAGGCAATTTCTAGGGTGATTCTTGCCACACCATTGGCAAATGGGGATCTAGATCTTCTAAGCACTGTTGGATTTATCCATCAGACTGCCAACAGTTTAGTCCACCTTATGAATCATATCCCCATGATACCCCTGTGATTCTTCGATCTCTATTTCGACTATTTAAGGCACATCAGACAATTTCTTTATAGTTTCCGACGTCACGGATTTCCAGCGCTTTCTGTAGGCTAGGTTTCATCTCACCAAAGAAACAGTCAACCTTGCATTCGGGGGTAAAAAAGCTAGAGGTGTATCATTAAATCCTTGTGATGTATTCCTTGTACGCTCTGACAGATTCGTCATCTTTGTTCATGAGGGCATGGAATTCCATTTCCATCCTCAATTGGAGGCTGCGAGGAAAGTATTTATCGAAAAACATCTTCCAGAAATCCTTCCATTCCAATGCCTAGATCACTTCCTCAGGAATCTTATTTTTGATCAATTTCCACCATTAATCGGCTTCACCTTCCATATGATAATCATCCAGAAGAACCATCTATTTTTCGGAATATTTAATGATGGAGAAGATCTTTTCAATTGAGTTGGACCATTGTTCTATGATTGAGGGATCAGACGTTCCATTAAAAGTAGGATTACTTTGTCTTATGAAGCTCTCAATGGTGACTTGTTCATTCATAGGGGGGTTGAACGTTCCTAATGGCCCATAATTCTATTAAAATATTGAGTTAACTGATAGATAATTGTGACAAATTTTGTGATTCCCTCTCCTATCGGATTGGGAATGTCATTTTCACAGTCATCACATTGATCTTTACATCGGTGGTTAGCCCAATTCATCCTATTTTCGGTCATTGGCAGGAAAAAAAGAAAAGATAGGGGTAACACATAAAGGGTAATCCAATGACAAAACTAATGACTTATAAATAACTTTTATTTCCATGATGTATGAATCTATATGTTTCAATATATGTTATCCATGATCTACTTTCTAACATGTATTATTAGAGAATTTTATTCCTTTAATAATTTTTCATAATAAGCTTGTGAATTTACCAAAGCATATCCCATAGGAGTTTCATAACCAAGAGTGCAGCAAGACCCATTGTCGGGCACCAGTTCCGATTCGAGTATATCTCAAAGTGGTATTTTTTGGTTTTACCCCTAGGATACATCTATGCCAGAGCCACCACTACCTACTCGTATCCAGACATGGATGTATTTTCATGATAAACCACTTATTCAATAATCACCAATACATAGGGATGTTTTATTATACTTATTCTTTTATCAATGTCCTCACTAGGGTTTTCTAATCCTAATCCCAAAAATATCTAAACCTATCCTCTGATACCAACTATAAAAACCTTGATTTTATTACAAACATAAACCTGATTTATTACATAAAATCCTCACTTGATACAACATAGAAGATTGGGAGGTCTCGTGACATTAGGTCTTAGTAAGATGACATAACAGTTTATAACATAATACACACAACAACTTTAATGAAAAATTCTTTTACATGACCACTACATTCCCACGTACTTAGCATTGCATGGGATAACCTGAGGACTTGCATAACAAAAGGGTGGGCTAAAAAGCCCAGTAAGGGAATAAACATGGAATAATATGGGGAATACAATATATGTTATACATATGGCATATAAATAGAGCACAAGAGAAACATGAACATAAAATCATGATAAAGCATGATAATCATAACATGGAAATGTGGCAACAACACTTAACATAGAATTAGCATGAGCCAAGGCTCAATTCACATGGAGCGTGAGTAAACCTTTATTGCAAATGAAGGATGAGTAAAACCTTGTTTCACATGAAATAGAATGATTCAAAACTCATTGAACATGACGTATCATTATTATATACTTTACCCAATGCATTAGATAGCTATCAGGGTGCACCCTTCTTAATCATTTCATTTTAGACATAAGTGTGCCACATGGATAATATAACATGGAATCAATCAACATCATAAGTTATTACAAGATTAAATAATTTGTAATAAATTCATGAATGAAACATTCAATAGTTATATGTTCCTAAATTTAAATACCATTGATAGAGACATGGTTATGGTATTCACTACACAATGATCTTGGCTTGGAAGAACTCTGTGCAATTTTTGCAGCATAACTGTGTGACATATGGATTCATAAAAATAGTTTACGAGATAGAAATGGGTGTCTCAAAATTTTAACATGAAATGGGATGTAAGAGGCTTATATGGATACATTTACTAACAAACGTAATTTAATTTAGATACCTAAAAATGAATAACTTGGATGTAAAAGATGAGAGTGAAATCCCTCAAGTAATTTCAGCATGGTGGCGGGTATACATGAGAGGATTTAATGAGAGAAAAAGGGGTCTCCTATCATTCGAAAATAAAGAATACAGTATGGGGGAGGTGAGAAATCATGCGCAAAAAATTTTAATTGAATACAAAAGGGCATAACAACTTAAAGAAAATTAGAAAAAAATGAGAAATGAAGGAATCTTTTACTAGGAGTTGTGACACCAAAAGATTGGGAGAGGCTTGAGAGAGGGTTCTTGGGGGCTTGGGGCACCCTGGGAGGATTCTAGAGAGAAGAGGGTAGGGGTGTTAGAACTCCAAAAGCTTTTAATGAAGAGTAAGTGGGAGCTTGTGTGGGTTTATATTTGAAAGGAGAGGGATTCGTTATTATTTAGGTTTGGGACACCTCCCATTAAACTAATCGATACCAAAAACCTTCCCATGGTATTTTTATCATTTTTTTCAATAGGGGAGTGGAGAACAATATTTTATAAGCCCCATGGCAGAAATTTTTAATATAATTGTGTTACTTATGTGGAGGTGAGTCACACACTCAAGGAAAACAATTTAAAATTAAAAATGTTTTTTATGTCTTGGAGGGTACACAAAAGCTTTGTAAAATAAATAAAACAAATCTAAAATAAAATTGTTTAAATTCTAAAACATATAAAGGTCGAACATAATGTTTATCATAATTTATTACCTAACTATTTGGTCATTATGATGTTATATAACACATTATATATTTAAACGGTATTTAATTTGTACCCAAAAAGACGACTATCCCAGAAAATTATGAAAACATAACCGTTGGATAATTTCGACATCCTGAATCCAAAAATAATATTCATATTATCTAAATAATTTTATAAATATGTAAAGTTTTACTTTTGAAATAAAAACAGACTTTTATTGAGAATTCATGGGTTTTGACAAAAACAGTTTTCAAACCTCAATAATAATTACGATTCATTCATAAAATTATATGATCATTTATATTTAATAAAAATTTATTTAATAAAAATATTTTATTAAAATATTATATAATTCAAAAATCCATTAATTCCTCAGAATAGATTTTCTATTTTAATATTAACTAATAATACTAATTGTGCTTTAAAAACTATTTACAAAGTAACAATAATAAAATAAATGAACATTCTTTATAAAAAAATGAACATTGTCATAGTACTGGGGTCTTGTTATATAACCCCTTATAACAGCTGCATAATATTGAAGGGTAAGGTGTGCGATGGTGAAAAACTCATGGGGTGGCTTAGATAACATCTCTCGGGTGGTAATCTCTATTAACTTATACTTCTCCCATAGTCAGTTCTGCTCAATCTTAACGTCTTCAAGATCAGATTGGGCTTGGTTGAGAGGGAAGCTGATTGACACCGCCTCCTTTCGGAGCTCTAACAAACGGGCATCATATGAGGCAAGTCTACTGAATGAGTCCATCGCTTCCTTTTTCATAGTAACTTAGATTTATTAAAACCCTATATTTATACGAATCATGTGATCACTGTTCAACAGATACATTATCAACGTTAAAAATTCATAACTGTATTTTAAAATCCAGAAACATAAAACCAATGAAGATTACATTTTATATAACCATAATAAACATTTAATTAGATCAGGAAGATTTTCATTAATGAATGTTTGGGATGTTACATTCGACCCTTTCTATCATCTTTGGTGTCCTCACCGAATTCCCACATGTATATTCTGATGAATCTCGCCAATATATTTGTAAAGTACTACCCTAAAAATTAGACATCCATGCCTATCATAACATAAAATATCTCAAATAGTAGTCATCCCAAAAACAGATCACCCGGAGTAGGAAACAAATAATGAAACCTGGCTCTTTTCACAAAACAAATACATCCAAACTATACAACAACGATATATCATGGATCAAAATCATGAGACACATGGTGTTTAAATGCTATTTATAAAATCATGCTCTATAAGAAAATATCATTTATCGCACAAAATGTTCTTATTCCATCTTGATATAACAAATTCATTTTCATAGGTTACAAATAGATGAAACTGCAACAACAAGAAATAAAAAATATCAAAAATTAATTAAATAAATAATTTAACATTCCTTTAATTATTTTATCTAGAAACATTAACATGATTCATATTCTCTAACCAATTAAATCAACCAAGATATCTTTTACCAATTTTATTTACATAAAATTACAATAGAAACTAGATTTATTAAATTCTACTGTTTAATATTTTACCTGATTAATTATCAATTAACATTTGCTTTAAATTCATTACCAATTTCCAACAACAACAATAATTGTAAAAATAAATAATAAGAAATTAATAGATACCACCCTATCTAGGTAAACTAGAGGCATATTATTTTTAAGATTCAAACAGAAACATCACTATTCAATTGATGTTGATTCTTTAATCCGATTCATGTAATTAATTATGTTAAAATATATTTCAATCCAAAGGGAAATATTATTCTACCTCTATGATTTGATGTAAATATATAAAGATGAAATTAATCCCCGCCCTCAAAGTGTTTAATAGTTCTTCAAATGCGAACAGACCAAAATTGGAGATCCCAATCTCCTCTCCTATAATAACTACATCCACCCTAGGATGCCATACCCCAACTGTGCTAAAAACAAACTAAAAACTAAAATAGAACATGCTGATCAAGTGGAACCACATGAAAAATATGAATGAGAGGAAACAGATTGATTAAACTGAAATAATAGATGTAAAACATACCTTTGATCAAAGAAAGTTTAATTGAGGGAAGCTAGGGATTGATCCTTGACAAAGAATCCAGAAAACCTCAATCAAGGGGTCTTTGTGCTTCCTATAAATGGAAATGTTGTGCTATATCCACACGGTTTTACAAACCCTAGTGACAAAAAATATTTAAAACTTATAGAATCACATATTTACGTAATGTTATATATTTTATCACAAGATGTAATCATTTGGGTAAATTTCCACCAGAAAGTGTGTATCCTTTTAATTTATTTTTCCTATAAAATTTACACATTATAAACATGACATACATGGCATGAAATAGTTACATGACATATAATGCTTCCTATATCCAGAAACTCATTGAAAAACACCTTCTGAATTCATCCAATCCTTCTCCGAGAACCTCAATCAGCCAAAACATTCAAATGGACGATCCACGAGGATCTGGTCCCTCACAAAGTGAATGAACATCTATGACTTTTCCACATAGAGAGGATTATTATCTATGAATTTCTATAGAATTTCTGTCTTCTGAAATAGTATTTTACATGGAAAATTTATTTAATGGAATTTTTTGATGCTATATTAATTTAATTACAATAAAAATATGAGAACGTACTATCTCAATAGAGTGAGAATATTCATCTCTTTTAAACATTGAGTATTGACAGTCTTCCAGAACTAGTTGTTCATCCCCTTAAACAAAATTTACATCAATTTCATTATTAATTGATGTAGGATCCTCTCTTAAATGAGGTCTTTTTGTAATTGTATCACTGTTATCTTTATTAGTGGTTAATTATTTATTATATCATAGAAAATGAATAATTTATAAAATCATGGATGGAATTTCAAAATCAACAACTTTCCTCCTGTTTCTTATATGAACATTTAAACTTCATAAAAAGGAGTCTTACAAGCTATATATGAATCTAGTTTAGTGATATATCCAACCATAAGAGAGTATCCAATTCCATTTACATATAGCATTGAATATCTTGATTACTTCAAACTATGGTGCCCCACCTAAATATGGGAACAAAATGGATCATCAACTCCTTCACCAACTGTCTCAAGCTTAATCTTGATTACACTCCAAAATATATAAAATATTATTTGTGTTCTGGTTGACAAAAAATTATTTTGAGGACATCTTGTAACACCCCAAGATTTTATAAGATATATTCTTTTTAATTTCTTTCATATCTTCTATTGTACGCTACACTAGGATTATCTACCGCTATATGCGACATTGTATTAGCTTAGAGTATATGCAACACTATTCTTGGATCGTGTTACACAAAATTTCAAGTTCATTTGATAGTAGTTATTCTACACAACAACTAGTGTGTATATATATATATATATATTCAATGTATAAATGAAATATGGTTGGATTTTTTTATACGCAACATTATAGGAGTCTTTTACTACATGAAACCCTGACTTGGCTTTCATTACACGCAATCTCGACCTTCTTGATAGAGTGTATTGTACGCAATACCTGGTTTCACTGAACAACAATATATGGTTACAATATTATTATGAACTAGCCATTATGAATAGTATTAACTAAATTTTGTATTTTATAACATTATTATTCATCCTACACATTTTCTAGAACATGGTATGAGAAAAAAATAAATGTTTCGGGTAAAATAAGTATTTTTTTAAAAAATGCAGTTTTGCCGCCTTTTGATGGCGCATCCATTTTAAATATAATTTTTGACAAGTTTATAAGTACAATTTTACAAAATAAACTTCTTATTTTGAATCTGGATATAAAAATTTACATTGTATAATGTTTTGATATTTTTATGAAAACGTTCTTATTTTGATGAATAGTAAAAACACACTAAATTTTACTTAAAAAACTTTTTTCATCGAGATAATTTATATGGTTAAATTATAACAGTAAATTGTTTTAAAGTAAAAATAGAATATATTTTTACCATTTAATATAATATATGTCATTAGCATAGATTTTCCATTGAATTCGTAACTTAAATCAATTCAATCATTTGCAATGTTTTAAAAAAACCCCATTTTTTCAACAACGGGATTAATTTTAATTTAATTTCTACAACTTATGGGTTTTGAATTTAGAAAATTGGATTCCATATTTGGAATAAGTAGGTCCAAATTATGTTAATAAGATACTTTATATTTTTGGGCATTATGAACAGTAACTACGGTAAAATTTATTTACCACAGTTAATGGTAAATTAGGTAATTAAGGGTAAAAATAATATTATAATATTACCCTAAAACTTGTCTTAATATAATTGGACGATTATATTTCGTCCAAAGGAATATTTGGGTTGAAATGTAATCCATTTAAACCCACATAGATGTGATTGAGACCTTTAATTAATTTTATTTTAATGAAAGTGAAATATGTCTCAATCAAACTTTAATAATTAGATTATTTTTTATATAAGGTTATACAAAATATAATTTCGATTATAAATACTCATTTTAAATCTAAAATATTTTTATTTATCATGGTAATTTATGTGTAATTTTTAAGAAATATTTACTTACCTTAATATCTTATACATTAATGATGTAGAAATTATTTATTTAGTGAAAAACCAATAATATAATTTTTATTAAAAAAATAATACCTATCAAAAATACCAAAACATTCCCAAACCCTATTTTTAGAGTATATATATTACCTAATCATCCACGGGTCTATTTTTGGAACATTTGAAGCCTTCTAAAACAGATTAGGACATTTATATTATTTTATTTTAAATGGTGTTAATCATGTCTCCTTCAAAATTTAATAAATATAACAATTTAAATGATGTGATTTTAAGATGATAAATTCGAGTAAAAATATTATTATGAAAGTTATTATATTTATATTTATCTTTGTATTTTATTTTTAATTTTTATGCTACTGATAAGTATATTAAATGATTAAAAACAATGATGTAGTAATTGTTTTATTAAGAGAAATATCAAATAAATGGTTTTATAAATATTAAAATAAAAATTATGTGTACTAATTAATGTACTACAAAAATTTTCTAGATTAATATGACATGTTAGGAATCTATTAATCATTTATTTACGAATATATCCTATGTTTGGATTTTATTTAAATTCAAATAAATGAATAGTGTCAAAATTAATACTATTGTTATTTTATAATAATAACATACTATTAAATTGTTTAAAAATCACATAAATATTTAAAAATTATAAATTGAAATTTATACGGTCTATAATTTCATAATGTACCCAATTATGGATAACTGACAACACATAAGTAATTATTTATAACAATTTAAAATTTAGAATATTATTACCACAAATAAGATTAAATAAATTTAATAAGGATAAATCAAATTGATAAGGTTTAAAATATTTTTCCAACATGTATAAATTTCAATTTTTGATGATATTACAACCCTATAATAACTCATATCTAAATTTTAGTCACTTTGGAAGTTTTTACGTGGGTTTTGAGTTTATTATAAATAAATATTTTTGAGGTTTTCAAAAGTTCCCATCTATGCCCTTATAAAAAGGCACCTCCTCCCTCTCCCCTTAATAACACTTTTAGCCTTCAAGCTCAGCCAAACCCCACCAATTTATCTTCTCCACTTACCTAGAAATATTCTGGAGGTTTTTCTCTTCTCATAAGACCAAATCTAGTTCTTTAATAAGAAGATTAAAAGAGGTGTGGCGAAGAAGAGGTAATCTCTTCTACCAATTTTTCAAGATACCTTCTTCTTAAACTTCTTATTCATTAGTTGTTTCATTATAAAGTAATAAAACAATTATCATGAATACACTGATATGTTATTATAAATATGAAACAATCCCATTTCACCAAGTATCCATCCAATGGAAAATAAAATCATCGCGTGTGCGTACGTATGGAATATCGTCTCCACGTCGTGGTGTAATCTTTTTTTCCCCACCACCCTACATGGATTGGTATAATGGTGTCAAGAATAACTATATTTGGTTATTATAACAGCATAATTATTCTGAGATATTATATCTTACACTCCAATTTCATTCAATAATAATGGGAACTATATCATCGCTCGTGTGTACATACGGATTACCGTCTCCACGACACGATGAGATTCATTCTACATGTTAGCCATTCAAGAATGATTATAAAGTATATATAATGAATAATAATGATATATATTACATAATAATGCTATTGTATTTATGTAAATATTTTTTTCATTTACTTACTTCCATTCAATTCAATAATGAAATGAAAACATCGTTCCTGCGTACGTACGACCTACAGTCTCCATGATTGGTGTATCTCATCCCATTTATCGATATATAATATATATTTATATGATGAATATATATTATATATAAATCATGTTTTACATTTTGGAATTACGTAAATTAGGATATTAGTAATAATATCCAGAACAACAAGTCGAAACACGTACAATAAATGAAATGATTTTACCCAAAACGCTGCTTTAACATGGAATTTACTAATGAACGGGTAATATAAAGTCATAAGAGAACCATATATGATATCATAATAATGAATATTATTTTTTAATAAGTCAATGACATTATTTAAATCTATATATAGTAGGTTCAAATACATATGAAGCATATCAAACATAAGGTAAGGGAAAATATCACAATCTCAATTTTTATCCGAGATTATTTATACTTCGGTATATAATGTGGCATATTTATCATCCGCATCCATGTTTCATCAATATGTAATATTATTTCTATACTACAAAAAAATTTTAATTCCAATTTTACAAATTTGTGAATTTTCAGTAAAATATATGAAAGGAATCTTTTGTCGTTTTTAGTATGAGATACTTTTTGACTTTTTCGGCCAAAGTACGAGAAAAATGTTTTTTAACATATAAGGCATGAAAGTATTTTTATGAATTCAATGAATATTATTTCCATGAATCTTATTCTACTAGGTTTCAAGTTTATTTTTAATTAACTTCATTTAGATTAAAATTTTATGACATGTTAAGAAAGGATAAATGTTTTTGAAGTAGAAATGATATTTTCCTCAAGAATGGAGATCAATTGTTTTAAGAAAATTATTTTCCATATAAGATAATATAGGGTTCTGTTTCTATCCCTCTTTTTACATTTATTTGATTATTTTATGGTGTAATTACTTTTACAAAGTCATTTTATCATTTTTGTTTTATGTTATGATGGAATGATGTTTAAGAATCCCATTTTGATTACATGGGTTATGATATGATTTATGATTTTGTGCCACAAATAAGAATGGTTTCAGGATTAGATGGGTGGGACCTATATCTCCCTCCAATTCATTGGGTAAAAAACTTTTTACTATACTTACACAAGCTATGAATCATTCTAGACTTCCAAAAGAGCATAGAAGGGAACAATATTCTATTGAGTCCTTCATGAGTAAACATCTACCTTCTTTCAGTGGGTCTTCAGATCCACTTGTTGCTGAACAATGAATCAGTACCATTGAAAATATATTTCTCATACTTCGTTGTTTTGAAAATGATAAAGTCATTCTAGCTACTTACCATTTAAAAGGTGAAGCAGACCAATGGTGAAATCTAATTAAGAATACGAGGCCCCAAGATGAAATAGAATCCATGGAATGGGATGAGTTCATGAACTTGGTTTTCAATATGTAATACCGTAGTATTCTTTGAATAAATAAGGACGTGGATTTCCTTGAGCTTAAGAAAAAGGATGATGAATTTGTTAGTATATACAAATTGAATTTTTCAAGGCTTTCAAGGTATGCATCTGGCTTTATCATCCAACCTGAAAGTAAAGTTGATTGATACATCAGTGTCTTAAAACCAAGTCTTTGATGGGAATTAGCTATAAGAGAATTTAGTATCTATGATGAAATCGTTCATTGTGCTATCAAGGTATAAATAGAAGTTGGTGTTACATATCCATCTAATGGTTTTGATAAGAAACAAAATATGGAGTTCACGGAATAATCTCAGAACAATGGTGAAAAGAAGTTGAATGTTTCTTTATGCTCAATGTGTGCAAAAAAGAATTGTGGAGATTGTCTAAAAGGTACTAGAAAATGATTTATGTGTGGAAAAAAGGTCATAGAGTAGTTGAGTGTTTAAGTAAAGGTAAAAAGATAGTTAATGATGTGAATAGAGAAAATACTATAGAGAATGCTCCACCAAAACTTCAATGCTTCATGTGCAAGGAAATGGGGAATTATGGTAATCAATGACCTAATCCAAGGGTTAATGATGATCAACGTGAGAAACCTCTTAAGGAAAAGGATAAAGGGATGTAACATGTTATCACTATTTGTGATGTTGACTATGAAAATAATTTTGTGGAATGATTAAGTGTGTATGTAATGGTATTTCAAAATAGTATCATGGAATCTCATTTATGGTATCATGTAATTTTGGAATATCTATGTATTGGTTTTCAATAAATATACGGTATCGTTAACCATGAAAAATGATTGGAAATTTTTTGAAAAGAATATGATATGCGCATAATTAAGGGATAAAGAGAAAATGAAATGATCTCATAACTGATATAAGGACAAAGTTATATCATGGTTTGAGTATATAGAAATTTTGGGATTTTGGTATGTGGAAAGAGTTAATTTTTGACATCATTCATGTTTTCACTAAGGTTCAATGGGTATTCATTTTTCTAGAGAATATAGAATTAATGTATTCACATGTCTGGAATGTGACAAAAAAGATATATTTTATGATATATGGGGAATAAATGATGGTATTCACAAGCTTGGTTGATAAAATTTCTAGTAATCATTTTCATTATACTAAAGATTGGACAAAAGTATTTTCGATAAGCCTAAATGTTGGAATGGATTGTGTTGGACATCAAATAGAATTGTTTAAGGCTAGAACTTTTTTGATACTATTTCTAGAATGTTATAATAGTGTAGTTTTAGAAAAAGGACAACCCATACGACATGCGACAACCCATCGTGTCAGAAAAGGTTTCAGGAATCGAACCCACAACCGAAGTGCGACATGCCTTTATCACCTACCACTGGGCTACATGAAGTCCTTGGTGAGTAGAAATTAGTTTTATATTATTATGTGGTATGATATATAAAGTATATGTTCATTTTTGGAACCATATATGATTAATCTCACCATATATGGACTTATGTATAAAATTATTTCTAACTTTATGTTTGAGACAGATGGAATGACATATCATTCTATTGCACGATCCCCTAAAATTTCATAGAAGATAAATTAAACTTCATTTCTCTAGTAGATGAAGTGGAAGTTGTTCAAGGCACGAAAAACAGTGAGATTGTACCAACATCAAGTAAGTATTTCTTTTAAGTCAAAAAAAATCTTCAACATTAGGGAAATGATCTTGAAAACCAAAAATGTTGTCCATGTGCTCTCATAACTTATGAATCAGATGGTACCTTCGATCATCAAAAATTTATTGCTTTGTGACTATTGGATTTTTCATAGCCATTCCCTCTACCACTCTCCATCATAACTTGATTTTTAGATTTCTCTTCCATATCCATATTTTCACTTCTTTTCTATTATGTGGAAACCTAGTGAGTAGTTAATTTGGGTAACCGTTGCATTTCATACTTTAGTTTATAATGAAAAGTTTTGGTATTCCTTTTTATGATGTGGGTTTCTATGAAAGAAACTCTCATGTAATAAACAATTTCTAACCCTGTTAAATTTCGAGGGCGAAATTCATTTTAAGGGGGGTAGAATGTTACTCCCTGAGATTTTGTAAGATATATTCTTTTTAATTTCATTCATATCATCTATTTTACGGTACACCAAGATTATCGTGAGCTATATTCTACAACATATTAGCTTGTAGTATATGGAACACTATTCTTGGATCGTGTTACACACAATTTCAAGTTCGTTTGATAGTAGTTATTCTACGCAACATTGAGTGTGTGTGTGTGTGTGTGTGTGTATATATTCAATGTATAAATAAAACATGGTTGGATTTTTTTATAAGCAAAAACAAAGGAGTCTTTCACTACATGAAACCCTGACTTGGCTTGCATTACACAGAATCGCGACCTCCTCGATAGCTTGTGTTGTATGCAATACCGGGTTTTAATAAACAATGATATATTGTTATAATATTTTTATGAACTATCTTTTATCAATAGTATTAACTACATTTTGAATTTTATAACATTATTATTCATCTTACACATTTTCTAGAACATTGTAAGAGAACAAAAGAAATTTTTCGGGTAAAATAAGTCTTTTAAAAAATACAGTTTTTCCGCCTTTTGATGGTGCACCCATTTTATATATAATTTTTGACAAGTTTATAAGTTAAATTTTACAAAATAATCTTCTTATTTTGAATCAGGATATAAAAATTTACATTGGATAATGTTTTGAAATTTTTCTGACAACGTTATTATTTTAAGGAATAGTAAAAACACGCTAAATTTTACTTAAAAATAACTTTTTTCATCGAGATAATTTATATGGTTAAATTATAATAGTAAATTGTTTTAAATTACAAATAGAATATTTTTTTACCATTTAATATAATTTATATCATTATCATTGATTTTCCATTGAATTTGTAGGTAAAATCAATTAAATCTTTTTCAATGTTTTAAACAAAAACATGTTTTTTCTACAACGGGATTTATTTTAAATTAATTACTGCAACTTCTATGTTTTTAATTTGAAAAAATTTATTCCATATTTGGAATTGTTAGGTCCAAATTATGTTAATAGGCTGCTGTATATTTTTGGGCATTATGAATAGTAACTACAATAAATTTTATTTACCATTGTTAAAGCTAAATTAGATAATTATGGGTAAAAATAATATTATAAAATTACCATAACACTTGTATTAATATAATTGGATGATTATAATTCGTCCTAAATTATATTAGTGTCGAAATAGAATCCATTTAAACTCACTTGGATGTGATTACGATCTTTAATTAATTTTATATTAAAGAAAGTGAAATATGTCTCACTCAAACTTTATTAATTAGATTATTTTTTATATAAGGTTATACAGAATATAATTTCGATTATTAATATTCATTTGAAATCTAGAATGTTTTTCTTTATCATGGTAATTTATTATTAATTTCTATGAAATATTTATTTACCTTAATAGCATATACATTATTGATGTAGAAATTATTTATTTAGTAAAAAATCAATAATATTGTTTTTATTAAAATAATAATACCTATAAAAATGTCCCGAAACATTCCCAAACCATATTTTTCGAGTATATATATACCCTTATCATCTGAGGGTCGATTTGTGGACCATTTGGAGCCTTGAAAAACAGATTAGGACATTTATATTATCTTATATTAAATGATGTCAATGATGTCACCTTCATAATTTAATAAATATATCAATTTATAATTTGTGATTTTAAGATGATAAATTCGAGTAAAAATATTATTATGAAAGGTATTATATTTAATGTAATAATAGTATTTTATTTTTAATTTTTATGCAACTAATAAGTATATTAAATGATTATACAAAAATGATATAGTAATTATTTTATGAAGTAAAATATAAAATAAATGGTTTTATAAATATTAAAATATACATTATGTGACCTAATTAATGTTATAAACAAATTTTCTAGACGAATATGACATATTAGGAATCTATTAAACATTTCGGTTTGAATATATCCTCTGTTTGGATTTTATTTAAATTCAAATAAATCAATAGTGTCAAAATTTTCAATATTTATATTTTATAAAAATATCATATTATTAAATTGTTTAAAAATCACATAAAAATTTAAAATTTATGAATTGAAATTTCTATGATCCAAAATGACATCAAGTACCCATTTAGGGATTATTTACAACATAGATGTAATTATTTATAACAATTTAAAATTTAGAATATTATTACTACAAATAAGATTAAATAACTTAAATAAGGATAAATCAAACTGATAAGGTTTCAAATAATTTTCCAAAATGTATAAATTTCATTTTTTTATGATATTACAACCCTATAATACCTCATATCCAAACTTAGGTCACTTTGGATGTTTTTATGTGGAGTTGGAGTTTATTATAAATTAATATTTTTGAGGTTTCCGAAAGTCCCCCTCTCTTCCTTTATAAAACGCCACAACCACCATCTCTACTTCATAACACATTGAGCCTTAAAGATCTAAAAAACAAAGCCCCTTTATCTTCTAAACTTTCCTATAAACATTCTGGAGGTTCTGGTCTTCTCAAAAGTCCAACTCTAGTTCCTTAAGAGGAATCTTAAAAGAGGTGTGTCGAAGAAGACGTAATCTCTTCTACCGATTCTTTCAAGTTTCCTTCTTCTTCAACATCATATTTTTTAGTTGTTTAATTATAATGTAATAACATAGGAATCCCTAATATACTGATATGTTATTATAAATATGAAAAAACCCCTTTTCACCTTCTATATATCCCACGGAAAATGAAATCATCACGCGTGCGTACGTACGGAGTACCTTCTCCACACCGTGGAGTAATCTGTTTTTACAACACCACCTTACATAGATGAGTATAATGGTGAAAATAATAACTATATATTATTATCATGACATTATACTGATTCTGAGATATTATATCATCCACTCCAATTCCATTCAATAATTATGGGAATGATATCATCGCTCGTGTGTACGTACAGATTACCGTCTCCACGACTCGATTACATTCCTTCTCCATGTTAACCCTTCAAGAATGATTATAAAGTATATATAATAAATAATAATTATATATATGAAATAATAATGCAACTAAATTTATGTACATATATGTTTCATTTACTTAATTCCATTCAATTCAATAATGAAATGAAAACAGCGTTCATGCGTACGTATGGCCTATCGTCTCCATGAATGGTGTAGTTTATTCCATTTATCGATCTATCATATATATTTATGTTCTGAATATATATAATATATAAATCAGTTTTTACATTATGGATTTAATTATATCCTGATATAAATAATAATATCAAGAATAACAAGTCGAAACACGTAGGATAAATGAAACGATTTTACCCAAAACACTGCTTTAACATGGAATTTAAAAAAGAACGGGAAATATAAAGTCATAAGTGAACCATATATGATATCATAACAATAAATATTATTTTTTTATTAGTAAATTATGTTATGTAAATCATTTTACATGAGTTTCAGATACATACAAAGCATATCGAACATAAGGTAAGGGAAAATCTCGCAATCTCAATTTTTATCCGAGATTGTTTATACTTCTGTATTTACTGGGGCATATTTATCATCCAAATCTGTGTTTCCTCAATATGTAATATTATTTCTATCCTCCTAAAATTTTTTAAATCCAATTTTACCTATAGGTGATTTTTTAGTAAAATATATGAAAGGAATCTTATTGGCATTTTCAATACGAGATACTTTTTGACTTTTCCAGCCAAAGTACGAGAAGTATGTTTTTCTAACTTATTTGGAATGAATTAATTTTTATGATTTCATAGAAAATTATTTCCATGATGCTTCCTTCACAAGTTTTCAATTTTCTTTTTAATTAACTCTTATTTGTTTAAAATTGTATGACATGTTAAGAAAGGAAAAAAAATTTGAAGTAGAAAGGATATTTTCATCAAGAATGGAGGTCAAGGGTTTTATCAAAATTATTTTCCATATAAGATAATACAGGGTTCTGTTTCTTTCCCTATTTTTACATTTATTTGAATATGTTATGATGTAATTATTTTTATGAAGTCCTTTTATCTTATATGGTTAATGTTATTATGGAATGATGTTTAAGAACCCCATTTTTATTACATGGGTAATGCTATGATTTATGATTTTCAGGCACACATAAGAATTGTTTCATTATGAAATAGATGGGACCTATATATCCCTCCAATGAATTGGGAAACAATTTATATCTCATTAGATAGACATGGAAAGAACGGAATGTTAATCAGGTTCAAGGATATAGGACTGGAACGAGGAGTGAACTCGATTCAGTAAGGGACTTTGTCCACTAAGATGGTCTTGGAAGCAATGCCTTGGCTACTATGGAAAAAATATCACGTTCTAATGGTTATCCACAATTATATATTTTATTCCCATACTATTTTATCATGATTGATGTTCCATTATGATCTATGCCTTGTGTACTTCCATTCATTATGTCATTGCTCAAGATTTTGATGTTTAAAAATTACGATCATGTTTTTATGTTCAAATGTATATGGTTTGTTTTATTTTCTCCATGATTTCCCTTAATGAGCATTTGAGCCCACCCTTTATATATTATTTTCCGTAGGATATATAGAAAGGATTTAGGTAAAAAACAAAAGGGGAAGATGATTATGGGAGATGTTGAAGATCTTTCACCATGATTAGAATATTATGTTCCGAGTTTCCAAAGACACTAAACTATTATGATCCTTGAGTGTTGGTTTTTGTTATGTATTAATTATTACGCAAAAGTAATGTAATGTCCATGTACATCATGTTGGGGGTCTCTACACATCTTAAACATGTTTCTATTTTATCTATCATCCAAAACATATAATCAATAAGTGATACCAACCCATAATATGGATATAAATACCTATTATCTTTCTTTTGTATGTATTTGTTCATGCATATTAACACATACTAGAAAACATTGAAAATTATGTAACATTGAAAAATAAATAGATATTCAATTCTAGAAAATGAATCTTTCTACTCTTAAAAATCCTTGGGAAAACTACTTTCTCAATGAACATGCCGATCAACAATGGTCACCGTCTAAATTGTCATCCCACATTTTTCTACCATGTGAACTATAATAGATAATTTATGTGATGAAATAATTCATAGAAAAATTATAGCTAATATATTATAGAATAATATAAAAATGAATTTCACCTGGACGAATAAAAATATTACTCTTATCCAATGTTGAAACAGAAAACATCTTTTCATTCAATATTGAGGAAATGATGTCATCACTATAAAAAATTTAACTAGTAATTCTAGGATAATTCCTTTACATATTTTCAGAAAATATAGTCGAAAAATTCCTTCATTCAAATAACAATTAAAAAAATTGAAACATTAATGTTTTCCTTAGTAAAAAATTTGTTTCAAAAATCCATTTCAATTCAATAACTTTTATAAATATCAAATTATGATCCACAAAAAAAAGTTATTTCATATCAATACCCTTAAGACCAATTTCATCATAACTCTTAGTTATCACTATTACAATAATAAGTATATAGTTTAGGTTTTGGAATTTATAGTTTAATAAATTTCAAGTGTTTGGGACATAGAAATGATGATGCTTTAATGGTAGGATAGTGAGAGTATATTCACACTGATGGTTTTAGTTAAACATTATGCTTCTCAAGTTGAATATTAAATTTAATAACTCCAGCTAAAAAATAAAAATGTATCTTTCAAAATTAATATATAAAAACTAAAAATTTAATAAAATAAATCACTAATAAAACACAATAAATAATAAAATTAATTTTATAAAAAATAAAATAAAAGATAAATATATCAAATATTTAAAATAAACTGATATTAAAAAAGATATTAAAGGCCTTACTTAAAATTTAATTAACCAAAATCATGATTTATATAATCAAAAAAATTAATGTGAAGTATTTTATTATTAATATCAACAAATTAATACATAAATTTTAAAAATTCCATAAATATTATCCATTTCGAACATGAACCCATAAAAATGAATCTAACTATTAATATTTATATATCTATACTGACATACATGATTTTAGAAATATTTTCATCACATTTATAATCACATAGAATATGTATATTACGGAAATTTTTTCAAAATTAAAATGTGTATGTTTTATACATAAAAAATGTGCCTAAATTGTACCAATAGTTATGTATTCATATTCAGTAGTAGAAAATGAAACATAATATTACTTCTTAAAATAAAACAATATCAGGGATTTTATTAAAATTGTAATGGTACCTAAAGATCTTTTTCGGAATAACCATCAAACTCCATAATAGACTTCTGAATATGAGATTAAATTAGACACACAGGTTTATGTATAATGTAATTACAAAGAAATAGTTCTTTTTTAAATATCTCCAAATACTATTCATATAAATTAAATGAGATAATATTAGATTTGATTTAATTGTAATGCATAAGAAAATAGAATGAATAATTTCTTGTCTGCTGGTAGTGAGACATAATAAACTACTACTCATTACTCTATATAACTTATTGTCAAATAGATTATGATATTTATCAAAATAATTTTTATATTGGTAAAAATAGGAGTCGGCTATGTATTAATATTTAAAATACTAAATAATATTGAAAAATCACAAATGTATTTATAGAGATTTAAAATTTTTCCAAAACCATTTTGAGATATTTTGAATCTATAGGAAAAATACAATTCTCTTGTCATAAACGTTTCTAAATATTTTTTTATAGGTTTTCAAAATTTATTACTAATCATTTCATTACTAGAATAAAAAATAACATCACCTATATAAATTTTAAATCATATAATATATAAATAATAAATTTTAATAAAGGAGTATGATCATAAAAAAATATAGAAAACATTTTATAAAATAAAATATCACAAATTCACATATAGGGGGGACCACTTCATGATATACTCAACTATGATGTGGGGGCAGACTGGTCATGGGAATATTTTCAACTATTATAATTTTTTCCCTTGTCCTCCACTTAAAAATCTATGAATCTTAATTATATTATTCCATTTTCCCTAGAGTATCTTGGTGTATGGGAGAATGTCAAGATGTCACATTATATATTTTCAAAGATCACTTTTCAATAAGTACATATAGTTATTAACAAATATAGTGATGACTGGTAGATGAATTATCAACTATTATGGCAAAAATTCTATAGTGGGTTTCCTATAAGACATTCATTATCAATTTTTATGTCACTGAAAATTAATATGGGGGATGTATAAAATCCTCTTCAATTTAATAGTGAAAAAATAGGTCATCTTGCAACCCCTCGATGGTTCATTATAATTTCTTTGATGTCATTCATTAACTTATTTGTAATGTACATTTTTTTCCTTGTATAGTCTTTTAGTATATGTTATTTATATCGGATTTCATAGTGACAAGTTTTTCATCCACTAAATATTTTTCTAGTTAATGTCAAAAAAACATGAAAACTATTATTCATATTCTTCAAATCAATGAATTTAATGCTAATAATTCTTCATCCCCTTCATCATCCTAGGAAAAATGATATGGGAAATGAATTTATATTATACTATTTTTCTATCTCAATTAATTAAATAGTTTTTTGGTCTGAAATATCATAATTATATGATACATATTATCATTAATTATTATTGTATATATTGTATATTTTTCTTTCATGTGGTTTTAAATATTAATAGAACTGAATCACATCTCACATTAAGTGTTATCTCATGATAGAATTATTAGTCACAACTCAAGACAATATTTTAAATAAATCTATGTCACATCAACCATGTTCCACATGAAAATAAAATGTTTGTTAACCTTTTCAATGATATGATATTATTCTTGTCATGGAATATGATATTTGCATTTTTTTAGTACAAATGTTGATGAAAAATTTGGATTTCAATTTCAATCAAAATATAAAGATGATTGGATATCTTGGTTCATATTCAAGCATGTTAGTATACAAAATCATATAAATATAATCCCTTATAAATAAATAAATATCTACTCTAATTTAAAATTTGTTTTTATGAATTTATTTATGCCTAAAACACCCACATCCTTAGGAAATTATTTTGTATATGGCCTCTCTTTCATCATGTGGGAAATTTTGGTTGGGATATGAAGACCTCAATAATAATTCATGTATGTTAATTATGTCATGGGATTTATGGTATCATTATATTAAATATGTTTTTATAAAACTTGAGAAGGATTGTCACTATAACTCTCAATTAACATTTAGTAAACAGGTATTGTTTCACAGAAATATTTCTTCACGAATCAGAATAAAAGATTGTAACTTAAGTATTGGATTACGGTTTTTTGTAGTGATGGTGATGAGTACGATATTATTCATCATGTTATTGATTAACATGGGAATTAGATTAATTTTTTAGATGAGAATCTCGAAGATCTTCCTTCCATGTGTAAACTAAAGCTCATAGAATGCTCTATATTCTGAGTAACTAATACTTTCAATGAAAATTCTTGTGATGTACACATTGCATAGAATAATGAATTTGATATTTCTTGAAAATATTATATTCTTATCACTAAAGTATCCAATTAATTAGAATAACAAGTTTTATGTAGCCTCAACGATCTAATAATTAAGTCGTCTCAAATATATTTTAATTCAACAAAAATTTTACCAATCCTCAAGTATCTTAATCTAAAACATGGTATATTAAAAATAAATTACACTTATTCACATTCATGTGATTATAATCAAATTATTCATCATTTTTAGATTCTCATAATCAAGAATAAATAAATGGAACAATATAAAAAGATAAAATTATCTGAATATCACAATGATCAAAATACACTCATTCATTTAAGCCAATTATTTCATGTACGATTATTGAATGATCAAGAATTTTTCAATTCGTCGTTTTTATCATAGTAGATGGATGGAATAGTGATTGCAAGAACCAATATACCATCATCAAACACTGTAAGAAATAGTGGAATAACCCATCCTCGGGTGGTAGGAGATGACATGTTGGGATGATCAGATAGTCAAGATTCACGCGACCAAATGATGCTTCTTATTTAATTTTTTTGAATAGATGATAATTAAATTGTGTTTTTTAATCCCCCGTTAGAGTGGAACATTGATCATCCATGGTTAATAAACAAATATTTTAAAACTACTGGTTTTTGTCATCAACACCTAGAATGCATGACACACCACACGAGGAACTAAACATCTCCCCCTCCACATGTACCACTATGTGCACCATTCAAGTGACATGCATCCACATTTCAATATGTGTACACCAAACATGATCTATGTGGAAAATATGAAATAACACACTCCTCCTACCCAGTATAGGATAGAATTTCTAGATCCCATGAATAAATGATCATTTATCCCTTAAGTTCATCATTGAGCTGGCCTGGCTAGTTGGAAATGGAAAACCAATTTGATTTTCAACACATAGAATAAATCTATGTAAAATATTACAAAAAAAACAAAACCAAAATCTAAACAAAATAAAACACATCATAGATTATTTAAACCATATACAAATCATGGACACTGTGAAATTAATTCATGTACACCATCTTCTTCTCTCATTCAAAATAAAAAATGTCATGGATTTTAATTTTTATTGTATAAAAAAATGTCACACCATTAACAGAAGTCATTGGAAATAAATAAAATTCAATAATCATAAAAAAGTTTAGAATCAATGTCTTCAAAAGGAATTTCTTATGATAATAATGGTTCCATACATTCTTCTTCTTCTATAAATATATGCTACATTAATTTGTTTATCACGATAGGATATCTTTGATACTCACTTATAGAATCATATATATTCTAAATTCATTAGCATATTGACATCAGCGAAAATATTCTATTTCATTGAATAACATTAATAATATATAAAAATTATTTACAGATTATATATCACAACAACAATTTGGGATCCTCAATATCCCCATTTTTATTTATTGGATAGTCCATTAATGTTTTGTTAATAAATATGACAATATTTGAATTTATCCCACTTTCATCACATTAAAATACATCAAATTCCCCCTCATATTAAAAAGAAATAAAATGTTCACAATAAAAGAATATTAGAATAATATTAAGTATTATCCATAATTTTTTAATTAATATCTATATGAGCCATGCTCAATGAAGAAAATAATGGTATTTAATTCATAAAAAATTGTTACTTTACCAAACGATCATGATACTACATGAATTGAGAACTCAAATACTTCTATTCAAGGTTTTTTAATTATTATTCTATGAATAATGTACTAATTTTGAAATTAAAAATATTTATGATATGAAAACCTGAAAAACATTAAATTACTTAAACAAACAATTAAAAACATTCTTGTAAAACGCAATGGATAAGAAGAATTAGGGAACTTATTTTCATACACTCTTATAATTTCATCATTAAATTTAGTTAATATCCATAAAATTAGTATTTTTTATTGAGAACCATGGATTAGAGATTATAAGAATCATAAAATTTTTAATAACATGATTTAACAAATATTTCTTAAATAATAATATTTTATACAAATTGAAATAATTATTTTGGAAGCAACTTTATCATTATTCAGTTGTATCCCCATAAATTGACACACTCTAAAACATTTTTATAATGGTTGAACACTTAAATAATATATTCTAAGGGATAAAATATGTATAATACACCAAAATGGATAACTAATATGTGAATATCCATATTTCAATTAATTATCAACTTGTTGTCACAGATAAGAAAAAAAGTATTCAATATAATATAATATGATCATCTCTCATATTTTTATTTGAATTCAATATGAGGAATCATTAAATTATTAAGATATTATAAAAATTTATTAATAGAACTAGTAGTACAAATTACTCATATGAGTATCCCTCTAAGAATGTGCATGTCCTTTAATTCCAAATATTATATGCACAAATTAAATATACAGTGATTAACAGAATAATGTGGGTCATTCATTACTTCTCAATGAAAATAGATTGATTGAGATATATTTCTGGAAAATAGTTTCTATTTTTTATCTATTATTCATACTTGAGCATAAGAACTTTGTCCTGATTCATGTGGGGGATGAACAAATATATTCACATTCTCATCTATGTTGTTGGGAGAAATTTTATTCTTAATAGCCTTATAGGATGATTAATTATTAACCATCTTAAAGACAACTTCATATTTAAGTATAATGGTTAAATAACCTATTTCATTATGAATATCATTCTAATATCTCAAATGTACGAGTTTTATTTTGTTAACAACTTATCATTAACATTTTCTTCATCATTTAGAATCATTTATCTTCATTTTGTAGTATAATTTTCTTTGGATTTTTCATTAACTAGATTCTGTCTAAATATTTTCAAAAGATTACTTTCATATAATTATTAACACTGGATGCAATTTTTATGCTTTTTTAATGAATAATCTGAGTTCAACACCTCATTGTGACTATTTTGGATGTTTCACTTTTCATCAACAATGTAGATTTGGAATCCATAGAATTATCACCATTCATGATTGAAATCTTGTCGTGATATTGTTTTTACAAAAACATTATTTTTTTACTAAATATTCATATTATTTATTAACAAAATTATATATTTTTTCTCATAAAATATTTTTACATTTAGATATTAGAAAAATCCATTATTATGACCCCTACAATCGCATGAATCATATATATTTTCATTTTTTCCAAATAAGTTTGTTTTATAAGAATTATTATTTATGTTGGATGATTCTTCTCCATATATAAATTTTACCCCCCTTACATGGGACTTATTTTTTTGCTTCATAATATAAATTATTGTTACAACAATCTTACACATAATGCCCAATTATATTATATGACGAAAATTGATTTCTAATCTTTGAAAAAATGATTTTTTATTTAGGATTTCTTCATCTATTCTTCATATCATGTTGTGAATTTTATTTTGGTACACCTTCCAATATAAATTTTCCATCCACCCTATTAATTGTGCAGTTTTATCATCACATTTGATCAACCATAATTGTACCGATTTGGTTTTCCAACCATCATAAATCAGAGTAACATATTTGGAATTATTATTAAAATATTGTTTGGATGGTACACATTTTGTCATATATAAATTAGATAGTTAGTTGAATGAAGTCTTGATATTCGTATAAAATGTTGGACGTATTTTGATATTATATTCTTCTAATAATAATTGAGTATAATAATCAACATTATGTTTCATGTGGGAGTTCTAAATATGTGCCTTCTCAAAATTGACATACTAAAATTTCCAATATAGACCTATCATAATGAGAGTTTGTATTTGATCATGATTCATAGTAATATGTTCCTCAGATGAAATATATATTATTTTAACTTCTTATTCATAATGGTTATCTTTGTTTTGTAATAAAGGGCCATGTTCCTCGATCTCCTTAAATTATTCTAACAATTGTATTTCATTGAAATCAATTCAATTTTTTATCTTTCTTTAATGTGAATATATCAATTCTTATATAATATTATAGAAATTTTCACTGTATTATACATAATGATTTAATTTCTAAATAGACAATGGGAACATATTTCAATATATAATAATTCATCATTAAAAATTCTAACTTTATTTGGGAGCATTATAATTTCTATAATATTTTCTTCAAAATAACTATAAATAACATATGAATTCTCCCCATGGTGAGTGGTCTCTTACAAAATTATTACATATATTACCGATATAATAGAATCAAATTCATTAGAAAGTGAATTTATCAACCTCTTTAATGCATCAATTGAAAATAAGAATCATGTTAACTCTCAAATAAGTGTTTTGATATTATTATTTACAACATTGATAAGAGTTAACACATTAATTTTAATCACTTGAATGTATTTGTCCATCCGATTTAGAAATATTATCCATATATTTTGTTGAGTCATAAGCCACATTCTCCATAGTTAAGAAGAATGACACGTCTTATTTGCAAACTTATTATAGGGAAACCGAAAAAAAATTATATAATATAGATCTATTCTTTAGGTCCACTTTTCTTCTTATTTATTACAATAATCATGGTTCTGGATGTAATTGAATTCTACTCAAATATAATTACATTAAAACTGTAATTTCATTTTGTTATCAATGAAACTAATGTTTTTAAAATAAAATAAATGAAATGAAGATAATATAATAGTTTTGAACGAGGTTCATATCCAAATTAATAGGGACACATTAGTATATATTCAAAATTGATGGGGGGTTCGATTATTCAATGTTGGGAATTTTTTCACCAATTATAGATTTTTATCACTTAACCTTCTTGAAATGTTACGATTTTGATTCTTTTTTTTATTATTGTAAGAAGGTATATAAAAGTAGTTATGGGTGGAACATGATATTATTTCATGGTTGACTAGTCAGAAAATATCAATTATTCCTTTACATGTATGGTGATTAGTAGTACGTAGATTTTCTATTATAGTTAAACAATATTATCAACAGCTTTTATATTATATAATCCTTAGAACAGTGTGAGTCCCTTAATATTAGGATTGGTGGGGATGGACTCAATCATCCTCCCTAGACTAGAAAAACATCATCAGACATAAATCCCCTAACTGGTTCTATATAATACCACTAAAGACAGTCTTCACCTTCTTTTTATGGTACTTCATAACACCAATAATGTATTCCACCATATTATCCTTCTATTATATGTCATAGTGTTTCTTCTTTATTCCAATACTTCATCACATGTTAATTAAATTATATTTTCCAAATAGATCATCTTATTAATCATTGGAAAAAATTGAAAGCTACTTAATCGAATTATTATTATTCTTTTTCTTATTTTTCTTATGAAACAATATATGCATAATACTTTTTATTGTATTTGTGTTCAATATAAATGACAAAAATTTTATTGATCCTTGAATCTCACAATTTTTTGATAAATAATGTCAATAAATATCAATTTATCGATTCTTATTTTTCTTTAGGTTGCAGAAAATATTTATGGAACTAAATTACAATGTTTAGTTAATATTATATCATGTATTAATAATCATTCGTAACTCAAGAATGTCTTCCAGCCACTTCAGTGGCACATCATGCATGTGTTGTATGGAATTTTCATGTTTTTTACCTTTCCATATATAAGATATTATTCATCAAAATTACTATGTTATATAGTTTTCTATTAGTGTATATATTTTGGTTACATTTGGATTTCAGTTTCAATCATCACTTATAGATTTTTTGGTGTCTCTATTCAAATGTATACAGGTTTTCACACCCAATCATACATACATTATCTATCTTGAAATCTCGAGTATGTGTTCTATGATACACTTCATTTATTCTCATGTTTTAATCCAGAAAACACCCACTATAATTTAATAATAAAGTGTATGTGGCATCTCATTATACATTTAAAAAGTCTAGGTAGATTTTTTTTGGTACCTCAAGTGGTTTTCACATATACAAATTATACCACATAAGTTATGTATTCTATAAATTCATTAACCCTTTTGAAAAACCAAGAATGGTTCTATATATATCAACCATGTACCTTTATGTAAATCAGTATGGATTTATGGAAATAGTTCATCAAGAAACATATTGGGATCAAGTAACTCAAACACTAAATCCTGGTTTTAGTTCTTCATATAGATGAGTCCATGGTTCTAAATAATGCAATATAAGGGAAAATAATTATTTTTTCCACATATCTTAGTATTACATTAATCTTCCCACCTCACATATATGGATGGTTAGTAAATGACCTATTTTTGATAAATGATATTTTTCAATTACAATACAAAAAATATCAATATTTCATATCCTCAGGGAATTAATATTTATAAGAATGTGTGCCTCCCCTAATTCATGTTTTTAACAACTTTGGATTCTAATTTTCATACCCTGAAAAGGATAAAAAAATTTAATCATTCTGATCATATTATTATTCAATAAATTTTCTAAAATTTCACAAATAATCAATTGTAAAAAATACGCTCTATTCACAATTCTAGATTCCTCCTGATGTGTATGTGAAGATTCATCCATGATCTATCATTTTTAGATGGTCAAACATGTACGTGTTTGAATGGAACAAAACAACTACCTTTGATTCATAGAAGAACATGATGATAAAAATAGTTTCATGAATCAAAGATGAATATTTCTTGTATAGTCTGGGAAATATATTGTTCATTTCACTTAATAGGTTTGATCAGGAGATAAGTCCATAAAATAGATATTCAATCGCTGAAATTCCATATTCGATGGTTTCAGGAAATTAGTGGAACAACCCTTAATTGGAAGGTAGGATATGAAACAATGAGAAAATTTCATAGTCTAGATCCATGTGATAAGTTTTCACTTGTTTATCCATATATTTTAAATTGATTAATTGTACATAATTTTCTACCATCCCATGTTAGATATTAATTCAGACGAGTGTTTATTATTATCCTAGTCCATTCTCACTATGTCATAATGCTAATATTAGGTTTGTAACCCTTAACACATCACACTCCACATTGGATGCTGACCATCTTACCCCCATAAATTCAACCATGCGAACTATTTGGGTGTTATGAATCCAATTTCCCCCATAAAAACTCTCTGAAATCTCTATAACAGAGCTAAGAAATCCCACACTCATTTACCTTCATCTAGGATATCCTAGATGGCCCCCATGCATGTTTGATCATTCCCCCCACAAGTGTTGAGCTACAACGTCTAGTTAAAATGGATGACAATTTTTTTAGCACATACAATAATTATTATTGAATTATTCAATAAATTCAAAACCAATATCTGAAAAATTTCATTAAATATATTATATATCATGTATTTATAATGGTTTAATTTTTTAAAATTAAATATTTGACCCATAATTATTCCCTCATGAAAAGTAACATCTGTCATGGACTTCACTTCGTCATTATTGTAAACAATGTTTCACCATTAACTCAATTATTTGGCATTAATATTAGTTCAAAAATATTTAATCATAATAAACTCAAGGTATTCCAAATAACATCCTTTTGATAGTAGTACATGAGTACCTTATTTTCCATATATTTATCCAAGATACATTCACTAAAGTATAAGTGTGGATATATTGGATATTTCACTTCTAGTATGTTATTTCATGATAAATTATTTAACATATTGGAATCAAAAAAAAATTATATTCGATTAACCTTCATTTAAAAGAAATTAAATTTATTTTAAATATAATAGAATAGAAAGATTTATTTTTATATTACAAACCCATGATTTCTATTTATAACTATGAAGATAATTAATAAATTTTAAAGCATAACATATAAGATTAGTACTTTCAAAAGCAGGGATTTTATTGATATAAACATTTCAATTAAATAATTATTTAAAAAATAATATTCTACATCCATCTAATATATGATAAAATTTATATGATCTTCGTAGTGTATTTGGATTCTAATAGCTTCATTCCTAAAAAATAGGAAAATGGTTCACTATAATATATATGTACCTTTTGATTTCAACCCTTTGAAAAAATATTGTTCTTATTTTATGTAATTAGAAATTTAACAATTTTATTATTCTCAAAAACCATGTTCTTCATATAACATGATAGTTCGAGGGTCTTTAAAATAATACCTAATCGTTTTTTTTTTCATAAAGAGATTTATCAAACATATATAGACATCATCAAAAAATATTCATATAAGAATTATTATGTAGAATTAATTTCATACTATGATATAGTTAATGATAACAAAACTATATTTCCAAAAAACTTTATACTCCCAACACCTTTATATATATATCTTGTTACAGTCTACGGATAATAGTCCTCTAAAGTCCTAGATTGTCTATGTGATTAAATTAAATGTTACTCATATTAAATTCTTTTCAGAATTATATTCATCATGATCATGTTTTTATTTACATTAAAACATATCATTGTATAATTCAATCCATCAATTGTTTAAAGATTATATTAGTTGGTCTATTATTATTTTATTATGATAAAATGGATCAAATTATTCAAAACTTACATAAAATGATTAGTCAAAATACAGTAACATTTTCTTAAATAATAAAAAATCCTTAGAAGTGGAATAATTTTCTTGAAAGATTCATTCATCAGCCTTTCTGTTATCCAAGGAAATATATTACCTAGTTTTTAGGATATATATTTTTCATCAAAAAGAATTAATGAATAATTTTTTTTAAGAATATGATCTATTAAAACACTACTCATAATATATAATTTCATAATACCATATTACACCCAAAAACAATTTGTAGAATATTATAATTTTATAGATTATTATCAATTTCATGAATAGTTATATTTTTTCATTATATAATATCATTTTATTGTTATTTAATTGGATAGAAAAATTATATTTAAAAATATATTTTAGAAATATAAAATAAAGACTCAATTCTCAAATACTCTCCCATTATCAATTTTTAATTATATTATTTAAATATTTATTTCATTTTGAACCAACAATAAATAAATCATAAATATTTTATATATTTATTATTTAAACATTTAAATGAAAACAAAAAAGAATAATTAAAAATAATAGTCTAAATCATATAAAATGAATATTATATCAAATCCTAATACTCTATAAGGTCTAAATAAATCCATGTTTATATGTTTTAATAGTTTATATGTCAAATAATTGTTTTGAAATATTTTATACGTTTCATGGTTATTTATCATGAATCAAAATTTCTTTGTTGATAATCATACGAAATGAAATATCAGATATTATTATTTTTAAATAATTTACATACATAAAATATATTATAATGAAAAATAATTTTATTCCAAATCAAATATTCATATAATTCATCACATAAATAGTTCACATTTTTTTACAAAAGGAAATGAGATAAAGAAGTTAAATTATTTCTATTCTAGGTGTTATTAACATAATATTTGTATCCATAAAAATAGAAAAACGTCATTATTTAAATAAAAAGTGAAAAAAACCTCACAATGTCTTGTGGTCCTAATCATATTATTATTTAAATATTAAACATAGAGACCCTTATTGATTACGATATATTTTTTATCTCTAAATGATCCAACTGTAATAACCTTCCCTTTAGAAATTTATCAAAATATAACCAAACCTCCATCAAAATTATACCATTTATTAAATATGGAATGGTATCCACTCATATACATGGAATATCCCTGATCTAAATAACATATATTATTTTTATTATGAGGATTATTAACTACATGAATATAAAAGATGAATTTATTTTAGTACCCAAATACTTTTGGGTCCTATTGTGTTAGCAAAAAATGATTTTTGAAACCAAAACTATTTAATTTTACCTAAAACAATTGTTAAATATTGTTATTCCTTTAAAAAATCATCGTTTTTAAACTACTACGTGGTGGAATCCTTTAGAAAAAAATATTACCATAATTTCTAATAAGCCATAAAAAAGGAATGTAACATTAAAAAAACATATAATTTTTTTTCATAAGATAGAAGGAAATTTAGAAAAATTAAGTTTTTCTCCATCATTTCAACATCAATATTTTTCATTGATGGGAAAAGTATTTCTAATAATTATTTATTTTATCTTATACTATAGTAAAAAATACTATTACTTTTTAATGATTCTACTTCAAAAAATAATTCCTTAATTTCTCTATCATGTTCATTGTAGCATGAATAATATTACTTTAATATTAATTGAATTTCTATTTTTTTAATAGTATCATTCATATATAAGAAATTTTTATGAATAATAATTTCTGATTTATGATTTCTCATTATAGATTTATATTATTCTCTTCTAATATAACCATATTTCAAAAATTTATCATTATAATTTTTTTAAGAATAGAATCTGTAATAATTAAATTATAAGATTATACCACATATTATTAAGGAAAGAGAATATATATTCTTTATAATTTATTTTATTTACCATATTCAAAACATGTATAACAAATATAATCATCAGATACATTCTAAGTATCCTTCGTATCCTTTTAACCTTCTTATACATACTCTAATATCATAGGAATATTTAATTCAAACATTTTAATTTCCTTATATTCCTTCAGATGAGGGAAATCATGTTTGATATATCCCAATGAATAACACTTATAAAATCATTTATCATTAATTCCATGTCAAATTTTATTATCATAATTGATGATTTTCTTAAATCCTTATTTCTATTCAGAAAGCATGTTAAATAATAATGCTAGTTGAGTATAGTTTGCAACAAAATTTTAACAACACGAATCGTCAAGGAATATAAAATAATCCTTTGTCTAATACTAAAATTTGAGAATAGAATCAATGAGAGTATTTTATTCCATTTGGACCACTCTATGATATTTATTCTCAATATACATCACATCATCATAAATCATAAGATTACTAGTAAATTCCAACTTGTTTAAATCATTAATTAGACTTGACTATAAAATTAATTCTCTGAGACCATTCAATATAGTATAAATAACACTAAGAGAATTCAATGTTTTATCTAGTTTAGGAAGAACTATTATAAGAGAATACATCCAATGAATATTTCTATCAATCTCTTATTTATTTGGCATATTCTTTCACCGTTATAAATTCAGAAAGTTTCAAAATTTAATTTTGTAGTATTGAATATCTATTTTATTACTTTATAAATCCCTTCATAATAATTAACCACCGCATATAATATAGTGTATAATATTTAATAATATAATTAAACAAATATATAAAAATTTCATAAAAAAATGAATTTATATATATTTATCTTTGACCATATTAACATTATTTGTTAGTATCCCAGGTTTCTAGTTTATAAAAGGGAATTTAATATGTCTTTATAATCCTTAAATTATAATTAAAATAATCATTCATCAATTATATAATTATTTTAGATTTTCGGATCCATTATTTTTAACATGTATTTTTGGATCTCTAATCATAAACATTCCTTCTATGAGGTCATCCATCACAAAAATGTGCATTTGTGGCGATATTTCATGTTATTGCAATAGGTTAAATAAACATCATAATAATACAATATGTGTTATTAAAACTACCAAATATTGTATATACAATTTTATATTAGATTATTTTTCTATAAGATCAAGGAAATATTTTTATATGTCAATTTTGGAGAACTTAGTGGTGGTTTCTTGATTATTTAGTGGTATTATTTTTATAAAAAATATTTAAGCGGGGAAACAAATAAAATGAAAAAACCAGTGTTGAATATATAAGAGGTGTTTTTTACGTCAATTAAGTGTAACCACTAATAATCATATTCTAATATATTTAAATAGTGGCGGTTATTGAAAACTACAACTAAATCTGATTTTAAAAAAAAAATTTAATAACAAAAAATAAATACAAGAAAACTAACATTCAAAAACTAAAACATTATTGAATGATAAACCCTTCATAAATATATCATACATTGATAGAAAAATATACAAACATCCATATCATTATAATATCTATCTCAGTAAACCCATACATTTATCAAACTATACCTAAGCCTTCAATATGTACTTATAAAATGTATATAATAACACCCCATGCAAAATATACATCCACATCACAACCTCAACTACATACATCTTCCCCCACAACATCTCATCAACTGAAATTGGCAACATTATCACATCAACTATAATAGAAATTAAAAATAATAAAACTAAACATAACAAATCATAATTAATGAAGAATAATTGATAAAATTTTAACATGCTAGGGATTCTATGAATAATCATGAATACAATAACACCATGATATTTATATTATATTGATTAATTTTAAAATTTTGTAGATGTATTATGTCGTATGATACACCAAGAGAATATTTCAATACAAACAACACTAGTTAATTTTTTGTAATACTCAACTCTTTTCTTGCTTGTGATACCCACAATTTTGATTTCTTTTGATTTAATTCATTTCATCCATGATCAAGTTTAAGATAATGACTAATTATTATTATATTACCTCATAACCTAGACAATATAATGGTGGGTACCAAAATAATTTGTTAAATTATTAAAACATTCTTTAAAATTCATATATAATTAATTATTTTGTGAGAAGTAAATTATAAATGAAATTAAAACCCTTTTTATTTAATAGAAAACATTTTTCTAAAAAATGATTTTAATGCAAATAAGTGTGTCAGAAAACAATTAAATCACACATGATGGATTTAATTAATGATATGTATATGTAATATATTCAATCACAATTTGTTTTCTAGACATGATATCAGAAAAAATTAATTTTTTTGGATAAAATAGTTTTTTTCAAGAAAATGGAGTTTTCAACCTTTTAATGGAGAACCTATTTTAAATAAACAATTTGACAAATTAATAATTTTTATAAGACAAGATAAAAAATTTTATTTGGAAGTTGGATATATAAATTTTCATTGGTTGAAATTTAAATATTTTTATGATAACTTTCATATTTTCATGAAAAGTAAAAATATACTATATGTTAATTGAAAACAACCTTTTTCATAAAAATAATATATATAGATAAATTATAATAATGATTTTTTTTTAAATTATAAATATTATATTTTTTATCATTCAATAAAATTTATGTCATTACCATTAATTTTATATTGAATTCAAATGTAGAAATAGCTCAATCATTTGCAATGGTTTATCATTTAGAATTCATTCTATCTTTCCGACAAGGTGATTAATTATAAATTAACTAGTAAAACAAGAGCATTTGGAATTTTGAAAAAAGGATTCCATATTGATATAATTTTTAGGTCCAAATTAAGTAAATAATGATTTTTATTTATAGTAATTTCTAATAGTAAATTCCATAATTTTAACGAATAAAATAAAAGTGTAAAATGGTTAATTAAGGGTATGAGTTCTATTATAAAATAACCCTAATACAAGTCATAATATCATTGGATGATTTTTTTACTTATATAGGACTTGGTTCGAAAGCATATCGTCTATAAGCCACTTGGATAATATTAGAACATTTAATTTATTTTATTTAAATAAAAGATAAATATGTCTCACTCAAATTTTAATAATTATTTCATTTTGTATATAAGGTTATACAATAAGTAAATTCAATTATAAAATCACATTGAAACTATAAAATGGTTTTCTTTTTCAGGGAAAATTATTTTTATTTTTTAGAATGTAATTAATTTCCTTAAAGACTTAATCATTGATGATGTAAAAATAATATAATTGATGAGAAGTCAATGAAACATTTTTTATTAAAATTATAATAAACATAAAAAGAAAAAAACATTTGAAAAAATCTAATAGGTCGAGTAAATATCATCCATAACTATTATATGGTCGGTGTAGTAACCATTTGTAGCCTTATAGAAGTTATTGTGACACTTATAATATTTTTTTTAAAGTGAAGTTAATGTTATCATATTAAAAATTTAATAAGTATGAAAATTTAAATGATGGATTTTTTAGAAGATAAATATGACTAAATATATTGTTTTGAAATATATTAGATTTATATTCATCATATTATTTTAGTATTTCTTTTTAGTCAAAGAATATGTATAATTAATAATTACACAAATGAGATGTTGTAATTATTTTATTACTGGAGATATCAAATAAATGTTATTAAAAATATTAAAATAAATATAATTTTAGTAATTAATCTATAAAATGTTTTTTAATTATTTCATTGACCACTAATAAATATAATATTAAATTTTCCTAATCTAACTTATTATCTTTATATTTTTAAAATTCAATGAATTGAATAGTGTCAAAATTTACACCCTTACTTATTTATAAAAAATTATTAATAAATTAGTAAAAAATCATAAAACCTTTTTTAAATAACATATAATAATAATTATATGGTAAAAATGTTATAAAGTACCTATTTATGGAATTATTAACATAAAATAAGTAAATATTTGATCCTTTTAACAATGAAATATTTGTTATCTTAATTAAAAATAAATAGAATAAAAATGTGATAACTAAAAGGATAATGCATAAATTGACATGAACAGTTTTCTAAAATTATGGGTTGATTAGATGAAACCCATACCTCATGTCAACATATATATTGGGGAATTTTGGTCGTTTTCATATAGGATTTTATTTTATAATAAATTAAAAGGAGATCCCAAAAGATCCTCTCACCTCAATTATTAAAAGGGAAACTCCACCCTGACCAATTCACATCAACTTTATCCTCTAAGCTCATACATAACCTACCATTTTACCTTATCAATTTCTTTAGTTTTATATTATAGCTTATAGTCTTCTTCAATGATCATCTCTAGTGCTCTAATAGAAGATTTATAGGAAGAACATTGAAGAATATGTAATCTCCTTTACTGATTCATTCAAACATTTTGGTTTCTTCTACATCGTATTCATGAGTTATTTCATTATAAATTAATAAATATTATATAAATTATATAATTAAATGTTATTATAATTATTAAAAACCATATTCCACCTTTTATGCATCCTATGAAAAAAACTCACCATCCGTGTGTACGTACGACATACTGTTTCTATGTCGTGGTGTAATCTATTTTTCACCACCACATTAAATGGATGGGTATAATGATGTAAAAAATAACTATATTTTATTATTATAATATTATATTAATTTTATAATATGATACACCATCCAATTAAATATTGTTAAACAAATATTGGAATGACATTGTCGCTCATTTGTAAGTGTGGCCTACTGTCTCTGTAATGCGATAAAAATTATTATAAATGATCTTCATTAAATAATGATTATATAAATGGGAAGAATGAATAAATATGTTATATATTATTATTTTTATTTTTTAATTAAATATGTATGTCCATATAGGGAGATCTGAAATTTATTCGACAAAACATGCATAAGAACATAAAGCTGTTAATATTTGAATAACACATAATAGTGAAATACAATAAAAATGGAAGATTTTTTTTAATATATGATAAAATAGAAATTAATATCATTATTTATTTATTTAATTACATTATTTAGATCATTATACCTGTGGTTCTGATACATACGACGAATATCAGACCAATGGTAATGGATAACATTGAAATTACATTGTTATCAATGATTATTTATTCGTATATATTTACTAGGGTATAAATATAATCCATATCCATGTTTCGTATATATTTTATATTATATATATTCTTCTAAAATTATATAAATTCAATTTTACCCATTGTTGAATTTATATTAAATGGTTTGAATTGAATCTTTTGTCCTTATTTGATACAAGATACTTTATGACTTTTCCTGTAAAAATACAAGTAGAATGTTTTTTTAATTTATACAACGTGAAAAGTTTTTTATTTTTTTATAATGTATTATTTCCATCAATATTACTCTACATGATTAAAAGTTTATTTAAAAATAAATTCTTTTCTCTTAAAATTGAATCGAATTTTGAGAAAGGAAAACATTTTTGAATAAGAAAGCATACTTTCATCAAGAGTTATGTTCAACTATTATATAAAAATAATATTCCAGTTAATATTCAATTCATTGATAGGGTTATGTTTTTAATTATACTACCCCTAATATTCATATGGTTTGATTTTCTTGGTAATGAACTTTTATGTAGGAAATCATTCTGATTTATATGGATTAATATGGAATGAAGTTTAAGAAACCCATTTATTCCTTGGATTATGCTACGATAAGTGATTTAGGTTATTGTGGAATACGTAAGATTGATTTCACTATGATATGGTAGGAACCTATATCTCCCTCCAAATTATTGGGTAGGGATTTATATTTAATGAGATATACATTGATGTAACAGAATGTAAGTCTAGTTCTGTAATACCAGGCTCGAAAGACATCTAAATATGGTTTAGTATTATAGGTCTGGAACGAGACGTGAAATCAAATCATTAATGGAATTTTTCTTCTTTGATGGTATTGGAAATGGACATTGGCTAATATGAAAAATATTTTCTATGATTATGGGTTTGCAACAATTTCATGTTTTACGTTAATTCAATTTTATTATGGTTCATGTCCTTTTATGATTTATTCCTTAGGAACTACCCAGATATATTTTAAGACACAATATTTTGATATTCAAAATTTACGTTCATGTTTTTATTTTATTATGTTTATGGTTTGGTTGATGTTCCCTATCTTTACCCATACATAGCATTTCAGCTCACCATTTTTATGTTTTCTTTTCCCCAAGATATAAAGAACGATTTTATGTATGGAAAAAAGGGTAAGGTCTTTATTAGAGATACTGATGATCCTTCATCAAGAAAGAATAATGTGTCACCAAATTCCGATGAAACTAAACTAATATGATATTTGGGAATCTTTTTATGTCATTTTTATGTATTGCGCAAAACTGTTGTAATGTCATTGTATGATATCATTGGGTCATTATAGTTGGTGTTAGAGTGATGGTTTATTCAACCATTGGAAACTAGGATATGGAAACCTTATTTAAATCCATAGATATATTTTTAAGGGATTTCTAGGGATGTCCTCATGATAAGTATAATTATAGTTTATAGTCATAGAAGTATGGAATCAATCATGAATAACCTAGGATTAAACCTATTATATTATATGTTGAAAGTATCTTCCCAAGATTATGTGGTATTTATAGTATAATTATTGTTGCTGAAACATTATTTCGAGGTTTTTGAAAATGGCTAGAAAGAGAAGGATTTATGTTAATAGATAAAATGGTGGAACATGGAATGATATTCCACATGAGAAATGAAATGAAATGGGAGACAAAAAGAAGAAAATTGTTTTTATGCCTAATCAACATTCACATAATATGATAAATGGAATCAACCTTGGAAAGTTTACCCACCCACCTAATAAGATAATCATGGAAGTTTATGGTGGCCACAACGGAATGAATGTTCCATTTTTCTCATGTAAATCATTTGGGAAGAGGCATCAATGAGAATGTTTGAAAAGAACTATAAAATTCTTTGGGTGTGGAAAATAAGGAACCAAATCCAGAAATAGAAAAGTAAAAGGTTTAGTTAATATAATGGACAAGGATAATGGTATTTTTAAGGCATCGTAGTGGTATAATGTTTTATATATGTAATGATTGGGCATTATGAAAATCAATTCCCCAGTGTAAAATATCATGAAGTTAAGGAACATTGTTGTATGATTAGTATTTATGTTGATGACAATTAAGAGACTATGAATGACATATGAGATGAATGAAGTGATACCGAATAAAATAATAATGTTTGTTCAATGGTTTAATAAGATAGTGTAATGACTTCTTTTTTGTCATGAACAATGTTGTATAGGAATTTTTTTGACATTATCGAATAAAGAATCATATAAGTATTGTTAAAATATTATTTTCATAATTATTTAATTGTATATGTTGAGTGGTACCACTAATTATTAAATTTATTTCAGTTATTTTTGTAAAAGAATAATTTAAGGATAACCCTTTATATGAGAATGATGATGAGAAAATGATAGTTTGATAAAGATATATAGGATATGAATATGTAAATAGTTGGGTGATGATTTCCTTATAACCGATTAAGGATTTCTTTTCAAGAGGGTGATCCAATAATGGATGAAGTATACACCATTTTGGGAATGAATTAATATATATAATATATATTGGAAAAAAGAAACATTCATGCTTTCAATATGGATATATGAATATTGAGTTAATTACTATATCCCAAGGGAATACATGATTAAGGTGTTCACATGTTTCGAATGTGAACTACTATATATACCATATATTGTATGAGAGATTATTGTTAAATAGCGATTAGTGCACCAATATCTAATTTTATGGATTTTAATATGTCAATTGATTTTAAGGTTTTCATTTATGGAAATTTTAAGTTAAACATTTGATGATGTTTTTTTGAATAAAGAATTTTCTCCCCATATATGGACTTATTCATGTTTGATAACTTGTGCCAATTTTTTTATGAGAAACGACTAATAGAATTACCTATTATTATATTTATGAATCACATAAACTAATAACACTTAAACATTGAAAAATCCAACTTAATTTCTTTTAATATAATAGGAAGTGGGAATTTTTCACGGAATGACAAATTGTTATATTTTACTAAATCATGTAAGTATTTATTTCTCATGTGAAATTCGTCAACATTAGAGAAAGGATATAAAAAAATTTCCTAGCACCTTCTTATATGATAAATAAATGGATCCCTTAGATCATCAGAGATTTATGGTTTTGGTAATTTTGTAACATTCCCATAAACATGTTCTTTATCACTTTTCATTAGAACATGATTGTAAAAGTTATCTTCAATATCGATGCTTTCACATTCCACATATGTTCTCTTATATGGAGACCATGTGATTAGTTACTTTAGGAAACAGTTATGTTACAAACATTACTTTTTTCAAATGAAGGTTTCATAATCCTTTTTATGATTTTTGATTCTATGAAATAATCTTTCCGGTAATAAAACTTTTATAACCCTAATAAATTTCGATGGTGAAATTCATTTTATGGGGGGTAGAATTTAAGTCCACAATGATTTTAATAAAATATAATTTTTATAATTAATTTGATGTATTATGTTGTATGATACACCAAGATCATCTTGGGATAAACAAATCATTGTCCTAGAATGTAGTATACGAAACACTTCACTTGTCTTGTGTTACACACAATTTTGATTTCTTTTGATATAATTCATTTCAACAAAGACTGAGTATTAGAAAAAAAATAAATTTTATTATGATAACTTATAACATATCCATTATAATAGTGGGTATGGACAAATATTAATTTAATTTTGAATATATTCTTTACACATTTATTTATAATTAATTATTTTGTGAGCAAATAATTATAAATTAAATTATAACCCTTTTTAGGTAAATGAAAATGTAATTTCGAAATAACTGTATAAAGGAAATTAATTGAGTAATAAAATAATAAAATCAATGTTGATGGATTTTATTAATGAAATATGTATTTAAAATTTTTAATATAATTTATTAAATTCATTTTATATTTTATGAGATATTATATATGAACAAATTAAATTATTCAGATAAAAGAAGTATTTTTCAGGAATATGCATGTTTTCCACTTATTAACGGTCATCCTATCGTAAATTAATATTTTGAAAAATTAATAATTTTTACAATACAAGATAAACATGTTATTTTGAAGTGGGATATAAAAAATGTCATTGGATCAAATTTAAATGTTTTTTTGATAACTTTGAAATTGTGACTAATATTAAAAATACACTGAATTTTAATTAAATATTGAATTATTCATCAAAATATTTTATATGGTAAAATTATAATATTTCATGGTTTTAACATATAAAAACAATAAATTTTTTATCAATCAATAAAATTTATTTCTTTAACATGATTTTTACATTGAATTCAGATGTAAAGACATTTGAATCTTTTGTAATGTTTGAACTTTTAAAACCCAATCACTTATTCTGACAAAAATATTAATTTTAAATTAATTAATACAACTTTAGTGTTTTGTATATTGAAAAATGGGTTCCATAATTTGATTCAATAGGTACAAATTATGTAATTAGTTTTTATTTATTGGAATTTTGAGTTGTATATTTAATAACTTTTATAAATACGATAAAATTGTAAAAAAGTTGATTAAGGGTAATATTACTATTATAAAATTACTCTGTCCCTTTTATTAATATATTGTATTGAGTTTTTTTCTAATTAAATAATCCTTGGGTTGAAAGGGTTTCCTTTGGAATCCATTTGAATGAGATTAATACATTTAATTTATTTTATTTAATGAAATGATAAATATGTCTCACTAAAATTTCAATAACTATATATTTTTTATATAAGGTTATAATAAAGTAAAATTATTTTATAAAAAGAAATATAAAAACAAAATGAATTTACTTATCATGGTAATTTTTTTTAAATTTTTAGGATATATATTATTTTCTTAAAGACTTATTCTTTGATAATATAAAAATAAATTAATTGATGAGAAATCAATAAAATAAATATTATTAAAATTATTATAACCATAAATTTATATAGTCACATAAATAAGTCTTATTTTTCGAGTATATCCCAACCATAAAATTCCATGTGTCGAGTTAGTGACCATTTGGAGTCTTATGGAAGATATCATGAAATTTATATTATTTTATTTAATGTGATGTTTAATTTGTAATATTCATTATTTAATAAGTATAACATTTTAAATGTTGGATATTCCAGAAGCTAAATTTTACTACATATATTCTTGTCAAATAGTATAGATTTATCTTCATCATATTATTTAATTTTTAATTTTTATTCAATAAATAATTATAATAAATAATTACACAAATGTGATATAGTAATTATTTATTTACATGAGACATCCAATATATGTTATTAAAAATATCAAAATAATTATAATTGTTGTTAATTAATATTTCCAATGAATTGTATATATTACCGTGAAATTTTATGAATATAATAGAATAATTGTTTCGAATTTAAATTATTATCTTAATTTTTCTCAAAAATCAATGTATTAAATACTGTCAAAATTGACACTACTGACTGTTTAGAAAAATAACATGTTATTAAATTATGAAAAAAATTAATTTTTTTTTGAAAAATTAAATAATAATTTATATATGTCATAAAATTTTATAAGTTACTTATTTATGGTCTTATTGACATCAAATATGTAAATATGTCACCCTTTTAATTTTGAAATATATTTTATCTTAGTTTAAATTAAATCTAACAACTATGTGTTAATTGAATTGATAATGTATAAATTAAAATAACCACTTGTCTAAAATTTATTTTATGATTATATTAAAACCCTATATCTTATATTCTTAGACATTTGTACATTTTGGGGTTTTGGGGATTATGGTTGGATTTTAATTTAAAAAATACTTTGGGAGACCCCAAAAGGGCCCCTCTCCTCAATTATAAAATCGAACCTCCTCCCTCACTTATTCACATAACTTTGAGCTTTAATGCTCGACCATACCTAGTTATATTCCCATATCAGATTCCCAATTTATATTTTAGAGGTTTCGATCTTCTTCAAACAAAAATTCTAGGTCTCTATGAGAAGACTTAGATTAAGCATGTCGAAGAAGAGGTAATCTCCTCTACCATTTCATTCAAACTTCTTTCTTCTTTTACATCCTATTAATGATTTGTTTCATTATAAATTAATAAATCCAATATCAATAATATATTGAGGATTTATGATAATTATAAAACAACCATATTACACCTTCTATCCATTCTACAAAAGAATATATCAATACACATGCATATGTACGTCTTACCGTCTCTATGCCACGGTGTAATTTTTTTTACCATCACCTTATATGGATTGGTATATTAATGGAAATAATTACTACATATGATTATTATAACACGATAAAAATTATTAAATATTATAAAACATCAAATTCCATACCATTCAAAAAATATGGTAATTATATTATCGCTCATGCGTACGTACGACCTACCATATCGACGATGCGCAGTGATTCATTATATATGATCTTCATTAAATAATTATTTTATAAATGTAACGAATGAATAAATATGGTATATATTCTATAAATATAATTTTTAATGATATAACTATGACCTAAAAAGGATAACCCTAACATATTCCTCAAAACATTCATAAGAACATAATCTAGTTAATATCAAAATAATGAGTAACAATGAAATGTTATTAACAAATAGAAGAAAATATTATCATATATTATATCCTAATAACAAAAACAATTCCTTAATAAGTCAATTAAATTATTTAAATCATTTTACCATAGTATAGATACATACAATGGATATTATACCTAAGGTAATGGATAATATTTCAATCTCACTGTTATATGAAAATAAAATTCGTAAGTATTTACCGGGATATATTTATCATCCACATTAGTGTTTTCTAAATATTAGATATTATTTATATTCTTAAAAAATATATTAAATTAAATTTTAACCATTGGTTAATTTTTATTATACGATATGAAAGGAATATTCAATTGATATTGAAGACTAGTTAATTTTATTCATTTATGGAAAATGAATGAGGAGATTTTTTTAACTTAATTGAGATTAATATATTTTTAAATCTTTATAACACCTTACTTCCACGATGCATCCGATATAAGATTTATTTTTTTTTTAATTAAAATATTTTCTCTTATAATTTCATGGAATTCAGATAAAATAAACCATTTTTTAATATGAAAGGATATTTTCCTAAATAATTATGTTCAAATGGTATATCATAATTATTTTCCATATAATATATAATTTGATAATATGGGTATGTTTTCATGTATACTATCCCTATTATTCTTATGTTTTTATTTTCTTATTATTAATATCAATTCATAAAATCTATCTGTTTTATATGGATTATGAGGAAATGATGTTTAAAAAACAATTTTATTCCATGTGATATGCTATGAAGAATGATTTATGTTTTTAAGGAACATGTAATAATAATTTAATTATGAGATTTTTGGGACTTGTATCTCCCTCTAATGAATTTTTTAAAGATTTATATCTAATGAGATAAAACTAGCTACAAATGTATATAAATTTTTATCAGTAATACATCGTTTGAACAACAAGTATATCCAATTCAGTAATAAATGTTTGGAATGAAGACTGAACTCGGTTCAATACTAGAAATTTTTCACTATGATGGCCTTGGTAGTGTGCCTTGGATAATATAGAAGTTACTTTCCATGATCATATGTTTTTTCCAATGACATTTTTATTCCAATTCTATTTTATCATGGATCAGGTTCCTTTATGATTTATGCCTTAAAAGAACCCATCATTTCTTTCAGGGCTCACGATTTTGATATTTAGAATTTCCCATCATATGTTTATAATCTTATGTTTATTATTTTTTTATGTTATATGTGTTTACCCTTACTGGCCCTTCAAGATCACCTATTTTGATGTTCTCCATTGGATATAAAGAATGGTTTTAGGTAGGAAAACTAAAGTGGGACAACTTTTTTAGAGATGTTGAAGTTATTTCACCAGGATAGCGGAATATTTTCTTATTTTTCATATAAATTAATCTAATATGGTCTTTGGGAATATATTTGTTTCATCTATTATGATTTCAAATATATGGATAATTATATATAATTCATTGTTAAATATTGATATCAACCACACATCAACCACACATCTTGGTAAATGTATGGATTATATAAAAATATTACTTTACTGGGATGATCTATAAGGACAGTAATTTCCATAGGGATCATATCTATAATCCATTGAAATAATGATACTGAGGCATTTCCCAATTTGGAATACCACTAATTTCATGTTTTCTTATAAGAGCATTGTTATTATATATTTTATCATCTTTTTTCATCTCTCATTGTGATTCACGATAAACGGAACTACTCAAATCCTTATAGAGTATAACAGCAATGGATGATGCCACCCTCCCAAAGAATGATGATAGAGTAGTCCCAGAACCCAATGCCAGTGCATGTCTAGGATGCTTCTTCCAAAAATCAATTCCAACTGCATCATTCTGGGAAACCAATGATGATTATTAAGGATTCAAATCCAAGACATCATTACATTTAACATGTTAATACAAAAAATTTAGTCATTATTTTTTAAAATATATGATATTGATAATATTATATGATTAAGAGATTTTCAAAAGCATTTTTTATTATTTAATTACTATAAAAACATTAAAATGAAAATTATTTAATAACAACAAACTACAATCAAACTAAATTAACTATTATTAGATATATGTATCTAATAATATAAAATTACCATCATTTAATCACAGTTTCCTGACACATTTAATTGGGTTTAAGGCCTATTATTTTCATTAATATAAATTTCATTATTTTATTATGTAATGTAATATAATGAAATGTAGATGAAAATTTCATACTCTAATGTCTTTAGGGGGGACATTTACAAAACATCCATCATGTTTCCAATGAACATTAAACCATATCATTGTACCACCAATAGATAAACCCAATTCATTGTCCATTACAAAAAAATATACACAAGTTCAAAAAAATAGTTGGTTATAATAACATTATATAAATAAAAATGACTGACACACAAACCGAAATATATTTTATTCACAAAAAACACTAAGCCACAATGATTTGAGGAATGATAAATCATGATTCCTAATAATTTTTTAGATAACTCCTACAAAAAAAGGAACATTCACAAATATTATTATTTTATTATATTTAGTTTATGACGATAAAGAAATATATATGATTACCTCATGTGATGCCTCTGTATTTATATTGACCAATATAATCCATTGATCTTGATGAAATCACGTATGAACTTTTTCGTACAACTATTTTGAGCTCGGAGATGTTTCACTAAACTTATTCCATAATCTCTATTTAAAATCTCTCTATTTGTTTCGTAAACATTTCTGGGTCTGTGGAAAAGAAACCTAGTTTGGGAATTCAAAATGAAAAACATCTAGAAATAAAAAACATAAAAAATTATAAGTATATTAAAAAAATTAATAATTTATTTTAAAATATTTATCAAAAAATATTAAATTAATATTATGCATACATGAGTATAAAAGACATAATTTTTTTCTTGATCTAGGAATATGGATCTAATGTTTATATTTAATGATAATTCTCACCATATCACATGTATACTATGCAAGATTCTACCGATATCTTCTGACATCTTTTTTGGTAGGCACCTCGAGCTCATCAAATTGAATGATAATCCTCATGTTATTCAAGTCCCATACATCTTCTATGTTAAAATTTTTATCTCTTATATGGTTTAATTTATCTATTTTAAAACTTCAATAAAAATTAAAATTTATATACATATTTGAAAAAATAATATGCGAATCAGTAAGAGGGAGTCGACAATATTTCCTAGATAGAGGGTTAACCAACTACTCCATCATCAGAGGTGAATCATGAGTTGGGATACCGATAACATGTAGAGAAATAAAAAGTTGTCCAGTAGTCTTGGAAAGAATGTAATCACCATGATCTAATGAATATGATGGTAGTGTTGGTGTTCTCTAATATGATGATGTGATAGGATCATGATTTTGTTTCAGCATTACTAATTATTAAATGGTAAAGGTATATTAAGTGTATAAAACATGATAAACTATAGGATTTTGACAAACACTAGTAAAATGTATATATTTATAAAACATATATCAATGAGAAATTTTAATATATTTTTATTAACAATTTATTCATTAAATTATCTTCTTAATCATTTAATTTCTTTTAATATTTCTCTATTGAAACAAATCCATCATTTAGAACCTATCTTTTAATTGATACTATTTTTATATTGTCAGGAATAGACTATTCAATGTATTGGTGTTAATGAGGTCCACTTTCACAATTAATGAATTGATGATCATCACACAAATCATATAAGTCTCTCTTGTTTATGTGTTCAATATCACACAAATATTATTTATTTCATCATCCACATAATATACCATCTTCTCTTGTGAAGAAAAGATAAAAATATCATGCTTCATGTGATCATTGGTTTCCATCAGGCGAGATATGTTGACATAAGTAAAATGTCAAAAATCATTCATTATACCCCTATCATTGATGACTCAATTTCTCTTGAATAAGATAATTGAAAACTACACATGATAGTTTTTTTGAATTATATTTTAATGATTCAGATAGTATCCCACATATTTTAATGAAAATACACCACTGATTTGAGTTTTCATGTTTTCTTCTCTATAAATTGTATTAAACCAAAAGCCATAAATATTGTAGTCATAGAATCTATTAGCCTTTCATTGAGGAGCTCGAACCAAAAATGTCAAATAATTCAATATTTCAGACAAATTTTCACAATGTATTATCTTATGAGAAAGATACAGTGTGTTACTATATACATAGAAAAAATAACAACATTTAAATAACATGAATATGAGAGTATACCTTCTTGAAGGGAGAACCATTCACCAAATTTATTATTAAATGATTTTGTTAACTCTATCTGATTTCAAGCTCAATCCCTTTAGTCACCTATTTTCTTATAGTCATAATTATACAATAAATGGATCTACAACAACACTAATGATTATCACATATTTAGGTGTGTTTAAAAATGACAATAATTTCAATTTAAAATTGGTCCATTATCCAATTGGTCATCTAACATTTAGAAATATCGATGACTGGTTATCAGAATCAGAATTAGTGGTGATGTCAGCCGCATGATAAGCATGGTATAATCTAGGCTCAATTCCATCCAAATACCTATAATATATGGTCAAACACTCGACATATATGTAACCATCAGTAATAGATCATTTTGGTTAACCATTAATACCCACATGTGATTTCAAATAATCTACATAAAGATGAAAAAATAATAAAAATAATAAAAATTATTTTGATAAAATCTAATTCACCAATGAAAATAAAAAAATATAAACATAAATATCAATTGGATATATCCCTCAATATTGTACTGGTCTAATGGGTATAAATTCTTCAACCAAATGAACACTCAATTGAATCATGACTATAAATGATGAAGGAGGAAAATAAAATCTCTAAATAAAAAACTATAAGAACAATTAAATATTGATGTTTATAATGCTCAGTTGGATATAGTTTTATTCCAAAAAAATTACCACCACCCATCCCCTGGGGCCTGTTATGTGACTACCCCATGTGCGCCTTCTATAGTCCAGGGGCTGGAAACTAGCACCAAAGGAGAATTACCTAATACTAAGAAGGCATTTCCTTCATAACCTGTAAGAAAGCCCAACCAAGGACACAACATGATATGAAATCATGTAAACTAAACAGTAAACAGAGTGAGTGAAGTAAGTTAAATGAGCCGGAATACAAGCCCAACTGTAAAGTATAATTACAACTGGAATATAATACCACTGAATAAAGCGAAAGACAGCTACTAGGTCATCATCCCAGGTTCCTACCTGAAGGTAAGGTACAAATCGCATCCTCTCCAATCCATGTCAACCTGCCTCCTCAATGTGTTGACACACCATATGGTCCACCTATGAGCACTATCCTGACCTGGTACACTCAGCCTCAATCACCTCATGCTCAAATATTCCACGATGGAAGGAATACCACATAGGCAAGTACCACAAAGGAATGCCTCACAAAAGAATACCACCAAGGTATTACCACAAAGAAAAGTACAACACAATTTTGGACTCACCTCACACAAGGTATAACTTAATTATAGTAGTAGAGATGATTTGATGGAACTATTGAATCATCATACATTGTTAAGAGGCAGACCCACACATGATCACTCAGTATTGACCCACACATGATCGCTCAGTGCTGACCCACACAGGACCGCTAGGTGTTGATCCACATAGGATCGCTCGGTGCTGACCCACACATGATTTCTAGATACTGATCCACACATTTTCTCTTTGTACAGACCCACATAGAATCACTCTTCATTCTTCACATCACAGCCAGCTACAAGGTTCCCAAACTATGCTCGCTTGTCTCTGTGAGGGTCCACACCACATGCCACTACTCGAAACTCCATCTTCCACGAAGTCTTCCGAAGAAGTATCTCAAAGGTATGCCACGTCATAGGGGTCTTAATGCAACAGACGAATCGTCAATCAGACGCACGGTCTGTGAGTTATTAGACTTTTAGTCCCACGGGTCCAGTTGGATTCTTGCTTAATCCAACCCGACCATACCTCAAGATTATCAAAAATACAGTGGAGGTATACCAAAGGGACTGTTTCCCTCAATGGTTTACAGTTCCATTTATATTTAGTCAAATGGATTCTTTTTGCCAAAGTTTTGGCTGTTAGAGCGAAACGGTCGTAGCTGGTCCGGGTCTGGTCTGACCCGGTCAGACCGATTCGGCCCAACCCAACCTGGGCCATCTCGGTCTTCGTCGACCATACCCGACCCACTTTGTCTGGCCCGACACATTGGGCGGCCTAGCCCGTTCGGTTCGTCCCTACCCGTTGGGTGATCAGGTAGGCCATGTGGGTCGTGAGGGGCCACAGAGGGCCCTGGGGGCCGTGAGGGCAGCACATTTCCTCGGGGGCCATGAGGTCGTAGGGTGGTTCAGCCATGGACGATGCGAGTCTGCGGGGCGGCTTGACCACAGGGGTGGTGCGAGGGTATAGGGTGGCACGACTGTGAATAGCCCGAGGCCGTAGGGCGGTGTGGGTGCTTTCGTCGCCTTCTTTTCCTTCATCGCGGTTGATAGTCATCCGCTTCCATCGCGAAGAACACAAGAATTATCATCAAAAATTCGGAGAGGATGGGCCATGTTGTTTTGTCCCACACACTCTACATTATAGTTGTAGCAAGTGTCCATAATACATGAATCACAAGAATATCAAGAATTGGTAAGGGAAATTATTCAAACAACTTCCCTACCTCGTTCGATTCATCGACGGAACTCACGAGGTAGGAAACGACGTTTTTGGGGATATGTGGTAGTCAGTGATGTCTGTGTTTCCTCGATCATTGGTTCATTTATGTTGAAGATATCCATGTCAATGAATTTCATGAGGAATAATTCGAAGTCAAAGTCGGCGTTCTTCGTTGGCATTCTTCGTTGGAGAGCATTCTAATAATTCTCCAAGTTTCTCACATTGCCTAGAGTTTCCCCCAATTCCACCAAAAATGAATTAGCCAACATTATAGAATATGTTGGCATAATTTTAAATTGGAATAATTAATTAATTGAGTTGGTGTATAAATTACAGGGTGGTGGAAAAATTAATCAAGGGGAAGTTCAAGAGACATTCCCTCATTTAAGTGGGAGGTTTAGAGGGGTTTTAGCATCGGGTGGTCCCCACCACAATAACCTCCCTTGGAATGTTAGTTCAGGTGGCCCCCACCACTATAACCTCTCATGGGATGTTTATTTAAGGTGGTCCCCTCTATGAAACATCCAAAAAGCATTTAAAATAAAAATAAAAAATAAAAGAAACACAATTTTATTTTTATATAAATCTTTCACGTATATGTGAAATGATAACATCCACCATTGACCAACTATGGTCGAGGTGAAGTCCTCCTTCAATGAATAATGGCGTTGAGATTTCAACGGTGCCATCAGATTTCAATTCTGAGCACCGGCTCGAAATATAGAAAATATCGCTCGCACGTTTACAGAACGTACATGAAATAATGTTCAGATATTCATTTTGGGTAGTCTGGGCCTCTGAATCACATGCCGTCAATTTTTGAGGACTCATAAAAATACCATATATTTTTAAATGATGACATGGAAAATCTAGGTCTTTACATTCTCCCCACCTCAGGGCTTTACATCCCTGTAAGACACCACTCAAAACTAGGAAAACAAGTGGGGGAATTGAGCACCAATATGTGCCTCCCACTCTCATTTATCTCCTAGAGGTTCTCATGCTGCCAGCGAATGCGCACCAGAGGAATCGACATCCCATGAAGGACCGGATCCTATCGATTCTCAATCTCCATAGGAAACTCCATAAAATTCGCCACGTCATCAATGTCTATCATTCCATGGTCGATGACGTGGGAAGTGTCATGCATGTATCTCCTCATTAGGGATACGTGGAAAACGTCGTGTACCCAGTGCATCTGAGGTGGAAGAGCTAAATGGTATGACACCTTGCCAACACTGCTATGGACCTGAAATGGTCTTATAAACCTTAGAGATAACATTCTTCCTTAGACAAATCACCATAAACCTTGTCGAGGTGAGACCCATAGAAACATGTCGTTGCCATCCTCGAACTCCAGAGGTATCCATATCCTATCAGTATAAGACTTAATTCTATTATGTGCAGTCTTCATCTTCTCCTAGATGATCTATACCTTCTCTGTGGTATCCTTTACAATCTATGGTCCCACTAGTGCTGACTCTCCTGGGTTAGTCCAACACAAAGCTGATAATCAAGGTTGCTCGTACAACTCCTCAGAAGGTTCCATACCAATGATGGAGTGATAACAGCTGTTGTATAAAAACACCAAAAATGGCATGTGATCCTCCCAGCTGAAACCGAAGTCTAGGATGCAAGCTCACAACATGTCCTTGAACGTAGGAAATGTTTTCTCAGTCTGGCCATCCGTATGAGGATGGAAGGTGGTGCTCAAACGAAGCTGTGTCCCTAAAGCCTCCTGAAACCCCTTCCATAGTTGGGAAGTCAAACGTGCATCACAATCAGAGACAATCGTCGAGGGTACTCCATGTTCCCCCACAATCTCCCACACATAGAGGCTTCCTAATATCTCTATGGAATCCTGCTCTCTGATCGGTAGGAAGTGGGCCCACTTGGTGCGTTGGTCGACGATCACCCAAATTGAGTCATGTCCCCTAGATGTGTGTGGAAGTCCTGTCACGATGTACATGGATATCCCATCAGACTTCCACTCTGGGACCTCTAAAGGCTAAACCAAGCCTACTGGTACCTAGTGGTCCGCCTTCACTTGCTGACAAGTGAGGCATTGTAAGACAAACTCTGCTACAGTTTTCTTCATTCCCAACCCCCAGTGTTGTTGTCGGAGATCCTGTAACATTTTCACCACTTGTGGATGTACCACTAGAGGGGATGTGTGGAACTCCCTCAACACTTCCTCCTTAAGTGACACTGGTACCATGGTGCATCCTATGAAGAAGATGGCGTGCTCCACAACTTCACAAAATCCATAAAGTGCATGTCATGTGGATATCTAAGCATGGCGTGTCTCGTAGTCAGCGTCCCCACGTTCTGGCTCCCTAACTCGCTGATGAAGTTGGGGAGTGACTGTATGAGACTGAAGAAAATATGGTCCATCTCTATCCACAAAAAATATCTGCAAAGTTGTCAGCTGCTTCGTCACCTCGCCTAGAAGCTATATACCGGAAATCCCACTAAGTGCATCTGCTACAATGTTTCCCTTCCCAGAAGTATAGACTATCACGAAGTCATATTCCTTGAGGAACACAGGCCAACATCGTTGTCTCAGGATCAAGTCCTTATGAGTGAAGATATACATGAGACTCTTGTGAACAGAGTACACTGTAAAATTCTCACCCATCAAGTAATGTTTCCACATCTTCAAGGAAAAAACCACTGATGCTAACTCCTAGTTATTGGTAGTATAGTTATGCTCATGTTCTCTCATTTACTGAGATAAATAAGAGATAACAACTCGATCCTACATCAGGTCATATCTGAGTGTAGTCCCGGATACGTCGTAGGAGACTACATACCCTATGCCCTCCTCAGGAAGACTCAATATGGGGGAACTAGTATACCTCTGCCTCACTCCTGAAAACACTGCTGGCCTTTCTCTAAACACACGAAGGGTTACCCCTTCATCATCAATGCTGATAGTGGTGCCGAAACTCTGAAGAAATATTTCACAATTCTCCATTAGTATCCGAAAAAACCTAGGAAACTCTGTATCTCCGTCACACTCCTAGGTGGATCCCAAGAAAGTACTGCCTCAATATTCGCTGGATCCACTACAAATACAGCCTCTGAGATGACGTTTCCTTCAATGAAAACCTTGTAGATCTAGAACTGGCACTTCAAGAACTTACTATTAATCTGGTGCTCTTGGAGTGTGTTCAGTACTACATTCAAATGATAAATATGATCCTCCTCATTAACCATGTAGATTAGAATGTCGTCGATGAAGACTACTACAAAGCCATCAAGGTATGGATGAAAGATCCTGTTCCAGAGTCCCATGAACAATATTGGAGAGTTTTTTATAATGAATGGCATATCTAAGAACTCAAAATGGTTGTACTGAAATCTAAAAGCTATCTTCTACACATACTCGTCTCGTACTCTGAGCTAATGATAGCTTGATCTAAGGTATATCTTCGAGAACCACCTTGCTCCCTTGAGCTGATCAAAGAGATTTAAAACCGTGGTAGTGGATACTTATTTTTCATGTTCACATGTGTCAGGCACTGATAGTTGACACAAAGTCTCATGCTCCCATCCTCCTTCTTAGCGAAAAAAATCGGGGGCTGCTAAGGTGAAACAATGGGCCTAATGATTCCCTTCCCCTACAAGTCCTCTAGATGTACCTACAGCTCACGAAGCTCTGCGGGAGCCATCCGATATGTTGGTGTGGATATCGGGGTCGTCCGGGGTATAAGTCAATGTAAATGTCCACCTCTCTACGGGGAGTTAGACCCAAAACATCATCAGAAAAAACATCCATGTACTGGTCCACCACTACAGGATAGCTCAGACTCTCCACATCAATTTCTCTGAGGGTAAGGCTAGCCAACTAATTAGTGATCGGCTGCACTCTCCTCCGGGTATGTCCATCCTATGTTGAGAACGATCCCTTCTCGCTGGTGAATGTAAACCTGGTCCCATCCATGCACACACACCGCACGTTGAGCCTAATACAATCAATATGAGCTTGGACTGTAGTTAACCAGTCCATACCCAAGATGACATCATAACGCCTCGACGCTGCTACTAGGAGATCCCAACTGAATCTCTCGCATCCTTGAGTAAGCTCACCTTTACGACACTAGTGTGTAATTGTTCAATCCACTCCCATAAGAGTCTCTAGCTCTATGGATCGATCCAACAGCTCCATCAGAATCGTCGAGCTCCAATCGAGGGAAGTGGAAATAAAAGAATGACTGGATCACGTGTCTATAGGTACTGCAGCTACGGTGGAGTAGACACAGATTGTACCTTGTATCATCTCAAAAGTATCGTGATCGTAAGCCTCAAATTTCTAGAGCTGAGCTCACCCTTATCCGCCTAATCCATGTGGTCAAGGTGGAAAACCTGGTGGGAGTAGCGGTAACATCTCGTATCGTTTCCCACCGCCAACTGCACAGTCAGCTCCTCTTCCATGCCTGCCTTCTCCATACGGACCTCCTCAGTCGAAACTCTCTCTATGTCATGGTGGTCCATCAACTGTCATCTGATCATTCTTAAAGAGGTTCGGATAGTCGAGAGCCATGTGACCCTAAACCCCGCATGCGTAACACTGCCCACTCCTGGAATAACTGACTCTACCTCATGGGCCCCACACAACCGACCCTAAATCATGTGGACGTCCACCTTTAGGTATAGTCCTCTTGGACCTCTATGTCATTTTTCTACTTCCAGCTACCGAAGACTTCGCTTCATGAATACTGGTGGTGGGTCTCGCTAATGGTGACTACTCAACAAGGAAACTATCTACTAAGAGGGTTCTCTCTACCACCCCCGCCTATGTCAGGATGCTAATTGAGATCATCGAAGCCCTAATCTGTCTCATAAGTCCCTGCTCGAATGTACGTGCCCTGAATAATGGGTTATGTACCATATTAGTGGAGTAGCGTGAGAGGTCAGTGAACCTTTCTGAGTACTGACCCACAAACATGCGCCCCTGATATGGATGAATTAGCTCTAGTATGCGAACTGCATAAGGAGTCACAGTGAAAAACTCTACACGAAATAGGATCTCGCAGTCTTCCCAGAGAAGAGTCACCTCACCGTGATCCTGTTGAATCATTATTCACCATATGCATGTTGTTTCCTATAGATGTCTAGCGGCATGTATTATCAAGAAATTGGGTGGTGTCCCTACTAGTCGTAAAAATCTCACCACGGCCTCCAGCCAATCCTCAACCGCCTGTGGGTTCATCTCTCCCCTGAACCTAGGTGGCCTCTGGAGCTATAACTCATGAAAAGTGTTCATGTGGTGTGCACCCTCTGCTGCTGGTGCTGGTGGAATCAGTGGGCCAACATTTAATAGTACTGTTGGTGCCTCCACTGGTGCCTCTATTGAAAGAGGGCCCTGCACCGAGGCCTTGTCGCTCGGTGGTCTATCAGTGCATACAACTCTTGGAACCCTAGTTGTTTGTCTTCATGTAGGCATCTAGTAAATAAACGGGTTTTCCATGGTCAATATGTTATAACTTGTGAGCTGACACAAAGAGTTCAAAAAGAAGACTCTTCAAAACACACACATGCAATCAGTGTTTTCGTGCACTGTGTCAGAAATCATAAGTTATGGTCCTACTATATGGATACATCGGCTGACATACCAACACTGGAATCCCTATACTATTCACCACACTCACTACACTTAGCACTATTTCCATTAAAAAAATCAAAGTCCTATGTTCTACGGTAGAACCAACTCATCAGATACAAATTTTTCACGGCCCGTCCCCCATGGCCCAGTCCGTCACTACCCCAAGACCTCCTTCCAGAGGCCAGGTGCTCGTGACTAGCACCCAAGGTGAATTCCATAAAAGTGGGAAGGCATTGCCTAATAAATTGTAAGAAAGAGATACCAAGCACACAACAAGATACAAAGTCAAGTAAACTAAATAGTAAACAGAGTCAGTGCTGTAAGTAAAAGGGGCCAAAATACAAGCCCAATAGTAAAGTACAAGTACAACTAGAATAAAATACAACTGAAGAAAGAGAAAGACCTCTACTGGGTCATCATATGAGGTTCCAACGAGAAGGGTATGTACAGATCGCCTCCTCAGCACTCCAAATACTCCCATATCTTTAGCGTACCAATAAACCGTATGGTCCACCTCTGAACACCGTCTAGACCTGGTACTCTCAGCCTCGATCAGCGCTCTCTGTCGTCTGAACCAAACACAAGAAGGTGTGGGCATAGCCCGTGTATGGGTGAGTATCACGATACTCAGAAGGGACCTCGATGCCATCAATATTTCAAAAATCCACAAAGGATAAACCACATGCATGAAATCAAATGTCAACCCCACTTAGGTATATTCCCATACATATACCTAGGTTATCAAGATAACCCATCTCAAACATGAGGAAGACACAGAGTCCAAATCCAAAGCCTTAAGTTCAAATCTTCCACAATGGAAGGAATTACAGATAGGGAAGTACCACATATGCATGCCTCAATGAAGAATACCACCAAGGTATTACCATGAAGAAAAGTACCACGCATGTATGGACTCATCTCACACAAGTTATTACTTAAGTATAATAGTAGAGATGATTAGATGGAACTACTGAATCATCTTACTCTGTTTTGATGCAGAGCCACATAGGATCGCTCGGTGATGACCTACATAGGATCGCTCGATGCTGACACACATAGGATCGCTAGATTCTAACCCACACAGGATTGCTTGGTGCTGACCCACACAGGATCTCTCTTCATTCATCACATTACAGCCAGCTATTGGGTTCCCCCACCTTAATCACATGTCTCCGGGAGGGTCGTCTCCACAACCACCATGTTGATACTCAAACTACAACAATGTCGCACAATGATTTATCTAAAATGTCTTCCACATCATAGGGGTTTCAATGTAAAAGACTGTGCGTCAATCAGACACCTGGTCTGTGAGTTATTATCCATTTAGTCATGGGGGCCTGGTAGGATTTGTGCTCAATCCAACCTGACCATAACTAAACATTAAAAAAAACTCTAGTGGGGGTATAAATAAGTGAAAATATTGATCAAAGGTTTATTGTTCAATTAAAGGTTTTTCAAACAGATGCTTGGTGCCAATGTTACAACTGTTAGAGAGAAAAACTCGTATATGGTCTGGGTTTGGTCCATCACGGTCGGACCGACCCTACCCAACCCGGTCTGAGTCGACTTGGCCCGACCCACCGGGTCCAGCCCGACCCACTAGGTGGCCTGGATCAATGGGTTTGGTCTAGACCACATGGTGGTCCGGCATGTTGTGAGGGATGCAAGGGGCCGCAGAGGGTAACGGGGGCCACGAGGGGGGTGCGTTTCCGCAGGGGCTGCGAGTCCGTGGAGCAGTTTGGCCGCGGATGGTGCAACGTTGCAAGGTGGCTTGGTTGTGGGGGTGCCGCAAGGGCACATGGCAGCTCAAACACGGGGGTTCCGCAAGGGCTCATGGTGTCTTGGTCACGGGGCGGCCCGGCCGTACACGGCATGGGGATAAGGGGTAGTGCGGAGAAGTCACGGGGCGACGTGGCTAGACACGTGCAACGGCACGATGTGGAGGCGGTGGGCAGCAGCGCCGGCCGCCGATGGAGGAGTAGCAGTTGGCGGGGGTCCTGTCCAGTGGGGGCGTGTGTGGCGGTGGCTACGGGCCGGCGTCATTGCTTTTGTGGTGGTTGATTGTCATCCTCCACCATCGCGATGAACACATGAATTATCCCAGGAAATTCGGAGAGTACAGGCTATGTTTTTTTAACTCGTACTCTCCACATTATAGTAGTTTCAAGAATCTATAATACTTGAATCACAAGAATATTCAGAATGGGTAAGGGAAATAATTCAAACACCCTACCTACTGCATTTGATTCAACAACAGAGTCCACGAGGAGGGAGACGATGTTGTTGGGGAAAGACGAACGTCGATGACATCGATTTTCCCTCGATATTCTATTCGTTGACATTGAAGAAATTCCTCATCAATGAATGCCCCAAAGAAGAATTTGAAGTCGAATTCTGCATTCTTCATTGGAGTTTTTCGTTGGAGATCTTTCTCCCAATTCTCCAAGTTTCTCCCTTTTTACAAGTGTTTCCCCCAATTCCACCAAAAATAAATTAGCCAACATTATATAATATGTTGGATAAAATTAATATTGGAATTATTAATTAATTGAGTTGGTTTATTAATTAATGGGGGTGGCATAATTAATCAAGTGGAAGTTCAAGAGACTTCCCCTCATTTAAGTGGGAGGTTCAGAGGGGTTTCAGCCTCTGGTGGCCCCACCACAATAACCTCTCATGGGGGGTTGAGTTCAGGTGGTCCCCACAAATGAAACATCCTCAATTAGTTTAAAATAAAAATAAAAAATAAAATCTACACAATTTTATTTTTATTTATTTCTTTCAGGAATATGTGAAAAGAAAACTTCCAACCTCGACCTACTATGGTCGAAGTCATGGTCTCCTTAAGCAAATATTGGCGCTGTGAGTTCGACGGTGCCCTCAGATTTCAATTCCAAGAACCAGTTTGGATGTTATAAAATTCTGCCCCCACGTTTACGGAATGTACATAAAATAATGTTCATAAATTCATTATGGACACTCCGAGCCTCAGAATCACATGATGTCAATTTTTGTGGACTCGCAGAAATCCAATATATTTAGAAAAAATTACATGGAAAATCTTGGTTATTACAAAAATTATCAATAGGGGTAAAAAATCAACTAGAACCATAGTAAAATTTTCAAGAAACAATTTATTCAAATCCAACGAGATGAACTTCTACATCAAAATAGGTGGGTCCTAACATTTCATTTCACAAAATATTATATGTTTTACTTTAAATTACCATGATATATTACTTTAATATCTATATAGAAAATTTTCATTCTTTATATTTGAAAGGAAATTTGTTTTCCTCGTGATTTTTTATTGTAAAAATCGTTAACAAATAATTTACAATTTCATTTTCCCAAAAGGAATGATTTATATTCATGGACTCCAAATCATTAATAATGTCAAGGTGATCTATCGAATTACCCTTCTAATTATGAAATTTTAAAAAACAATCCCAAGAATTCTTTTCAATACGCATTACTTCATGATTATGATGTATCAAATTAAACTCCTGATGAGAAATTATGAAAAATATGATTTTGTTTACATTATTGTGTTCTTGCTACTCTGAATATAGTGCCTTTTACTCTTCACCAACCTTCATTAAACTGATGACATTTTTCAAAATCATCATTTTTATTAATTAATTGTACCAAGATTTCTAAACATTATAACACTATAGGTGGATTTCTTATTTCAATATATCGATTAAATCATGAATTTTTTAAAATAAATTTATGAGAAGCATTAGTATATTACTGATGTAAATATGACACCATTTTCAACTATTCTGTAATTCTTCATGATCAAACTAATAATTACATATTAGACAAGTCAAAAGAGTATGAGTGTTAGAACAAAATAAATTTCTTTATCTAGGAATGTTGCTAATTTTCCACATTAAATAATCTTGCATTTTTAATAGTGACTCATTAAAGCATCATTTATTTCCATTCCATCATGAAATAATTCTCATAATACATTCATTAAAGGGTGAATGTATACATCAATGTAATCTCTAGGAAATTTCATTCAAAAAAATATCAAATTAATGAATTATGTATACTTCAAACACATACCTGAAGTTATATTTTTTGGGGTCAATTTTTATTGAAAAGGATATAATTAGTTGTTATTGTACCAAAAGGGATAAATCCATCAGAAGCAAATCCCAAACATAAATTCCTTGGGTCTAAAGATAAATTTTGATATATTGAATTAATCATATTCAATTATGCTCAATTTTTGGATGTCTCATCATTCAATCATTACATTTAATAGCATTCCAGTTCTTGTCATAAGCATTCTTAGATTAAATGAATAATTGTTTCATTGGAAAGTAACACAATACCTCTTTAAGAAATTTCTTCCTCTATTTATCTCCAGGGATTCGTGTATTTATTATCTCATTGTTTTTCATTTACATCCATGTTGTTGTATGAAATATTATGCATTATTATTTATAATACTCCTCTACCTCGTAAATAAAACAATCATTAAAGAATTCGTGTTTCATTTTATAATCCTGCACTGGTTTTTTGTTGAATTTCGTTATCACATAGAAGAATGAAAGGATCATATCTTCACGAAATTAATCCTAAAGATTCTCTAAAATCATAGCCATTTCATTGTTAGTACTTTCATAAAGAAAAATTATATGACCCATCCAAATTTGAAAATACAACTTTGAATACATGGAACACACATTATATTGTAATTACTAACCTTATTGAACAAATTCATAAAACTCAATTTTCTCATCACAAAATGTCTATGAAATATTAACCCTCATAGAATCTACCGATGGATCTATTGATTTATTAAAATCATGGAAATTGTATTCTGAAAAACCAAATGTTTCTTTTAGAAATTTTTGAACTGAATTCTCCTCATTTAGGTCACTTTGTGTTTCATTTACATAATTTTCATTTTTTTACTATACATAACATTTGATTAAATATTATTAAATCAATTTATATATTGATCATGAAACTATTACAAAATAAAATTATCATATCTTATGTTTCTAATAATCCATCACATGGATTTTTAATCAGAACATATACATTTTATTTGAAAATCCACAGATCTGTTTACAATTTAAATATATAAAAATTCTTCAAACCCAAAAGCATACCAAAGAGAGTTTTAGGGTAAATTAATCCTACTTTTATGAATAGATAATATATTGTCACTATTATCCCCATACATTTTTATATAAATAAAGAAATTAATAATCATTTGAGTACAATCAAAATTAAATAGAACCCAATTTCATTATAGAATAGAGTAAGGTCATGATTTCACATAACACCAAATAAATGATTTAAAATTATTTTAGTTCAAAAAAATATCTCAAAAATAAATTTTAGTTTCAGATGATCCCAATTGATATTCTATTTTCAATCAGAAAAATCAGTCTTCTATATGAAATTTAATATAATCATCCACGATTTTGATAAAATTATTAGACAACCTATAAAATGATTACTGATATTATTCAAAATAGGTCATAATATTATAAAAAAAACTATTTTCATAGCTCCCTATAAGTAATTAATTACATTAATAATCATATATTAACATTTTTACTAATACAATGTATTTTTCAACAACTTACATTAAAAAAATTAATAAACAACCTATAAAAGATCATGATATTAACAAAAAATCACAACATTGAAATTCACATAGAAATAATGATATATGTGAATAAAACATCGAACCCATGAATGTAAATATATTAAACACCCAATAAATCATTTATAGTATCAAAATAAATTACATCATAAGAAAATTTAATTTCATCAATAAAATTATGTGAACAATTATTTTAAAATTGGATAACTACATTAGAGAAGAAAAATTACAATTTATCACAATAAAAACTAATTCTACTCACTATATTAATATCATAATTTAATAATAAAAAATTAAAAAAAAATAATTTTTCAAGATAAACATAATTAATTTATGCAAATTAATCATAGTTATCAAACTAAAAAATATATATTGAACCATCTATAGGATAGGTGTAGAGAAGGGAGATGATGGATGGAGAGTGATGATAGATCGGGTAAGGGGTGGAATGAGCTCGAAGATATAGGGGGTCATGTAGAGGCTGTGAAGGAGAAATGGGGTAGTGTGGGATGACCAGGTGGTGGAAAGTGACGATGAGTTGATGGGGAGGTGCTCCCTCATAGAATATTAGAGGGATGGGAGGGGATTCAGGAGGTTCAAGGGTGGGTGGTGGGTTAGGAGTAGGGGGTTGAAGTGAGGAGAGGGATAGCATGGTGTCCGCGAGTGGTGAGGGGTGGAAACCATATGGTCTGCTGTGAGAATGAGGAGAAATGGGGCGTGGTACATAGAGAAGGTGGTCAAATTAGGGGTTTTAAATTACTTATTGGTGGTTTCAATAAAAACACTACTAAATGTCAATATACAAAACTAGAGGCCATTCACATAACCCACCGATAAATTTTATTTTTTCAAATAAAATTTAATTTGAGGAGGTTCCTAAAACCTCCCCTAATAAACCACCAATAAGATCTATTTTTTGTATTACATGAATATATTTCTATATCTATATCAAGATCTCAATAATGTTATTTATTAAAAGAATTATTCAATATAAAACTCCACAAATTACAATTTTTGGTATCCAATATTATTGAAAAAATTCCTCTAGAAGGAAAGATAAAAGAATAAAATTAAAAAATTCCAATAAAACCCAGGATTTGTTACATATTCTTAGGATAATGATTTAATGAAATTAGAAGATGGCGTGAAATTTGTCCATTCTGAAACACTTATGTATTTATGAACTCCGTCTCATTCAAAACATAGAAAATGATGTTGATCCATTTTCTTTAATATAATTCCCATATAAAATAGAAAAAAATAATATTTTGAATTTTTATAGTGCCTTAGAGTAACAATAATAAATAGTCAACTTCACCTGAACTATCTCTTTATGATTGGTCATTTTCACTATCACATACTTTTCCAAGGGATATCAATAGTTAATTTAATGAATGTAAAACATGATATAATAACTTTTCGAAGAATTTAAAACAAGAATATGGAAAACCCTATATAATGGATTAACCAATGTATTCAGAACAAAAAAATTATAATTATTTTGAGAAATTATATTTCAAATCATAAATATGAAATTGACGAATCTCGTAAATGAGGAGACCTTCAGTTGAATATATGACCAACGTCAAATAATTTTCCTAATGACGAATCTATAATCATTTTTAAGATTATGTATTTCGATAAATAACCAGTATCAAAAACAACTTTTTCAGTAGTATATATAATATAAAAATTTATCCAAAACATGTATGTCATTATAATGATCTCGTAAAATGCTCTAAAAACCACAATTGATGAGTAATAGAAATTAATAGTGTTATTTCAAACATATAGAAGAAATGTCCTCAATAAATGGAAAGTATTATTATAAATTCAATGTATGAGATTCATATTGTCAATTATAAAAAAAATCTCATTAGGGGATAATATAAACATTTCCTGGGAAATATCAATTTCATAATTATATACGGGAACAAATTTAACTTTGGTTATATAGATATAAGAAGAAATTCAGATAAATTATGATCTTCAAAATGATCATCATACTTCAAATTTAAATTTAATCAACCATTGAATATCATAACATACCACCTATAATATTAGGAAATTATTTCTTGTTTGATTACCTTCTCATATGGATTTTTATCCACATTCACTAGATACTTCTTCCACAAAAATCATAGTAATTATCTAATATTTAATTAAAAATATAATTCCAATAGATTTCTGATTCATCTTGTGGTTTCTATACCTAAGGGTAACACCAGAATTTCAATAGAAAGTATGTGGTTGATTCTAAATATTGAGTTTAAAAATGTAGAGTATAATACCAATGGGAGGTTACTTACATTTATTATATTCCACAAATGAAAAACTCAAATGATAGGTTCCTTACAAAATCATAGGTCCCCACAAATTACATTCAACTCAAACACCGGTTCCCAAATGAAATGATATGTAATAAAAAATGACGCTCCAAATCAAAATTAATGATCCAAATTACAATTTTTTAATTTAACATGGAGTCCTAAATTTATTTTTGGATATAAATGATAGTCGGTAATAAAACATTTTAAACATTTATCCAATTTTTTTTTAAAATATTGTGAATAAATTGTAGAAAAATATTTCACCCAAAATATAAGATAATTATATAATTTTGATTTCTACAATTATATAAAAATAAAAATAATTTCTTTGTTAAATATGACCCTAAAATATAATATATGTAAATTTTTTAATAAAACAAATTATTGTGTTTAAAAAGAATAAAATGTAGATAAATGCTTATCGGAACAATGTTATTATTCTAAACACAGGTAATGTTGTTATTTTCATTATTGATTATATAAACGTATTCATATAACTCATCATTATTATAAAATAAAATTTAATTCATAAGAGGAAGTGAAATTAAAATCACATACCTATTTCGATATATCCATTGAACATTGGTTTTCAAGATCATTCTCAACACAACATTCATTAATATAATCTGTGTTAGAAATGTTACTCCGATTAGTTTTTTTAATTCCCATTCATTTTTATATTGTTCTGTATTGTTCTTATTATCATTGAGTCTTGGGTAGAGATCATTTATATACAATATATATCTTCATTTATAATTGATCACTTAATTATCACGCTTAAAATTTGTTCATATTTTATTATATGTGTAATTCCAAATTATTTTTCTTTAGTTCTGATATTTTATTCCTCTATGAGAAAAATTTCTATCATAGACTCTTTCACCATAATGAAATTTAGATTGATATGATTTATGGTTAATCTAACAAATGAAAAATTTTTCCATGTAATTTCACATCTTATAAATATTATATATATCATAAATCACATAAAATCACTTTAGTTAAACAATAAAAACATTCTAAATGATTAATGAATGAAATAAATTATATTTATAGAAATTAAGAAACCTATACCATTGGAATAGTATCTGACTATTGGAATAGTAATATGACCATTAGGAATAGTAATTTAGATAATATAATAGTAACATTGTCTATGAATTTTTTTAAAAATAGTCATCTTATAAATAATAATTTGATATAATTATATCATAAAATAAGTAAATAAATATTTTAAAAATTACTAATTAAGTGTTTGTATTTTTATAAGATATGTTTTTTGATTAATAATTTTATAATTAATATAATTATTTCGAAGAAAATTTAATTTCATAAAATATGTTATGAATTATTCAATCTGTTGTCTTATTATTATAAAATAAATAAATGGTAACTTTCTTAAATTTTTACGGTAATATAAAATCAGTTATAATATTAAAATTTATACTTTCCATGTCTATAATGATTTTTTTAAATTAAATTAATTATATTTAGAAAATTATATTCATAAAATATAGTTCATCTTTTAATTCTACATGTTGAAAAAAAATATGGTTATATTTTGTAATTTTTCTAAAATACATCATTTTTAGATCAATAATAAAATATGATAATTGAAGATAAAAGATTAGTACATCAACTTTTTATTAATTTTTTATGTAAGGATGATATAATCCCAAAATATTGAACTATACATCATTATTTTAGTAAATTTAGTGATAAATATTTAACTATTAATAGTATTCATCCAAAATACTAATCTAATGAAAAATCAATTAAGAAAACACCACAATCCTACCTTATAAATACCACTCCCCACCACATCTCCTCCCTATACATAAAAAGCCGTTATGAAATATCATATTATTATAAATGATCTTTCCAATACCCTCCACCACATTCAAGATCTCTTGTTCTCATCAAAATAGCAAACCCTTTTCCCTATGGAGGTTCTCGATGAGGATAAATTCAAGATGTAAAATCCTCTTTCATTCATTTAATTTCATTTCATTTTATTTTATTTTATTTTTCTCTCCTCATACCACCTATCCATTTATCATGATAACTCAAATATATTGAATATACTATTATTTAATTGTGTTAAGGTAATAATACATCATCATACCCCTTCTTTTCACCCTTTTATTTTAATGTTAAAACATCATCAAGGATTTGTCTATTTACAACCATCATAGATGACACAGTTTCATTTTACTATACCACCTTGATTAATGGTCATAAAACCATTATTATGGATGAAAAATATTTTAAATATCTTTAAAATTATTCATTTTTTAACTAAAAAATATACATAATATTAAATAAGAAAAATATACTAGTTTGTCATTGAAAAATAAAAAAATTTATATAAATGATTATCGTTAATTTATCCTCATACTATATTACAAAAATATATTAATAAGTTCATATAATTATTTATATGTTTATTAATAACATATTATCTAAATTAAATAAAATTATCCCCATTTTAAATTAATCTCCATACATATATACAAGATAATCGATCGTGAAAACAAAGGAAACTAACACTCCCGAATGATGAAACTGAACACTATTACACATAAAAAAGCCATCAAATAACGTATTAAAATTATACTAAATCAAATACAACTATAACAGTTGATTAATTTATTAATTAATTATTCTAATTTGAGTATCCTTGAAAATAAAGTAAATAATTCATTCTGACATATGGTAAGGGGATACTCAAACCCAATTTCCTTTAATTTTTTTATTTTTATTTCTTGAATGATTTTCATATGGATGTTCTATTAATAATACTAAAATATGATTTCATTGAGGGTAAATTTTATTTTTTGAGATATAAATTTACATAATAAGGTTTTAATAAAATCAAAATGATTTTTCAATAGAAATCTTATCTTAAAAAAACATTTTTAATGTTTGTAGAGATTTTTTATTCTTGACTAATGATTGATGATTCATATACCATATATGATATTCCATATTTATTTTTGGGAAACCCAATTTTTATTCATTAAATAATTATTTATGAAATTCTCATGAAACCCAATTTATTTTTATAGGTAATTTTATGGAAATTATTGTTATAAGTTGTATGGGGAATGCATGATTATGTAAATTCAGGATGTTAAGGGTGCACCTAGAATTATATTGTAGTCCAATGAGTTGGGAAATGTGATTTATGTCATGATATAATATCCTATATTTAAGAAATTATTCTATATTTGTTCCCAATTTTTTATGATTATGTACATATGTTATGCGTGATCGTGATTCAAGATTTTTCCCAACTATCTGTGCTAGATAACCAATAAGGTATGATATTTCCTTTTTAAAAATTTCCACATTCCATGACATTATCTAATTCTTCCACTTTTGATTGTGATGATGATCCTATATTTATATTATAATTTGGATTATTATTTTCACCCAATATTATATTGATTACTTTTCTTATCTATTATCTTATCATTCTTTTAGTTCACCTATTTCATTGATGTACATCCAAAGTTTACTATATATGATAAGGAGAAAACATTTTCCACTAAGAAGCTAGAGGAGAAGGAATCAAATAATATTAATTTTTTATTATGTAAACATTACATATAATCCCAATTTTCCCATAAAATAAAATTTTTGTTCTTATAATTGTATGAATATTATATTTTTTATCATTAAAATGTTATATTAGTCTTGTAAAAAAAATTTGGGTCCTAATAGGTAACCTATAATTTTTATTTAAAACAAATGAAATTATTTTTTTAAATAGGGTTTTGAGAAATATTTTTTAAATATAACACATATTGATGTAAAAAACCCAAATTATCTCCTATTTTACATTCCATGACATTTTTTAAACTCATTTGTAGAAACATTTTATCATGTATATTTATGAAGGTCTCATAAAAATATATCTAATTGATAGTATTATTCCTAAATTCATCTAAAGCACTAATGTTCTTTCAAATTCATGTAAATATATAAAAATGTTTATTAACGCTATCTTTTTCTACAAATTTGAATTCTTTATATTCAACTCTTAATATTCATTATTTTTTTTCTTATCAACTTATCTAATAGTACATGATAAATTTGTATATTCTCCAAATATCAAGTGTTTATTTTTATGTGATGATATTATTAAAAATATTCTTATTAATATAATAATGTTAAATATTCACCACATTGAAATTTATCACAACATTTATAGTTTAATTACAAACTACTAATTCTTGATCAAATTATGGTGTTTTGTATGGTTTCACCATGATTATTCTACATTTAATCCTCATGCCTTATTAAACATCCTCCATTTGAGAGTTAAAATATCTATAATCAATTCTATAAGATAATTGAGTTATTTTAGGTTATCAAACATCATTTAATGTAGTTAAAACCATTTAAAATATATCAATTAATTTTAACATATAAATTTAGATTTTATTAACATCTATAAATAAAATTCCAAATCAGGTGGTCAACCACTGATACTGATTGTCACATATATTTGTGATACTAGAAAAATGTTATGTAGGGGAGTGAATTGAACACTTTTAAAATATTAAATAAATTATAATTTTTTATAATAAATAATCCAGGAAAATAAATTATAATTGAATATTTTTAATTTTTTCGCATTTCAGATCATAATGATAATACTATACTCTTTAGCATTCAAAATGAAAAAAGAGATGACACTAACTAAAAATAGAAAGACTGTTTTTTATACATGATCAAAAACAGCTATAATTTCATTTTAAAACGATGATAAAAAACCCAAAAAAAATATTTTTTTCACACTTCATGGATTAAAAGGATCGCCCATCCTAGTCCACACATGGGGGAATAAACAAATACTTTCATTTTTAATTTTTGGTACAAATTCAGTCCTACCACTGTCTAGAAAATGTCACAAAAAATTTCATTATCATTTATTGGAAATGATAGATCATAAAACCTTTATAAAGCGTAGTAGAACTCGACTCCATCATTTAAGGGTTATATAACCCAACATGATTATGTAATAAAATAATGGAATAAATTAATAAAATTATAAACGAGATGATAATGAATGGATATATGTGTCAATGATATGAAGTCATTTCTAGAATCAAATTATTACGTGATTTAATTTCCATTGAGGTCCATAATTGACAACCAGGTAGTATTGAATAATATTTTTCAACAATATCCTTGTCTGCATTACTACACTTAAATTTTATAAATAAATATATATTGTGTTATTTTTTTCATCACATATTCTGAATAATAAATATATTCCACTAAATCTTTCAAATAAATCACTTGTTTATAACTATGTTGAATTCCCATGAAAAATATTAATATGTGTCTCACCTCATAAATTTTTAAAATTTAAAATAATATACATAGTGGACAATTTTATAATATAAATATGTCCCCCAAGATCTTTAATTAACCAAATGTAATTCTATTGGGTCATTCTAATTATTCATGAAAGGATTTATGTTGATATTCAATGAATATTGATTTTGAAACTAGTTTTTTTCAATGAAATAAATGCATAACATTAAATAAATGATCATTAAATACTATATATAATCCACACAAATAAAATTTTCTATCATTGAAATAAAAAATTGGGTTTTTAGTAATCAATAGAATTAGTAAACACTTTAAAACTGTGTTTCAATAGATGAAAATGTATAAAAATTATTAAAAGTGGAGAATCATAATAAATACTCACATGTGGATGAAATATTGATTTTACATGATTTACAACCAATATCATAGAAATTCACTCATTTTTTATGATATAATTTCATCATGTTTTCAATCAACCATAGTATATGTTTGATTAGATTTTTAACATAAAGTCAATAATGATTATTTCATGTAGTGGGTAAAATTTTAATTGTACAGTTGACCAGATTTACAATATGCGGTAAATATGATTTAAAATTTGATGTCGACTAGTTTTAAATTCTGTTCATCGTATAATAATGTAGAATAATTTTCAATGTCTCTTTTATAGAAAAATCCAAATTCATCTAGTTAGTAAAGTCAATATGTCACTTTTATTTTGTTCATGCATTCAATTATCTCATCATCTCAGGATACACATTATCAGATGAACATATCAGGTAATCCAATACCTATCCATATTACATAAAATGTCAAAATAATACATGTATATTATAAGTGATATCAACAAATATAGAGAATTTTTTTATAAAAAATAATTTCAGAAAATTAATGAAGGATATGGCCAGGAATGTTATATCAATTATAAATAATAACATTTCTTGGACACATTTAGGCATACAATTCTTTTCTTAACTGATGTTATAGGGAAAAAAGGATTTACATAAAGGTTGTGAGAAGTTTTAATTATTCATTAAATAAGTACTATAATTATAAAAACCCTAAAAAAGTTATTATGAGACATTTAAACATTAAATTCATTTTAATCTGGGTCTTAAAATTGTTTAAGTCAGTGATTACTTTTTAAAAATGATATAGATTTTGGATTTTTATGTCTAGTGGGTTACAATTGTTTCCATTGTCATTTCATTAAATCATTATCATTTTTATTAATCTATCCTCATGTGAGATGATATTGTTTATTCAAAACTAGATTAATTCCAAATGGGGGGGAGCAACAGTTCATCCACCATTAATTTTTGATTTCTTGATTGATGTTCTTGAATGTATCCCTCTCAAGGATGATAATGTTCATATTTGATTTTCTAGATTTTTGGAGGATAAACCTTGATCTACGTTTTCACAGTCTTAGGATCCTTTTATTATTCACTAACCCTTCCTATTTTTAGTATGGGGTGATAAGATTACCACATTCATTGTTTCGTTTAATTTTGTTGATGACATTATAGGGGATGAATATAGAATGGTGAGGGTAATTTTGAAAGAAAATATTATTATTACTATATATTTTATATTATATTATAATAATTTTGGTTAATTTATGGTTCAATATTTTTTATCTCAAAACATTTAGAATCTATAAGTCCTCTTTTGGGTAATAGTTTTTGTGTGTTTGGTTTAGGGGAAACCAAACACTTACCCATATGATGTGATTCCTTCATTTTATCTTTTAAATTTAATTTCTAGTTCATATGGGTAACACATTGTTCTTTCCAAACCATGTAAAACTCAGTGAAAGCCATGTGAAAAGAATGTGAAGTGGGTATGTAATTTGGTTGGTCCATTTGGAATTGTTAAAACATATTTATTCAAACCATGAATGGTGTATATGATATCTATAATTCCCCATACCATTCCAATCCATTACATTATAGGAAATATGGGGATTGAGTATTCCAGTGAAGTCATGGTGAATGTTTTTAAAATTTTGAAAAATTACTTGTTTTCCATGTTTTCCAGTTATGAATCATCATAACAATGCCTCATATAAATGGTGTATCATATTATTAGTGCATCACTAATGGTATAACACCATTCGGATGTCTCACCCTAACAGTGGCTCATTGGCGGTGTCTCACCTTGGTGGTTGCTCGATGGTGGTGGATCGCGAGAGGTCGCTCGTTTGGGGATTCCTTATCTGAAATTACCGCACTGATATCACCTCATATGTTAGTGCCTCATTTATAGGTACCTAGTCCTGTGGAGACTCACTAGTGGTTACTCATTTTTCAGTGCATCTTCTAGTAGTGTCACATTGGTGGTGCCTCATTAGCAGTGTTCCCGGTTCTTACAATTTTTGCCTTTTTCCATCATTGATTAATATAAACTGGGATTAATGCCTAATTAAAAAGGATTTGAGACCCATTCAAATTAAATAAATTATATCTCTGATTACCTATGATTCTGGAGTGTTTCTAATATTCCAAATGCATGGTCTTTGATAGATCAACCTTTAAGGGAAAATAAAAATGTTATCTAATCTCATGACTCATATCAGATCTTCCTAAGGCTGAGATATCATTCCCATTGTTTATTCCATCTTGCTTCATCATTGTATTGGACATTTCAAGTCCCTCTTCCCATAGTGGTCATGTAAAAATTTAAAACTGGTTCATGATTCCATTAAGGGTTATTTTTTTTATGCACACCCCTTTTTTGGTGCAACTAGGAAGTGTCGACTTCCCTTCATCCAAGTATGATTTCATTCATATTTCTTAATTATGCATCATGTGCGATAGTTATATAGATGTTTTCCCTTGTTATGATAGTTGATTCCCGATTAATAAAGATACTAATATTGTATTGAAAATCAATATATATGGCATGGGGAATGAGACACATGATACTGTGTATGTTTGTTATTGTTAATATTTTTATGTTCATAAGCTGACTACACAATTAAAAATCATGGTCATTGGGGGTCCTTGTTTGTGCACCAGATGGTTTGTGGATTTCATTTTGTTGGATTTTTGTTTAAACCTTTTGGAAATTGTTTACCTATGTATATACAGATAATAAATGGATTCCCCATGATCATATAGTTTCTATGATAATGTTGAAATTATCATGTCGAATTAATTAAGTGATGCATAATTAAATCAAAAAATGGATTTTCATTTGTATCTATGGTGGTGTGTTGTGTGGGTTTTTTTGGTTTGTGTGTGTGGGGTAAGTGGATGACTTGTGATTATACACAAGGGTTGTGATGGGTGTGGTGTGATTATTCTATAGGGCACTGACACAGGTTGTGATTTAATTTTATGTTGGGTGATGTTTTGAGTTTGGGTTGGATGTGTTAAAATGATAAACTGGGAAGTTGAGTTTGAAGACATACATTAGAGTTTTTTTGGGTGATTTATGAGAGGAATTTTCTGGATTACATGTTGAAATATTCACCCCATATCTACACATGGTGGTACGATGTGTCATTAATGTGAAGTGAGTTAATATACCAAGTATCTCCACCTTCTGAATGACTCTTATTGTGTTTATTGTTGTGTGTCATGCATGATAGTATTCTGGGTAGTGATGGAATGAATAAATAATTGTCTTATAAATATTTTAATGGCTTGGGTAGGCTTGATTATTGAAATGTAAGTGGTTAAATGGAAGTGTATGTAAATGTAAAACAATATTTGTGCCTTTTTGTGTGGTGTTCTGAATTTTGAGGTAGTAGAAAAGGATATTGTGAAGGGAGTTGGTTATGATGTGAGAACACAATAGTTTGGATTGATTGTTTTTTAATATTTATATATAATTTTATTTCCTTGTTATTTCATTATGGTCCCTAAACACATAGAGAACTATGTTCTGAATAGCTACATCATCGCTTAGGGGGTGTTTTTTCCAGCATCCGTTGCGGTGTACAAATGGTTGGGTACCTACACATTTCGACTCTACCTTCTTGGTGAGGTAGGTATGGAACATGCTTTGTCAAATGGTTGTTTGTTAGTAATTCATATAGTGTTTTTCATAGACAAGTCGTTTTTTCATTAGGTGGATTGTGTCTGAGGTTTCTTCAAGTGAAAGGTGATAGTCTATGTGTTTGCATGAGAGGTGATTTGTTTCACATGTTTCTTTGGGATGAATTGTAATGTGATTTCCTAGGTGTATTCATGATGATTTGTGTGGTGTATTTTTGTGGGTAGTAGGTCTGTGCAATTGGGATGTGTTTTGAGGCCCATGTGTGTGTGGGTGGGATGTTATGTGAGGCCCATGTGTTTGTGGGTATGATGTGTTGTGGTATACAACAGGGATGTGTGTTCTAGGATGTTTGAAATTGGGAGAGAGAGAGAGGAATACCTCTAAGAATGTTTTGTGGGTGACCTATCATATATTTTCTTGACTTTATATTATATTAAATTGTTTTATTTACTTGCTGATCATGCCATGGTGAGGTATCTATGGTTAGTATAGCCAGATAGGTGCTATTTGGTTGTGTTGTTTTCTCATAGGGGTATTAATTTGATTTCTTAACATTTGCATGAGAGGCTTTGGATTTCATAATGATTATATCTATATATTCACACTGTGTATATAAATCTAGTTTAATATTATTCTTAGTATTACGTGGACTACAATGGGTGTTACTAGATTGGGCCTTGTGACAAGATCTATGTCACTGCTTTAGCTATACCTTTAGGCATTTACTTTGGATATTTTATTGTTTTTTTATGAATTGTATTTATACATGAATTTTGGGATGGTTTTTTGGTTTCCTTATATATATATATATATCTTGGAGATATTATGGTTGATTAATCTTATCTCCAGATCTTGTAGGAAGTGGGCCGACTTGGTGAGTCGGTCGACAATAACCCAAATTGAGTCATGTCCCCAAGATGTACGTGGATGTCCCATCATGATGACCATGTATATCCCATCCCAATTCCACTCTAGGACATCTAAAGGCAGAACCAAGCCTGCTGGTACCTGGTGATCCGCCTTCACTTGCAGAAAAGTGAGGCAATTTGAGGCAAACTCTATTATCATTTTCTTAATTCCCAACCACTAGTGCTGTCATCGGAGATTCTGGTACATCTTCTCCACTCTTGGATGTACCACTATAGGGGATGTGCAGAAATCCCTCAACACTTCCTCCTGAACTGACATTGGTACCATGCTGCGTCCTCTGAAGAGGATGGAATTCTCCACACGTTCAGAAAATCCATCAAGAGAATGTCCTGTAGATATCTGAGCACGTCGCGTCTCGTAGTCAGCATCCCCATGCTGCGGCTCCCTGACTCGGTGATGAAGTTGTGGAGTGACTATAAGAGACTGAAGAAAAGCTGGTCCATGTCTATCCACAAAAAATATCTGCAAAGCTACCAGCTGGTTTGTCGCCTCGCCTAGCAGCTATATACCAGAAATCCTGCTGAGTGCATCTACTACAACATTTCCCTTCCCAGAAGTATACACTATCACGATGTAATAGTCCTGGAGGAACACACGCCAACATCACTGTTTTAGGTTCAAGTCCTTCTGAGATAAGATATACCTGAGACACTTGTGATCAGAGTACACTGTAAAAATATCACCCATCAAGTAATGTTGCCACATCTTCAAGGAAAAAACCACTGATGCTAACTCCTGTTCATGGGTAGCATAGTTATTCTCATGTTGTCTCATCTGCCGAGAACCATAAGTGATAACTACTCGATCCTACACCAGGACATATCCGAGTCTAGTCCCTGATGCGTCGTAGTAGACTATGTACCCTATTCCATCCTCTGGAAGAATCAATATGGGGGCACTAGTCAGCCTCTGCCTCAGCTTCTGAATACTCAGTTGGCATCTCTTTGAACACACGAAGGGTTTCCCCTTCTTCGTCAATGATGATAGTGGTGCTGAAACTCTGGAAAAATATGGAATGAATCTCTAGTAGTATCTGACAAAACCGAGGAAACTCCGTATCTCTGTCACACTCATGGGTGGCTCCCATGGAAGTACAACCTCATTCTTTGCTGTATCCACTGCAAATAAAGCCTCTGAGATGATGTTTCCTAGAAAGTGAACCACTTCAATCTAGAACTAGTACTTTGAGAGATTACCATAATGTTAGTTCTCTCAGAGTGTGTCTAGTACTACCTGAAAATGATAGGTATGACTCTCCTAAGTAGCTGGGTAGATTTGAATGTCATCGATGAATAATACTACAAATTGATCGAGGTATGGATGAAAGATCATGTTCCTGAGTCCCATGAACAATGATGGAGCATTGGTTATGCTGAATGGCATAACCAAGAACTCGAAATTGTTGTACCGACATCTAAAAGCTATATTCTACAAATCCTCGTCTTGTACTCTGAGATGCTGATAACCTGATTTGAGGTCTATCTTTAAGAACTATCGTGCTCTCTTCAGCTGATCAAAGAGATTTTCAAACCTTTGGAGTGGTTACTTATTCTTCATGGTCACCTAGTTTAGGCACCGATATTCTACACAATGTCTCAAGCTCCCATCTGCCTTCTAGGCGAACAAAATTGGGGCTGATAAGGTGAAACATTGGGCCTAATGAATCCCTTCCCCTACAAGACCTCTAGCTATACCTGAAGCTCACGAAGCTCCGCGGGATCCATCTAATATGTTGGTATAGATATCGGTGTCGTCCGGGGTATATGTCTATGTAAATGTACACCTCTCTGCGGGGAGGTAGACCCCGAACATCATCATGGAAAGCATCCACATACTAGTCCACACGATGGGTATCCCTTTCTTCGTCAACTCTGAGAGTGGTGCCGCAACTCTAGAGAAGTCTGGCACGAATCTTTGATAGTATCCAACTAGTCCCAAGAAACTCCGCACCTCCGTCACGCTCTTGGGTGGCTCCCAAACTAACACAGCCTCGATCTTCACAGGATCCATTGCAACTTCCACCTCAGAGATAACGTGACCCAAGAAGTGGACCTCACGTATCAATAACTGGCACTTCGAGAGCTTACCATAAAGCCGGTGCTCTCGGAGTGTGTCTAGTACAACCTGTAAGTGGTAGGCGTGCTCCTCCTCAGTCGTCGAGTAGATCAAAATGTCGTCGATGAAGACCACGACAAATCGATCGAGGTATGGCTGAAAGATCCTATTCATGAGGGCCATGAACACTGCTGTAGCATTGGTTACGCTGAATGGAATAACCAAGAACTCATAGTGGCCATACCGACATCTGAAGGTCGTCTTCTGCACGTCCTCGTCTCTGACTCTGAGCTGATGATAGCCTGACCTGAGGTCTATCTTCGAGAACCACTGTGCTCCCTTGAGCTGACTAAAGAGGTCATCGATCCTCGGTAGAGGATACTTGTTCCTCACTGTCACCTGGTTCAGGCGACGATAGTCAACACAAAGTCACAAGCTCTCGTCCGCCTTCTTGGTGAACAATTTTGGGGGGAATCCCAGGGTGAAACACTGGGTCGGATAAACCCCTTGCCCTACAAGTCCTCCAACTTTACCCATAGCTCTCGAAGCTCGGCGGGGGCCATCTGATATGATGGAGTCAATATCGGGGCTGTCCTGGGGTACATGTCAATATACAAGTCTACCTCCCTGCGAGGAGGTAACCCTGGAACGTCTTTGGGGAAAACGTCCGCAAACTGATCCACCACTACAGGAAAACCAGGACTTCGTACGTCAACTTCTCCAAGGATGAGGCTAGCCAACTGATGAGTGATGGGCTGTCCTCTCCTCTGCGGAAGTCCATCATGTACTGCAAAGGCTCCCTTCTCGCCGGTGAAGGTGAACCTACTCTCGTCGGTGCGTACACATCGCACCTTGCGCCTAAAACAATCAATCTGTGCATGGACCATAGATAACCAATCCATGCCCAAGATGACGTCGTAAGGCCTCGACGCTTCTACAAGAAGATCCTAGCCGAAGCTCCCACCTCCTAGAGTAAGCTCACACTGCCGGCACCAGTGTGTAATCGTCGAGTCTGCTCCCGTAGGAGTCTATAGCTGTAAGGATCGAGCCAACGGCTCTGTCGGAATCTCCGAGCTCCGAACAAGGGCAGCGGCTATGAATGAGTGACTCGCTCATGTGTCTATAAGTACTGCAGCAAGGGTGGAATAGACACAGATAGTACCCCGAATCATCTCGGGTGCGCTGTGGTCGTAGGCCTCTGCTGCCTGGAGTTGTGCCTATCTCTACCCGCCAGCTCCCTGTGGTCGGGGTGGACCTCCTGGTGGTGGTGGTGGTAGAGCCTCAAAGCGTCGCCCACCACCTACTGCATGGCCAGCTCCTCTGCCTCGTCCGCCTCCTCCCTGCGGACCGCCACGGTCGACCCTCTGCCTCTGCCTCAGTGGTCCCTCAACTGTCTGCTACTCCTCGGCACGACGAGTCAGGCAGTCACGAGCCATGTGGCCCTGCCCACCGCACGAGTAGCACGACCTGCCTCTCGAAAGACTGGCTCCGCGCTGTGTGCCCCGCACTGCTGAGCCAGTGTCCTGAGGTCGTCTGCCTGAGGGTCTGGTCTGCCTGGACCCTAGAGTCAACCGTTGACTGCCTGCTGCAGATGACTCTGCCACGTGCCACCCTGCGGTGGGTCGCGGCGCTGGTGTAGAATCAGCAAGAATGATCTCGGTCAAAAGGGATCTCTCCAGTACTCCCGTCTGAGTCGGAATGCTAAGGGAGATCAGTGATTCCCTGATCTCGTGTCTCAACCCCTGTTCGAAGGTCCGAGCCCGAAAGAATGGGTCCCGTACCATGTCGGTCGAGTAGCGTGAGAGATCGGTAAATATCGCCGAGTACTGAGTGACCATCATGCTGCCCTACCGCAGCTGAAGAAGCTCCTGAATGCGCACCGCACGGAGGGTGGCTGGGACAAAATTTGAGCGGAAGAGGCTCTCAAAGTCTGTCCAGAGTATAGATGCCTCATCGTGCACCTGGATCATCAAGCTCAACAATCGGTCCGCTGCTGCGTGCAGTAGGCTCGCAGCGAGGATCACCATGAGGTCTGCTGGTGTCCTCACTAGCCTGAAAACTCGTACGACTGCCTCCAGCCAGTCCTCGGCTGCCTGGGTGTCCGTCTCCCCATGAAACCTTGGCGGTTGCTGCCACTAAAACTCATGCAGTGCGCTGAGACGACGTTCATCGCCAGCGGCTGGTGCTGGAAGTATCTGTGGCTCGGCGGGTAGTGCTACCACTGGTGCCACTACTAACAAAGGGCCCTGCACCGAGGCCTTGTCGCTCGGTGGGCTGTCATCATGCTCGACTCTCAGAACCCTAGCTGGCTGTCATCATGGGGCCATCCTGAAAAGGAAACAGGTGCGCCACGGTCAGAACAGTATACCTGGTGAGCTGATACAAAGTAATCAGAAAGAAAACTTGAAACAGACACGCAATCAATGTTTTTGTGCATTAAGTCGGAAATCAGAAGTCAGGGTCCTGGTGTACGGATACGTCGGCCGCCGCACCCACACTGGACTCCCTGGACTGATAACCACACTCAATACGCTAAACATTATTGCTTCACATTGAAAAGATCAGAGTTCGTGGTAGAACCGAACACCTCTGATACCAATTTGTCACGACCCGTCCTCGGGGCCCGTGTCGTGACTACCCCAAGCCCACCTTTCATAGGCCAGGGGCTGGCGACTAGCACCAAGGCGTAAATCCCGGTAAAAAGGGAAGGAATTTCCTTTGTAAAGTAAACAAGAACCACAGAGTAAGAAAGCGGAAAAGTAAACACTAAGTAAAACAGAGTACAACTGTAAGTGCGGAAAAGTAGGTGGGCCAGTATACAAACCCAAAACTGAAAGTAAAGTACAACTCGAAAGGGAAAACAGCAACAGAAAAGTAAAAGCTGCTATGCCGAGCTATCCACTGGAAATCCCACTTGAAGGGTGGGTACAAATAGCTCCTCTGCTCCTCGGGTCCTGCCGTCCGCTCCGAGCACGTCCCGCCCAGTGGTCCACCTTCAGGTACTGTCCTGCTCTGCGAGCCTCAACCACGATCAACGCTGTCCGTCTTCTGCAACCAACACAACGTAGTGCAAGCATAGCCCATGCAGGGGTGAGTATAAGCTACTCAGTAGGGACCCCAAGACCCTCGAAGGTCTCCCAAAATCCACAAAGGATAAACCAAAAAAGGAAGATACAATCACGAAGTAATAACTGACACTACTTAGGTATATGCCCAAACATATACCTAAGTCATCAATTCCAATACGCTCCAACCTCCGAGCCCAAGTACAACTCAGTCGACACAGGAAAGTATACGTATTCCACACAGGAAAGCAGTACGAAATCCACACAGGATAGCACAACACAATCCACACAGGAAAGCAGCAGGATTCAGCTCACACAACTATACTTCATCGAGGACGATATAAATGATCACTGATCCAACTAAGTCGTCGGACCCAAAAAGGATCGATAGGTACTAACCCCCTCAAAGACCCACACAGGATCAGACCCACACAGGATCTGTAGGCGCTGGTTCACACAGGACCGCTGAGCGCTGACCCACAAAGGATCGGACCCACACAGGATCGGTAGCACTGATCCACATAGGATCGCTGAGTGCTTTAGTCATCTTCGTCGAATCCACTAAGGATCTCTGCACAGTCGTCATCACAGTCACAGTAGTAGTCGCAGCCAACTTTAGGGTTCCCGCACACAGCAAGCTCGTTCGGGAGGGTCCGCTCCACGAGCCGAGAGGCTGATACATCAACTGTCACAAAGTCCAGAGTTTATGTATCCAAAAGTTCCGTATCGTCAACAGGAACTCAACGCAACAGACGACGCGTCAATCGGACGCCCGGTCTGAGAGTTATTGGCTTTTCCGTTCCAGGGGCCTGGTTGGTTTTTAAGGCAAAACCAACCCGAACGTACTCCACCTGCGTCCAAACCTCAGGCGGAGTATACCAAAAGATCTGTCTCACTAAGAGGAATTCAATAGAGCTGATGGTACGTCATTCGGATGTTCGTAGCTCAAGATATGAGTGTTTCCACTCCGAGGGCCTGGTTGGTTTCATGTACGAACCAACCCGGCCGAACACAAAGTATTACGAAACCTTTAGTGCGATATACCAAAATGACCGTCTCGATCCAAGGATTGCATCGCCGCTAACGACGCATCATTTGGAGGTCCGTAGCACGAGTTATGGGCATTTGAACCCAAACCGTTCGGTATCGGGGATTTCGGGCCCGGGCCGACCCGGCCCGAGACCCCCCGGTTGACCCGAACCGGGTCGACCCGCCCCGAACATGGTCGACTCGGACCGGCCCGGCGCGGCACGGCCCGGCGCAGTGCACTGGCGCGCTGCAAGCTCGGCCGAAGGCCGAGCTGTTGGAAAAACGGGGGGGGGGGGGCTTGCCCACCCCTTTTGAAGCCGCGGCCCCCCCTCATGATGGGGGGCCGTTTTGCTGGCCGGGGGAATTAATTCTCCCGGTTTTTCTCCCTTCCGGCCGGCCCGACCTGGCCGGCCGGTTCTTTCTCAACGGGACCGGCAAAGGCCGGTCCCCTTCCTGCTTCCGACACCGGTGGCCCGGCTGGCCGCCAGTCACCAAGCTCCGTCGCGGCCCGGAACCGGCCGTGGCCCCTGTCGTCCGGTGTGGCGTGACAGCAGCGTGGCCTTCCGTCGCGGCCCCGCTCCAGCCGCGGTGTCTTCGACTATCTTCGACACGGCGTGACGACGTCGCGTCCTCTCATTATTTCACGACGTGGCGCAACGGTGCCGCGCGTTTCTTGCCGTATGATCATGCGCGGTGTGACGACACCGCGCCACACCCGTTTCAATCCACAATAGAATCAACATGAAAAAGGAGGAGGGTCGTCCTTGTTCGTGCGGTCCGGCCCCCTCGCGTTATTCGCTAACAATTGGACAAATTTCACGAAGAAATAATATCACGGGTATAAATCATGAACAAAAGAATAATAAAATAAACCCCTACGTGATAAAAGATGTCGCACGCCAGGCGTTGTGGAAACGGCGTCGTTCCGTCAACATTGGTGGAAGAAGCGCTTGGTGAAGTCGAGTCGAGTCGAGTCGACACACTCAGAATACTTTGTGGGTGGCGATGCTTCCCTTCCTTGCTCTGGTTGAAGAAGGTAGAGGGTGTTGCTTCACGTTCTTCGGAGACGTGGAACGTTCTTCTTCGAGAGGTTGAAGGTCTTCCAAAAGTTCTTCTCCTCTCATTAGTTCTCCCTACAAAGTTTATGACAACCCAAAGAGAAGAATAGAATCTCTCAATTTAATGTTGGAAAAATGATTTCAAAAGAAATCAAACACTCAAAATAATTAATTAAGTTGGTTTAATTAATTAAATGCAAAGTGTTGGCAAGAATTTCAAAAGTTTGAAATTAAACAACTCAACTCATTTAATAACTCAAGTTGTCAAGATTAATTAGAGAGGATTTATTGGGAGTTTAAAGGGGAGATGAAGTGTTAGGGTTCGTGTGGGCCCCACCACACTTAATCCTCTCAAGGGAGGTTAAGTGGATGTGGTTCCCACCCCTAACTCCCTTTGGGAGGACTTAACCAACCTGGTTAAAAAAAATAAAATGTGTTTCCACATTTTATTTAACTTCTTTTTAATTCCCCCAAAACTAACTCTCAACCCGCATTAAAAGAAACCTCGAAAAAGGTCTCCTTAAGCGAATATCGGCGCTGTGAGTTCATCGGTGCCCTTGGAATTTGATTCCGGACACCGGTTCAAAAGTTAGAAATTCATGCTCGTTCGTTCACTGAACGTACCCGAGCCAAACTTCGAAAATTGATTCCGGGCACACTGGGCCTCGGAATCAGGTACCGTCAGAAACCGCGCTCTTGAAAAATTCCAAGTAAAATTAAGAAAAAATTTCCCTTGAATTTTACGGGTCTTTACAATGTATTAACTTTCAAGAAAATGAAATATCATTTCATATTCTGAAACATCCCATACTCCACTAAAAATGCAAGGAAGATCAGGAATCTACTTTGAAAAATCCTTCAACTGTGTGGGTGTTAATTCCATATTAAGAATCATACCTCTCACAAATGGTTTGGTTGAAGGAAAGTACCAAGCTTGCATAAATACCAATCATGAGGGAATACAATGATGTATTTCCCAAAAGGTTACCCGAACTTCCCCCATATCATGATGTAGAGTTGTCAACATAACACATACCCGGAGTTACTCCTATCTCAATGTGTCCTAATATGATGCCTCCTATCGTACTAGAGAAGTTAAAGAACTATCTGTAAAATCATCTGCACAAAGGGTTCATATGCCCTAGTGCACCACCTTGGGGTGCGCTAGTTATTTTTGTGAATAAGAACGATCAAACAATGCAGTTGTGTATCGATTATCAGGAACTCAACAAGATCACCATAAAAAACAAATATCCGGTTCCAAGGAATAACTACTTGTTCGATCAGATAAGAGGATTTCAATCCTTTTCAAAGGTGGATCTCCATTCATGATATCATAAGTTAATGGTGAAGAAGGAATATATTCAGAAGACTGTATTCTGTACATGGTATGGGCACTATATGTTCAGGTGATTCCCTTCATACTTACTAATGCCTATGCAATCATCATTGATTTTATGAATAGAGTCTTTAGACATTACCTATAAAAATTGTTGGTAGTGTTTATTGATGATATTATCATCTACACCAAGAACAAGGAGGAACATGAAGAATATGTAGGACTTTCGATGGCGACATTAAGAAAGGAGAAGTTGTATGCCATGTTTAGAAAGTTTGAATATTGGATGATACAAGTCATGTTTTTGGGATGTGTGATCAAAAGTGAAGGAATTTATGTGGACCCCTAAATAAAAATGGTGATTGAGGAATGGACCATGCCCTCTAGTGTCACAAAAATCCGTAGTTTTCTTGAATTAGCTAGGTACTACGGATGTTTTGTGAGAAATATTTTATGATTGTCAAGCCTACTGACTATGTTGACAAATGAAGGGGTATAGTTTGTATGGACAGAAGAATGTGATAGAAGCTTCAATGATCTAAAGAGAAGGCTGATCACAACACATATACTCACACTACCGAAAAGTGGAGAATGCTTTGTGATATACAGTGATGCTTCAATGATAGGATCTAGTTACATACTCATGAAAATGAAATGTTATAGCATATGCCTCACGGAAGTTGAAGATCCATGAGAAAAACTATGATACACATTATCTAGAGATGGAAGCTATGATTTTGGGCCTAAAAACCGGGCGTCACTACATTTATGGTAATAAGTTTGACATATACACCAACCACAAGAGCCTAAAGTATATATTCACACAAAAGGAGCTCAACATGCATCAAAAGAGATGGTTTGAGCTAATCAATGATAACGATTTCTCTATTCACTATCATCTTGGAAAAGATAACATGGTAGTTGATGCTCTAAGAAAAAAAGAACCTACTACTCTATCCATGTTAAGGATTGAGAAATACACTATCTTATTGGATATGAAAAGGATGGATTTAGAAATCATAAGGGTAGGGGATACATCCTACATTTCCCAAATGATTGTGCAACCATCCATACAAGGGACGATTAAGGATGCACAAAGAGATGATGTAAATATACAAAAAAGAATGAATATAGTAAAGGAAGGGAAGCTGCATGGGATTCATATCGACGATGATGGTGTGATTCAGTTTGGAATGCTACTTTGTGTGCCTTCATCATCCGGGATAAAGAATGCATTATTGGAAAATTCACATTGTTCAACATTCTCTATCATTTTGGGAGTACCACGATGTACCGTGATCTCTGATAAAACATCATGTTAGATAACATGGAAAATGATATTGCAGAATATATCTCAATGTGCTTGGTATGTCATCAAGTTAACGTAGAGCGACAAAAGTCCAAAGGGTTGATGCAGTCATTGCATATACCCATGTAGAAATGGGGGGATGTTACTATGGACTTTTTCATGGGTCTCCGGAAGACGTCGAAGGGAAATAATGAAATATGTGTTGTGGTTGACCAACTCACCAAGACTTCCCATTTTATCACTATTCGGGAGGACCTCTTGCTTGAACAACCTACAATGATTTATGTGACAGAAGTGTTGAGACAGTAAGGCATTCCACTCTCAATTTTCTTTGATCATGATCCAAGGTTCGCGTCTAAATTCTGTCTAATCCTTCAACATGTTTTGAGTAATGAATTAAATTTTAACAGGGCCTATCAACCCCAAATAGATGACCAATCTGAAAGGACTATTTAGACACTTGAAGATATGCTAAGAGCATGGTCTCTAAAATTCAAAGGTGGATGGGATCATCATCTTCCATTGGTTGAGTTCTCATACAATAACAACTTCCACTCGAGTATTCAGATCGCTCTATATGATGCTCGGTATGGAAAGCGATGTAGAACTACAACCTGTTGAGATGATGTTGGAGAAAGAGAGCTACATGCACCCGATCTTGTTCAAGAGATAGCAGAAAAGGTTCATGTCATCCCGAAACACATAACAGATTCCCAATGTTGGAAAAACAACTACGTAGACAACCATCGAAGGTACTTGAAGTTCGACATTGGAGCTAATGTCTTCCTTCAAATAACACCATTGAAGAGAGTCATGTTGTTCGGAAAGAATGGGAAGCTATGCCCACGTTACGTTGGACCCTTTTGATATCCTTGACCACATAGGAGCTGTGGGCTATAGGATTGAACTTCCAATGAATATGTCTCAAGTTCATGATGTCTTCCATGTATCCCTATTGAAGAAGAACATACCTAATCCATCACATGTACTAAAATTATATGTGGTACAACTAGAAGATGATCTCCCTTATGAGGAGTAGTCCTTATGGATTCTAGACTACAGTGATAAGGTTCAATGCAACAAGGCAAACCACCTTGTCAAAGTGTTGTGGAGGAACTATAAGTTTGTAGAAGTTACATGGGAACCGGAAGAGGTGATGAAGGAGAAGTACCCTCACTAATTTGGGTAAAGTGAAAATTCAAAGGCGAAATTTCATAAGGGGGAAAATGTAACGACACAGTGTTTTTCAGTGGAAAATCACTTCTTATAAATATATCATAAAATCACATGAAAACACAACATAATGAACTAATAAGTGCTAAGTAACATTAAAACATATTTTTTTCACTTCTGAGTTTGGAATTTTGAAAATATGACATACACAGTAGAAATCATTAAGTTATTGGGAGTCCAATATGAAAAATATAATTTTAGGAGAATAGTAACCTACCCTAATGAATAGTAAAATTCCCTTATAACTATTAATATACCCTAACGAATAGTTACCTTACCTATGATCATATATAAATAGTATTCATGTTAAATTATGATATACCTATATTTTAGAATATGTAAATGATTATTTTGAAACTAGTTTTTGATAATATATTATGATTTTAATAAAATTTAAAATAATTTTTAGATAATTATATTTTGAAAATATGACCTAATTTTTGGATTCTACTCATCGGAAAGTGGTTGGGGTGAAGTTTTGGGATTTTATGAAATAGTTGAATTTTTGATTAATAGTGAAATACCATATTTTAAAAAGTAAGCTAAATTAGATAATTATAGAGTAATTCATCATGTTCTGCTGATTTAGGCCCAATTGGTTCGGGATAACATGATAAAATTACTACTATTGGTCATGTAAGACTCACCAATCCTTATCTTGGTGGGAAATAATACACTAATGAATTTTATATTGAGAAAACCCCTCTACCCTCCAACAAAAAAACCACCCATCAAACCCTCATTTACTCACACCTCTAAAGCTTCAAGACATGCCTAAAATATTCCCAAGCATCTTCCTTATCCCATTACCGATGTCTAAGAGCTTTTGATATCATCAAAATGCCAAGCCTAGGTCCCTTATGAAAGATCTCAAGAGGTAATTTCTCTTCCTCTTTCCTTTAATTTCGTTTCAATTTCATGTTCTTTTATTATTCTCTCCCCACCTATCATCATACAAGTGTTTTGGTAAATAATTTGTCATCAATATACTGGAATTATATTATACTAATGGGATATTATACCATCCATCCGCCTTATCATCTAACTATTATTTTAAAAAAGAAAACGTTGTTCGTAAGGTGTTAATATATCACCTTCTAGATCAACATGTTTTCTTTTTCCCATTTCTACATTGAGATCTATACATGAAACCATTTTTATGGTTGAACCAGAATATTATATATGTATTATTCCCTATTTTATGTTCTATAACTAACATATCTACATATTAATAAATTATAAATCAAAACAATTTCGGTGTAGTCTAAAAACCACACAAATCAACCGAGACAATCATCATTTTATTCATATGTAATGCTAAATCCACATGTTAAAATATATAATCAATTATTAGATTATTTGAAATTTTTTAATATCATTAATAACATGAAATATCATTTATGGATGTTTATCCATGTTTTAAAAGATCATTCATTTAGAAATAGAAGTGAACCACTCAAGAAAACCAAAAAAATGAACTTTCCTGAACTATGTTTTTAAACCCTATGACTCATCCAAAGGAACATAAAATAACATAATAAAACCATAATAAACTGTATTCATGTACAAAAGGTTATTTAATTGTAAATTAATGAATATAATGTTGTTTTATAGGACATTAAAGTGAAGGAAGCATTCAGTTATAATGTAAGGGGAAATTCTGGAACCCAGCCTTCTTCCTTCAGGTTCTCCCTATTTCACTCCATTTTTTACATGGTTATTACTTAAAAATAATATATTCATCATTATTATTCCTTTTCATGGACATAAATTTTTAATACTGGTGTTTATTTCTATCAATGTTTTCCCAAAATAACTCTTCTTTTATGAACTCTCCTTTTATTTCTCACTCACGGTTGACGGTTCTTGTAACATGTATGTTATTCCCTCCTTCTTTGGGGAACCCAATTTTTATGAATGTGTTCTTATGCGATTATGCACATTCCTTTCCATGGGTTATTTTTGATCATTTTTTATAAATTTTCATTGTGGCATGCATGATTAATGATAATGTTATGATGTGACAGGTGAACCTAGATTTATAGAGTGCAATATAAATGTTTCAATGTGATAGGTGAACCCGAAATTATAAAGTTCTCCAGTGCATTGGGTAATGTGATGAATATCATGAGTAAAAGTGAATGATTTTTCAACATGATGTTATCATTTTTCACAAGTATGTACGGTAGTTAACCACTAAGAAATTATGATTCATTTTTTATGCATTGCCACCATTAAAATCTCTTAGTAACGCTCAATATCATCCTTTTCCTATGTTATGGTTATGCTCACCAATTTTTATATTGTTCTTATATATCCTCTTATTGGGATTTTAGCTCATCCCATTTAATATATATCCTCAGGTGACTACATGTACTAAGGAGAGGTTATGTACCGATAATAATCTATTGGGGATGGAATCAAATAAATGATTATGCTTGATGTTGTAATTGTTATGTATAGTCTTAGTTATCAAATTGCTCTAAATTTTTTAATACTATATGTGTTATAATATTATGTTGTTTTTCTTTAAAATGATGTAATAGTATTTTAAGATATTTTTGGTTCACAATAATAACCCAAAAAGATAGAAATTTTTACATCCTATACTGTGATACTAGTTTTTCCTAATAAACACATAAAACATTCTGAAATCATATCATTTAATCTCATAATCTCTCAATAACATTTTTCATGAGTTAAAAAATAGCTAAAATCATCCAATGATTCTAAAAATGTATTTAAAAAATATATAGACCATCAATAACTAAAATTAGTCTTTAAATTTCATTGGGGAATTTATATCACCATGTTATATCATTTTATTCATTTTACATGTATTAAAAATTATAATTATTTAGTTTGAAATTCATTTCTTTTAACTAGATCAATATATTCGAAATTTTTTGTTTTCTAAATCCATACCCAGGTGATAAATTGTGTGAAAAACTCATATTTAATGATAAAAATATTTTCATGATACCAATTTCCTCAAATGAAAATGGTTCAACATACCCATTAATAAAATTTCTAAAAATCATATGAAATCAATAATCCCAATTATTTTATAATTGGAGAAGCTAACATCCAACCCCGATTTTCTTGACAATGAATAAATCTTTATACGAGTGAGTAATTTGACCAAAATCTCATTTAATAGTGTCCACTTTACTCATGAGTGGAAGTAATTCCATTATAAATATAATACATATTATACATAAACTAATGTAAACTTATTAATTCATGTTTATTACCCAATATAATCTAAACTCAAGGTAAAATAAAACAAAATCAATTATCTTAACTTGCATATATCTTCTTAGATAAATCATTTTTAATTATTTAGTCAAATTTGTCTCTTTAAAATAAATAAAATAGGAATTCCTAAAACTATAAATATATCAACAAAAAAGTGAGTAATAAATTAAATGAAGAAATCAGAAACCGAAACATGCTATAAAATTTTGACAACATATAATTTTGAATTAAATTAAAACCACTTTATAATGTAGCTATACATTAATTAAATTCAATAAAAATATTAATTTAAAAACATTATATTTATTTCTAATATGATATACATTATATTAACATTTTATTATGTATTATCAATAAATATTTTGATATAAAATGAAATATAAGGATTTTACATTGCAATTCTATCGTAGAAAAAATAAAATAATCAAAATCATCATATTTAACATTATTTATAAAACTATTATATAAAGTATCAAAACTCATTTTGATTTGGTTTAAATAGTTGTTCTTATAAGGCCTCTGATTCGTATATTTTGATGTTATAATTATGAAGAATTCAGAATTTTAAATAAAAATACCTTTTTATTTTAATATATTTTTACAATATCATCATTATAAATTACATTTATAATATCCATACAATAATTTTATAAATTAACATTATATGTTTAATGTAAATATTTTACATCTCATCTATAATCCCAGCCATTTATTTTTAAAGGTATTTAATATTAACAATTCTTATTATGGAATTTTTTAATAATTTTTAATAAAAAATTATGAGTTATTTATTAACATTTATTAATTAATTAAAAAAATTACAACTATTTAATTTATAAACATAATAAATTAAATTAATTTACCAAAAATATGATCATATAGTTTCAATACATTCAATAAATTATAAAATTCAATTTAAAATTAAAAAATGAAATATAATTTTTCATTTTATATCATATTTTATGATATACACTATATTGTAAGATGTGGTCATTCTATTTTTCATCTAGAGGAATGATTACGATAGATAAGGAAGCAGGCTGCAAATGATACATCATTGTAAAGACTAGTTCAGAAAGATTACATGATTGTGAGAGTAGATATTACATTTTATTGAAATATGATTTTGGCCTATAAGATTTGTGTTAGGTAATTTGATCATATCAGACATCATGTCATGTAAACGAGAATTTCAAACATTATACGGTTTCTATCTAAACCCAGATAAAAATGGATATTATAAAGAAATATAATAAAAAATATAAGTGAATGTAATTGGATACAATAAACATAATATATTAACTTTTATGATTGAAAATATATGGATTTGGTATATACATATGTGTTTGGGATTTCCTATATTATAATGTATGGTATATGGTATTGATGGAAAAATTGATCTACATTCTAACAACATGAAATGATAAAAATCATGCTCTCATGGGATACAATTTATAATATCCAACGCTATGAAATGGTAAAGATAAAATATTTCTTTTTTATTAACTCTTATGAAATCATATATCATTTAGTGTGGTTATATTATGTATTACAATATCATATATTATAACATATTCCACAAAAATATTTTATTTCACCTCTTACACTATCATGTATAATATAAAAATCTATAATATAAAATCAATGATTAATATATATAAGTTAATATGAAATCCATGTGATTTAAAATTAATTTCATCTTAATCATGATTATGTGATTATGAGTCATGTGATTTTATGATACCACTAAGAAATTTTATAGGGGTCAAACATCACATATTTTTTGTAGTATAAGTAAAAAGAAACATCATTCTAAAGACCACCTATCTATGAAAATAGAAACAATTTAAATATGAAATGAAAAAAAACAATCTTTTTTATGATGTTTTCAATACAAACAATCGCGAATCATATTTTTTAATCAAGGTACAAAAGTATAAACCAGTGTGATTTCTAATCAATGGTGCTTGTTAGTGCTGTTCTAAATAACCCAACTCTTAAAGTGGGATTCCAAAAAATTCATACTATATTTTAGTATCTCCTGGAGTAAAAAGATAAGGAAATATATATATTCTATGGAGTGAGAGATATTTGGATGGTGTTAAATATTTGGATCCCAAAACTAACACACTATATCAATATCATAGCTTACATACATTGGCCTCGGGACACTCTTGATTCAAATTTGGAATTTACTAAAAATTTAATATAACATTCAAGAAATTATATTATATTTATGAAATTTGTAAAAATTTGACCATTCATTTAAAATTTATGAATTTTTAATCTCCTATAAGCTTCTTCTAATGAAACTATTACTTCCAAGAAAGCCATTTGTGGACGACTCTTCAATGACAACTCTTAACATTAAAATATTATTCATTAATAAATAATTGAATAATTAATTATACATTATAATTATACATATTATAAGACATATAAAATTATCCTATAATATAGATATATCTTATGTTTTGGTATTTTATGTGGACTTGATATCAATATATTATAAGTACAAATATATAACAAATGATTTAATTATTCCTTTTTTATTTTGTGTATCATACCATATTACATCCTATATAATCTACTATGATATAAGAAAAAATAAATCATAAATATAAGTCATTGATGATATATATTTATTATTAAATTAGATATTTTTTAATATTATTCTTCTTTTACAAGGAATAATGGTCCTAAATCAATTTTATCTTCTCATTGAGTATATCATGGAATAAAATCTAAAAGATTGATTATGAAAACCGTGTCATAGAAGTATATGATGGTCATTAAGATGAATGATTTTTCTTTAGCCTTGGGCCATGTTCAAACTAGGTCAATTTTAGGTTAAATAGATGTGGACATGGATATTTTTAATTCTCATATGGAATGTGATGAAGCTAATGATTGTGATACAATTTTAACAATGGAATATTTTTTGTCATATAATTAATATTGTTTTCTAATTCTTATTTTGTGTTTCAAACTATTACAGTGGGAATTAAAAATATAAAATGGCTGTTAGTGATCATTTTTTCTACGAGATGTTAAAATCATTTAATTCAATAAAACATTTTTTATTATTTATTAGTTAGGAAAAAATTTTAAGAATTTTTTAAATAATTTTGATCTTAAGGAATAATGGTGGATTATTCACATTGTGTTCATGAAATAAAAATATAAAAGGATTATACATTGAACTTTTATCAAGGAAACTGAGCTAAATTTGAGATAAATAATGTTGAAATGACTCGTGCTATTGATAAAAGTGGGGTTAATGTCATTATTTCTTAGATTCATTAAATATATTTTTTAAAATATAATCATTTTATGACAACTAAAATGAAATTGAAATCATTTTTATATAAAGACTCATATTTTTGTAATCACTAAAGCTAAAACTAGAAAAATCGATAGAAAAAATTAATATAATTATTATTTATAGATAACAAGATGATAAATGATCATGGATTGTGAAAAATATATTACTCAAGTGATACACATCATTTAGATGTTGATGCAAAAAGTTTTTAAAAATTTATTAACATAATAGAAGTAATGTATGGCATATGATGCAATTATAAAGATTAGGGCAATGTTATATAATTTGTTGATTTTATTTATACATAATTAATTAGGCTATTAATGTCATATCAAAGTTTGGAGTAAATTAAATGAATATCTGTTATACCTTATTTAGTTAATTTAATTTAGTTATGAGTTAGTTATCATTTATGGGAATTCCTTACATTTTTGTTAAGAGTAAATATATGTAATATATATTGTCATTGATGAACGAACATGTGTTGTCCGATGATGTTTCTATAAAAATTGAATATAATTTATCCATCCCTCCGTCTAATATATTGTTTTTATGATATTTTTTAAACGTAACATAAATATAATTATGTTTCTTCAATTGAAATTTATCATTCTTTAGGGAAAATCACATGCATTCATTACATTAACCACTGCCCGTTTCAATTTTAATATTATATTATTATATAATAAAAAATTACTCTATATTTCACATAGAAATTATTCAATGTGATTGTAAAAAGGGAATCCATCAATAGACTAACCAATACATAAAAATATCGTTTTGGGAAATCTAATACAACTATATCAATAATTACAACACCAACAATATTTAAATTCACAAAAAAAGATTCCATAAGGGATTTCATTTGAACAAATAAACATCATTGAGAAAAAAATGTTACACATACATCAACATAAACATTACATCTTCAGCTCTCATATAATACTTATATATTTCTTTATATTTGAAAATATTTACCCATGAAATCAACTTACATCATGGATAAGTATACTACATAGTAAAATTTAAATCCTTCAAAAAAAGCTATCTGTTCCTATGGAAGAAAATTGTAGTCGGTGGGTTCCTCGACTAAATTGGAATACATTATAGATTGAAACATGAATATAATTCCTAACACATTATCTAATATTTAATACTATTATGTAATGAAAATGTTTCATCAATGAGAATGTAAAATTCTTGTCCTTCTACATTATATGAAATTATATCTTACCATATTCCATTAATATCACAATACTCATTCTAGACAATCAACGAAGACCTCATAGGTAGTACATTCATTAAAATATTTCCATGATATTTAATAAATACTCAGATCAAATCATATAATAAACATAAATAATCCATTATTGAATATTCATTGTACATTACTACACTCCACAAATGATTAATATAAATTTATTCTAATATTCTATGATAAAAATGTTGACAATTATTTATAATTATAGATAGCAAAAAAATTGAACATTAAAGGAAAATAAATAATAATGTAATTCATTTTTTCATGGATAATATAATTTCATTTCCAATCGCTTAAAATAAATTTTTATTGAAAATAAAAATGAAAAAACATTCCTAATCCATGACGATAAGGAATACATTAACACTATTTTTGATATTTGATAACTATTTTCACATTTATATTGTAGTTATAAAATATAATGATGAATTTATTAGTGTAATGAAATAAGATATACAAATATGATAATATTAGTAGGGTAGTTTCCTATAACAAGTGAATGTTCATATAGAGGGACGAGAAATATTAATAATTGGAGAGGTGGATAGCCGTACTGATTCACCAAAATCACCATAAAGTCCACCAAGCTCTAGACATACATCTCCAGCTTAGGGTTCTTGGTTTTGTGCTAGTTTAAACTAGTTCTATCCCTTATGTAATTCATTAATACCTATAATAAAATATTATTTCTTAGTTTTTGATATGATTGTTTCTATCCAAATGGACACCCAAAATTTTTATATTCCAATGTTTTTTCCTAATATACATAGTTAATAGACTTTGGAAAAATAAAAAATAATATTATCTTATATATTTGGTAAACGATTAGGCATACAATACAAAGCTATTGAAATGAGGTAAAATTACATGAAATATATCATAATTTTCTATTATTTTAAATATAATTATATATATTAAGGGTACCTTGACTCAAAGTATAGTACTAAAATTTTATTTAAATTTTACTTGTAATTCCCCACCCTTTCCCCAATTTCTTGAGAAGGTGGGGAGTTGATACATGGAATTTAGCGGCGTTCACAAATTTTCATTGGCTGGAAATAAATGTTGAGGGATTGAAGAACAATTTGGATAAAATTTTCCATTCAAATAAAAATAACCAAAAAAAAGGCATAACCAACCACATCTACAAGATGCATGCCATCATGTGAAACTAAGCCACCAAACGCTTCCAAAAAAATTCCAATAAATAAATTCAACTACATCACAAAAAGATCACACGATTAGATTAAAAAGTGGTTGACTTGATGAAAAAACCCAAAGGAAACCATGAAATGCTCCATGGATTTATACCAAGCATCATGCACTAGGACCCACAATACCTTACAAGCATCATGATGAACCTCTAGAACAATGAGATGCTTTAGAATTACTTGTATACTGGAAAATGACATATTCAAAATCACCAATGTGAAAAATCATGGGTTGAGTAAAAATAATCAGTAGGTTATTCCATGATGAATTCCCTACACACACCATTATGATAGATCCATTAGCACATTTATATAAATCAATTAATATAAAACAATAAATGTTGCAACAATTTCCAGCAAGAAACACACATCATCACCTAGCCATTTTTACCCTAAATCGTACAATAAAATGGAAATTCAAAAAAAAATCCATAATAAGTTTTACCATCACACATAATCACAAGAATTTATTCAGGCTTAACCACATACATAATAATAAACATAGAAATAAAATTTCACACACTCAACCCGGTTTAATGATCACGGTGGAACATCCCATCAAAGATCGATTACTAATTTTCAAATATGGTGGTTCTTCCCTCCAACTTATACTTGATGGTTTCCCTTCCATCCCCAATCCATCCCTTTTTATCATGTTACTCCCCACCTACATCCCATTATTCCAACATAAGCATAAAATTCTCAGTACAATCAATATGAACATACTCCTACAAATTCTAAACCAATATACAACAACTATTTCACAACCAAAAAATCCATCAATACATTAAGAAAAAAAAAATTCCATAAAAGAAACATTAGATTAAAACCAATTTTCACAAGGAATTTCTATAATCCAAAACAATTAACATATTTGAAAAATAAAATTTTAAAATCCAACAACCACAAAAAACATTTTACTGAAATCACCGATTTTCCCAAAATCTACAAAACATCGCAAAGGGTATTTCCATCTAGCATCCTACATCATAATTATGAATTATTTTCATGAAAAAATATTTTATTGAAAACAAGTATTATAGTTCTATCAAAATGAAGTCGATAGATAATCCACATATCTTAGGGTTTCAGTGAAATCAACCAACCCACAATCGCACAACAAGTCAGGGTAAAATATACACCAAAAACGTCTTAGATCCATTTTGCTAACATAAAAAAGACCTAATATCATCATTATATAACTGAAATCCCTGTATCCACATTAAATGTGTGTATGTCTAGAAAAAATAATAGAGTTGGAGATCTAGATCTAAGAAAAACTAAGAAATAACCAAGAGATAATGCTTAATGGAATAGAATCACTGTCACATTACCATGAAAACCCTTCAAATAGCTTATAAAATGAGTGACAGAGACCCTATAACCATTGAGAACAAAAAATAAAAATTTGGGTTTATAAAGGAAAAGATGGAAGCAGTATAGGCAAATTCCCGAGTAAAATTTTAATTAAAAACCCATTTTTTCCATGTAAAGTTAGCACTCATGGTTTGGAAAACACTAAACTAATAGTGCTCATGATACCAATTCAATAGGGACCCCACATGGTTTTCATTCATGGTTAGACAAAATTTGTGAAAACTGCTTGAATCCCACTGTCCCCACAAGAACAGTTTCTTTGGAGATCCTGTACGGTTTTCCCAGATCGTGCACAAAACGTTATCCATTAGAAATTCCCCAAAACCATTCCAAAACCTTTCCAATATCTCCCAAAAAAATACCATACCACTTTAAATATGTAAAAATTCATAAAAAATTACATAACTCAAAATGGGGGTGTTACATTCTTTACACCATTGGACATTCCATCCTACGAATGTAGAAAACCACTTCTTTCCCAAAAAAAACTCGGGTCATTGATCATCCATAACATTCTCCCACTACCATGTCTCCTCCTAAATAATACCATGTTGAAACAAAATCAAAACTAGACCGATTATTTTTCCATTCAAGACCTTCTCTTTCAAATGAGTTATCTATACTAGTACATGTAGATAAGAAGCCTCCGACTCTATGTCAACACGATCCCATCGAATCACATGGCCTAGATCTGATTAATAAATTTTCACATATGAAACATAGAATATAATGTGAAATGAGCTAAACCATTGTGGATAATCAAACAGATAAAGCCACTCTACATACTTTTCATGTATCTCAAAGGGCCCAGCATACCATGGAGATACCATATACTTATTTGCAAACCAATGATGTACTAATTTAGTAGTGATTCTAAAAACACATGATCACCCACCTCGAATGAAAATGGAAATCAATGATGCTACTCATATGATTTCATACGACTATTCCATATCCCCATTTCATTTTTGTCCAAATTTTTTTTCTAAATTGTCTCTTGGAAAAGGCTTGACCAAACAATAAAATCTCACCCATTTCTAGCCAATAATATATAGAATAACACAGATGCACATAAAATGCTTCAAATGGAGAAATTTGTAACATGGCATAAAAACTACTATTGTTGAAGACATGCACTAATGGAAATTTATCCCCCAATGAACCACAAAAATCTGTCACACAAGATTGTAAAATATCTTCCAGTGCTTTAATTGTTCTCTGAATCTTCCTATCTGTCTAAGGATCATAAATAGTGCTCATTTTAAACTTTGTCTCAAGGGTTTGATGCAAGGATTGACAGAAAAGAGATTTGATCCTTAGATCTCTATCTGATACAATCAAAACTGGAACACCATGCCTCTTTTTGTCATCATGTATATAGATTTTGGACAGATCCTCCACCATATATGACTCAAGAATATGGATGTGATGGGGTGACTTTGTGAGCTGATCCACAATCACACATATAGATCATTAATTTATATCCATTATTTCGAGACCTATACAGCTACCTTGACTTGGGGGAAAGTCAAGAATCTCGATACAAACACGACAACATTATTTTTCATACCAACCAACCAAGAATTTAATTTCAATGAATTATAAATTTTCCGAATTCTAGGACGGATAGTCCACCTAGAATGAATATAATCCTTTATAATTTCTTCTTCATAATCCACTAATACACAAATGTGATTTTGAAAACCCAAAACTGAATTCACATTCAGTATGTATCCCTTAATGGTCTCCCCACCATTATGTTTTGACCTCATTTCCAAACACATTGAATCCGTCCCTTGTGCCTATATAACCAAACCAACCAATTTTGGAATCATGGAAACTAGAAAGTTGATGTCTCTGTCACCCCGATCCTAGCATTCCATCTGCATGTCGACAATAACCAACATCCTGTGCCCCTGAACTGATGCATGTTTCACCAATTGAGTATAAAAATTCCAACTTTATGCATTATCCACTTAATTTCCCTTATCTGGTGTGTACATCAAGTCAAAATGAGACTTATGGATATACTATATCAATATCCTTTGCATCTAGTTCAAATATAATTGTGATAAATTATTCTTCAATATCATATGATTAGTAGAGTATATTTATTTCCCACCAAAGGGATAATGACATGACCATTTCAATGTGTAAACTACTACCGCCAACTCCAAATTATGCATTGGGTTGTTCTACTCATGAATTTCAACTAATGATAGTGATAAGAAACCAAATTATCCCCCTCCATTAGAAGACACTCTAAACTCGATCTCATTGTATCACAATACACTATGTAACCTTACCTGGGTTCTGGAATAACCAATATTGGTGTGGATGTAAGGAGACCCTTATGTTATTCAAAATATTTTTGTAACTACCAATTCCATTGAAATAGAACATTATTCATTCTAAATTTTTTCATTGGTGAGGTTAGTCATGGGAAATCATGAGAAAAATATTGATAATTTCCGGCTATACCAGGGAAACTCCATAGATCGCAAATATTATTTGGAAGTTTCGACCAAATAACAGCCTCTATCTTTTTTGGTTGAACTAAATCACACTTCTTGGAAATAACATGTCCATGGAAACAAACCTATGGTATCCAAAACTCCCACATTTCCAATTTTCCATATAATCCCTAGCCTCTTTAGATCCCAACACTATTTCCCAGTGCTTCTAATACTCTACCCTTTTCCTAGATTAAAACTATATATCATCAGAAAATACCACTAAAAAGAATCTAGATATTTTAAAAATATCTGATTAATCAATTCCACAATTAATGATGGTTCAATAATCAAATGAAATGGAATAACCACAAACTCATAGTGTTTATATCTACTTTTGAATATTATTTTGAGAATATCCTCCTTTCACACATGAAACTGATGATACCCTGATCAGAATTAACTCTTTCAGAAGCATTGATCTCCCCTCAACTGATCGAGAATGTCATCAATTTGAGTAAGTGGATATCTATTTTTTCTCATAATTTGGTTAAGAGTACGATAATTGAAACATATCATTAGAGTTACATCAACATTTTTAACCAATTAATTGTGCTGGTGGGAGAGATATATTAGGCCATATGAACCCTTGGTTTTCCAACTCCTCTCACTTCACTTTTAATTATCTCAATTCTATTGGTTATATCTGGTAAGGAAGAAGTTAGATATGACGGGTCCATGAAAGGAGATGAGTTGTATACTCCACGTCTCTCATTGGTGGAAACCTTGAGAATTAATTGGGAAATACATCCAGAATCTAATCAAAACCCACTATAAAATTGTTCTTCTCCACTCCTTCCTTTGATTCCAAAAATAATTCCACAAAATGATATGAGATCATGAAAATTTCAGGCTACAACAAGGCTGTTGCACTCAAATTCTAATAATTCGCTCCTCCATAGAGATGTTCGACACCGTCAACCATTGTGAATCAAACTACTCACCCACAGTAGTATATATAGTCCCTTAACCATTTCTAGAAAATCCATTCCCAATATTGTATATTAAAATTCCTTCTCAATGATAGATAAATCTAGCATCAATTTAACTCCATCATAACCAATACATAATTCTCTATATAGAATTGCTCAACAATCTCTTTGACCTAGAAGAGGTTGATGATTTAATATGGAAAGCATCATATCCAAAGTTAAACCCATCAAACTAAAAACATGAGAAGCAATAAAAGAATTAAAATAAGTTGTATCAAACAATTATTGAATCAAGGTAGAGTTTAAAATAATTGTACCTCTAATGGTGGATGGTTCCAACTGATGATACATCACAACCTAATTAGCTCAAAACAAATTCTTTCCCTCTACACCATCCACTTTACTTTCATGCTGATGAGGTGTGGTACTCCTTGAGTCACCCAAAAAAACTATACTCTGCTGAAGAGGGGTATGCTGCTTCCCCCTCCCCATTGAGGGATAAGAGGATTGTTACCCCAGAAGAGTTTCACAAACAACCATCCTCAGATCATTGTGACTATAACAATGATGATGCCTCGTATACTTATAGTTCTATTATTCTCAAGGTTGTGTTATACTTTCATGCTTGATGTGTTCTGTATAAACACCCTGAAAACATTTTCGCTTACTCTGATTTTTGGGATAATGATTCACCGATCCTTCCATCATATTTTGAGCCATACTCACACCATAGAATAATGTGTCTATATTATTCTTTATCCAATTGTTAGAGTTTCTAGCATTTCCCATGGGTATCAACATTTTTCCTTTTCCTGTAGGTCCCAAAATATCCCATTCATCAATTATTTATCTTATCGCTATTTTGTGTAATCATTTATATCTAACACTGCTATTTTAGAAAACACATCCTACATCCTCACTCCTTAAAAAATACATGCCTTAAAAAATATACTACATTCCACCTTAGGTGAAATATGCACTAAGTTTATATACAGAGATACATATTCTATTACTGAGAGGTTTTTTTGGTTGTGCCTAATGAAATCAGTTGTAAATTAAATTCTGAACATATGATGGTAGAGGTTTTTGTGAAATGAAATTCCTAAAAACCCTCCCATGTCATTACTTCATCCTTTCCAACTTAGACCACCAACTCCCACCACTAACAGACTAGATATTCCAACATATTTCCTGTTAGATTCAATTTTAGTTCCACTGGTGTTACCAAGAATTAAATTTTCCTATTTATTCCGCTCAGCCATTCTTCCTACTTTTTCGGTTCCGAATCAAACATATAGATGGGTGGATTTGGATTTTAAAACATAAACACAATGTCCACATGATTTGGCTAATTAGATTTATGACAACATTCCACAACATGTAAATCATTCAATAAACACTACACTAATGGTTGGTTCACCAAGTGCTCAGGTGCAACCACAATATCAGCAACTTCTTCAGGTTGGACTCCACAATGCCTACCTAATGAAATTTCTATTAAAAAAACTACAATCAGTATTACTACCTTATCAGGAACTGTATTACAATTTCAAATTCAACTTCATTGTACTTATCATAACCCTAATTTCCATAAGTTCACATTTCCCATATTGAACCATTGTTGAAAATTCCACTATGATTTGAAAATAATCCCTTTTTAAAAATAACACATCCATCCACATTTCAAATCCATACATTTTAATATAATTTCCATAATTTTCTGTATTCCATATATTCATATCAAAATAGAAATCATTAATCCCAACGTAATATTCAATCATATTGGGAATTAATTTCTACCATGCATGACATGCTTATCTCATTGACTACACCCACAAAAATGATGTCATTCCCATATAAGTGTTTCAAAGACAATTATGTACCAAATTCCTTGGTTAAGTGATGTTCAACATAAAAGTGTTGGATACATCCATTTATGTAAAACATTTCATGTTATGAAAATCATACACTTTTATACCATCCCAACTCAAGTAATAGACCATGAACGATGCTGACACCATGACTGATAACTGACACCAAGGAACCAAACAACCTGGAAGTCAAGGACCGAACTAACAGATACCACTTGTAATGTGTAATGACCCAATGTTTTTAATGGTAATTTCCTTCCTATAAATATGTTATAAAATTACATAATAATGATCTACTAAGTGATAAGTGACCTTTAAACATAAGTTTGTCACTTCTGTGTTGGTAATTTTGAAAATATGTCATAAACGGTTGTCTTCAAGATGTTTTTTGGAGTCTAATAAAACTGAAATAATTTTTGGTGAATAGTAACCTACCCTTATGAATAGTAACATAGCGTTATGAATAGTGATATACCCTAACTAATAGTAACCTCACCTATGATAGTATAAAAATAATATTCAATTTGGATGTACGATATAACTATATTTTAGAATGAGTTAATGAGTGTTTTAAAACTAGTTTTTTTAATAAATCATTATTTTAAATAAATATTAAAATAATCATATTTAGAAAATTATTTTTGAAAAATTGTCTTCATTTTTAGATTCTACACGTCGAAAAATGGTTAGGGTGAATTTTTGAGATTTTTCTGAAATACTTGATTTTTTGATGAATAGTAAAATACGGTAATTTACCGTATATATGCATTATAAGATAAATAGTCTATTCCTAGCATTATGGCGGATGTCACCACCCATGTTTCGAATTCACATGACCCATTTACTATTACTGATCATGGAATACTTACTATTCTTTGTATTGTGAAGAAATAATAAATTAAGGACTATAATATCATGAATTTCCTCCTCTCCTCCACTATAAAAAACCCCTTCACTCCCTATTCTCTCCATTCCTCTCAAGCTCCATGAATTCTCTAAATTCTTCCCAAATCTCTCCCAATGGTCCTCCACCACGTCCAAAATCTTTTATCCTCCTCAAAATACTAAAACATCTTCGCTTAATAGGTTCTCAAATGAGGAAGTCTCAAGAGGTAAATTCCTCTTCCCAATTTTCTTCTTTTCATTTAGGTTCTTTTCTTTTTTATTTTCATTCCTCACCTCCCTTCACCATAATATTATGATAAATACAGTCACATAAATTTATTATAATTTCTTCATACTAGTGGAATATATCATTATCTTCTCCCCTTTCCCCACCCTTTTATTTGAATGAAATTAAAGCATCGTTTGAGATGTGCTAATTTAGCACATTCAAGGACAACAATTTATCAATATCAATCATTATCTTTAATTCTGGTCATGATACCATTTGTGTTATGTTTGAGCAAGATTATTATATTTGTAACATATATCCTATTTTTGGTTCTGTAATCCTTTGGTTCAAATGGAATTATGTTATAAATCAAAACACATTCTTTGTAATCAAACCCATCGAAAAACAAAAATAGTTATCACTAAGGTTGTATATGTAATAATTCAACATCACTCTAAGTAACCTATTTAAAATTAAAACCATAATATATACCTGATATGAAATAAATAATATAACTTCAATTCTGGACAACCACTTTCATCTTACATATAATCCAAACTTGAATATAAGTTAATTGATCTTTCAAAGCCATGTAAACAAACAAGCCCGAACAATGAAATCGAACCTTGTAACTAATAAAAATAGATTTGAATGGAATAAAAAGCGTTATAATAAATAAATTAAAAATATAAGAGGTTATGGAATTATTAATTAATAAGCCTAATTTTTTTTATTCAGGTCATTAATAACAAGTGGAGAACACCAACGGATTTAAGGTATGGGATCCTCTCCTTTCACTCTTAATCAAGATCGTTTTCAATGATATTCCCTTTTTGTGTAATACCATGTGATGTGGTATGTTTATAAACCATCCCCATACATCCCTAATGTCTTATAAGTTATTATAAACACCTTCTCTCTCTCATAATTCCCTCTTAGGTACTCCCGACACCATACCGGTAAATTGGTAACGAATTCTACTAAAACCTTCTCCGTTCATTTGGGTTGCGAAATCATTATTTAAAAATGGTGTTATCATATCTATTTATGAAAATCATATGAAATCTGGATAGTTTTAAATAATTATAATATCAATACCCTTTCACCACATTCTTTCGGGGATATACATGTTTTTGAAAGATTCCCTCCTTAGAACTTTCTAATAAGAAAACCTGTTTTAAGGGGACTTCCTGAATTTTTACCCAACTTTGAAGTACACTATATCCTATATTATAAGACACCATTGTCCTTGTAAATTATTTAGTTTTATTATTAAAACCTTCTTGGTTCAATTCTGGTTTTATATAAAAGAATGCCTTCTTTACTATTTTAAACTCTCTATAATATTTTCCATAAAACCGCACAAAAATGTTATAATGCAAATGTTTCTAAAGTACATTTCTCATATGTTTTCACTTATCTTTGACACCACTTACCATGTTATATTCCTATTTTACCCTATTACATTCCATGTATTTTCTAATTCATTCCTTACATGGACACTTTCATTATACGTCCATTGGTTATGATTTGTGTCATGATGATGGTACCCAATTCTTTCCATGGGTACCCTTATGTTTGAGTATGGTTGATTGTGTATGATTGTATATGTGGTAAGAATATTCATGGGGAAATAATATTCATGAAAATTTTGAGATGGGTGCGCCCAGATAGTGCTCCAATGCATTGGGAGAGGTTTTGTCTCATGATATGTGATGTGAAACGGGATTAGCGGTTTTCCTTGACCCGTACTAAAATGGGAAACTGGATTAGCATTTAGCCTTGACCCATCCTAAAGATATGATTTATGATTCTAAAAAATTTATATGAATCCATGTTTGTATGATCCCATGCTTATATTAAATGATTTCATAAGTTTCATGCTTTGGATATCATTATGTCGTGCCTCTTAACTCATGTGCTTGAGATGTATCCTTATGTTCGTTCCTTTACTGGGATTTTTAGCTCATCCCTTGGTTCATGTGTTCCCCAGGGTACCCTATGCTGATGTAAGAGATCAAAATAACTTAGAAGCTCTTTATAGAGATTAAATAGTGAATTTTATTTGTTCCATGTTTTATGTTATATGTACCTAGTCTTCCAAGACACTAAACTTAACGATCCTTGGATTTTACTCTGATGATTAGTTATGCTTAAAATAATGAAATGTTATATGTAAAAGGATTGGGTCACTATAGTTGGTATCAGAGGATGGTCTAGTTATATTTGGAGATTAGGAATAGAGAACCTTAGTGAGAACCTTAAGGATAAGACTATGTATAAGAAAACAGTCCTAAATTTTGGTGAGTATAGAGTAAGTGGTTTATCAAGAAAATACATCCATGTCTGGATACGAGCTGGTAGAGGCGGCTCTGGAATAGATGAATCTAGGGGTAAACCCCGAAAACACTGCTTTGAGTTAGACTCGAACGGGAACTGGTGGACGATAATGGGCCTTTCTGCACTCTTGGTTACGACCCTCCCTAGGGATATGATTCAGTAGATTCGTGAGCTTAGTACCAACCATTATTAAGGGGCAAAAAATCCCATAATAATATAAGTTGAGAAATAGATCGGGGATAACCATGTTATAAACCTAGTAATCCAAAGTTAGGATGTACTACTTCTTTATAAGTTTATCATTTAATGTACAATATTTCCTTTTTATGGTCAATAGCTATGTATTCAAGACCTCTAATTATATGTTCTTTTTCTTAGTTAAAGGCGAAAAATATAAGAACACGTTCCAACAACCAATGTGACATGTAATATGATGATTTCCCTAATGACCTGCCTGATGTGATTGAAGCGGGTGCTCAAAATTTCATGGCAGTACTTGATCAGCTGACTCGAGTTATGAATAATAACCTGAATCGGGTAGAAAATCCCCCTCCTCTATGGAAAGATCATGTTGCCGTAGAATCCTTCAAGCAGAAAAGGCCTCCCATGTTTAGCGGGTCTTCTAATCCCCTCCTTGTAGAACAATGGATTAACCCCATTGAAAATATTTTCTCTGTCCTCTACTGCTCAGAAGAACAGAATGTTGTAATGGCAGTCTCTCGTTTTGATGGGGAATCTGATTAGTGGTGGACACTGATAAAAAATATGAAGTCCCAAGAAGAAATTGATTCCATAGATTGGGAGGAAATCAAGAGGATGTTTTTCAAAAAATATTTTCCTCGAACCCACCATCAAAAGATGGAACGAGAGTTCCTTAGACTCATGAAGAAGGAAGATTAGTCCATCGGGGCATATGAAGCGAACTTTACAAGGCTTACAATGTATGTTTCTGGCTTTTTCATGAACACTGAAATCAAGGTGGATCACTTCTTTAGTGGACTAAAGCCAATTCTATGAAAAGTGTTAGCGATTTGAGACTTTGACAACTATGAAGAGATTTTTTGTTGTGCCCTCATGGTTGAAATGGAGATTGGAGAATTCAGTGGTCTCATGGGCCTAGTGTCTGGAAGATGAAAATAGAGAACAACATGGGTGGTTCATCAAACAAATCCTATGATGGAATGAAGCCTTACTTTCCCCTTTGCAAGAATTTTGGGAAGAAGCATCTTGGTGACTATCTCAAGGGAATTGGGAATTGCTTCAAATGAGGAAATTTTGGTCATCCGGATAAGAACTTCTGAAGGGATATGAAAAATCCCGAAAATGATGAATAATAACGGAAGGTTCAGATCAACACTCAACCTACAATGTAGTGTTTTAACTGCAAGGAGCTTAGGAATTATGCGAACAATTTCCGTAAGCTAAGGGTTGTCGGAGGCAATTAGCAACAACATCCAAGGTAACAAGGAAGGGCTTACGCTATCCCTACTACTGATTTGGAGCTGTAAAATGATGTGGTGACAGGTACTCTTGTTATTCACTCATGAATAGAGAATATACTATTTGATTCTAGTTCTATGCATTATTTCATATCTTGAATGTTCAGTAGAACTATTCAAACAAAACCTCAAAATTTGGAGGAAAAGTTATCTGTGGGAACATGAAATGGGGAAATTATTGCATCCCTGGTTTATAACTCCTTCCTGATTAATGTTTGTGGACTGAAACTCCCAGCAAATATTGTCATATTTCCTTTAGTGGAGTTAGATTCTATCTTGGGCATGGATTGGCTATCTTTGTACAAGGCCAACATCAATTGTCAGGAAAGCGATATTACTCTTCACATCCTGAAGCATCCACTGATTCACTACAAGTGCAAGGAGTAAGATGAGTCTCCTTTAGAATCTTCATCTCATGTTTAGATATTTCTTCCTTATGAGCATGCATATCTAGCTCAAATGATTGAGAAAAAATAGAGAATCATGCTTGAGGATATGCCCATCGTGAGGGATTACACTGATGTATTCCCCGAAGAGTTTTCCAGTCTTCCTCCTGACTGAGAGGTTGAGTTCTCAATTGAACTTATCCCTGGATCACTGCCAATCTCAAACACACCTTACAGAATGGCCACCGAAGAGTTGGAAAAGCTGAATAAGCAGTTACAGGAGAATATGGAGAAGGTTTTTATACACCCTAGTGCTTCACCGTGGGGTGGTCCAGTCCTCTTCGTCTAGAAGAAGGATGGATAAATGCACCTCTGCATTAATTATCGCGAGCTCAATAAAATCACTATAAATAACAAGTGTCTCCTTCTACGGATAGATGACTTGTTTGATCAGCTTCATGGGGCTAGTTATTTATCTAAGGTGGACCTTCAGTCGGGATATCACCAACTCAAGGTGAAGATGGAAGATATTCCCAAGACTACATTTTTATCAAGGTATGGACACTATGAGTTCATAGTGATTCCCTTCAGACTCACTAATGATCGAACAATTTTCATGGGTTTAATGAATAGAGTCTTTAGAAATTACCTCGACAAATTTGTGGTGGTCTTTATTGATGATATTCTGATATACTCTAAGAGAAAGGAGGAACATGAGGAGAATTTGGAAACTATGTTAAAAACATTGTAATGGGATAAGTTGTATGAAAAGTACAGTAAATGTGAGTTATAGAAGGAGGAATTATCATTCATGAGGCATTTTATCTCCAGTAAAGGGATATCTTTGGACCCTTCCCAGACGAAGGCAATTGAAGAGTGGCCGAGGCCAACTTCTATAAAGGAGATCCGCATCTTTTTAGGTCTAGCTGGGTATTATCAACGATTCGTGAATAACTTTTCATGATTGTCAAACCCAATGACCAAGTTGGCCTGGATTGGAGTAAAGTACGTCTGAACACAAGAATGTGAATATTGTTTCAAGGAATTAAAAAATAGGCTTATCACCGTGCTGGTACTCACACTCCCTTCAAGTGGAGAACTCTTTGTGGTGTATAGTTATGTTTCTAATAAAGGCTTAGGTTGTGTGCTAATGCAAAATGATAAAGTGATAGCCTATTCGTCAAGGAATCTGAAAATCCATGAGAAAAACGATCCCATGCATGATATGGGGTTGGCGGCTGCGATCTTTGCATTGAAAATCTGGCGGCATTATCTCTATGGGGAAAATGTGAGATATATACTAACCACAAGAGTCTCCAATATATATTCACGCAGAAAGAGCTTAATATGCACTAGCAAAGATGGATAGAGCTCATCAATAATTATTATGGCTCAATCCACTACCATCCCGGTAAGGCAAACAAGGTGGCAGATGCTCTAAGTAGAAAGGATCCTGCATCTTTATCAATGATGAGAATTAAAAAGGTTCTGATCTTCTTAGATTTTCAAAGGATGTACAAGGGAATCATTAAGGGAGGAACATCATCAATCCTTTCTCAAATGATTTCTCAACCATCCCTCATGGTGAAAATAAAGGTTGCTCAAAGAAAGGATGTGGAAATTCAGAAAATGTTGGAAGCTGTTAAAAATTGGAAATCATCCCATTTCAAAATTGATGAGGAAGGAGTTGTATGTTTTGGGACACTATTATGTGTACCATATGATCCAGACAAAAATAATGAGCTATTGAATGATACACATAGCTCGACCTTCTCTATCCATCCTGGGAGTAACAAAATGTACTGTGATCTCCGAGAACACGTCTCGTGGGATAACAGTAAGAAGGAGATTGTGGAATATATATCAAGGTGCATGGAATGTCATCAAGTTAAATCTAAGTGACAAAAGTATAATGGTATGATGAATCCATTGCCTATACCCTTGTGGAAATGGGAAAATGTTACTATGCACTTTGTCACACGTCTCCCGAAGACGTCGAAGGGAAATAATGCAATATGGGTTATGGTTGACCGACTCACCAAGAAATCCCATTTCATTGCTCTATGGGAAGATCTCGTGCTTTAACAACTTGAAAAGTTAAATGTGAAGGAAGTGGTGAGACATCATGATGTTCCACTCTTAATTGTCTCTGACCGTGATCCAAGGTTCACATCTATATTATGGAAGAGCCTTCAACATTCATTGAGTACTGAATTAAATTTCATCAGGCCCTATCACCCCCAAACGGATGGACAGTCTGAAAGAACTATTCAGATGCTTAAAGATATGATTATAGCCCACTCTATAGAATTAAAAGGAGGATGGTATCATCATCTTCGATTGGTTGAGTTATCGTACAACAATATCTTCCACTTGAGTATTCAGATTGCTCCATATAAAGCTCTGTATGGAAATCAATTTATAACTTCAACCTGTTGGTATGAAGTTGGAGAAAGAAAGCTACTTGGACCCAATCTTGTTCATGAGATGACAGAGAAGGTTAAAGTCGTCCAGAAACACATCAAAGCTGCTCAAAGTTGGAAAATGAGCTCTGAGGAAAACCGTCATAGGGACTTGGAGTTTGACGTTGGAGATAATGTCTTCCTTCGAATATCTCCATGGAAGAGAGTCATGTGATTCGGGAATAAGGGAAGCTATGCCCAAGGCATATTGCCCCATTTGAGATCCTTGACCACATAGGAGTCGTGGCATATCAGCTTGCACTTCCACAAAATATGGCTCGAGTTCATGATGTTTTCCATGTATCACACTTGAGGAAGTACATACCTGATCCCTCACATGTACTATACTCCATGATGGTGCAGCTGGAAGATGATCTCTCCTATGAGGAGAAACAAGTAAAGATTATGGATCAGAGAGATAAGGTCCTACGCAAAAAGACAACACATCTTGTCAAAGTGTTGTGGAAGAACCATTAGTTTGAGGAAGCAACATGGGAGCTGGAGGAAGCAATGATGGAAAAGTACCCATATCTGTTTTTGGCCTAGAATGTAAAATGAAATTTCAAGGGTGAAATTTCTTACGGGGGGAAGAATGTAACGACTCAATGTTTTTAATGAAATTCCATTCTTATATATATGCCATAAAATCACATAATAATTAACTAATAAGTGATATGTGACCTTTAAACACATGTTTTTCACTTCTGTGTTCGAAATTTTGAAAATCTGACATACACGGTTGTGTTTAAGACGTTTTTTGGAGTCTAATAAAACAAAAAAAAATTGGTGAATAGTAATCTACCCTTATAATAGTTACATACCCTTATAAATGGTGATATACCCTAATTAAAATTTACCTCACCTATCATAGTATAAAAATAATATTCAAGTTGGAATTACGATATACCTATATTTTAGAATTAGTTAATGAGTGTTTTAAATATAGTTTTTTATAATAAATTGAGATTTTAATTAAATATTAAAATAATCATATTTAAAAAATTATTTTTGACAGATGGACTTAATTTTTGTATTATACACATCAAAGAATGGTTAGGGTGAATTTTTGAGATTTTTCTGAAATACTAGATTTTTTGATGAATAGTAACATACAATAATTTACTGTATATATACATTATAAGCTAAATATACTATTACTAGAATAATTGATGATGTCACCACCATTAGTTAGAATTCACATGATCCATTTACTATTCTAGGTCATGGAATAATTTCTATTCTTTAACATGTGAAGAAATAATAAATTAAGGATTATAATATCATGAAATCCCTCCTCTCCTCCACTATAAAACCCCCTTCACTTCCTCTTCTCTTCACTCCTCTCAAGCTCCGAGTATTATCTAAATTCTGCCCAAATATCTCCCCAAGGTCCTCCCCCACATCCAAAAGCTCTTAGCCTCCTGAAAATACCATAACCTCCCCCATTAATAGGTTCTCAATGGAGGAAGTCTCAAGAGGTAAATTACTATTCCCAAATTTCTTCTTTTCTTTTGAGTTCTTTTATTTTTTATTTTCTTTCATCACATCCCTTAACCATAATAGTATGATAAATCCAGTACAATACATGTACTTTAATGTATTAAAACTAGAGGTATATTTCATTATATTCTACCATTTCCCCACCCTTTTATTTGAATGAAATGAAAGCACCATTTGAGATGTGTTAATTTAGCACATTCAAGGACAACAGTTTATCAATTTCTATTATTATATTTTATTCTCGTCATGAAACCATTTGTGTTATGGTTTAACTAGATTATTATATATGTAATATATATCCTATTTTTGGTTCTGTAATATTTTGGTACAAATGGAATTAAGTTATAAATAAAAACACATTCTTTGTAATCTGACCCACTGAATTACAAAAACAGTTATCACTAAGGTTATATATGTAATAATTAAACATCACTCTAAGTATCCTAATTAAATTTAAAACCATGTAATCTAATATATATGAACTAAATAATATAACATCATTTATGGACATCCACTTTCATCTTACATATAATCCAAACTTGAATATAAGTGAATCGATCTTTTAAAGCAAAGTAAACAAACGAGCCCGAACAATGATATCGAACCTTGTAACTAATAAAAAAGGATTTGAATGAAATAAAAAAGGATATATTAAATAAATTAAATATAGAATATTTTATGGAATTATTAATTAATAACCATAATTTGTTTATTCATGTCATTAATAACAAGTGGAGAACACCAATGGATTTAAGGTAAGGGATCCTCTACTTTCACTTTTAATCAAGATTGTTTTCTATGTTAGGACTTTTTTGTGTAATTCCATGTAATGGGGTATGATTATACACCATCCCCATACTTTCCTAATGTCTTATAAGTGATGAGAAACCCCTTATCTCTCTCATCCGGCCCTCTTAGGTACACCCAACACCATGCCGATAAATTCGTAACGAATTCTACCCAAACCTTCTTTGTTCTTTCGGGTTGTCTTATCATTCTTTAAAATTGATGTTATCATATCTATTTATTTGAGTCTTATTAATTCTGGATTTTTTTTAAAATATTAAAATATCAAGACCATTTCATCACATTCTTTCCGGGATATACATGTATTTGAAAGATTCCCTCCTTAGAACTTTCCAATAAGCAAACCTGTTTTATGGGGACATCCTGAATTTTTACCCAAATTTGAAGTGCACTCTATCCTCTGTTATAAGACACCATTGTCCTTGTAATTTCAGTATTATTATTATTATTATTAAATCCTTCTTATTTAAATTCTAGTTTTATATAAAATAATTTCTTCTTTATTATTTTAAAATCTCTATAGTATTTTCTATAAAACCGCACAAAAATGTTTTAAAGCTAATGTTTCTAAAATACATTTCTCATATGTTGTAACTTATGATTGACACCACTTACCATGTCATATGCCTATTTTACCCTATGATATTCCATGTATTTTCTAATTCATTCCTTACATGGACACTTTCATTATACCCCCTTGGGTTATGATTTATGACAGGATGGTGGTACCCAATTCTATCCATGGGTACCCTTATGTTTGTGTATGGTGGATTATATATGATTGTATTGTGGTAAGAATATTTATGTGACAAGAATATTCATGAAAATGTTGATATGGGTGAACCCAGATATCGCTCCAATGCATTTGGTAAGGTTAAGTCTCATGAGATGCGATGTGAAATGGGATTGGCGGTTAGCCTTGACCCGTACTAAAATGGGAAATAGGATTAGCGGTTAGCCTTGACCCGTACTAAAGATATGATTTATGATTCTGCCACATTTATATGCTTCCATGCTTTTATGATCCCATGCTTATATTAAATGATTTCATAAGTATAAGGCCCTAGCCTTAAACCTTACTTAATATTGAATTAAATGAATAATTCACGTCGAGGATCTTTTCAGGTTTAGAGTTTTAGAGAATTAGAACATAACTATTACATCTTAAAAGATTACAAAGTAGACACTTCTACTAAGTCTCCATAAAATAAAAACTCTTTAAAAGAAACATGTATAGTTCCATGTTTTAGGTAGCATGACTTTCCCTTGATCCCATCCATGACCTTATTCCACTTTAAGTCCTGTGAAAAACATTTCGAAAAACTTGGGGTGAGCATAAAAAGCTCAGTAAGGGATACAAAAAGAATGAAAACTGTTAGTTTTTTAAACATCAAGTAAACCATTTATACTATATCAAATTAATGCCTTCACCTTCATGAAGTAGTAAAAAAAATCTTCACTGAATAAAGTATCATTAATTACCTTTTTGTAACCAAAGGACTACCATAAAACCCATATAAAGAACACATAGAATATATAAAGGTAACTTGGGACATAAACATACTTAAGTGGAATAACCATACGGTTGACTTCCACACATATCACTTAATGGAATAGCCATACGGCCAATTTCCATACATACTTAATGGAATAGCCATACGGCCGACTTCCATACCCAATGCATTGGAGGTTATAACGTAACCACCCGTCCTGGTATTCATGGAACCACCCGTCATATGGTTTATAACGTAACCACCCGTTAAAATGTCCAAGTGCCAATATAAAATCATAAAACATAAAACCAATATAAAGGAATGATAACATTTCCACATTTCAATCACAATATATCATAAATATATTGACATAATAGAATCCTTTTTCAAAACCATTTTCAATACCAAAATACATAAAAGAGTATATGGTATTTATTTTATTCTAAAAACATTACGTCTTGTTGAGAAATCCAAAGATCAAATAATACTCATGGCGGCGGAAAAGGTCATTTTTGCCGCGTACGTTAAAAGAAACATTCCTTTTTGTCGTTTTGTAAAACGCTTCGTAGAAAAAGATTCTTTTTGTATAAAAGTAAAAGTAAAATGTGTTTATACACCGTATAAGAGAAAGTAGTGTATAAAACGAAATATGCCTCAATGAACGGAGATTGAGACGAAGTCCCTTACCCTGGGTCCGACTTGACTCGATCGTTCTTTAACGTCCTGAATAATAAACTTGAGTTAATTTATACTTGATTAAGAACCTTTTTAAAGTTCATTATTCTTTTTATATCACTTATTTCCATGTTATAAACATTATGTAACCATTTAAGTTAATAATGTTTGTTTTTTCAATATTTGTTTCTTAAGTCGAAAGTTGACTTCTTACAATTACATGTTGTTCATGTGGTCAAATGTTCTTTATATCCAGAATGAAATTCCAGATTTGGATATAATATGTATCATATATATCCAGCATATACATGTATTTATAATATTACATAATCATTTAGAGGTAATAAATGAAATGCACCGTTCATGGAGACGGTAAGTCGTACGTACGCATGAACGCTACTTTAATTTCTTTGTCATATTAATGGAATTAAAACTAAATGAGAGGTATGTATATTTTAATTCCAGAATTATATTCATCACTTAGATATATCATTAATTATATATATCCATTATATACATGTACTTTTAATAGTACATTACATTTGGGGATAAGAAATGAAATGCACCGTTCATGGAGACGGTAAGCCGTACGTACGCATGAACGCTACTTTCATTTCTATCTCATACTTTAATGGAAAGAAATAATAATTATATAGAGGTATATTATAATTCCAGTATAACATCATATATAATAACTTTAAATCCATCCTCTACACGTCCCACATATGGCATTAACGAATCACATCACTTTGAGGTGGCGGTAGTCCGCACTTCCTTAAATGAAGATATCGTGTTTACCCATAATGGAAACCATAAAGGTATGCCAAAAATGAAAAATACAGAAGCTTAAAGAAAACATAAACATATTATATATCATATATAAAAATAGTGACATCATAATGGCCACCCTTGAAGGTGTTAAATGTGTATTGAACAATCATCATTTCGGGAGGCAGAATTTCGCTATCCACGGAAACCGTATGTTCTTTAACCATTTGATGTAGTTGTGTGAGAGTGTAGCTCAAATAAATATTATAACAACATCCTAGTATATTTAAGATACTGGTGTTGTTACAAAAGATGTAAATAAAAAGAGTTTAGAGGGTTGGAGAAGCAAAATAAAACAAATGAACAAGAGAGAATGAATTACCTTTAAAAGTGTAACTCCCTTTTGATTTGAGCCTAAAGGCTTACTTTGAAAGGATTCTGCCTAAAGGGAATCCTCTAGGATGAGTAGAGGGATGTGGAGAGAGTAATTGGGCAGGGTTTGGCCGAGCCAAAGGCTTGAGAAGTGTGTGTAATGAGTTAGAGGTGGGGGCCTTTTATAAGAGGAGAGGAGGGGCACTTTTGGAAAGTGAAGAAATATTACTTTATTTGAAAATGTTTTTCGGTTTTAAAAGGTCCCACATTGATATAATTCGTGGATAAGGTGATAAGGGTTCGAAATCCACTCATCCAATTGGTTTTGGACATCTGTAGGTTTTAGAATTTTCATTATCTTTCCATTTTATTTAAATCATCAAATTATGATGTCATCGCTGCATCATTATTATGTCATATATAATTTAATTTATTTAATGTCTAAAAATACTATGATGTAGGGAATCGTTTTAGCTTTCCAATTATTATTTATAATCAAAATTTGGAGTTGTATAACCCTACCTAAAAATTGTTTTAGTAAAACAATTTATGTTAGTGTCATTTTCACTTTAACATTAAATAAAAATATATTAATGTCATTTTCCAACTAAAGTGGCTACATGGGGTCCCCAAGTTGGCCCATGGCTTGTCTTGGTCGGCCATGACTCACCCAATATGTGTAGGACAAGTTTCATGGTGTTTTCACATTCTTATAATACCATTTTTACCTTAAACTACACTAATTACCTCTAATCGCGATTAATGAAAAAAAAGTTACTATTCACCAAAAAATATTTTAATCCCATTGAACCACATTTTAATTCTTAATGACAACCATGTATGTAAGATTTTAAAAATTCAATACACATTAGTGGTAAACTTTCATTTAACTGAAAAATCAGTTTGCTTGATTACCACTTAGTGGTTTCACTATTCATCAAAAATTGAAGTTTTTCAGAAAATTACCAAAAATTCACCCTAAGCTATATTTGATATTCCGAATTCAAAAATGAAGTACATTTTACAAAATTCAAAACATATAAGTCAAATTAATTAATTTAATAATTAATTCCCGCTGTCATGACAAATAGCGTGTTTTTGTGAAACAATAAGTATCAAAAGATTGACACCAGTTTAAGTCCAATTTCAAAGTGAAATAGATTCCAATGACCACCATCGGATTAATTGGTAAAAATATTTTCTAATTTCACTTTAAAATCAATTAAAATAATAATCTAATCATATAAATAATTTAGATTAAAAAGAGGGTTTGAATTAAAATACAACATTTTACACTATTCATAAAAAAATGATCTTTATCAGAAAGGTACCAAAAATTTACACAATGTAAATTTTGATGTCCCGATTCTAAAGAAGAGTTATATTTGGTCCAAAATAAAGTATAAGAGTGATCAAAACTATATTTAATTACGGTTCACCATTAAAAGGTGATAAGTGAACCTTTAGTGAAAATTAGAGTATATATGCCCTAAAATTGAACTCTTTCTGTATTTTAAGCCTTTATCATTTATTGGGAAAATGTATAAACATTTAAAAACATATCTAATCATATTTTAGTTATTTCTATCCATTCCCGCCAGTACAATGGCTACTTGTTAACTAACATTTAAAATAATATTATTTTATTACTAGTGTGCTACGTAAGTTTCAAAGAAACTCATCGTTGCGTATCGGGTACGCTATCGAACATAGAAACCCCTTTAAAATAAAATTAATATTTAATTCGTAAATATTAATAAATATGAAAATTCTTTATTCTTTATTTACCTGGGATGTTACATCCTTCCCCCCTTTTGGGAATTGCGTCCTCGCAATTTTATTCACTTATCAAAATAAGTGGGGGTATTTATCCCTCATAGCATTTTCAGATTCCCACGTTGCCTCTTCAATCACATGGTTTTTCCACAAAACCTTTACCTGATGAATCACCTTATTTCGTAACACTTGCTCCCTGTGGTCAAGAATCTGGACCGGTTGTTCCTCATAAGATAGGTTCTCTTCTAGCTAAACTACCTCTGGACTCAAAACATGAGATGGATCTGGCTTATACTTTCTCAACATCGAAACGTGAAAAACATTGTGTACCTGAGATAAACTCGGAGGTAAAGCCACCCGGTATGCAACTGATCCAACTCTCTCCAGAATTTTATATGGTCCAATAAACCTTTGACTCAATTTTCCTTTCTTACCAAATCTCATCACACTTTTCCAAGGAGAAACCATGAGAAAAACATGATCACCTACCTCGAAAGATAGATCCTTCCTCCGGTTATCCGCATAACTCTTCTGCCTGCTCTGAGCTGTTCTCATGTGTTTTCTGAATCAACTGAACTTTTCTGCCATATCTTCTGCCAATTCTGGTCCCATCAGCTTCCTTTCACCCACTTCATTCCAAAATGCTGGAGTTCGACACCGCTTCCCATATAATGCCTCAAATGGTGCCATCTGTATACTAGAATGAAAACTGTTATTATATGAAAATTCAACCAAAGAAAGATGTTGGTCCCATCTTCCCTGATAATCCATAGAACAATCTCATAGAATATCCTCAAATGTCTGAATTTTTCGTTCTCACTGCCCATCTGATTGAGGATGAAAAGCTGTACTAAAATTTAATTCAGTACCCAACAACTTCTGAAGGCCTTTCCAAAAGTTAGAAGTAAACCTGGGATCACGATCCGATGCAATGGAGAGAGGAACTACATGTAACCTGACTATCTCTTTATGATACAAACGGGAAAGTTGATCAAGAGAGAAAGTATCTCGTATAGCAAGGAAATGAGCAGATTTGGTCAAACGATCAACAATAACCCAGATTGCATTATTACCTCGAGATGTCCTCGGTAATCCCACAAAAAAGTCCATGGATATGTTTTCCCATTTCCACTCTGGCACTGGTAAAGGCTGAAGCATCCCTTTCGGTAACTGCCGCTCTGCTTTAACCTATTGACATGTCAAACACTTCACAGTAAAATCAGAAATATCTCTTTTCATTCCATCCCACCAGTAATACTCCCGCAGATCTCTGTACATCTTAGTACTGCCCGGATGAACTGAAAACGGGGAACTATGAGCCTCACATAACAACTCATTCTTCAACTGTGAATCACAAGGCACACATAACCTCATCCCAAACCTCAAAACACAAAAACAAACTTATCCAAGAACTCATCGAAAATTTTATTCATAAGGTCCATGCATACAGCAGGTGCATTGGTTAACCCAAAAGGCATAACTACAAATTCATAATGGCCATATCTAGTACGGAACGCAGTCTTCGGAACGTCTGCTTCTTTTACTTTCAACTGATGGTACCCCGACCTCAAGTCAATCTTCAAAAAATACTGAGCTACCTGGAGCATATACCACTTCATTCGATGGCCCAACATCTGCTGAAGTTGTTGCAAATGATTTTACCACCCCTTTCTGCTTGTAGTCTAGCTGCATTCCCCCAGTTGAGTTCTTCGTTGGACACTCATTTTCATGATGACCCATTTCATTACACTTAAAACATCTTATAGTTGGCTTTTCATTTCCTGCTTGATCATCTTCCTTACAGTTACGAGCGATATGACCAGACTTACCACACCGGAAGCACTTACCAGACATGGATAAACATTCTCCAGGATGCATTTTACCACACTTCTCATAGGATGGATATTTCGTTTTCTTACCTCCTTGCTTCTTTGAGGAATTCTTCCCCTTTTCCTGCCAACTAGACCTCTTATTCTGTTGTTTGTCATAGAACACCTGATCATCGGAAAACTCCATTTCCACCTTCTCCGCACATCGAAAACGTTTTTCATAACTTTCGAATTCACGAGAAGCTAAAGCCCTTGGATAATTTGGCTTTAACCCTGAGTAAAAACGGTTTATTTTACTATCAAGATCTCGTATGAAGTTTGGAGCATACCCTGCCAATCGAGTGAACTTTTCTTCATAAGCAGCCACTGAATCATCCTCCTGCCTCAATTCTAGGAACTATTTTTCCATCCTAAGACGAACCACATTAGGAAAATATTTCTCAAGAAACATACCTTTGAAATCGTCCCAGTGAATATTCTCAATCTCATCACTATCCCTTATATTTTTCACCATCGACCACCACTGATCAGCTTCACCTTCAAAACGGTAAATAGCAAGACTAACCTTTTGATGTTCTGAACACCCCATGACATCAAAAATCTTCTCCAGTGCTTTAATCCACCCTTCATCTTGCACAGGGTCAGATGATCCTCTGAATGATGGGGGATGTTGCCTCATGAAATGTTCCACCACTGACATGTTCCTCTACGATTGATCTGGCTGATCTCGTGCATAGATACCACCACCATTTATAGACTGAGTCAACTGTGCCATCACTGCAACAAACTATTCAGTTCCGATTCCGACCATCTGAGGTTGCTGATTTGGAAGGTTATCTTCCTCCTGATGTCGTCCCAACATAGCTGCTTTGTTTCCTCTGCGGAAAACCATTCTGAACACAGAAATATCTTAGGCGAAGCAACATGGTAATCTGTAAATGCTATATCATTTCAATCATATTATAATTTAACACTTTTCTTACTCCTAAAGTTATCTAAACCGACCTCTGATACCAACTATAAGTCCCCAGCCTTAAACCTTACTTAATATTGAATTAAATGAATAATTCACGTCGAGGATCTTTTCAGGTTTAGTGTTTTAGAGAATTAGAACATAACTATTACATCTTAAAAGATTACAAAGTAGACACTTCTACTAAGTCTCCATAAAATAAAAACTCTTTAAAAGAAACATGTATAGTTACATGTTTTAGGTAGCATGACTTTCCCTTGATCCCATCCATGACCTTATTCCACTTTAAGTCCTGTGAAAAACATTTCGAAAAACTTGGGGTGAGCATAAAAAGCTCAGTAAGGGATACAAAAAGAATGAAAACTGTTAGTTTTTCAAACATCAAGTAAACCATGTATACTATATCAAGGGAATGCCTTCACCTTCATGAAGTAGTAAAAAAAATCTTCACTGAATAAAGTATCATTACTTACATTTTTGTAACCAAAGGACTACCATAAAACCCATATAAAGAACACATAGAATATATAAAGGTAACTTGGGACATAAACATACTTAAGTGGAATAACCATACGGTTGACTTCCACACATATCACTTAATGGAATAGCCATACGGCCAATTTCCATACATACTTAATGGAATAGCCATACGGCCGACTTCCATACCCAATGCATTGGAGGTTATAACGTAACCACCCGTCCTGGTATTCACGGCACCACCCGTCATATGGTTTATAACATAACCACCCGTTAAAATGTCCAAGTACCAATATAAAATCATAAAACATAAAACAAATATAAAGGAATGATAACATTTCTACATTTCAATCACAATATATCATAAATATATTGACATAATAGAATCCTTTTTCAAAACCATTTTCAATACCAAAATACATAAAAGAGTATATGGTATTTATTTTATTCTAAAAACATTACGACTTGTTGAGAAAGCCAAAGAACAAATAATACTCGTGGCGGCGGAAAAGGTTGTTTTCGCCGCGTACGTTAAAAGAAAAATTCCTTTTGTCGTTTTGTAAAACGCTTCGTAGAAAAAGATTTCTTTTGTATAAAAGTAAAAGTCAAAGGGGTTTATAAACCGTATAAGAGAAAGTTGTGTATAAAACGAAATATGCCTCAGTGAAAGGAGATTGAGACGAAGTCCCTTACCTTGGGTCCGACTTGACTCGATCGTTCTTTAACGTCCTGAATAATAAACATGAGTTAATTTATACTTGATTAAGAACCTTTTTAAAGTTCATTATTCTTTTTATATCACTTATTGCCATGTTATAAACATTTTGTAACCATTTAAGTTAATAATGTTTGTTTTGTCAATATTTGGTTCTTAAGTCGAAAGTTGACTTCTTACAATTACATGTTGTTCATGTGGTCAAAAGTTCTTTATATACAGAATGAAATTCCCGATTTGGATATAATATGTATCATATATATCCAGCATATACATGTATTTATAATATTACATAATCATTTAGAGTTAAGAAATGAAATGCACCATTCATGGAGACGGTAAGCCGTACGTACGCATGAACGCTACTTTCATTTCTTTGTCATATTAATGGAATTAAAACTAAATGAGAGGTATGTATATTTTAATTACAGAATTATATTCATCACTTAGATATATCATTAATTATATATATCCATTATATACATGTACTTTTAATAGTACATTACATTTGGGGATAAGAAATGAAGTGCACCGTTCATGGAGACGGTAAGCCGTACGTACGCATGAACGCTACTTTCATTTCTATCTCATACTTTAATGGAAAGAAATAATAATGATATAGAGGTATATTATAATTACAGTATAACATCATATATAATAACTTTAAATCCATCCTATACACGTCCCACATATGGCATTAACGAATCACATCACTTTGAGGGGGCGGTAGTCCGCACTTCCTTAAATGAAGATATCGTGTTTACCCATAATGGAAACCATAAAGGTATGCCAAAAATGAAAAATACAGAAGCTTAAAGAAAACATAAACATATTATATATCATATATAAAAATAGTGACATCATAATGGCCACCCTTGAAGGTGTTAAATGAGTATTGAACAATCATCGTTTCGGGAGGCAGAATTTCGCCATCCACGGAAACCGTATGTTCTTTAACCATTTGATGTAGTTGTGTGAGAGTGTAGCTCAAATAAATATTATAAAAACATCCTAGTATATTGAAGATACTGGTGTTGTTACAAAATATGTAAATAAAAAGAGTTTAGAGGGTTGGAGAAGCAAAATAAAACAAATGAACAAGAGAGAATGAATTACCTTTAAAAGTGTAACTCCCTTTTGATTTGAGCCTAAAGGCTTGCTTTGAAAGGATTCTGCCCAAATGGAATCCTCTAGGATGAGTATAGGGATGTGGAGAGAGTAATTGGGCAGGGTTTGGCCGAGCCAAAGGCTTGAGAAGTTTGTGTAATGAGGTAGAGGTGGGGGCCTTTTATAAGAGGAGAGGAGGGGCACTTTTGCAAAGTGAAGAAATATTACTTTATTTGAAAATGTGTTTCGGTTTTAAAAGCTCCCACATTGATATATTTCGTGGATAAGGTGATCAGGGTTCGAATTCCACTCATCCAATTGGTTTTGGACATCTGTTGGTTTTATATTTTTCATTATCTTTCCATTTTATTTAAATCATCAAATAATGATGTCATCGCTGCATCATTATTATGTCATATATAATTTAATTTATTTAATGTCTAAAAATACTATGATGTAGGAAATCGTTTTAGATTTCCAATTACTATTTATAATCAAAATTTGGACTTGTATAACCCTACCTAAAAATTGTTTTAGTAAAACAATTTATGTTAGTGTCATTTTCACTTTAACATTAAATAAAAATATATTAATGTCATTTTCCAACTAAAGTGGCTCCATGGGGTCCCCAAGTTGGCCCATGGCTTTTCTTGGTCGGCCATGACTCACCCAATAGGTGTAGGACAAGTGTCATGGTGTTTTCACATTCTTATAATACCATTTTTACCTTAAACTACACTAATTACCTCTAATCGCGATTAATGAAAAACGTTACTATTCACCAAAAAAATATTTTAATCTCATTGAACCACATTTTACTTCTTAATGAAAACCATGTATGTCGGATTTTCAAAATTCAATACACATTAGTGGTAAACTTTCATTTAACTGAAAAATCAGTTTGCTTGATTACCACTTAGTGGTTTCACTATTCATCAAAAATTGAAGTTTTTCAGAAAATTACCAAAAATTCACCCTAAGCTATATTTGATATTCCGAATTCAAAAATGAAGTCCATTTTACAAAATTAAAAACATATAAGTAAAATTAATTAATTTAATAATTAATTCCCGCTGTCATGACAAATAGTGTGTTTTTGTGAAACAATAAGTATCAAAAGATTGACACCAGTTTAAGTCCAATTTCAAAGTGAAATAGATTCCAATGACCACCATTGGATTAACTGGTAAAAATATTTTCTAATTTCACTTTAAAACCAATTAAAATAATAATCTAATCATATAAATAATTTATATTAAAAAGAGGTTTTGAATTAAAATACAACATTTTACACTATTCATAAAAAAATGAACTTTATCAGAAAGGTACCAAAAATTTACACAAAGTAAATTTTGATGTCCTGATACTAAAGAAGAGTTATATTTGGTCCAAAATAATGTATAATATTGATCAAAACTATATTTAATGACGGTTCACCATTAAAAGGTGATAAGTGAACCATTAGTGAAAATTAGAGTATATATGCCCTAAAATTGAACTCTTTCCGTATTTTAAGCCTTTATCTTATATTGGGTAAATGTATAAACATTTAAAAACATATTTAATCATATTTTAGTTATTTCTATCCATTCCCTCCAGTACAACGGCTACTTGTTAACTAACATTTAAAATAATATTATTTTATTACTAGTGTGCTACGTAAGTTTCAAAGAAACTCATCGTTGCGTATCGGGTACGCTATCGAACATAGCAACCCATTTAAAATAAAATTAATATTTAATTCGTAAATATTAGTAAATATGAAAATTCTTTATTCTTTATTTACCTGGGATGTTACAATAAGTTTAATGTTTTTGATATAATTATGTCGTGCCTTTTAACTCATGTGCTTGAGATGTATCCTTACGTTCATTCCTTTACAGGGCTTTTTAGCTCATCCATTTGTTCATGTGTTCCCCAGGGTACCCTATGCAGATGTAGGAGCTCAAACTATGTTAGAATCTCTTTACAGAGATTAAATAATGATGTTTTTTTAGTTCCATGATTTATGTTATATGTAACAAGTCTTCCATGACACTATACTTAACGATCCTTGGCTTGCACTTTGATGATTATTTAAGCTTAAAATAATGAAATGTTATATGTAAAAGGCATGGGTCGCTATATAATGACCCACCCATTTTTCATTGGCTTTGATAATGTGGTGAGATGCTACTTGGCCTTTTCCGACATTTCCATAAATGTTGAGGGATTCAAGAACATATAGGTAATTATTCCCCCTTCGAATAAAACCAACCAACCAAAAAAGCATAACTAACCACAACTATATGATTAATTTAAACAAGGAATACCAGACAACCAATATCTTCCATAGCCATTCCTAAAAATCAATATAACTACATCATAAAAATATCCCAAAATCAGAGTAAAATGATGAACAATCAATGAAAAGACCCAAATGAAACCATTACACACTCAATGCTTCCAGACCATGCTCTCTCCTGCATTAACAAAATACCATCCATGAATCATGATGAACTGCTAGAAAAATGAGATGCCTTACCCTTAACCATGACCCAGAAATCAACATCTAAAAAAGCACCAATGTTCCAATGTAGGGGGTGAGTAAAATTAATCAATAGGTTTTCCATAACATACATCCCTACAAACAACATTAGGATATAAACATTATAACATCTATATAAAGAAATTAATACAAAACAACAATGAGTGAAAAATTATCATGCAATCCAAATAGGCCCTCCCCAAGCCATTTTAACCGAAAATAGGACAATATGTGTGAATGAAAAATAATAATCTATTTTACCATCACTCAATATCACTAAAATTTCAACTTTTCTATCCACACACATAATCATGAACATCTTCATAATGTTTCACACTCTAAAGCCAGTGTAACAATCACGGTAGAACATCTTGTCCAATGCTCATTTAATGCATTCCCAATCTAGTGGTTCTTCCCTCTCACATATCCATGATGTTGGACCATCTATCCAAAATACATCCCCTTTCTAAAATCTCATTATCCCAACCAAGGCAGAAAATGCTCAATCCAATTAACAAACACAAACACTTACTAAAGCCACAAAAATATGCAAGAATAATTTCACAACAAACCTATCCCTTATTTCATTAACAATGAAAATTTCTATTTCAATGAAACATCATATTTATTTAAACCCTTTTTAAAAATCCATTTTCATAATCCAAACCAGTCAACCGATTTTACAATTGAAATTTTCAAATCCAACAATGGTAAAGAACATTTCACTGAAATCACCCATTTCACCATAATACAGAAAACATCACAAAGGGGATTTCAATCAAGATTAAAACATCATAATAATTAATTAATTTCAAGAAAAATAATTTTATTGAAACCAAGTATTATATTTATATATCAATTGAGTCTAGAGAAAATACACCACCGTAGGGTTTTGGTGAAATTGACATACTCACAACTACACATCAAATCCAAGTGAATTCTCACCCGAGACCACCTTAGATCCTTTTTACTACGACAAAAAACAACTAATATCCACTTTTTTTAATCAAAAACCAAATATCTATATTAAATGTGTGTATATCTATAAAATCGATAGAGATGGATAACTAGATCTATGAAGCACAAAGAAATAACTAAGAGAAAAGGCCTGCTGGAAGAGAATCTCCTTTACCGCACCTTGAATCGCCTTCGTATAGCTTCCACAGTTAGTGGGAGAGACCCCATAACTATAAGGCCCCAGCCTTAAACCATACTTAATCTTGAGTTATTACAAGATTACACGTTGAGGATCTTTTCAGGTTTAGAGTTTTAGAGAATTAGATCATAAAACCTGCATTACATTCCACATATAAACAAAGTGGTTACATAAAGATAGTATTCTTCATTCCCATCAATGGAAACACTTTTAAAATAAAACATGGATTATTTCTTGACACATCCTTGACTCTATCATCTTATCATGTACCTTTCCCTTGACCTGTGAAAAACATTTCAAAAACTTGGGATGAGCATAAAAACTCAGTATGGGTTATAAAAACATGGGAAGGAAACATGAGTTCATATATACATAAGAATGAAATCATACTATACCCATAAAACATAGGAACTTTAACATACCTCATAAAATCATGAATAAATCATATAAATCATAAGACATAAAGGTAACTTGAGGCATTCATATCATTCTTACGTAGGGAGTAACCATCTTGGTTACGTTTGGAATACCCATCACAGTATATTCCCTAAAATCTCTTCGGAGAAACCTCAACGTTTCACTCCTTCGCGTTACCCAATGCATTGGAGAGCTATAACGGGCTCACCCGCCCTTAGTTTATCACGGAACCACCCGTCTTCATAATAATGCCCAAGAACCATAACATAATCATATCACATAAAACATGCATAAAGGAAACATAAAATTTCCACATTTCAATCACGATATATCAATACAACACATTGATATAAAAACATTATGAAAACCATTTTCAATACCAAAATAAAAGAAAAGTAAAACATGGTATTTATTTTTCTTTTAAAAAGAAGGTATGGCTTGTAGAGGAAGCCGAAACTCAAATAACGGTCACGACGGCGGAGAAGTCGTTGTCTTCGCATACGTATGACAAAAACATTCCCTTTTGTCGTTTAGTAAATGCTTCGTATAAAAAAGATTCCTTTTGAATAAACATAAAAGTCAAAGGGGTTTATACACCGTATAAAAGAAAGTTGTGTATAAAATAAAATATGCCTCAACGAAAGGAGATTGAGACGAAGTCCCATACCTCGTATCCGACTTGACCCGACCGTTCTTTAATATCCTGAATAATAAACTTGAGTTAATATCTACTTGCTTATGAACCTTTTTCAAGTTCATTATTCCTTTTATACCATGTTATGAACATCATGTAATCAGTTATGTTAATAATGTTCATTTTGTCGGTATTTGGTTCTCAAGTCAAAAATAGACTTCTTACACTTACATGTTGTTAATTTGGTCAAAGGTTCATTATATCCAGAATGGTATTCATGATGTAGATATCATATATGTCATATATATCCAGTACATACATGCATTTATAATATTACATAATCATTTAGAGGTAAGAAATGAAATGCACCGTTCATGGAGACGGTAAGCCGTACGTACGCATGAACGCTACTTCCATTTCTATTTCATATTTTCTGGAATGGAATCATAATGATATAAGAGTATATTATAATAACATATATAATATCAATAACTTTATCCTTTACATATCCCACATATGGTATTAACGAATCAAATCACTTTTAGGGGGCGGTAGTCCGCACTTCCAAAAATGAAGATATCGTGTTTACCCATAATGGAAACCATAAAGGTATGCCCAAAATGAAAAAAACAGAAGCTTAAGGAAAACATAAAAATATTATATATCATATATAAAAATAGTGACATCATAATGGCCACCTTTGAAGGTGTTAAATGAGTGTTGAACAATCATCGTTTCGGGAGGCAGAATTTCGCCATCCAAGGAAACCGTATGTTCTTTAACCATTTGATGTAGTTGTGTGAGAGTGTAGCTCAAATAAATATTATAACAACATCCTAGTATATTTAATATACTGGTGTTGTTACAAAATAATTAAATAAAATGAGTTTAGAGGGTTGGAGAAGAAAAATAAAACAAATGAACACGAGAGAATGAATTACCTTTAAAAGTGTAACTCCTTTTGATTTGAGACTAAAGGCTTCCTTTGAAAGGATTCTGCCAAAATGGAATCCTCTAGGATGAGGAGAGGAATGTGGAGAGATTAAATGGGCAGGGGTTGGCCGAGCCAATGGCTTGAAGAGTGTGTGAAATGAGGTAGAGGTGGGGGCCTTTTATAAGGGGAGAGGAGGGGCACATTTGGAAAGTAAAGAAATATTACATTATTTGAAAATGTGTTTCGGTTTTAAAAGGTCCCACATTGATAGAATTCGTGGATAAGGTGATAAGGCTTCTAAATCCACTCATCCAATTGGTTTTGGACATGTGTTGGTTTTAGATTTTTCATTATCTTTCCATTTTATTTAAATCCTCAAATAATGATGTCATCGCGGCATCATTAGTATGTCATAAATTATTAAATTTATTTAATGTCTAAAAATTATAAAAAAATACTATGATATAGTAAATCTTTTTAGCTTTCCAATGACTATTTATAATCAAAATTTGGACTTGTATAACCCCACTTAAAAATTGTTTTCGTAAAACATATCATGTTTGTGTCATTTTCACTTTAACATTAAATAAAAAGTAATTTATGTCATTTCCCAACAAAAGTGGATCCATGGGGTCCCCAAGTTGACCCATGGCATGTCATGGTCGGCCATGACACAACCAATGAGGTTGGGACATGTGTCTAGGTCATTTCATATTATTAAAGCAATATTTATACCTTAAACTACACTAATTACCACTAATCGCGATTAAAAACTTAATAAGTTACTATTCACCAAAAAATTATTTTAATCTCATTGAACCACATTTTACTTCTTAATGACAACCATGTATGTCGGATTTTCAAAATTCAATACACATTAGTGGTAAACATTCATTTAACTGAAAAATCAGTTTGCTTGATTACCACTTAGTGGTTTCACTATTCATCAAAAATTGAAGTTTTTCAGAAAATTACCAAAAATTCACCCTAAGCTATATTTGATATTCCGAATTCAAAAATGAAGTCCATTTTACAAAATTCAAATCATATAAGTCACATTAATTAATTCAATAATTAATTCCCGCTGCCAGAGCAAATAGCGTGTTTTTACAAAACAATAAGTATCAAAAGATTGACACCAGTTTAAGTCTAATTTCAAAGTGAAATTGATTCCAATGACCACCATTGGATAAAATTGTAAAAATATATTCTAATTTCACTTCAAAACCAATTCAAATCATAATCTAATCATATAAATAAATTATATTAAAAAGTAGTTTTGATGTAAAATGCAGTATTTTTCACTATTAATTAAAAAATGAACATTGTCAGAAAAATACCAAAAATTCACACAAGGTAAATTTTGATGTCCCAATCATAAAGAATAAGTTTATTTTGACAAACATAGTTTATAAAATTGTCAAAATATAGATTCAAAAATGGTTTTCAATCAAAAGGCAGTAAACCAATCTTTTAAGAATATTAGTGTATTCCATGCATAAGATTGTATTTATTTTTATTTTAAGCCTCTATAACACTATCTTAATTATTAAAAGACGTAGATAAAAATATCTATTATTCATTACTTACTTGGGATGTTACATCCTTCCCCCCTTTAGAAAATTAAGTCCCCGCAATTTATTTACTTATCGAATAAATGGGGGTATTTATCCCTCATTGCATTTTCAGATTCCCATGTTGCCTCTTCAATCATGTGGTTTTTCCACAAAACCTTTACCTGGTGAATCACCTTATTCCGTAACACTTGCTCCCTGTGGTCAAGAATCTGGACCGGTTGTTCCTCATAAGATAGGTTCTCTTCCAGCTGAACTACCTCTGGGCTCAAAACATGAGATGGATCTGGCATATACTTTCTCAACATCGAAACGTGAAAAACATTGTGTACCTGAGATAAACTCGGAGGTAAAGCCACCCGGTATGCAACTGATCCAACTCTCTCAAGAATTTCGTATGGTCCAATGAACCTTGGACTCAGCTTTCCTTTCTTACCAAATCTCATCACACTTTTCCAAGGAGAAACCTTGAAAAAAACATGATCACCTACCTCGAAAGATAGATCCTTCCTCCGGTTATCCGCATAACTCTTCTGCCTGATCTGAGCTGTTCTCATGTGTTTCTGAATCAGCTGAACTTTTTCTTCCATCTCTTCTACCAATTCTGGTCCCATCAACTTTCTTTCACCCACTTCATCCCAGAAAGCTGGAGTTCGACACCGCTTCCCATATATTGCCTGAAATGGTGCCATCTGTATACTGGAATGAAAACTGTTATTATATGAAAACTCAGCCAAAGAAAGATGTTGGTCCCAAATTCCCTGATAATCCATAGAACAAGCTCGTAGCATATCCTCCAATGTCTGAATTGTTCGTTCTGACTGCCCATCTGATTGAGGATGAAAATCTTTACTAAAATTTAATTCAGTACCCAACGACTTCTGAAGGCCTTTCCAAAAGTTAGAAGTAAACCTGGGATCACGATCCGATACAATGGAGAGAGGAACTCCATGTAACCTGACTATCTCTTTAAGATACAAACGGGAAAGTTGATCAGGAGAGAAAGTATCTCGTATAGCAAGGAAATGAGCAGATTTGGTCAAGCGATCAACAATAACCCAGATTGCATTATTACCTCGAGATGTCTTTGGTAATCCAACAACGAAGTCCATGGATATATTCTCCCATTTCCACTCTGGCACAGGTAAAGGCTGAAGCATCCCTTTCGGTTACTGCCGCTCTGCTTTAACCTGCTGACAAGTCAAACACTTCACAGTAAAATCAGCAATATCTCTTTTCATTCCATCCCACCAGTAATACTCCCGCAGATCTCTATACATCTTAGTACTGCCCGGATGAAATGAAAACGAAGAACTATGAGCTTCACATAACAACTCTCTCTTCAACTGTGAATCACAAGGCACACACAATCTCTTCCCAAATCTCAAAACGCAATCATTATCAATGTTGAATTCAGGCAACTTACCTTTCTGAACCAGCTCTACCCTTTTCTGCAACTCACTGTCTTGCTTCTATGCTTGTCTGATTCTATCTGATAGAGATGATCTCACTGATACCTGAAACAAAACAGAAGGACTTCCTGCACCAACAACTTCTATGCCAAAGATCATCAAATCCTTAACCAAAGGATCACGTTCCAAACGCAACATTGTTAATGAAGCATTACTTTTTCGACTCAAAGCATCAGCCACTTTATTTGCTTTTCCCGGATGGTAATGAATTGTGCAATCATAATCTTTGATTAATTCCAGCCATCTCCTTTGTCTCATTTTTAACTCATTCTGAGTGAATATATACTTTAAACTTTTGTGATCGGTATATATTTCACACATTACTCCATACAAATGATGCCTCCAAAATTTTAAAGCAAAAACAACAGCAGCTAATTCCAAATCATGTGTAGGGTAATTTACCTCATGAGTTTTCAACTGTCGTGAAGCATAAGCAATTACCTGATCATTCTGCATTAGGACGCAACCAAGTCCTTTCAATGAAGCATCACTGTATATAACAAACTCACCATTTCTGGAAGGTAGTGCCAAAACTGGAGCATTCACCAATCTTCTTTTCAATTCCTGAAAATAATCATCACATTCTTTTGTCCAGATAAACTTAACACCCTTCCGAGTTAGCTTAGTCATTGGACTAGATAACCGTGAAAAATTTCTAACAAACCTTCGGTAATAGCCCGCCAAACCAAGGAAGCTACGAATCTCGGTTACATTTGTGGGTCTTGGCCATTCTTCCACAACTTTTGTTTTTGCAGGGTCAACAGTTATTCCATCTTTAGAAACAATGTGACCAAGGAAAGAAATTTGTTGCAACCAAAACTCACACTTGCTGAATTTCCCATACAGTTTCTTTTCTTTTAAGGTTTTCAAGATAACCCTTAAATGTTTTTCATGCTCCTCTTTACTTTTAAAAAACACCAAAATATCATCAATGAAAACAACCAACATTTTTCACCTGAGTCAACTGAGCCATCACTGCAAAAAAACTGTTTAGTTTTGATTCTGACCATCTCAGGATACTGATTTGAAAGGTCATTTCCCTCTGTATACCTTCCCAGAAAATTTGTTCTCTTTCCTCCATGAAAAACCATTCTGAACAAACATGTCTTAGATGAAGCAACATGGTAATCTTTAAATGCAATATCTTTTCAAAAAAAAATATTTTTGGATAATCATTTAATAGAATTCTAACTCCTAAAGTTGTCTAAACCGACCTCTGATACCAACCATAAGGCCCCAGCCTTAAACCATACTTAATCTTGAGTTATTACAAGATTACACGTTGAGGATCTTTTCAGGTTTAGAGTTTTAGAGAATTAGATCATAAAACATGCATTAAATCCCACATATAAACAAAGTGGTTACATGAAGATAGTATTCTTCATTCCCATCAATGGAAACACTTTTAAAATAAAACATGGATTATTTCTTGACACATCCTTGACTATATCATCTTATCATGTACCTTTCCCTTGACCTGTGAAAAACATTTCAAAAACTTGGGATGAGCATAAAAACTCAGTATGGGTTATAAAAACATGGGAAGGAAACATGAGTTCATATATACATAAGAATGAAATCATATTATACCCATAAAACATAGGCACTTTAAGATACCTCATAAAATCATGAATAAATCATATAAATCATAAGACATAAAGGTAACTTGAGGCATTCATATCATTCTTACATAGGGAGTAACCCTCTTGGTTACGTTTGGAATACCCATCATAGTATATTCCCTAAAATATCTTCGGAGAAACCTCAACGTTTCACTCCTTCGCGTTACCCAATGCATTGGAGAGCTATAACGGGCTCACCCGCCCTTAGTTTATCACGGAACCACCTGTCTTCATAATAATGCCCAAGAACCATAACATAATCATATCACATAAAACATGCATAAAAGAAACATAAAATTTCCACATTTCAACCACGAGATATCAATACAACACATTGATATAAAAACATTATGAAAACCATTTTCAATACAAAAATAAAAGAAAAGTAAAACATGGTATTTATTTTTCTTTTAAAAAGAAGGTATGGCTTATAGAGGAAGCCGAAACTCAAATAACGGTCACGACGGCGGAGAAGTCATTGTCGATGCATACGTACGACAAAAACATTCCCTTTTGTCATTTAGTAAACGCTTCGTATAAAAAAGATTCCTTTTGAATAAACATAAAAGTCAAAGGGGTTTATACACCGTATAAAAGAAAGTTGTGTATAAAATAAAATATGCTTCAACGAAAGGAGATTGAGACGAAGTCCCATACCTCGTATCCGACTTGACCCGACCGTTCTTTAATATCCTGAATAATAAACTTGAGTTAATATCTACTTGCTTATAAACCTTTTTCAAGTTCATTATTCCTTTTATACCATGTTATGAACATCATGTAATCAGTTAAGTTAATAATGTTCATTTTTTCGGTATTTGGTTCTCAAGTCAAAAATAGACTTCTTACACTTACATGTTGTTAATTTGGTCAAAGGTTCATTATATCCAGAATGTTATTCATGATGTAGATATCATATATGTCATATATATCCAGTACATACATGCATTTATAATATTACATAATCATTTAGAGTTAAGAAATGAAATGCACCGTTCATGGAGACGGTAAGCCGTACGTACGCATGAACGCTACTTCCATTTCTATTTCATATTTTCTGGAATGGAATCATAATGATATAAGATTATATTATAATAACATATATAATATCAATAACTTTATCCTTTACACATCCCACATATGGTATTAACGAATCAAATCACTTTTAGGGGGCGGTAGTCCGCACTTCCTAAAATGAAGATATCGTGTTTACCCATAATGGAAACCATAAAGGTATGCCCAAAATGAAATAAACAGAAGCTTAAGGAAAACATAAACATATTATATATCATATATAAAAATAGTGACATCATAATGGCCACCTTTGAAGGTGTTAAATGAGTGTTGAACAATCATCGTTTCGGGAGGCAGAATTTCGCCATCCACCGAAACCGTATGTTCTTTAACCATTTGATGTAGTTGTGTGAGAGTTTAGCTCAAATAAATATTATAACAACATCCTAGTATATTGAAGATACTGGTGTTGTTACAAAAGAATTAAATAAAAAGAGTTTAGAGGGTTGGAGAAGAAAAATAAAACAAATGAACAAGAGAGAATGAATTACCTTTAAAAGTGTAACTCCTTTTGATTTGAGCCTAAAGGCTTCCTTTGAAAGGATTCTGCCCAAAGGTAATCCTCTAGGATGAGGAGAGGAATGTGGAGAGAGTAAATGGGCAGGGGTTGGCCGATCCAAAGGCTTGAAGAGTGTGTGAAATGAGGTAGAGGTGGGGGCCTTTTATAAGGGGAGAGGAGGGGCACTTTTGGAAAGTAAAGAAATATTACATTATTTGAAAATGTGTTTCGGTTTTAAAAGGTCCCACATTGATAGAATTAGTGGATAAGGTGATAAGTCTTAGAAATCCACTCATCCAATTGGTTTCGGACATGTGTAGGTTTTAGATTGTTCATTATCTTTCCATTTTATTTAAATCGTCAAATAATGATGTCATCGCTGCATCATTAGTATGTCATAAATAATTAAATTTATTTAATGTCTAAAAATTATAAAAAAAATACTATGATATATGAAATCTTTGTAGATTTCCAATGACTATTTATAATCAAAATTTGGACTTGTATAACCCCACTTAAGAATTGTTTTCGCAAAACATATCATGTATGTGTCATTTTCACTTTAACATTAAATAAAAAGTAATTTATGTCATTTCCAAACAAAAGTGGATCCATGGGGTCCCCAAGTTGACCCATGGCATTTCATGGTCGGCCATGACACAAACAATGAGGTTGAGACATGTGTCTAGGTCATTTCATATTATTAAAGCATTATTTATACCTTAAACTACACTAATTACCACTAATCGCGATTAAAAACTTAATAAGTTACTATTCACCAAAAAATTACTTTAATCTCATTGAACCACATTTTACTTCTTAATGACAACCATGTATGTCGGATTTTCAAAATTCAATACACATTAGTGGTAAACTTTCATTTAACTGAAAAATCAGTTTGCTTGATTACCACTTAGTGGTTTCACTATTCATCAAAAATTGAAGTTTTTCAGAAAATTACCAAAAATTCACCCTAAGCTATATTTGATCTTCCGAATTCAAAAATGAAGTCCATTTTACAAAATTCAAATCATATAAGTCACATTAATTAATTCAATAATTAATTCCCGCTGCCAGAGCAAATAGCGTGTTTTTACAAAACAATAAGTATCAAAAGATTGACACCAGTTTAAGTCTAATTTCAAAGTGAAATTGATTCCAATGACCACCATTGGATAAAATTGTAAAAATATATTCTAATTTCACTTCAAAACCAATTCAAAACATAATATAATCATATAAATAAATTATATTAAAAAGTAGTTTTGATGTAAAATGCAGTATTTTTCACTATTCATTAAAAAATGAACATTGTCAGAAAAATACCAAAAATTCACACAAGGTAAATTTTGATGTCTCAATCATAAAGAATAAGTTTATTTTGACAAAAATAGTTTATAAAATTGTCAAAATATAGATTCAAAAATGGTTTGCCATCAAAAGGCAGTAAAACAAACTTTTAAGAATATTAGTGTATTCCATGCATAAGATTGTATTTATTTTTATTTTAAGCCTCTATAACACTATCTTAATTATTAAAAGACAAAGATAAAAATATCTATTATTCATTACTTACTTGGGATGTTACAATAACCCTAGATAACCAAAACCCAGAGTATGGTCTATATAATAAAATATAGGATAAATTTTGGGAAAATCCTATGTGAACGCATAATTAGAAAAAAAAATTATTACTACGCATGGTTATCTCCCACAGCTAGGCAAACTGAACACTAAGTGTGCACATGATACTCCCTTAATAGGGACCCACATGGCTTCCTCACATGGTTAGAAAAACTATTCAAAATCCTAGAGAATCCAACTATCGCACATGCACGGTTTCCATGAGATCCTACATGGTTTCCCCAAACCCTGCTCAAACTGTGCTCCCATAGAAATTATCCCAAACAATTTTGAAACCTTATCATACACTCCAAAATATTACCCAACTACTTTACAAACATAAAATATTCAAGAAATTTGGTTTACATACCACAAACTGAGGGTTCTAAATTTACACACAATGAATCATAAAATATGTAATCCATGAGAATATAGTTAAGAAAATCATCACAAATGATACATTTGTAACTTTGTTTTGTACATTGTGATTCTGATGTACATGGAAGTGAGTATCTTTGAATTCAATATGAAACTCTATTCATTGTTTTAATCTCAAATGGGAGTAACTTATACAATATTAATTAATTAATAAATTCACATATGTTAAAATAAAATATCATTATTAATATTATATCAAATTATAATATAATTAAAAATAAAACGTGCATGTTAAAATGTAATCTAATTTACATTTCATATAATTCATTTAATATGAGGATATAGAATCATAAAAATGTTTATATTAAAAATAAAATTTGGATATATATACATAGACCACAATTCAGTGGGTATACCTAAAAATAATTTTAAAATAAATCATTATCAAATATAAACAAATCAATTTATTCTATTATTATTTCTTGCATGTTATAAAATAGATTCATATATTAAGAATTTAATTGAATCATGTTCTATTTTAAATTACACATTGTTATTGTGGTTTTAGGAAAAAAATTCTTATTTATAAAACATCCTCATGTATGTTAAGGTTGATGATATTGAATCACCCGCCTTTGATCAATAGCAGTTAGAATATATTTTTAAACCTATTTTTATACATAAAAACTCATATAGTCATGGATTTAAAATGTATCCCATTTTTTCCTTTTTCAATCCAAAATTTAATTTCAGAACACAATCATGTTTATTGAACACATTAGGGAAATAATTTGATAAATTATATTATCAATATAATTTTATGAAAATATTTACACAATGTATATTTTGAAAAAATTATTCTTATCCACTCATCTAATGTGAAAATATTTTTTCAAATTATAGGAGTTCATATGACTTCTTATTTTATTTAAAATAAAATCTAATAAATATAGTTTCTATAAGAATAATAAAGTTATTTTTCTTGGTGAATTGCCTCATTATTTTCATTATCATGGATGATTATATATGAATTAACTTTAAGAATTTATTAATTTTTTCCATAAATAGACATAGTATGGAATATATTATAATATAAATTCCAATAATGATTTTGGACCATTACCATTTTCTTTAATGAAAGGGACATATGAAAATTATAAAAGTAATAATTTTTTAGAAAACATTATAATATAACATTTATATTGAATTTTTTAGTAATCTTTTATATGAAATATTTATGTGTATATATTATTTTTACTTATACAGGTCTATATATCTATTATATTCTCATTTTCCATATAATTTGAATTTTTAATTTCTAAATTATCCTGGATCTTGAATTCCATTATCTATCATCAATAATAAAGAGTATGAATATCATTAAAGAGGTAAGGAATCATGCTCTATTTTTAAACATACTATCTAAATAAAGAAATACCCATAAGGTTCCCTCACATCTCACACCCTATCAGTTTATGTATTCTCATATATGATTCCCATATCTTGTCCAATAATTCACTTCTATATAGAGCCCTCAGGAAATCCATCTGAGGGTATCACATTTCTGTCATGGATTAGGATTTGTGTTCTCATTATTATCCTATAGCATAGACATAGGTTATAATATCATAATCCCATACTTTTACACATAGGTTCCACACCTCCCATGTAACACCCCAAGATTCCACGGTACGTTTCCCTTTGAATAATGAAATAGCTTGCATTGTACGCAACTTCGAGATTTAACACACCGCAACCAATCAAAGTAGCCGTTATGAATAGTAATACCAGCTTTTTGAAATTTTGTAAATTTTATCTTTCAAAATGTAATTAATTTTTTGTTTCAGAATATTGAAATTATCATTGGCTGAAATTTTGGTACTTTTCAGATAACTTTTATTTTTCAATGAATATTGAAAATTACTAAATTTTAATTAAAAACAATTTTTTAATCGAAATAATTAATAGTGATAAATTATGAATTTGAGTGGTTTTAAAGTATATTTAGAATATATTTTTACCATTTAATACAATTTTGGTCATTTGACATAATTTCACATATAGACCGGACATAAATAAATGACCATCTATAGATGTTTATTATTTCTAAAAAGCACGATTTTTGTTTTGGCATCGGGAATTAATATTAAATTAATTTCTACAAATTGTGTGTTTTGAATTTGGAAAAATGGATTCCATATTTTTAATCAGTATTTCCAAATTGTGTAAATAAGTAAATTTTTTTTTAGACATTTTGAATAATTACTTCGGTAAATATTTTATTTACCATGGTTAAAGGGTAAATACGGTAAGTAAGGGTAAACAAAATAATATTGTAATAATATTAATTTACCCTAAAACGTGTCATAACCCTATTGGTTGATACATGTACGACCATGGGAATAATTGGGTCGATTTTGGTACCCTATGGAGCCACTTTTAGGTGATAAGGACACATTATATTAATTAAGTTAAAGTAAATACGAAAATTAAATAAGAATATATATTTTAGCAAAACAAATTACGTAGGGTTATATATGTTATCGTTTCTACTATAAATAATCATTAGAAATATAAAATTATTTCCTACATTATTTTATTTTATTTATAACATTTATTCATTGAATGATTAAATATATTTATGACAGAATAATGATGCTGTATTTTCCTTATTAATGAAAGAATAAAACAACTAGTATTACAAATGTTAAAATAAATATAATTTTAATGTATCGATGACATCCAAGAATTTTATTGCTTGATATGACATGTTATTATTGATTAAATGAATTTGGTTCGATTTATCAAAGATTTTATAACTTTAACAAAAATCAATTATTGAATAGTGTCAAAATTGACCTAAATGAGTTTTTAAAACAAATATTATATTATTAATTGATATTCTATTCCTAAAAATCTAAGGCTTTTCCAAAGGACTCATATCATGATTTTTGTATCATTAATGGACCACTTGGGGGATCTCGTGGATGTATATAGTAAGTTTTTTAACTATAAAATATAAAAATATTTTGTGACATGGTAAATGTCAAACTAATTAACTAAGAGTTAAAACTAAATGATAAAGTTTATATATTGACCCAAACCTGTATAAAATCTATTGGTTGAAATTTTTTCGACCCATAACCATATTATAATTTGAATAATACACTTTGGAGCTATTAAAAACTGAATATGAATTTATTATAAATTAATACTTTAAGTTTTTCCTAAAGAGCCCCTCCTCCCCCTTATAAAAGGACACCAATTCAAAAACATTTATCATACCTTAAAAGACTTTTGGTTCGGCCAAAATCTTCCCAAATACCCTCTAAACTATCCTCCCTTAAACCTGGAGGCCATCCTTTAGTCAGAAAGAAAACTCAAGGATCCCTTTTGATAAAATCAAAAGGAGAACCCCAAGAAGATGTAATGTTTTCACCACCCTCTTCCAAGTTCCATTCTTCTTCAACTTCTTCGTTCATTGTTATTTACATTATTAAATAATAACTCCAGTATCATATATATACTATGATGTTATTATAAATATGATAAAACCATATTCTACATTCAATCTATCCTTAGAATGACATGTCACCATATGTGCGTACGTACGACCTACTCTCTCCACGTCGTGGTGTAATTGTTATTCAATACATTATTATTTGGATGGGTATAATAATGATGTTTAATTCATTTAAATAATAAATATAACATGATAATCATTCTTTATATGTGATATACCATTCAATTATATATTATTTTAATACCAAAATAATGATATTGTCGCTCATGCGTACGTACGGACTACCGTCTCCACGAACGTGATGAGATTCATTCCCCCTCGTATCCATGCAAGTATAATTCTCATTTGATGAATAAAAATAATGTTTAAGGACTTGATATAATTCTGGATATGAATTAGATATAACCTATCAATAAAAAACACTGCTTATGATACAAAAAATATGGAATAAAATGAGTCAATTAACACCCAAAATGACGATAATACAAAGATATAATTAACAAAGAAATGTTAAAAGATCATATATGATATCATATTAATGTGTATGATTATTGAATAATTTAATTACAATTATTTCACCATTATAAAGGATTTTATCCTACCCTCGACCAATGAAATGTACAAGGTAAGGGGTTTTCATCTCACTCCTTATTCTCGTGAGATTCGTGCCTTATTGCCACTATTACCTTTTGTGTGGTATGTGTACAACCCATAATTTTATTCTTTGTGTAATAAAAATTAATTTATGTGTATTTACCTATTCATTTTATGATACCTCTTTCATGGGGTGTATGTTTTGAAAGATACCAAATTGGTAAGGGTTTATTTCGCAATCTCTCCATTATCCGAGGTTGTTTATACATAATTATCTACTAGGACTTCTTTATCATCCACATCCATGTTTCATAAATATGTATTTCAAAACATTCTTACTATTTTATAGAAAATGGGTTAAAGTCATTTATAACCTTGTTTGACTTTTTATAAGGGATTTATAAAGTAATCTTTCCGTTGTTTTCCAAACAAGGTCCTTTTTATCCTTTTCGACAGAATTAAGGTATGAATGTTATTTTTTAACTTATACGGCGGGTGCGTCTATTTTACGCCATTATAAAATCTTCGAAGCTTCCATTAAAATTTATAAGAATATTTTGAAATTAAATGTTTTATTTTATATTTATGTGACTTTTAAATGATTTCAAAATGAATATTTTAAGAAATTGTGAAATGTACTCTTTATCAAGATCATAATTTTAAATATTTGAAAGATTTATCTTTGTATATATTTTTAATTAATGTCCATGTTTTCAGAATGATTTTAATGATTTATTTATATGGACATGAATGTTTTGAAATGATATTTATTTTCAAAAAGTTTCTTAAGTGGTATGGGACACTTTGATTCAAAAATCTCTTTCAAATTAAATCCCTTATAAATCTGTGACTTTACAATGATTTCAAAAAATGAGATATTTCTCTCAAATAGTTTTGATTTCATCTATGTAAACATCTTTTGATGGATTTTATGCTTATTTGAGGTTGGTTTATTATGATACAAAACTTCCATATTGTATTTAAGGTTTTGTGATATTTTTGACTATGAATGTGTTATTTTTATACAATTCATGGATTATGGAGAATGTATTGAAATTTCATATGATATTTTTAATACAAATGTTTATGTTATGTTTAAACATGTTCTTATGAGGAATGAATTCGACTTAGTAAGTGATGGGTGGAGACCACTATAGCTCCTCAATGCATCGGTAGGTCTAATGAGACAAATAGTGTCTTGGCCCAAGGCCTTGACAAAATCTTATTTGTAGTCTTGGCACGAGGCCTTGACTATGTTGTTATAATAGTCTGGCATTATGCATTCAATCATTATGAAAGTGGTTATTTATATTGCATGTGATTATTCAACTAGTAGAATATCCATGTGAATAAGTAAATATAATTATTTCATTTTCTCTTTTCCATATTATGCTGAATTTCAACTTCAAAAAGCTTTTGTTTTAGTCATACATTGCCTTAAATGTTTATGCTTTTCTATGAAAGCTTCTGCTATATTGTTATACTTACTGAGCATCTGAGCTCACCTGTTTCAATGTTTTCTTTTTCCTAGGATTTGAAGAAGTAATTTATGAATGACCTGAAGGGATAGTATGAGGGGATATGAAGACAAGATGTTGTTGTAGTTCTTTTACTTTATGATGTAATGTAAGACTTATGAATATATCTAGTGTTTCCAAGGCAACTAAACTAATTGGTCTTTCGAGACTTGATCTTTTGTGATCATGCCAATGTTATGTAATAATCCACCGACTCTGGGTAACTGGTGTCTGGGTGTTTTAGTTAGTATCAGAGAAAGTTTAGTACAAACCTTGGAAGCTAGATTTAGATAAACTCTGATTAAATCACATAGACCTAAGATGGACTTGAAGGATTAGTATAGATGAAATTCCTAGAATTTTGGTATTTTAGTGATTTTGTGAGTTTTCTGAGAAATTCATCCCTGTCTGAATACGAGCAGTTAGAGGCTGCTCTGGAACAAATGTATCTAGGGGTAAAACCTAAAAACACCGCTTTTAGGTAGACTTGAACTCGAACTGGTGCACAACAACGGGCCTTGCTTCACTCTTGGTTACGACACTCCTGTGGGATATGCTTAGGATAATTCTCATTTTATTTACAAATCATTATGAAGCATTTATGATTATATACTAACTCAAAGGAAACATTTTTTATGATTATGGATTATATCCATAAATATTTCAATTTATTTAAAGTGTTTTACAAGTATGGAATTATGTATTTTGATTCATAAACTGATCTAGTTTATGCCATTGTTTAGAAATGGATCCTAGTGGAAGAATTGGAAACTGTTTCAATGCATGCACTCCATGTAGGGATTTCCCTCCTTCTCAATATAATTATAGTGGGGTTGGTGATTCAACTAGTTTTGATCAGCTAATCACCATACTGGGACAACTCACTCAGGTTATGAATAATAACCTTACCCATATGGAGCACCCTGATCTGCAGCGTGGAGGATCAATGTTAGATCGCTTCATGAGGAAACAAACACCAACATTCAATGGGAGTACAAATCCCTTAGTATCTCAGCAATGGATAAATTCCTTAGAGAAAATAATTCATGCCTTGTGGAGCAGCTGAAGGGAAAATGTTTTCATGGCAGTTTACCGCCTCACTGGAGATGCTGATCAATTGTGGTCATTGATTCAAAACATGAAGGGAGATGATGAAGTATCAAATATGGAATGGAGGGAGTTCAATGAGAACTTCGTAGAAAAATAATTTCTTCGTGACCATCGAGCAGATATAGAAAGACAATTTCTGAGTTTGAGACAAAAGAGTGTGAAGAATGTTTCGAAGAATTGAATAGAAGATTAGTCAATGATCTTATATTGACTCTACCATCAGGGAATGAGGGGTTCGTTATTTGTAATGATGCATCGAATAAAGGACTTGGTTGTGTCCTTATGAATTATGATAGGGTTATTGCCTATGCATCATGATAATTGAAAATTCATGATCAAAACTATCATACTCATGATCTTGAGTTAGCAGTTGTGATATTTTCTTTGAATATATAGAGACACTACCTCTATGGTGAAAATTTTGAGATTTATATTGATCACAAGAGTTTGATGTATATTTTCTCACAGGATGAACTCAACATGAGGCAAAGGTGATGGCTTGAACAACTCAAGGATTATGATTGCAAGATACACTACCACCCTGGAAAGGAAAATAAGGTGGAAGATTCTTTGAGCAGAAAGGATCACGGAGTATTGAACAAGATGAGAATTGAAAGGGATCCTATTTTCATGGATCTAGTGAATATGGACATGGGAATAACCATGGAAGGTGAAACATCAATGCTTTTTCGAATGGTTTCCAAATCATCTTTAATAGAAAGGATTAAGAGTTCTCATGTCGATTATGAAGAGTTTAAAAAGAATATTATAGCTGTGAATGATGGGAGATTGAGTGACTTTGTGTATGAAGATGAAATTTTTAAATTTGGGAGGATTCATTGTGTTCCTGATATACCTGATCTAAAAAGGTAATTGTTGGACGATTCTCATAGTTCCAATTTCTCTATACATTATGGGAGCACCAAAATGTATAGAGGTTTGAAGGAACACTATTGGTGGGACATCATGAAGAGGGAGATTGCTTATTTTGTGTCAAGAAGTATGGTTTTCATCAAGTGAAATATGGAAGGCAATAGCCTAGAGGAGTCATGCAACCTCTTCCCATACCTGAGTGGAAATGCGATAATATCACGATGGACTTTTTCATGGGACTACCAAAGACTCCTAGAAAGAACGATGCAATATGGTTTATTGTTGATGGACATACCATGTTAGCACATTTTCTTGCTATAAGGTAAGATTTACCACTTAAACGTCTAGTAGGGCTATATATTAATGATGTTGTGAGACATCATGGAGTACCCCTATCAATTTTTACTGATAGTGATCCCCGTTTTACATCATGATTCTGGAAGAGTCATCAGAAGGCCTTGGATACTGAACTTTTATTGAGTACTGCCTACCACCCTCAAACAGATGGACAATCAAGATGGACTATTAAAACCTTAGAAGACATGTTGAGATCTTGCTCACATGAAATTCATGGTATTTGGGATCAATATTTACCTCTGGTACAATTTTCCTACAACAATAGTTTCCATTCAAGTATTCAGATTGGACCATATGAAGCGTTATACGGAAAGAGATGTCGCACACCAACCTGTTGGGATGATGTTGGTGAAAGAAAACTCGTAGGCCCAGAACTGGTGGAGAAAAATGAAGGAAAAGGTGAAGGTAATCCAAAACCACATCAAAGTAACTCAAAGTAGGCAGAAGAGCTATGCCAATAACCGAAGGAAGGATTTGGAAATTCCGGTAAGAGATCATGTTTTTTTGAAGGTATCTCCATTGAAGGGAGTTATAAATTTCATCAAGAAATGTAAATTGAGTCCCAGTTACATAGGACCTTTCGAAATTCTAGATCTAAATGGGGTTGTTGCTTACCAGTTGACAATTCCGCCAAGTCTCTCCAAAGTTCACAATGTGTTCCACCTATCACTGTTGAGAAAATACATGCCTAACCAAACGCATGTACTCACCTATGAGGAATTAAAACTGAAACCTAATATATCTTATTAAGAAGATCCCGCCAGGATTCATGATACCATAGAACAAGTGCTGAGAAACCAGACCACTCGTCTGGTAAAAGTTCTATGGAGGAACCATAAAATAGAAGAGGCAGCGTGGGAACCCAAGGAACTTATGATAAAGAACCACCTGAGTCTTTTTATGCAGAAATTTCCTAGAAATTTTGAAGAAGAAATTATTTGTATGAAGGGATAATTTAACACCACAAGCTTCCATGGTATGTTTCCCTTTTAATAATTAATATCTTGCATTTTACGCAACTTCGAGATTCTAACACACCACGACCAATCAAAGTAGCTGTTATGAATAGTAATACCATCTTTTTAAATTTTATATATTTTATCATTCAAAATTGACTTCATTTTTGGTTTAGGAATATTGAAATTAGATTAGGGTGAAATTTTGGTACTTTTCGGAATACATTTATTTTTTGATGAATAGTGAAAATTACTAAATTTTAATTAAAAACAATTTTTTAATCAAAATAATTAATAATGATAAATTATGAATTTTAGTGGTTTTAAAGAATATTTAGAATATATTTTTACCATTTAATACAATGTTGGTCATTTTACATAATTTAACATTTAAATTGGACATAAACAAGTTTCAATCTTTTGATAGTTATTATTTCTTAAAAACACGCTTTTTGTTTTGACTGTGGGAATTAATTTTAAATTAATTTCTGCCACTTCTGTGTTTTGAATTTTTAAAAATGGATTCCATATTAGGAGTCAGGATTTCCAAATTTTGTAAATAGGTATCTTTTATTTTCAGATATTTTGAATAATTACTTCAGTAAATATTTTTTTTACCATGGTTAAAGGGTAAATCCGGTAAATAAGGGTAAAAATAATATTATAATAATATTAATTTACCCTAAAACGTTTCCTAACCATATTGGTTGATACATTATTGACCATGGTCCTATTAGGGTCGATTTTGGGATCCCATGGAGCCACTTTTAGGTGATAAGGACACTTTATATTAATTAAGTTAAAGTAAATACAAAAAATGACATAAGAATATATCTTCTAACAAAACAATTTTTACATAGGGTTATATATGTTATCTTTTCGACTATAAATATTCATTAGAAATATAAAAATACTTCCTACATAATTTTATTTTATTTATAATATTTATACATTGAATAATTAAATTTATTTATGACACAATAATGATGCAGTATTTTCCTTATTAATGAAAGAATCAAACAATTGGTATTATAAATGTTAAAATAAATATAATTTGATAGTTTTGATGACATTAACGAATTTTAATGGTTAATATGACATGTTATTACTGATTAAATTAATTTCTTTATAATTAATAATGTTGTTATGACTTTATCAAAAATCAATTATTGAATAGTATCAAAATTGACATAAATGTGTTTTTAAAACAAATATTATATTATTAATTAGTATTATATTACTAAAAATCTAAGGATCAGACAAAGAACTTATATCTTTATAGGTGTATCATTAATGGACCACTTGGGGGTCTCTTGGATGTATATAGTCAGTTTATTAACTAGATAATATAAAAATATATTGTGACATGGTAAATGTCAAACAAATTAACTAAGAGTTAAAACTAAAAGATAAGGTTAATATAATGACACAAACCTGTCTAAAATATATTAGTTGAAATTATCTCTACCCACCCACACCTTATACCTTTAATAATACACCTTTGATCCATTAGAAACCAAATATGAATTTAGTATAAATTAATACTTTAACTTTTTCTTAAAGAGCCTCTCCTCCCCCTTATAAAAGGACACCACTTCTAAAAAATTCTTCATACCTTCAAAGAATTTTGGTTAGGCCAAACTCTAAAAAATACCCTCTAAAGTATCCTCTCTTATTCCTAGAGGCCTTACTTTAGTCATAAAGCTAACCCAAGGATCCATTTTGATAAAATCAAAAGGAAGAACCCGATGAAGAGATAATGTTTTCACCACCCTCTTTCAAGTACCTTTCTTCTTCAACTTCTTTTTTCATTATTAATTACATTATAAAATAATTACTCCATTATATTATATATACTGTGATGTAATTATAAATATGGTACAACTATATTCAGTATTCTATCTGTCCTTTTAATGACATCTCACCATACGTGTGTACGTACGACCTACCGTCTCCACGTCGTGGTATAATTGTTATCCAATACATTATTATTTGGATGGGTATAATAATGATGTGTAATTCATGTAAATAATAAATATTACATGATAATGATTCTGTATATATTATATTCCATCCAATTATATATTATTTTAATATCAAAAGAATGATATTGTCGCTCATGCGTACGTATGGACTATCGTCTCCATGAACGCGATGAGATTCATTCCCCATCGTATCCATGAAAATATAAATATCATTTTCTGATTAAAAATAATTTTTATGGACTTGATATAATTCTAGATATGAATAAGATACAACCTATCAATAAAAAACACTGCTTATGTAACAAAACATATAAAATTAAATGAGTAAGTTAACACCTGAAATGACGATATGATTAAGATAATATTAACAATGAAATGTTAAAACATCATATATGATATCATATTAATGTATATGATTATTTTATAATTTAATAACAATTATTTCACCATTATACAAGAGTTTAACCTACCCTCGACCACTAAAAAGTACAAGGTAATGGGTTTTCATCTCACTACTTATTCCCGTGCAGTTCGTGCCGTATTGCCACTATTACCTTTTGTGTGGTGTGTGTAGTATCCATAATTGAATTATTTGTGTAATAAACTTTAATTTATGTGTATTTACAAATTAATTGTATGATACCTCTTTCATGGGGTGTATATTTTGTATGATACCAAATTCGTAAGGGTTTATTTCACAATCTCATCATTATCCAAGGTTGTTTATATGTAATTATATACTGGGACCTCTTTATCATCCACATCCATGTTTCTTGAAGATGTAGTTCAAAACATTATTACTATTTTATAGACTATGGGTTGAAGTCATTTATACCATTGTTTTACTTTTTATAAGATTTTTATAAAGTAATCTTTCTGGAGTTTTCCAAACAAGGTCCTTTTTAACCTTTTCAACAGAATTAAGGTAAGAATGTTCTTTTTTAACTTATAACAGCAGGTGCGGCTATTTGACGCCATTATAAAATCTTCAAAGCTTCCCTTACAAGATTATAATAATATTTTGAAAGTAAATGTTTTATTTTATAATTATGTGACTTTTAAATGATTTCAAAATGAATATTTTAAGAAACTGTGAATGGTACTCTTTATCAAGATCAGAATTTAAAATGTTTTAAATATTTAACTTTCTAAATATTTTTAATAAATTTCAATGTTTTTAAAATAATTTTATTGATTTATTTATATGAACATGAATGTTTTGAAATGATATTTATTTTCAAAAAATTCCAAAGTGGTATGGAACCCATTGTTTCAAAAATCCCTTTTAAATTACTTCCTTTTTAAATGTGTGACTTTTCAATGATTTAAAAAAAGAGATATTTCTCTCAAATAGTTTTGATTTCATCTATTTCAACATCCTTTGGTGGATTTTAAGCTTATTTGAGGTTGATTTGTTATGATACAAAACTTCCATCTTGTATTGAAGGTTTTTTTATATGTTTGACTGTGAATGTGTTCTTTTTATTCCATTCGTGGAATATAGAGAAAGTATTTACATTTCATATAATAATTTTAATACGAATGTTTATGTTATTTTTAAACCTGTTCATATAAGGAATGCATTGGACTTAGTAAGTAACAGGTGGAGCCCATTATAGCTCCTTGATTTATTGGTAGGTCTCATGAGACAATGTACTGTCTTGGCACAATGCCTTGAAAAAAATATTATTTGTAGTCTTGGCACAAGGCCTTGATTATGTGGTTATGATAGTCTTGAATTATACATTACATCATTATGAAAGTGTTTCTTGATAGTGCATATGATTTTTAGACTATTAGAATATCCATTTGAATATGTAAATAGCATTATTTCATTTTTTCTTTTCCATATTATTATGAAGTTCATGTTTAAAAGGCTTTTGTTTTAGTTATACATTTCATTAAATGTTTATGTTTATCTCTGAATGCATCTGCTATATTGTTATGCTTACTAAGCATCTAATCTCACCCCTTTCAATGTTTTATTTTTCTTAGGATGTGAAGAAGTAATTTGTGAATAACCTATAGGGATAGTATGAGGGGATATGAAGAAAATATTTTGTTGTAGTTTTTTTACTTTATGATGTAATGTAAGACTTGTGAATATATCTAGTGTTTACAAGGCTACTAAACTAATCATTATTTAGAGACTTGATCATTTGTGATCATGCCAATGTTATGTAATAATGCACCGACTCTGGGTAATTGGGGTCAGGGAGTTACATCCCACATCACCTCCCTAAAATATTTCTTTTTTGTATTCCCAATAATACTGAGTTACGAAACCCATTTAACATCATTAATACTTCTTATTGGTTCTATTTTTATAGGGGAAAACTCACACATTTGTCCTATAAAGTTATAGATCAATCATATAATGCATCTCTGCCTCATATGTTTGGTCAAAATCTACATCCACTTTCACATATGATGCATCTCAATTGTGAACCAATGGTCCACCATGACCATGTGTACTATGATTCCCTATTAACCAATAATGTGTTTCCTACAATACTATGTTTAATGTTCTATAATATTAATTTTATAAAAATTAGTTATTGATGATGAAAAAATAATATTATTATATAGGTCACACAAAACTTCTGCAGAAATATTCACCTCTACAAAAATAAAAACGTTTTTCTTCAATCTACCACTCTATTGTAGTGATATTGAAAATATTACTAGTTTTCTTAATGTCCAAAAAATATCATGATATATTTTCTTTGATGTTGATAAATATATATTTTACAAAATTCATATTAGGCATCCATTACAAAATTCAATTTTCTAATCATCCCCATAGTATTCATTCCATAACCTTATGAGACCACTAGGATGATCATGACATCCATTATAATCATAAAAGACCATATATATTAGTTTAATCATTGTATATGGTGCCCAATATTACTAGTTTTATAGTCATTCAACATCATTATCTCATTCATAACATATATTAATAGATCAATATGAAACATTACGAAACTTAGTGAGTAGTGTTAAAATTAATAAACTTTAATTTTTCATTCTAGCACAATCATCACCATCTTACTCTACTATATAAATATTATCATTACATTATTTATGACTATATCAATTTTTGATATTATCTAATTTCATATATCATCATCTACATTATCTATATACTTAATGATCAAATTATAAATTAATTTTTTTGGAATAAATAATTACCAACTCAATTAGGATATTTTTATTAAGTTTATTCATTGAAAATGTAACCCAGACTACCATTAACAGTACTGTATTTAACTATTTACATTATTCTAAATGAAAACACATGTGGTCTCAGTTTCTATTATGAATATAAAAGAACATGGTTAAGTATTTTCAGTGTGTTATATATATAATTATTATATTAATATAATGTAATGTCATTGCAGATTATCAAGTCCCACCCCAAATTACAAAAAAGATTTTTTAACTTCTATCCATGACCTCATTTTTTGGATGAGATATTTATGCATGAAACCCGATATAAGATTATATACATCTCTATATACCATTCTCTCATACAGTCATTGTATTTAGTTCTATTTTTAAACTATACACATTAGATATTTATCTTATTTTTGACTATACAATTCTCCTAAATATTTTTATATGGATATATCAATTAACATTGTTGTAAATGGGGAAAATATATCTCATATTACAATATTCATTCACAAAAGGTTAATTCAAGATATTTTTGTTCCATATTTATTCTTGGGCCCATAAAAAATGTATGAACTATGTCAAACAAACATGATTCCCATGTTCCTTTAAAATTTTGGACATATTATTGAAATTTTATTCAGGGCATACCTAATTATCAAAATCATTTTCATTACATAGAATTAACATATCTATGACTAAAATATTTATATACAGTGAATTTTTTTCCAATAATTTGTGTACCTCAATGTCCTATAAAAAATAATATATTCATCCTCTTTAAAAATAAATACAACTGGTTAACCTCTAAAAAGTTTGGTATATCGTCTCAGGATATATTCTTAACATTAGTATATTAATAGAATAACCATTTATTTTAAATTTGAAAATATTTTACATTTCAAAATTCTATTAAAACATAATGTATTGGAATTTATGTTATCAAAAAATAAATAATCAATATCTAATAATAAATATCCTTTATGTTTTTCTCTAGACATTATTTTAATATCGATGACACAATAATTATTCAATTTAACCATCATATCATCATGACTGTTTATATTAGTAGACAAAATAAATTTTTCATTTATGTGGGATATCACATAACATCAATCATCTATGATCCTGCTTATTAAATAAAATTAATTTAAAATTATAAAACAATGGATCTGGGTAAAGGTCCCTGGATTGCTATCAAAAAAGCACTAAACATTTTCCTTTTTTCATGGAATTTATTTTTCAGTCCCACGTGATTATTATAAAATTGATTATTATAGAATTTATAAGAAAATATGTATCGTATAATCATATTTATTTGGGGGTAAATATAGTTTATGATGAAGAGTGTATGATGACTAAGATGACTAAAATCAATAACTCTAAAATTGTCTAATGAAGTGCAATATAAGTCCATTTTTTGGGTTATGGATTCCCACTCATTTTATCATAAAAAACATTTCCAGGATAACAGTTTCTAATTTTCATTCATCAACCACATCTCAGATTCTATGAAATACCATTTTTTATTGATATGTTAATAGTAACATATTACTAAAAAAATGTGAATCTATTAAACAAAAAATCATAAATCCCAATTCTCATTATATCAATAAATATATTTTAATGATCATAGATATTAATTTTATATTATATAAGGACTTATGTAATCATAATTACTTCCTTTTATTTTATATCCACACGAATTACCCATCAAGACCATATCCATATTGACCAAGAATGTTAGTAATAAATCATTCATTTTCACTCTACAATTACTTCTACTAAAGGGATGATCATTTTTCATTTTTCACTGAAATTTGTCACAATTTATAAGTAACAAAGGAATGTTAAAATCCAGTTACCATGACTAATATTCATGGTTACTTACAAAAAATGGATAATCTGCTAAGGGGATCATGAAGGCAACTATAGTAAATAATGATATTTTTAAATTTCACCTACCCATATATCAATTCATCCTATCCTCATATAAAAAATTAATTTTATTCACCCATTAATGATTACTTATACTAAAAAATCCTAATATATTCTTCTATGGGGACAAATTAGTGATTTATAAAAGACTATTATTCTTTTAAGAATCATAATCATATATTTAATAATATAAGTCTCCATATGAGTAAAAGAGGGTACACATGAGTAATAAATGTGTATCTATATCTTGGATGATTTGTGTTGAGATTTTTTTACAAGAAATTAGACAAACTAGTTACGTTGTTGGGTACCCTATAAGTTTCCTCTTATGGAATCCACTATGGTGACCAGAATAAATTTATTTGAGTGAACTGTGTTGTACAATGTACTATAAAATAGAAATACCTCAATCAATAGAATAATTCATGAAATAAATTTTCGGTGAATTATTAAATAAAAAAACTATAATAATTTTGAGATAATAGAGTAATAAATAATGAAAAAATATCATGGTTTATAAATATCACACATGTATCCTCATGAAATTATACATGATATCATATTCTTATTTTTTAATAGTATTCATTATATGGATAAATATTTTATTTTTATATATGTATGTGTTTTTGTAAATATTTCACATTTGGGTATATTTAAAAAACCAATCAATTGACGAAAAACGTCATATTTTGTTAGGTTTTATTGTTTTTAATATTTAAAACATAATAATTTCTAGAATAATTGTACATTGAGAGATATTCTAGGTATTTTCCACAAGTTATGTAGTTTTGTGTTTCAATTATTTTGTAAGAGTTGACTTATTGAATGGGTGTATTTATTTTTGAATGGATTAATGTGTCTGAGATATATTTTATATAATATTTACATGAATATTATATTAATGTATTTACCCACCCATGTGTTCTACATTGATCCAAATCATGTATAATTAGAGTTAATGATGATGATTTAATTTATATAATCAGTCATGGATTTGGGGATATCTCTATAGATGATTCTAAAAAAATCTAATGTTGGATATTATTGACCCAATATTTCATATAATTTTTTAGGGAATATAATTAATAAAATTGATTTATAAATTAATTAAGGATATAAATATTGTTTTTGAAGTGGTTTGGGTACTTTGAAAACATTTTGATGTGTAAATTCAAGAAAGGGATGAATAATAAAAGTAAAAAATCCAAATGATCTTGAATATTCAGAATTGATGGTTTTGTAGGAATAAATTTATTTTAGATATGTACTTGTGTGATTTAAGATAATTTTTGATTTTTAGTGAATTTACATCATTCTAAATTCCACACCAATGGGTTTGATGTTGAAATGAAACCATATTTATTTTTTCATGGTTATTGACCATGAATTTCAAGATAGGGAATGTTTTTTATAATAAAAAAAGGAACTTCATAAATTAGGGGAATTTCCAATCTAATAAAGAAAAAACAATATCCATTAATGCATTATAAACAAGTCTATTTATATGAGTGTAATGAGAATCAATTTCAAGAGAAAAATTTCATTTTGTATAAACCATATCATGAAATAAGTTTGTATTATGTTTTTTTTTGAATTATAGTTTTCTAAAATCAGATTAGAAAATTAAACAATTGGGTTTTTAATGAATAATAAATCATGAATTTTTATCCCATGATTTTATTTTTTCTAATATTTCTTATAAGGATAAAAATATTGACTATCTAAGTAGTTATTTTTATAATCATAATATTATGTTTGATCATATAAATTCATATCATGGTTCGTCGAAGTTTCATGGTTCTAATGAAATATAGCCTAGTTCAGTATTCAATGGAAATAAAAATATATAATTTTCTTGAGCATTTACTTTATCTTAAATTTATAAAATTGATTGAAAATTATTCTAAGATAAATATGGTAATCTTGGAATTATCACTAATGGATGTTATTTAGGAAATTTATCATAAAAAATAATTTTTTTTACCAAGTCTTGTTCATTAAATTATTTTTATAATGAATTTTAACATGAATTGAGAAGTTGGAAAATTATAATATGTATAAATATAGGACGTACAGTTTGATAAATGGGACGTACAAAGTGAAATTTATATGGTTTTTTAGATTGTTTTGGTAAATAATTGAAAATTATATATTTTTTCTGTGTAATGATGGTCTATGTTCAAAAAATATTTATTGAAGGATGCATTAGAATGTTATTAAAGTGTACCATCACTCATATTACATGAGAATCACAGGAAAATATTCAGTTCCATATTCCATTATATGTGAAATCTATATAAAATATAAATATATGAATAAATTTGTTTGAAATTATTCCTTGATATCACTATTATAATAGCCATGTGGATAAGATAATTAGATAGGTGATGGGTATGGTTTTGAACATGTCATCTGTTGACTCTTGAAAGCAATGGGAATTACCCTATTATATGTCTTTAGAAAAACCATTAGTTCGGTAATTGATATAGATTCTGTATGTGTATAGAAACAACTACATAAATAAAAGATACATTGTTATATAATTTAATAATAAACATGTTATATTATTATATAAATGGTGGAATAAAACGTCATATCATCACCTATATGGTTATTCTATACTCAAATAACATAGAATACATAAGTAGAATATATATTATTGATATAGTTCTTAACCCATGGTAACATGATGTACTTTGAAAAGGGACTACAAAATTATTTTATATTTATATGATTTTTTTGGTGGAAACTTGTATGTTAGAATATTTTTTTGATAGTGACTATGATAGATCAATCTAAATATCAAGTAGAATTTAATTCCTTCAAGATACCTCAAGTTGTTTTTAATTATATATTAAATAATTCGAAAATATTATTTCTGTATTTTCATGTAGTGTATCACATTGAGGTTGTTGAACTATGAGTTTATTTTTCTGAATATTATTTTTAAAAAACACTTTCAGATACATGAAATGTGTTTTTAATGGAAATCCCAAAGAATACTTTTATAAAATTCTGTACATTGTTACACCTAATATAACATGTGGTAAAAATTAAATATATATTTTATAAACATGATCGAAAATAAAGGTAAAATAAATTATTGATATGATTTCAAAACATGTTTTATATTATATTAAATAAGTTAAAATAATGATATGTCTATGATAGAATAGTATAATAGGGATATTTTTGGATATTATTACTAATGGAACCACCATATTGTAGCTTTTTGGACCATGATGTAATCAGTGATAGCATGTACCTTAATTTAGTCAATGTCACTATGTTATTCAGTTTTTATTATATAGTAATTGATATTTTATATCACATATACCCACCATCTTCTACTATAACATCCATTTTGATATTCGACATCTTGTTCCTTATGGGAATTCCAATTAGGCCTTTAGTAAATACAAAATGACCCCCAAGGCCAACATAAAATAAGGAATTCAGTGGAAATATATTTTAATGATATAATCAAATATATATTAGAGGATATATCATCATCAATACTAGATAGATATATATATATATATATATTTAAAAAAATGACCCATTATCCACTAATGAATGCTCATTTCAAAGAAATAGAAAACCCCCAAAAAATAAATAATGAACCTCCTTGATAGAAACTGCATAGATAATAATTCTATCAAAGCCCATACTATCTAAATTGGTACAAAACATCACCCTAGAATTTTAAAAATAATATATATATATATATATATTGGGTCAGTATACATGTATACTCTTTAAGATACTAGTCAAGAATACACATGAAAATGTGGAAGGAGAATACTAATTCATCATGTCTTCAATAGTTAATTCATCATAAAAAAACTAGTTCAACTACTACCCAATGTAACATGATATGATTTTAAAATATTTATATTTTTAAATAAATTCATTTTATTAAATAGCTTATCTTACACACAAAAACAATCTTAAACAAATAATGATATATAATTAAATATCATTATTTTAACACGACCTTTATAACCTATATTTTAAATTGATGATAATGAATAGTATTAACCAAATTATAAAAGTTTTATAATATATATTTAAAAAAATGTCTATATATTCATCTAAATGAATTTATAAGAATAATAAAATAATTAGTCCAGTTTTACCCATTAAAATGCTATTTTTTCTAAAACAAGTTTTACCACATTTTATTATAGAACCCATTTTAAATATATATTTAGTACATTTACATATTCAATTCTAAAAAATAATATATTATTTTAAACCTTAATTTTAAAATTTACTTTGTTCAAATTTTTGGTATTTTTATGATAACTTTTATGATTTTATGATTTCAGAAAAACACTAAATTTTAATTGAAAACAACTTTTTTCATCGAAAAAATTCATTTTGAGAAATTATAATTTATTTTGGTTTTAAATTATAATTAGATTATATTATTATATTTTAATATAATTTATATAATTTTAATTATTTACACATTAAAATAGGATAGAAAAACATGTTAGTCATTTGATTGTTTTTATTTTCAATACACAATTTTCTCATTACTTCAACTAGATTAATTTTAATTCGGTTACTAAATATTTTTTTTCTATAATTGAAAAAATGGATTCCATATTCTTATCTGGTGAATAAAAATTATGTAAATAGGTTTATAATATTTTTTTACATTATGAATAGAAATATTAGTAATTTGATTATTACTACAGTGAAGTGTAAATCAGCTAATTAAAAGTAAATATAGTATTATAAAACTTCAATAATACCTATAAAAACCCTAATGGATGATAATATTTGACGCTTATCATATTGTTTAATAAATACAATAATTTAATGGGACTTCTCAATGAACATGAAATCAATAATCTAAAAATCAATGAATTTGATAAAATGTCGCACTGTTCATTGTTTTATGTACAATAATTTTAAGATACAGATCACAGAGAGATAAAATTGATCATAAATATTCTCTTGAAGTTAATATAACTACATAAATCATAGTAATTTTTTTAATATTTATATATTTAATATTTACCATTAATGAAGAAAAAATAGTGTAGATTAAATTATTTTACCATGAGAAATATCAAATAAATGATATAAAAAATATTAAAATAAGTAAAATTTGAAATAATTAATATCATAAATGAATTTTATAGATGAATATGAAATGTTAGGAGTATATTAAATTATTTTTCAAAGATATATTCCTATTTTCATTTTATTTAATGTCAAGGAAACGAATAGTTTTAAAATTGACAAATTGATATTTTATAAAACAATATTTTAAAAAATTATTTAAAACTCATAAAATTATTTAAAAATTAAAAAGTAATAATTATAAGGTCTAAAATTGTATGAAGTTTCAATTTATTAGAAATTGACAACACATAACTAAATATTTATAACTTTAAAATATATATAATATTATTACTACAGTTAAAATTAAATAAATTAATTAAAGATAAGTAAAATTATAAGGTTTAAAATAAAATGTAAACATGTATAAATTTAATTTTATAGATTTTTTATACTTATAAAAATCTTATCATAAAAATGACAAACATTGTATCCATTTTTTATTGGAAATCAATATATAATAAATTAATAGTTTTGGTGTTTCTGAGAGTGCCTATCCTCTTTCTTATAAAAGGACACCCCTCCTTCTATTTTATTCAAAAATCAAAATCAATTTTTCATTGTAAAAATCTACCCATATAATCTCAAAAATTACCTCACATAATACTAGAGGCCACACCTTGGGTAGAAATCCAACCTATGTAGTCATTTTGTTCAAATACAAAGAAGATACACGAGGAATAATAATTGTTTTAAAAACTCTTTCTATGTTATTTTCTTCTTCTAAATTCTATTAAAAATAGGATATAATACTAAAGTATAAACTCTAGAATCTAATATATTATATGTTTTTGTTATTATTAATGATCATACTTTTTCTCCCATTTTACTCATTCTATAAAAGAAAATATTACCAAGCATGTGTATATATGAATTACCATCTCCATGTGGTGGTGTCATTTGTTTTGGAAACACTGCATTAATTTAATTGAAATAATATTGATTAAAATGGATATAAATAACTAATATGAAATGATAATTATTATTTATAATTCAAATACCATCCAAATCCATACCATTTACCCCTAAAGGGAATGATAATGATGATTGTGCTTGAGTACGACGTACTGTCTCCATGGAACGATTAGATTAATTCTCCACGTTAATCATTGGAGAATGATTGTAAAATTTCTATGATGATAAAAAATGATAATTATGAACATAATATAATTCAGTATATGAATAAAATACATCCTATTAATAATAAACATTACATACATGACAAACTAAAAATGTGATTATGAAGAAATTAACAACCAAAAAAATAGTTTTCGTAAAATATTATTAACAAAAAAATATAAGATAATCATATATAATATCATAAATTTGGATATCATTCTTGTATAATTTAATAAAACACTAAGACCATATAAAGGAGGTTAACACACCATCTACTAAAGGAAAGTACAATGTAATGTTTAATTTCACAATATCTTTATTATCCATGATTGATTATACATATTTATTTACTGCGACATATTTACCATCCATGTCAATGTTTCTCGAAAATATGGTTCTGAATATTCTTTGTATTATTTTAAAATTGTTTTAAATAATATTTTCCAATTTTAGATTTTATAAATAATAATCATTTTTTCATTTTTCATATAAGGTACTTTTATCGACTTGTTTAACAAAGTACGAGAAGTTGTTTCCAAACAAATATTGCATGGCCTTCTTTTTCTGTCATCATAGAACACTAATGATTTTAATATTCCTTTAAAATATCATAATATTGTTTTCAATAAATATATTTTCTATTTTATGTTGTATTTCCTTTTAAATATCAATATCCATTAAAAAGTGTATTTATCTAAATAAATTTCTAATGGTTTTATGATGAATAGTTTTATTTATGCCAACATCCTTTGATAGATTTTATGTTAGTAGATGTTGTTTTGATATGATATAATGTATCATATTTTATTTAATTTTTTATGATATTTTTTACTTTAGATATAAAATTTGATTCCATTTAGGGTTTATGGTTAATGTATTAACATTATGTATGCTTATTTTAATAAGAATGATTATGTAAGTAATATTTAAACCTTTTAATATGAGGAATGCATTGGATATTATAAGGCATGGAAAATGACTATTATTGCCCCTTGATTCTTCGGTAAGTCTCAATATATGAACTTGTTTATGTTATTATGCATTTATGTATGGTATTGAAATGTGTCCTCTGACGACATAGTTATGATGTATGTATTTATGCATTCCCAAATTATAATATTAGCTATTGATATTATGTGTGATAATTTGGCTAGTATAATATCCATGTGAATGTTTGAATTACATTATTTGATTTATTATTTTCATATTATACTGAATATTAGGTGTAAAAGTGTTCTGCTCTTGTTTTATACCTTTCCATAAATGTTTCTTCTTATTTATAAATGCTTCTACTATATTGTTTATCCTTATTGAGCATATCATCTCATCCTTTTATTATTTATTCATTCCTAGGATGCCATGATATTTTTTATGACTGATATTCTTGGTTAATCAAGGAGAATAATAATTCTATAAAAGAATAATTTATCTTTCATTTTAGGTTTTGAATTGAAATAACTATTCATGTATGTAATCTATTTTCCAGGACCGTTAAACTGGTCGGTCCTTTTGGATTTGATTCTATGTAATTATAAAAATGTAAAAAAATAATGCACCGAGTCTGGGATTCTAGAATAGGGGCATTATAGTTGGTTCCAAAAAAAGATTAGAAACAACCATAGAAACTAGATTTATAAAATCTTTATTAGGGAACGTAGCCCTAGGAGAGACATTGCATATTAGTATAGAATATCTTCATAAAATTTGGGTATTTTAGAGATTATGTGGGAATTCATATAAAATATATCCCTATCTGGATATTAAAAGTTGACTTGGTTATGGATAAATGTACCTAGGAGGAATAACTCTAACAAGGTGTTTAGGTCATGAATCGGGGTGTCCTATTACATGAAAATGGCCCTTGCTGTGCACCTGGTTGGACACACTCAATGGATATGCTTAGGATAGTTCAAATTTTTATTAAAAACCTTTATGATGTATTTATTAGTAAATCAATACCCAAAGAAACCATTTTTATGACAATGAGATTAGATATATGCATTAATATTTAAATTAATTTTAGTAATTTTCATAGAAAATGGATAACACAGTATGATATAATCTAATCTACTATATCCCATTCTTTAGAAATGGATCATAGTGGAAGGAATGAAAACTGTATCAATGTATGTAATCTAGGTTGGTATTTCCCTCCTATGCAAGATAATGATGTTAGATCAGGAGATGCAACTGGTGTAGAACAAATTATAACTATATTGGGATACTTAGCCCAGGTTATGAATAAAAACAATACCCATATCAAGCATCCAAATCCACAATGCGTAGGATCAATGTTAGACCACTTAATGAGACAATAGCCTAAAAACTTTTGTGTGAAAAAATACATTTGTAGCAGAACAATGGATAAGACCCCTATAAAAAATTAATGTTTATATAGGGAGTAACAAATGGGAAAAAAGTTTCATGGATGTTTATAATCTAATAGAATAAGAAAATTAATGGTGGTCACTGATTAAAGACATGAAATTCGATGAAGAAATTGAGATTATAGAATGTAACACCCCAAGATTCCACGGTACGTTTCACTTTGAATAATACAGTAGCGTGTGTTGTACGCAACTTCGAGTTATAACACACCACAACCAATCAAACTAGCCGTTATGAATAGTAATACCCAATTGTTGAAATTTTATAAATTTTATCTTTCATAATGGTCTTTATTTTTGGATTCAAAATATCGAAATTTGTTTAGGGTGAAATTTTGGTGCTTTTCGGATAAGTTTCATATTTTGATGAATATTGAACATTACTAAATTTTAATTAATAAAAAAAATTAATCAAAATAATTAATAGTGATAAATTATGATTTGGATTGGTTTTAAAGTATTTTTAGAATATATTTTTACGGTTTAATACAATTTTTCTCATTGGACGTAATTTCACATTTAAACCAGACATAAACAAATGCCCATCTTTTGATAGTTAATATTTCTTAAAAACACGCTATTTGTTTTGACAACGGGAATTAATTTTTAAATTAATTAATGAAACATATAGGTTTTGAATTTGGTAAAACAAATATCATTTTTTTAATTCATAATATCAAATACATCATAGTCTGAATTTTTGGTATTTTTCTGAAAACTTTCAATTTTTGATGAATAGTGAAAAATACTCAGTTATACTTTAAAACTAATTTTTATTTAAATAATTATTTATTTTATTTAAATTTAATAAGGTCAAAATAGATACATAATACCTATATAAGTTCAATGTAATTCATTGAATTCTGTTTAGAATAATTTTAGATATATAAAAAGTTTTTTAAACTTTTCACCGTCTTTTACCCACCTCATAGGAGAATTTGGAAATTTACATAAATCATTATTTTACTTCTTCTGTGAGTGGAATTTTGAAAATCCGATAGACACGGTTAATATCAAGGAGGAAAATTTTATTCAATAAGATAAAAATAATTTTTCGTGAATAGTAACTTTTTACTTTTATGTACCACGGTTAAAAGTAAATAGGGTAATTAAGGGTAAAAATGATATTAATATTACCCTAACACATTTCATAATTCAATTGGAAAAGTGTATCTCGGCCAAAAATAACCTTAGGAATAAAATATTAGCATTTAGGTCCACTTGGATTAGATTAGAACATTTATTATTATTTAATTCAAAGAAGAGATAAAAGAGTTAAAATCAATGTTTAATAACTAAAACATTTTTAATATAGAATTTTACATAAGATAAAATCTATTATAAATATTCATTATAAATAAAAAAGTATTTGAGACATCATGGTATTTATTTCATAATTTTTAGACATTAAATAAATAAATTTATTTACGACACAATGATGATGAAGTAATTACCTTATTCATGAAAGAATCAAATATATGGTATTATAAACATTAATAAATATATAATTTAAAAGTTTTTATGACAGCCAAGAATTTTCTAGGTGAATGTGACATGTTAGGATTGATTCAATTTTTTTTAAGTAATCTTGTTGTAATTATTTTAACAAAAAACAAATACCAAATAGTGTCAAAATTGACATAAAAGAGTTTTTAAAACAAATATTATATTATTAATTGATATAATGGTCCTAAAAATCTAAGGATCGGCCAGAAGACTTATATAATAATATATATGACATTAATGAACCAATTGGGGTTATATTGGAAGTATATAGTATGTTTATTAACCATATAGTGTAAAAATACAAGAAGACACGGTAAAAGTTAAATTATTTAACTTAGAGTTAAATTATTTAACTTAGAGTTAAATCTAAATGATAAGGTAAAAATTGTAACCTAAACTTGTCTAAAAACTATGGGATGAGAGTTTTTCGACCTATCCTTTCCTTAGAATTTACATAATCAACTTTTGAGCCATTATTAATTGAATATTAATTTATTATAAAATAATATTTTACGTTTTTCCTAAGGTTCCCTCACCCCTCTTATAAAAGGGAACTCCCCCTTCTCTCTAATTCACACCTTCTAAGCCATTTGGCTTGGCAAACCCCTGCCAAAATACCTCCTCAACTATCCTTACGTCAACCTAGAGGTCTTAGTTTGATCAGAAATCCAACTTAAGGAGCCCTTTTGATCAAATCAAAAGAAAGAACCCGAAGAAGAGGTAATGATTTCACCACCATCTTTCAAGTTCATTTCTTCTTCCACTTAATTTTTCTTTATTTTTTCAATTATAAAATAATAACTCTAGTATATTATATATACTGTGATGTTATGATAATTATGGAACAAATAAATTCATTATTATATCCGCCCTTTGAATGACATGTCACCATACGTGTGTACGTACGACTTACCGTCTCCACGTCGTGGTGTAATTGTTATTCAATAATTTATTATTTGTGTGGGTATAATAATGATCTGTATTTGAAGTAAATAATAGATATAAAATGATAATTATTATGTATATATTATATACCATCCAATTATATATATTATTAATTTCAAAATAATGATATTTTCACCCATGCATATGTATGGATTACCATCTCCATGACGCGATGAGATTCATTTCCATGTTCACCATTCATCGACGATTACAAAAAATATATATTACTAATAAGTATGTAATATATGACATAATAATGCTACTAGAGATATATATTTATATATATATGTATTTATGTACGGACATATATCTTATTCACTTACTTCCATCCAATACTATATGAAAACGAAAACATCGTTTATGCGTACTTACAGACTACAGTCTCCATAAACGGTGTTTTCCATTTCATATATATGTCTATTATAAATTTTTATATTATAAATATATATGATAAATAAATCATGTTTTATATTCTGGATGTATTTAAATCATGATCTAGGTGATACAATCAAGAGTAACAAGTTAAAACAGATACTATAAAGAAATCGATTAGTACCTGAATTATTAATATTAATAGAAATTATTATTAAATGGGTAGTATAAAGTAATAAATGAATAATTTATGATATCATAAATATTAATATGGTTATGGTGTAATTTAATAACATATTATAGTCTACATACAGGAGGCTAAACGTACCCTCGACTAAAGGAAAGTGCAATGTAAGGGGTTTACATCTCACTCTTTATTTCCATGAGATTAACGACATATTTCCACTATTACCTTTTATGTGGTGTGTGTACTGCACATAATTTTATTCTTTGTGTAATACACTTTAATATATGTGTATTTACGTGTTCATTGTATGATACCTCTTTCATGGGTTGTATGTTTCGTAAGTTACCATATTGGTAAGGGTGTATTTCACAATCTCTTCATTATCCGAGGTTTTTTATACATATGTATCTACTAGGACATATTTATTATCCATGTCCATGATTTATGAATGATTTTTCAAAGAGATTATTTTAAGGTACTTTTTTACTATAACATCATTTCAAATGTTTTAAATATTTATTCTTCTAAATCTTTCTCATTAATGTCCATGTCTTCATAATGGGTTTTAATGATTTATTTATATGGACATGAATGTTTTTAAAATGTTAATTTCTTTCAAAAGTTTCAAATTTTTATGGGACACTATGATTAAAAAATGTATTTAAATTACCTATTTTCTAAGTTGTGTTACCTTGAAATGTTTTCATGAAAAAGGGGTATTTCTCTCGATGAATTTTACAAATCATTTTCACCTATGTAAACATTCGTTAATGGATTTTAAACTTGTTCTAAAGTTGATTTATCACGATACAAACCTTCCATATCGTGTTGAAGGTTTTGTGATATGTTTGACTGTGGATGTGTTATTTTTATACCATTCATGGTTTATGGGTAAATTATTGACATTTCGTATGCTAGTTTTAATTCAAATGTTTATGTTATGTTTAAACATTTTTATATAAGGAATGCATTGGACTTAGTAAGTGACGGGTGGATCCCACTATAGATCCTCGATGCATATGTAGGTCGCATTAGAAAAACTAGTGTCTTGTCATTAGGCCTTGAAAAAATCATATTCGTAGTCTTGGCATGAGGCCTTGGCTACGTGGTTATGATAGTTTGGCATTATGCATTCCATCGTTATGAAAGTGGTTAGTGGTATTGCATGTGATCATTCGACAAGGAGAATATCATTGTGAATAATTAAATGGAATTATTTCATTTTATTTTTTCCATATTATTCTTAAGTTCAAGTTTAAAAGGATTTTGTTTTAGTTATACATTTCCATAAATTTTTATGCTTATTTATGAAAGTTTATGTTGTATTGCTTTCCCTTACTGAGCGTTTGAGCTCACCCCTTTCTATGTTTTATTTTTCCCAGGATTCCAAGAAGTGTTTTGTGAGTGATATGCATGGTTAATCCAAGGAAATAATAGCATTCATAAAGATTATTTATGTTGTTTTTTATGTCTTAATGTGCAATGTAAAATCCAAGTATTTAATCTATTTTCCAAGACTGCTAAACCGATCGGTCCTTCGGGACATGATTCTTTGTAATTATGCCAATGTATTAAAATAATGCACCGACTCTGGGTAACAGGGGTCGGGGCTTTAAAATTTGTATCAGAGGATGTTTAGAAATAACCTTGGAATGTAGATTTAGATAAAATCTGATTAGAGCACATTACCCTAAGATAGACTTTGAGGATTATTATAGAGGAATTTCCTAGAATTTTGGTATTTTAGATCTTTTGTGAGTTTTCCGAGCAATACATCCCTATATCAATATGAGAAGGTAGAGGAAGCTCTGTCACAGATGTACCTAGGGGTAGTACCCGAAAACAGTACTTTAAGCTAGACTCAGACGGGAACTGGTGCACGACAACGGGCCTTGCTGCACTCTTGGTTACGACACTCTCGTGGGATATTCTTAGGATAATTCTCATTTTCTTTACAAACTACTATGAAGGGTTTATCAGTATATACCTCCTCAATGACAACAATTTATGTGATTATGGATTATATCCATAAAATATTCAATTTATGTTAGCTATTTTACATGTTTGGAATTATGAATTGTGATTCATAAACTTACTTAGTGTATGCCATTGTTTAGAAATGATGCCCAGTAGAAGGAATGCGAACTCCAACAATATGTATAATCTAATGAGTAAGAAGGGTCATATCATTCATGGTATTAAGACAAAATTTAGAAAGGAACTAGTCTCCCATGTATTATCATCATATGAATAAATAGTATCAATAGATCAGTAAAGAACTCCTTGAATCCTATGGCTTTGAAGGTAATCCAGAGAAGAAAATGATGGTAGAAAGAAATATGGATAAAAGGAATAAGGGAAAGAAGGATTTTCCAATATGTGATAAATGTGGAATGAATCACCTTGGTAAATGATTGAAGAGAAAGGGAGTTGTTTATAAGTGTGGAGAAAAAGGACACCAAGTACGTGATTGCAAGTGTAAGAAAAAGTTTTCAAATGTACAATGCTTCTTCTGCAAGGAGTTGGGACACTACGCAACCCAATGTCTAAATCATCAGAGTATGCACCAAATGATGTTATTGGATAATAATAATGTTTTGATACTACCACATATGAATAGGAATGACTAGTGTTCTTATGTTGTTATTAAAGAAGTATTTCATTTGAGTTTTGTATCAACGATGTGCTGGTTATATGAATTATGGAGATAAATAAGGATTGTACGGCAGTACTATTTCATTAAAAATTTGAGATATTATGGTACTATGAAAAGTGACTCAACAAAAAGTTCAACTTTTTTTTGAAAATACATGGTTGAAGGAAAGGTAATCATTAATATGGTCTTGATACTAAGGTAGTAATTTTGGAATAAGAGATGGTTGATTTGGATGAATTATATTTGATATACTTGACTACCTTGGCACTGATTAATGATATGTTTATTTCATCATTGTTGGAATATTCAAAGTTTTTGTATATAAGGAATATATCAAATATTCTATAAGGAATAAGGGATCATGAATGTAATCAATAATGTTTTATGGAAATTTAGGGTGTTACCATATTTTAAAATAACACATGATGAAGGTGTTCATATGTTATTACGTGAAAAAAAGGATCTTCATTGTGTTTACCTACCTTATAAATTTTGGACTATGAGTTGGGGAGAAGTATTTTGGATAAGTCTAGTTTAATATTAGTTTTGGATTTCCATAAATAGTACAACCCGGAGGTTCTGTGGCAACCCATCACGTCTGGCAAGGCCGCAATACTTGAACCCACAACAGAAGGGCGAAAAGGGTGTTTCACCTACCACTAGCCCATGTGATGTCCTGGATTGAATAATGTAGTTTTTTAAAAGGGTGTGATATGTGAATTATAAATTCATTATTTTTGGAACCCTAAATGATTAGGATAAATAGAATATATATATATATATATATCTATATATATTAATGTTTTTAGAGTGAAAGATGAGTTTGTAGTAGGAATTAGTTGAAGGATTAAACTCTACTTGTCATGTATATATAAAGACACACACACACACACAAATATATATATATATATATATATTTCCTCTTATTTTATGGATAAATAAATTATTAAACCTTAGGGAAGGGATCTTAAAACCAAAAATGTGTTATCCTAATACCTTACGTTTTGTTGAACCGATGGTATTTTAAATCATCATAAATTGGTGGCTTTGAGGCCTACAATTTTACAATTGTTTGTGATTGATGACCTCAATCACTCCCTATAAATATTTCCATTTTTCCTCCAATTACGCATCTCTAATTTCCACCAATGTTCTTCTATTCGAGATCATAATTTGGGGGTGACCATTTCATTTCTCTTTTCCTCTTATTAAGACTAAATTTTATTGACCCAATTTCTGATGTGGGTTTTCCCACAATGATATTTTCTATTTTCAACCTTTTACTTTCAAAGAATAATTTAAAATTGCAAGGAGTCAATTTTTTTATGTAGGGGAGAATGTAACAGCCCATGCTTCCACGGTACTCTTCACATTGAATAATAGAGTAGCGTGTGTTGTACGCAACTTCGATTTATAACACACCACAACCAATCAAACTAGCCGTTATGAATAGTAATACCCACATTTTGAAATTTTATAAATTTTATCTTTCAAAATGGACTTTATTTTTGGATTCAGAATATCGAAATTAGCTTAGGGTGAAATTTTGGTGCTTTTCGGATAACTTTCACATTTTGATGAATAGTGAAAATTACTAAATTTTAGTTAAAAACAACTTTTTTAATCGAAATAATTAATAGTGATAAATTATGAATTTGAGTGATTTTAAATTTTAATTATAATATGTTTTTACCATTTAATACAATTTTTTTCATAATATCAAATATAGCTTAGGCCGAATTTTTGGTATTTTTCTGAAAACTTTCAATTTTTGATTAATAGTGAAAAATAATGAGTTATAGTTTAAAACCTTATTTTTATATAAATAATTATTTATTTTATTTAAATTTAATTAAGGTCAAAATAGATACATAATACATATATAAGTTCAATGTAATTCATTGATGTTAGTTTAGAATAATTTTAGATATATAAAAATTTTATTGAACTTTTCACCGTCTTTTACCCACCTCGTAGGAGAATTTGGAAATTTATATAAAACATAATTTTACCACTTATGTGAGTGGAATTTCGAAAATCTCAGAGACATGGTTAATATCAAGGAGTAAAATGTGGTTCAATAAGATAAAAATAATTTTTGGTGAATAGTAACTTTTTACTTTTATTTACCACTGTTAAAAGTAAATAGGGTAATTAAGGGTAAAAATGATATTAATATTATGCTAACACATGTCATAATTCTGTTGGACAAGTGTAGCTTGACCAAAAACAACCTTATGAATAAAATATTATCATTTAGGTCCACTTGGATGAGATTAGGACATTTATTATTATTTAATTCAAAGAAGAGTTAAAGGAGTTAAAATCAATGTTTAATAACTAAAACATTTTTAATATAGTATTTTACATAAGATAAATTTGATTATAAATATTCATTAGAAACCTAAAATGATTTATACATCATGGTATTTTATTTATAATTTTTATACATTAAATAAATAAATTTATTTATGACACAATGATGATGCAGTAATTACCTTATTCATGAAAGAATCAAATAAATGGTATTATAAATACTAAAATAAATATAATTTCAACATTTTTATGACATAGATGAATTTTATAGGTGAATATGACGTGTTTGGATGGATTCAATGTATTTTTTCGAAGTAATAATGTTGTTATTATTTAAAAAAAATACCAAATAGTGTCAAAATTGACATAAAATAGTTTTTAAAACAAATATTATATTATTAATTGATATAACGGTCCTAAAAATCTAAGGTTCGGCCAAAAGACTTATATAATAATATATATGACACTAATGAATCAATTGGGGTTCTATTGTCAGTATATAGTATGTTTATTAACCAGATAGTGTAAGAATACAAGAAGACATGGTAAAAGCTAAATTATTTAACTTAGAGTTAAATCTAAATGATAAGGTTAAAATGGAAACCTAAAAATGTATAAAATCTATTGGTTGAGATATTTTCGACCTATCCTAACCATATAATTTAAATAATCAACTTTTGATCCATTAGAAACCGAATATGAATTTATTATAAAATAATATTTTATGTTTTTCCTAAGGTGCCCTACACCCCTCTAATAAAAGGGAACTCCCCCTTCTCTCTAATTCACACCCTCTAATCCATTTGACTAAGACATCCCCTGCCCAAATACCTTCTCAACTATCCTCCCTTCAACTTATAGGACTTATTTTTATCAGAAAGCCAACCTAAAGATCCCTTTGATCAAATCAAAAGGAAGAATCCGAAGAAGAGGTAATGATTTCACCACCCTCTTTGAAGTTCTTTTCTTCTTCCACTTACTTTTTCTTTATTGTTTTCATTATAAATAATAAATCAAGTATATTCAATATAGTGTGATGATATTATAATTATAGTACAACAAAATTCATTATTCTATCCACCTTTTTAATGACATGTCACCATACGTGCGTACGTACAGCTTACTGTCTCCACGTCGTGGTGTAATTGTTATTCTATACATTATTCTTTGGATGGGTATAATAATGATGTGTATTTGATTTAAATAATAAATATAACATGATAATTATTCGGTATATATTATATGACATCCAATTATATATTATATTAATATCAAAATAATGATATTTTCGCTCGTGCGTACGTACGGATTACCGTCTCCACGACGCGATGAGATTCATGTCCAAGTTCACCATTCATTGACGATTATAAAAAAATATTTATTACTAATATGTATGTAATATATGACATAATAATTATTCTGGAGAAATAAATATTTATATATGTAAGTATTTATGTACTTACATATATATTATTCATTTACTTCCGTTCAATGCTATATGAAAACGGAAACATCGTTTATGCGTACGTACGGACTACCATCTCCATAAACGGTGTTTTCCATTTCATGTATACGTCTATTATAAATTTTTATATTCTAAATATATATGATAAATAAATCATTTTTTATATTCTGGAAGTATTTAAATCATGATCTAAGTGATACAATCAACAGTAACATGTTAAAACATGTATGATAAAGAAAGCGATTATTACCCGAATTATTAATAAAACATGGAAATTATTATTAATTGGGTAGAATAAAGTCATAAATGAATAGTGTATGATATAATAAATATTAATATGGTTCTGGTATAATTTAATAACATACTATAGTCTTCATATATGAGCTTAATCGTACCCTCGACTAAAGAAAAGTGCAAGGTAAGGGGTTTTCATCTCACTCCTTATTTCCGTGAGATTCATGACATATTTCCAATATTGCCTTTTATGTGGTGTATGTACTTCCCATAATTGTATTTTTTGTGTAATACACTTTAATTTATGTGTATGTACATGTTCATTGTATGATACATCTTTCATGGGTTGTATGTTTCGTAATTTACCATATTGGTAAGGGTTTATTTCACAATCTCGTCATTATCTGAGGTTGTTTATACGTAAGTATCTACTGGGACATATTTATTATCCATGTCCAGGTTTTATGAAAGATTTTTCAAAGGGATTGTTTTAAGGGACATTTTTACTATAACATCATTTCAAATTTTTTAAATATTAATTATTCTAAATCGTTCTCATTAATGTCCATATCATCAAAATTGTTTTCAATGATTTATTTATATGGACATGAATGTTTTTAAAATGTTAATTCCTTTCAGAAGTTTCAATGTGGTATGGGAAAATTTGATTAAAAAATGTATTTAAATTACTTATTTTCTATTTTGTGTGACTTTTAAATGTTTTCATGAAGAAGGGGTATTTCTCTCAAAGAGTATTACAAATCATTTTCATCTATGTCAAAATTATTTAATGGATTTTAAACTTGTTTTGAAGATGATTTATCATGATACAAACCTTCCATATTATGTTGAAGGTTTTGTGATATTTTTAATTGTGGATGTGTTATTTTTATACCATTCATGGTTTATGGGTAATGTATTGACATTTTTTATTCTAGTTTTAATACGAATATTTATGTTATGTTTAAACCTTTTCATATGAGGAATACATTGTACTTAGTAAGTGACTGGTGGAGCCCGCTATATCTCCTCGATGCATCGATAGGTCATATGAGATAAACTAGTGTCTTGGAATGAGGCCGTGACAAAATCTTATTTGTATTCTTGGAACAAGGCCTTGGATACGTGGTTATGATAGCCTGACATTATGCATTCCATCATTATGAAAGTGGTTACTGGTATTTCATGTGATCATTCGACTAGTAAAATATCAATGTGAATAATTAAATGGAATTATTTCATTTTATTTTTTCCATATTATACTGAAGTTCACGTTTAAAAGGATTTTTTTTAGTTATAAATTTCCTTAAATGTTTATTCTTATTTATGAAAGTTTCTGCTGTATTTCTTACCCTTATTGAGTGTTTGAGCTCACCCCTTTCTATGTTTTATTTTTCTCAGGATTCCAAAAAGTTTATTGTGATTGATATTCATAGTTAGGCCAAAGGAATAATAGCATTCATAAATATTATTTATGATGTCTTGTATGTCTTAAAGTGCAATGTAACATTCATGTATGTAATCTATTTTCGAAGAATGCTAAACCGATCGGTCATTCAGGACTTCATTCTTTGTAATTATGCCTATGTATTAAAATAATGCACCGACTCTAGGTAACATGGGTCGAGGCGTTACATAGAATGGAATGATTTTATATAAATTTTATTGGAAAAGTATTTTCCACGTAAAAAAAGAGTGAATATAGAGTTAAAATTATTGAATCTGAATTAAAAGGATCATAAGAATATTCCAATTTATGAGGCTAACATTACATGGTTAGAAATGCATTCTACAAACTACATACATAACCCATAGAGTAAGGTTGACCATTTATTTTCTGGGTAAAACTATTTTCATTGTAAGGAATTATTATCCCAAACATTCACATATTATTATGATTTAGTCACTGGTGCATTCAACATAGTGAAATAATTTTCTAAGCCTTATGACATTAAGGGAAATTCAGCGAAGAATAGGATAGTGGGGCATGATACGGATAAATGGAAAAAGGGGAAGAAGGATTTAACAATATGTGATAGTTGTGGGAAGAAACACCCATGCACATTCATAAAAGGAGTGTGATTTTGTTACAATTTTGGAGATAAAGGTCACTAGGAACATGATTGTAAGGGAATGAAATATACTATAATTGATCAATTAAATAATTGTAATTAGAAGGATCATTAAGAAAATGGTATTCCAAAGTGTCAAGGAAATATCGATCAGAAGAAGCAAAGGGATAAAGGTCAAGATTATGTTATTACTACAGCCAATGTGGAATGACTAATGTATTTATATATTTTGGATTCAAGAATTATATTATAATAATACTTTTATATATTATTATTGTACTGCAATGCTTCTCCTTTAATGATTTAGAGGCATGAACGTTTTCATTTAGGCTTTTATTGTGATTAAATATTTTTATGTTTCAATAAGAGCTACATTATGTTGTTTGGAAAATATGAAGTTATGATTCATTTTTAAAATTTAGGGACCTTTTTTTTATGGTTAATTTGGATAGAAATATTTTGAATATGTATTATAGTTTGAATGGATTTTAGTGAACATTGGATATTATTATTTGAGTTCAATGTATTCTTTATAAGATTATTTGGGGAAAATTTATGGTTTTTAAAATCATTTATAGATTCATGGAAATTCTTTTGGGCCCTATGAATTATCAAAAGTTCTTCAGGTGTGAAAAAATCCTTTTGAACATTCACTTTCATGTATATGGGATGTAGTGAAAAATGGTCGATGAACATCTAATAGATGTGACTATGCTTAAGATCTAGATAAAAATAATTTATGTGATAATTTGAATAGTAAAATATTCTTGAACTCTAGGGAAAGTATCTTGAAATATTAATTGCTATCCTATAACTTCATCTGGATAATAAAATGGTCACATAGATCATCATTTATTTATAGATTTGTGATTGTTTTCTTTCTCATAACCATGTTATTTATCACTCTCCATCAGAACATGATGGTCATATTTTGCATCAAACTACATGTTAGACTACATGGGATCCTTGTTTGTGTTATCTCTAGTAACATTCGTACTTCCCTTTATTTTGAAGTGGACTTTTTTTCGACTCTTATTTCAATGTGGGATTTCAATAATGGAATTATTAATACTCAAAACATAGTTACTAAACACGTATTTGAAAATGGAGAGAATGATATTTATTAATGGATGGGAGAATGTGACACCCTTTGATTTTACAATATGTATCTTTTAAAATAAATTCATTTTCTTTAATATATTATGTTCTACACAACACCATGTTTAAAATAATATTGATATATAATTAAATATCATTATTTTATCACGACTGTAAAAACCATGTTTTTAATTCAGCTCGAATGAAAAACATTTAACCTAATTATAAAAATTTTATATAATATTTAATTAATCAAATGTTTTTACATGCATACATAAGATTTTAATGGAAAAAGATAATAATTAATCTGATTTTACACATTAAAATGCCGTTTTTTTTCAAAATACTATTTTACCACATTTTAATGGAGAACCCATTTTAAAACCAATATGCGACACTTTTAAATATTAAAATTTTTAAAATAAACTTATTATTTGAAAGAGTAACATCAAAATTTAAATTAATTCAATTTATTGATATTTTATTGATATCTTTCACGTTTTAATGAATAGTAATGAATAAGAAATTTAAATTGAAAAAAATATGTTTCATCGAAATAATTTTTTGTGTTAAATTATAAATTATATTGGATTTATGGTATAATTATATTATATTTTTATAATTTACTCTAATTTATTTAATTGTAATTATTTTCACATTACAATTTGATATAAACACATGTCAATCTTTTGATGGTTTTTTCTTTTTAAAAAATATTTTCCCTTTCGGTCAACATGATTAATTTTAATTTAATGACTATAACTTATCGGTTTTAAAATCCTAAAAATGGATTCTAAATTTTTAATTATTGAGTCAAAATTATAAAAATAGGTTTCTATTATTTTTTGACATTATAAATAGTAACTTTATTCAATTTTTATTACCATAGTTAAGGGTAAAACAGTTAAATAAAAGTAATAGAAATGTTATAAAATTACCCTAAAAGCTATATAAACCTTATTGGATGGAAATATATGACCATTAACATATATGATTCCAAATCGTATCATTTAATGTAATATTTTGCATGAATATGAAATGGATTTTATTAAATCGATGAGTGTGAAAAAACTGCCACACTCTCATTTCATATAAACATAATAATATTATTGTAGAGATCACTATGTGATAACATTGATAATAATTATTATATGGAATGATAAAAAAATTCACACATCATATAAATTTAATAATAATTTTTGAATATTAAATATTTACCATTTATTATGACACACTATTGAAACAGTTATTATTTTATTAATATAAATGTCAAAAAATTGATAATAAATATATTAAAAAAATATTTTAAATAATTAAGGCTAGATATAAAATTTTTATGTTATTATTACAGGTTTGGATTATATTAAATCGTTTTGTTTGAAATTTACATTCATTCTAGATTTTATTTAATGTCAAACAAATGAATATGGTCAAAATTGATATTATTGATATTTTATAAAAATAACAATTTATTAAATAATTTAAAAATCATAGAATTATTTAAAAAATAAAAAATGATAACTATAAGGTCAAAATTTTCATAAATAATTATTTTATGATTAATTTAAATAACATGAGTAAATATTTTAAGTGTTTAATAAATAGACTATTATTACTAAAATTAAAACAAAATAGATTATATAAGGATAAATAAAGCTGATAAGTTGGAAAATAAAATCAAAACGTGTAAAAATGTAATTTTTTAGTAAATTTTCACTAATTCCCACCTCATATAATAAATTACTCACTTTGGAGCTTTTTTGAATCAAAAATAAATTTATAATAAATTAATAGTTTTGGTGCTTCCTAATTTGCCTCTCCCCTCTCTTAGAAAATGTAACCCCTACTTCACTTTTATTCAAACCTATAGAGACATTTTACTCAGACAACCCCTACCCATTTTCCTGCCAAAATCCCTCACATTATCCTAGAGGAAATAATTTTGGAATATAGACAACATAAGGAGTAATTTTTTTCAAATAAAAGGGAGATGCATGTCTAATAGGTATTTTTTTATCAAATATTTCAATGTTTGTTTCTTAGTCATCTTCTTTTTCTTAATTTTTATCCATAATAAAGTAATAACTACATAATATAATATTTCTTCAGATGTTATTGTGATTATGGATCAACCATATTTCTTCTTTTTAATAATAAAATAAAAAACAACATCACCATTCGTGCAAACAAACGACTTACCAACTATAGATTGGGTTGTATCTTGTTTTTAAAATACTACATTATTTTGAAGGGTATAATTGATATAAATTAATAATATTACATAAAAATTATAATTTATAATTAATATACAATCCAATTCTATACCATATAAATTTTAAATTAATGATACCAAAACATTTACGAATATACAACCTACCATCTCTATGGCGTGATGAGATTCATTATCCATGTTAAGCATTCATGAATGATTATAAAATTTATATAATGATTAAAAATAATAATTATGAACATAATATAATTCTATATGTGAATTAAATACATTCAATTCCTAATAAACATGAATTACATGACAAAATAGGAATGAGAAAACAAAGTAGAAATCACCCAAAACAATGTTAATACATAAATATTATTAAGAAAACAATTTAAGAGGACGATATATAATATCATTAATATGGATATTGTCATTTTATAATTTAATAACATGATTTAACCATTATACATGTGGTTAACACACCCTAGAATAAAGGGATGTACATTGTATGGGTTAATTTCACAATCTCTTTATTGTCCGAGATTGTTTATACATAATTATTTACTGCGACATTTTTATAATTAATATCCTTGTTTATTAAAAATATATTTCAAAAAATTATTACTACTATTTAAAAATTGTTTGAAGATATTTTTACACATATTCAACTTTATAAAATGTAATCATTTTTTCATTGAGGTAATTTTTCTGAATTTTTTGAAAAAGTATCAGAATAATATTTTTTCATCTTACACATCATTAGAGGGTTTTTCCACCGTCACAACCCCTTATTATTTTTTAGATTACATTATAGGAAAAGAGGGTTATTTTTAATAAAAATATTTTCATTTTAAACTATATTTCAATTTAATTTAATATTTTCAATAAAAATGTTTATTTCCCTAAATAAATATCTAATGATTTTATTAAGAATTTTTTCATATATTTCAACATCCACTATCTGATTTTACACTTTATTGATGTTGTTGTCTGATGATATAATATATCATGTTTTATTGAATTTTTTATCATATGTTTTACCGTGGGTGTGCTATTCTAATACCACTCATTGTTTATGGTAAATGTATTGACATTTCTTATGCTATTTTTAATACGAATATTTATTTTTGTTATGTTTCGCCAATTGCATATTTCGAATGAATTGGACATAGTAATTGATGGGTGGGACCTACTATAACCCCAAAATGCATTGGTAGATATCATGAGGAAAACTACATTGGGTTCTTACCCATTTATTTATAGTATTGGTATGAGACCATGAATGTATTGTTATAATGTCTAGAATTATGCATTCTGTCATTATGATAATAGTTGTTGATATTACATGTGATTATTCGACTAGTAAAATATCAATGTGAATCATTAAATTGAATTTTTCAATTTATTATTTCCATATTATGTATAATAATACATTTAAAAGTATTTTCTTTTAGTTTATACAGTGACTTATAATTTTATTCTTATTTATGAAAGCATATGATGTATTGCTTACCCTTATTATGCATATGGGCTCACCCCTTTCTTATGTCTACTTTCCTAGGATTACAATATGTATGTTACGATTGATATGGAGGGTTCATCTAGATGAATAATTTTATTCTCAATGAATTATCTATGTTGTATTTTATTTTTCGAGTTGTAATTCTAGTTCATTTATGTAATATTTTTTCCATAATAGATAAATTGATCAGAACTTTTAGATTTTATTCCTAGTAATAATGCCAATGTATTAAAATATTTAATATGCTCTATGATTCTGTGTGGGGGTATTACACCCAACTTCATCAATTCTATCCCATTATGTATTTTAGTAATGAATAGTAAAATTATATAAAAATAATATATGATTAAATACAATCCATAAACACTTCCCCAAAGGATGTTTAATCATTGTTCCCAATGTCAAATTTATAATGGTCAATCCATTCTATATTCATGTCACATAAAAACCTAACTCATTTAAAGACCATACCATCCTTATTAGATCATATCCTTTAGAGCATGTTGCAATGAGATGGGATAACATACCATATGACATCCTACTATAATCTATGACCCCCACCATATATCTTTGAATAAAAATCAATACATTCCATCACATCTATACCCCATAGTGTCTAATAGTGAATCAATAATATCATTATCTCAATTCCTATTATGTTCTATAAGTGAGCCTCTATTATCATCATCACCAATACCGCATTTAGACTATTATTAAATCTTGTACCTCTTAATCAATACCCTAGTGTACTAACAATATATTATGTACCTAGTTTCAAAACGATAATCCCTATGGTCTTTAAATACACAACATGTTACAATTGTATGTTCATATACCTTTAGTCATCATTGCATTTAGAAAACCTATAAGCGATAGTGGGGAAGATGGATTACATATCCATCTAATCCATCACAAACAAGGATTTAAGGAAATAAACATAAAAACCAAAAAAATTGGAACTACTATAGTTATCAACATAAGGTGGGTGATGACAAGAAAATACATGTATATTTAATGATACACATAAGCCCATCTTAAAAGGGTCACACCCAAATACCACTTCCACACCACAATAACCATTATTCCATCACTACATCACACCACCATAACTACCATTTACTAACCATCCTATTTTTGACACATACCTTGTTAAAGTAGCACATCAAACATGTAAAAAATCTTATTTAATCATACCATAATTCCATTTATTGATTTTCCGCATACCAACCAATTTTAATTAATTAAGACATTCAATTATATTCTCAATGATAATAAACATCAATACAAGGACAACAATAGTTCCAATCTCTAAAAAATTAATTTTATAATTAATATTTTATTTAGGGTTGTGATTTAATTTGGATCGACCCACACACTACCTTCTATTATTTAGATTCATAAAATTATCATATGACCAGAAATTTATAGTCAATCTCACATTAGAAATATGTGTCACATCCCCATGAAAATCCCCACAATCATCTGGATAACAATGGAAATTTATCCAAAACACCATTGAAAAATTACTCATCCTCAATCATATCTTACTATTCGACCAATGGAATTTTCCATAGAATATTTTTTACAACCAACAAAAATATCCCAATTGACAATAACAAAAAAACTAGATCACAAGAAATCCCATTCTAGATAACATAACCTTGCTAACAACCACATACCAAACAAAACAACCCACATACCAACAAATAATATCCAACACATCCATAAAAACACAAATCCTAACCCCAAAATTAACCTCCCAATTCCTAAACTTCAAAAAATTAAACATCACAAAAAAATATTCTTGCATCACGCACTTTACATTTATTCTTATACAAAAAAATTAGTTCACATCAAATAATTCTTCCACACAATGAATTAAATATTTTCTATAGTTCATAACACTTTCCTGAAATATGATTATAATATATAAGTTACATCACATACACAAAAGGATTTATATAAAACTATTTATACAAATATATGATAAGAAAAATCAAGTTAGTGAGAAATATAAATTAATGTATAAAAAATGAATTATCACATTCTACTAATTTTCATTTTGTATGAATTATTTTAATTTTTATCTAATTAATAATATTCACTCAATGAAAAAGGAACATGTGACCAATAAAATTTCACATATAAATGAAATAAGTCATTAAATAACCTACATCAACAAGATATTTTCCACTATTGTGAGAGAGAAAAATAGGGAAGAGATGATTCCAAAATTAATATCACACAGAGGTAATAATCATAAACATATAGAATAAAATATATCATCAACCAATTACCACAAAATCACCATATAAAACCATATCCTATAAGAATTACATTCTTTGGATGATGAAAAGATAGAAAAAAATTGAATAAATGATGATGAAATCATCTTACATCACTAATATCCAATCATATGAAGATGATGATGGAATAAATGAATGAGGGCGTTAAAATTATTTTAAAATCACTATATTTCCACCTATGAGTTGGGTGATTAAAGATATAGTGATGATTAATTAATGGGTATTAAAATTAATATCCTAGACATATAATTTTTTTTCATTTTTCAATACATTGAACATTCACATCAACTATTTTTTCCGATAAAACCATTGTGTAATCTGCAATGTTATACTGAAACTAACCTTAGTATAACTCCTCCACATAAATAAAATTTCATATCATTCATAGATCTAATAAAACCGTGGATAAATTATGTTGAATGACTCTACTCCACATTTTTGTCTCCAAACATTATTCCACAATATGAAATAATTAGACCTCAAGGGAACAATGATTCCAAAATCTAAAAATCCACTAAAACCCAAAAAGGTGATCTTCATATTACAATATAAACATATATTTCACAATACTATTACAAATGAATCACTTCCTAGTATTTTAATAAGTAATACACCACATATACAATTCTTATATGCTTTATCATAGCTTTCAAATGACATTTATGCAGAAATGCTCTGAAAAATCAAAATTTTATCTTGTGGTTTTGCACTCGTACCTCAAATCTCATTATAGAATGTCCAAAACCCCCAAAATGAAAACACAATGGCTTGGGACAATTTGTATTTATATATAAGATAAATCTCAATTTGTTATCATCCCAGATAATTACATCCAAAAAAGTTTAAAAACATATACACCAACAAAAAATCACCCAAAATAAGATACATCACAAAACATATGCCCACATCAACCGAAAATAATTTTAAAGGAAAAATTATTATCAACTAAATGTATAATAAATAAAAAAATAAATAAATATTCTCAACAATCATCTCAATCATCATATAATAAATTCTATTTTTTGGATATTATGTGTGAATGTATGGCTAATGATCCAATATACTCACCTTCGGGCCATAGTGGCTCTAAAAGATTTTTAGAAAAGGAATAACATGACTCAAAATAACCTTATCCCAATGATCCTTAATCTTAACTGGTCTCACTATTAAGGCCACAACATATTCTATATCTAAATATCTACAATCATTAACAATACAATAATCATGATGATATACCTAGTGGTTCTATACAATGATGAGTTCATGAATCCAATCTATCTATAGAGGAAGAAAAAACTAAAATGTCACTTCTCCAACATGATATAACGCCTTTAAAGAACTGATAAATAAAAAATTAATATTAAAAATCCTACCAAAACACTAACAAATATTATTTGGGGAGGACCTATAAGATAACTAGTCTCTAGCCTCAAACAGTAGAGGCATATACCTATTATCATTATATTACATTTAACGATCACATACCATCTTCATCTACACTTAGAATATCCAAATATCCCATTTTATGATCTTCACCACATATCCACCATCAATTTCTTACTATCTATCCTTAGTCAAGAAAATTTAATACTTATATGGTTACATATATAAAAAAATCAATAGTTAAATTATAATGGAAGATTTAATGTTTTCATTATAATAAAACGCAACCTAGGAAAAAATTTATCCATGGTCCACCAAAATCCATGACACAATTGAACATTACATCCTTTAGAGTATAGAGATTCTTATCATTCTACCCATACATATGGTGGTGGAATGAAGTGATGTGTTAGATCAAGGAGTACAAATAATACGATCATTATCCCACATATTGATAAAATGAGGATCCTAGATCAGAAATGATTGTTTTCTGTACCTTGTGAAGTTGTATCAACACATCCTATTACATCCTTTTCAAATTATCTATCAAAAAATAATCACTAATATCAAATAATTAGACTTAGTTCATAAAAAAATCAATGATTTCCAAAATATAATCATATCTCTCTAAGTATGATTATATTATAGTGATAAAATCCATCGATATTTCTAACCATTTCCTCAAAAGGACATCAAAAATATTAGACAAACCTCCTAGAAAATGAATTTTTACTTCACATGGTAGCTATTCAAGAACAAAAATCTGAACTCTACCAATGATCTCATTGTCATTGACAAAAAAATATGACCACTAAAATCAGTATAGATATTGGATGAAATTGGATGTAATTCAACTATTAAACAATGGAGGTTATAAAGAATATTTTTTTCACTATAACGAAATTAATTACATCACCTAAAATTTTATCCAATAATGACCATCATTTGACCATAACCTCTAGTGTGTCGCCCTGGACGAAGCATCTTTGATGACCTCAAACTCCATGTCTTTCCAATGAGACACTTTCAAATGATGCATCAGAAAATATTGTACCATCTTATTATAAATGAATCATATTCAATTTTTCTCCTCTATATCAATATTCATTCCCGAAATATCCTATATCATTGTACACGAATCTCCCAATTCCTATGACATTACTCCCTTAAAATTATTTACATTGTGACTCTAAAACTACATCAATGATCGTTGTTTTGTGAGATATCCTGATATCATATTATTGGATAAAATCTATCTACTTTTGATTATATTGATTAATATAAAATTTAGAAAAAATACAACTCTACATATTTTGGTCTATGAAGAGTAAAAATATATCATCTTTGAGGTAATGATGACATAATATTTGAGAAAATCCACCACCACTAACATTATATCATTTCTATATAGTTATTTTTGTGGTCAAATAAAATCATAGAACCATATGATATCACTAGCCTCTGTAACATAGAGACAAATCCCAAACTAAGTCTAGAAAAATCACAAGGCACTTATAACAACACTCCATCTATTGAAAAATGAATCGTTAGATAACTTATTAACCTTTTATTCAATTAGAAAAAATACTCATAATAATGATTACTCTATAAAAAAAGTGACCTTACTATTCATGGATGTTTATGGGTTAGTGAACTAAGAGAAGTAGAACAAAATATTCTAATATTAACTAGTGTACTAATGATCCTAATTACCAATGTGATATTCTTAGATTGATCCTTAGAAACAAAAACCTCAATAAAAAGTATCTCCATTAGTACCCCATATAGAAACACCATATAGCCAATTAATTTCAACTTCCAAATAGATAACAGTATAATATAAAAGATCCAATAAATTTTATAGTGTTTAAGGAACTGTAAAATAGACATATGTTTTTATGTATTCCCCTACAATAACAAAAAGTATATGAGAAATTCATCAAAAAAATATCACCACCAACGAATCCAGAATGTAATAGAACATGAAATTTATTAGTCTAATGATTATAACCGAGGTGTTTATGACACTGAATGACATGAAAATTATCTTTAGGTTCCCATATAAACACAAAAATACAGGATTTGGGATATCATCCTCCTAAACCCTCATCTAAAGATATCCTAACCAAAAATAATATATTGAAAACTAAATAGTTCCCTTTGAAATTTTGAATAAATCATAGATCTCTATTGAGAAGGAAAAATCTCATTATCATCAACTAATTCGCCCACTATTAGTATATACACAACTAAAGATCACCATAAGATATCTTAGAAAATAACATAGGATCTCCCCATGATGACATAATAGGATTGGTAAATACAATCTATATTGGTTAGTCAAATATATTCTTCACATCCCAAAACATATTCGGTTCAATCGTATATGGATCCCCCAAAATCTAATAATTATTCACTTGTAACCATATCCCAAAATCAAAATCACATTGAAGGGATAATGATAGAACCTCCTCATGAAAGTAATCTAAAAACTCAATTATTTCCCTTAATATCTAGAGAACAGAATACAAAAAACAAAAATAATTTGGGTGGTACTATTTCTCAAATATTGATAGACCCAATCTAGTAAAATGATGAGGATCAGGTAACCCCCATCACTAATAGTGGTGTGAAATAAATATTGGATGTGTATGTTGGAATACCCCATGTTTACACATATTATGGCTCTAAATATTTATGTTTTGTACTCTATAAGATTATTTTAACAGAAACAATTTTTTTGGAAATATTTTTCATTCAAAGAATTTTTTTTATATGTTTTGTTTCATGCAACACCGAGTTTAAAACAAATATAGTATAAACATATTAATATTTAATATGATAGTTATCAAAGAGCCATTGGAATCATTTAAATGAATTTTCATAAATAAATTCTAAAAAAATATTTGTTATACATGTATATAAAATGATTTATTTTGGCAACCAATTAGCAAGAAATATATATTAAAACAATTATAAAATAAAGGAAATGTCTTCCAAGAAATATAATTAAAAAATGAATTTTACCTAAATAATTTAAACAAAATACTTTTTTTGAATTTTTATGGGATAAATATATTATATATATTACATAAAATTAAAAAAAATCATATTATGGGTATTCTGGACAAGAGATTAATCAAATTTTATGGTTAAAATTTTTATTTTTTTACAAAGATGTTTTTTCACCTATTGAACATTTATTTTAAAATACCTTTTCAATATTTTATAAAATTTATCTTCAAAAAATATGATAATTTTTGAAAAAAAAATTGGTAAAATTATATATATGTTATGTTTTAGGAATTTTTAGAGGAGACAAATTTTTCGTTGAATAATGAAAATACATGGTATTTTTTAGAATTATCTTATATTATAATGATTTTAAAATGTTTCATAAAAATTAAAATTGATCTTAAAATATAAATTAGTAAATTTATAAATATATATTATCCCAATATAATTCATTTTAGTCATTTTGTATTATCATCGCATCTACATGATTAATTTTAATTAAAAACATTCCACCTCTATGAATGTTATTTATAAATATTGATTCATAATTTTGATTAAAATTATTCATACTATCAAATAATATAAAAATAACATTTTTCCAAAATTAATAGTAAAGAATTAAAAAACATAATTACCCAGGTTATGGAAAAAATAGGACTGTCTGGGGTTAAACTAAACAATTACTTTTAAAAAGGACCCAAAACATTAAAAACACCCAATTACATGATGAAATTAGAAATTAGAAATTATATTATTTATAATGGATCTTTTTGGGGACTTATGTCATGTATAAATCATGTATAAGTCTTTTTTTCAAAACATATATGTGTGTCACTCACCTCACATATAAAGGGTCACCCCAACTCCTCTCCCCTTGAAATTTATAATTCCATTTTTTGTTTGGCCAATAAGCTACCAAATAAAATTATTAAATTCCATCTATAAATCTATAATCCATTTTTTGGTCATAAATCCATCATAAAAGGCCATTTGGAGAAAACCAAAAGAATTTGTCTCAACAAGAGTTAACATCCCTAATAAAGCATTTTATATTATTTATTACTCCCCTAATGAAATTATAATTTATCCAATATTATATAACTAACATGGTATATTACATAGAATTATATTTCATTTTGTTAATGTAGTGGACAAAATTCATCCCCTCTTCCATCAAATGAGTTAAAAATCATCTTTCGTGTCTATGGTATACTACCACCTCACAACCAGATTTTATTACATGTCAATCGCCACCTATCATAGCTAGATATAATGATCTAATTTTTCTTTATATATTAAATTTAATATATTATTATACTTTTTTATTTTTTTATATTACATATAACATGATTGTTTCCATTATTTGGGAATCCGGTAGAGACACTAATGTATACGTAGGACTACAGCCTTGAGCATTTATTTGATTGGTTGAAGATTTATATAGAAGCTAATAAGTTTGGGATTAATGATAATATTGGAAATATATTTTAAATAAAAATTATTCAATAATCTCATAATATTATCTACCATTTTTAATCAATATATCTAAGAAATTTAGCTACATTATTGTGTTTGTACCATCTACTATATATCTTAACAGTGTCTTTAATTATATATATATAAATATTATTTATATAAATCCTTGAATATATAATGAATATATATTATATTAATATAATTTTTAAAATTTATGGTATTTTGGAATGTGATCACATTAAGTGCGAAAAAATAAAAAATAAAATCCTATTAAAAGAAGCACTTATTTCCCAAAACATTACTTTGATATGGAATTATTGAGAAATATGTAATATGTTTTTATATGTTAATAATATATGGTATGATATTTTTATATATTGTTATTTAATAGATTTATAATAAATTATATTTATTATATTTGATTTTTAAATGTGTAAAAACAATATATATATTTATGTTATGTGATTTTCGTATAAACTTTTACTATTATGAGACACATTCCATAATCACAACTTATTTAATTTAAGATTACTATATAAATGACATGATTTAATTTTAAAATTAATATCATAAAATTATAATTAATATAATATTCATTTTATGATCAATCCTTTATGGGGTTTGGAAATCTAAATACTCCAAAACTATAAGATATTTTTTCCTAATTTTTTTTATTTGACACAAATGTTATATCACTTAGCTATATTATTTTATGAGGGATGTATACAAGAACAATTAAAAGTTAATATATTTAACTAATATATTCACATGATATCATAATATTTATTTAACATTAATATTCTATTGTCATTATAGTTAAATATTCCCCAAGAGGATAGAGTTTTATGTTTCAATATCATATTTTATTGAGATTTCTCGTGATTATTATTCCAATGATGGAATAATATGATAAATGTTTCAATAGACTAATTTATTTCATTATAATTTTCTTATTTCTATTATAATAGTTTTCTTACATTTTTTTCTCTCTTTATGTACTAGAGAGTTCAAAAAAATATAAAATTTGACTTTATTCATCTATTCAGTGGAAACCACTGTTTTTCTAAAATTAAGTTTTCTATAAATGATTTAATAATTTATTTTAATTTTTTTCATTCATTTGTTAAATAAATTCTTATCCATTTATGAATTTTTTTAAAACATTTTGAAATGATATTCGTTTCATTTTCAAAATGGTGTCCATTGAGATTTAAATGAAAATGAGAAATAAATTTTTATTTTAATGTGCAATAATGAATGGAACTTTTTCCATTTAGAAAATTAATTTAATTGAAGATTAATTTTTAATTTTAAATGATTATTTTCATATAAAGTTTATTTTAAATTGTTTTACATTTTAAAAATGAGTTTTTTCAAAATAAAAGAGAATATTTTTAAAATAAAATGTTTTAAATGATTTTTAAATATTCTTTTACTTGTTTTGTAGATTACTTTCAAAGAAAATTACAATAAAAAAATTTCATTTACAACATGTTTTATTAAATATGGGAATAATATTTTTCTTCAATATATTTGTTTTGTTAATTTTAAATCTTCTTTTATAAGTGTAAGAGTTTATGTTCAATGAAATTAATTTATAAAATATGTTTTTTTAGTTTGCAGTATAAAAAAGTAATTTTAATAGAAACTTTATCAATAAAAATAATTGTTTTAAATAATTTTTAAATATTAAATTATTTGTTTTGATGGATATTTAAAACTAAAATAATTAAGACAAATCATTATCATTCAAAATTTTGGGTTCAAATAGGAATGGATACTTTACATAAGAAATGATTGTAATTATTTTGAAGCTTCCTTTATGTGTTTTAAATATAATTTTCAAAGTAATTGATTTCAATAAGATTTTATGATTTTTTTGTTTTAAAAATTATTTTTTAAAGGAAAATTTATTTCAATCTTGAATTTATTAATGTGTTTGTAAAAAATTATTTTCTATATAATATGACATTTTTTTACATTACAGATGACTTACTAGGGATACGATTTAGGGATACACATCTTATTAATTTTCTAAATGCATTATGTTTATGATGGATTGATCATTATGAATCCTATTTCTATTTTATTAATTATAGAATGAATAATTCATTATGATTCCCACATCATTTCATGGGATTCCATATGATGAAAATACAAAATGATTATGAAACTTGTTTGTTTTAAAAAAGATACAAAATGAATAAATTATCATGAAACCTAGTTAATTAAATGTGTTATTTGATGATGAATGATTTTAGATCTTATGGAGTAGATATATATTATTTTAATTAAGTATCATGTTATAACTATATCCCCCTTATTGTGCATTGAGAACATATTTATATCTTAATAGATAGATATGACTAGAATAGGGAGTAACCTGGGTTCAGTAAGGGATATTTAGCACTATGGTAGACTTATTAGTGGACCTTGAATTATATGATGGTATTGGGAGTTAATATATTCCACTATGATATACTTAGTATAATTGTATTATTACTATGGAAATTATTTTATATTCTTATGTGTACTACCAAATTCAATGTCTTTTGTCAATGTTATGATATCATGGATCATGATCATTTATTTATTTTTGGTGCATGTCTTTTGAGCTATGAATATTTATTCGATAACATAATATGTTGATAATTTATATGAGGGTTATGGATTTAATATGATAATACCATGTTCTTATAACATTTTTCTCATTTTTTGTTTATTTATTTTCTATATTTTACCCTTACTGATCATATGAGCTCCCATTTTATTCTATTTACATTCATAGGTTAAGGATAACTGTTTTATATAGGGCATCATTATGAAGAGTAAAAATTTTCATGATATTTTTGTGATATATTGATGATCTTTCACTCAATAATAATATTGTGTACATAGTCTATAAATTCATTACAAAATTATGATCCTTAGGAATGGGTTTTTAAATGTAATTAATTTTAATCAAGAAAATGTAATATCTGTGTATTAAAATCATGGATTAGTGTAGTTTTTATCAGAAGAATGGGTTTTTTAATATTCAGAATCTATAATGTGACAAAAAAGTAAGAAATATCTATAGACAATTGAATTTATATTTCATATGATATGTGTAAGGATAATTGTAACGATGAGTTAATGTATGTGATGATTTTCTAGAAATTTTTTAATGATATAGTGAGGTGTTTTAAAGAAAATAAATCAATGTATATATAATAAAATAGAAGTGCCTCTTGAAAATAGGTAAATATGGTTAAAAACTCTAATAAGATCGTATTGAGCTAGACCTTTGAATATCTATTGGGGTGGGGGTGCATGTAAAAATATTGAGTATACTAAACAATGAGCTACCATGGATTTTTACAAATCATGTATTAATATGAGATTTTTTCATGGTAATTTTAATATTATTGTACATCATTTATTGTTGATTTCATCTCCAATTAGATGGGCCTCGTTAATTTTACTACTCAATTTATATTGCATTATCTTTTTTTTGTTCAATGTATTGGGTTTTATTGATCACACCACCCATAAGGTTATCAACTAATATTTGAGTTAGAGAAGATGAGTATAATCCATACGATAACCCTATAGTAGTGCATATGATTGTTTAGTATGTAATTCAGTCCATTTATCATATAGGGAATGCGGGTGGATGAGGTCAGATCCATGTGGCTGATCATTCCCATAATTTTACTATACAAATTCTATCTATATTTTTTAGTGAATGTGGACCCTAGGAGACTGAGGAATTGATAGAGAACATATATCATATCATTTTTTACCTCACACTCAAGATTAATACAATGTTTGATTTATGATTTAAAATTTACATGAATGTAGGTATAAATGGACGTATACTATTTTTTAGGTTAAGATGAATTTGAAACTCTCATTGGAAATTTTAAGAAGATATTCAAACATCAATACTTCCATGATATAATCTGAGTGGGTTAAGAAATATAATTTTCAACTTTAGAGTATAAAAATTTATTGATGATTCAGTGTGTTCATTTTTTAATGATTTGGATCGATTTTATATTGATTTTTTCAAAAATTATTTCCATAAATCTAGTTGTTTTAATCTTACACTAAAGAAATTTACTTTTTTTGAAAATAATATTTATTTACTAATTCATTTATTTTAATTTTTTAATTAATGATTCTATGGAACAAGATAACATTGATGGGTTGATGGTTTTGTGGTGTTCACATATTGTTTTATGGATTAAATTTAATTCTTCCACATGTCTTAATTAAAAGTGTGTTGACGCCTATAGATTAGTGACAATGGATGTGCACATATTTTAGATGAATTAGAGCTAAGTTTATCCTCTAAGAATAATGTAATATTTTTATATTTGTATGGTATGTTGGATCACACAAAAATGAGACTTCGAGTAGAACCTAAAAATAATCCATAAGAGTTGTTGATTGGGTTATCATCATCACATGTCCAAAAACCTACATTATAGAAGTGGAGTGGAATCTAATTTTACCAATGTATATATGATGTGATACGATACATTAAATGTGGTGGGTTATTTATAATAAGAAAAGGGAGACTCATAGTTAGTAAAAAATGATCTATGTGGGATCAGATATGGGATTCATTATAGAGTGGTTCATGATTTAGGTTGACTACATATATTGGTATTGCACATGTTACAAAATTTATTTTTAAAGGAATTATATTTATTCTTTCCAAGAGGGAGGTATAGTTATCAAGAGACTTATTCAATGTTATGATCCCTATATCATTATTGTCTTACTAGATAGCTCTCATTAAGATGATGGAAGTAAAATATCAATTAGTGGATCTCAATGATATGGGTTTTAATCATCATAATGTGTCACATTGGTAATCAACAATTATATTTAGAATGAATTTGAATGGTAGAAACCAACTTTTCATTGATTAATAGAATCTGATCCATATGAAACTAAATAATAAATATTATTTTCATATAATCAATGACATATTTTCTCACCCACTAGATGTTATGAGGTTCTATAAAATTATCATCTAGTTAGGGTACCATTATAAGATGTTAATGGAAGAGGATATTATAAAGACTAATATGAAATTATGTTTTTTAATTATGACTACCTATTGATACGTTTCATCCTCATTAATTCTGTTATTATATTCATTTATTGGAAAACCCATATATTCCCCCATTGTTTCCTTACCCTTATAGTGGTGTTTGTATATGACCTGTTGGTCTATTCCAAAATAATGTAGGACTATGAGTACATCCTAGATATTATTTTCAGAACCATGAATTTGAATACCTAGTACTCTATGATAACTATGTTCCCATTATGTATCCAAGAGTTTAAAATTTTTGTGTATATATTATCTAATGTTTTTTCGAATTCGATCATGAGAATGTTTACGTAGTGATGTTAAGAGGGAGGGAAAATAATTTTTTAACAAAATATTCTTATATATAATTGGATATTATATGTGTTTTCTTTGATTTATCTAGGTTAGTTATACCATTAATGGATTTGATTCCAAAATTGGTGATGTTTGGTAAGGATAAAAAAATTATGAGAACCATTATTGTGTTGGAAATGGGGTTGAAATTAGCTCCCATTTTGAATCATCTAGATCCAAATAATTTCTATTACATCTGTTATGATTCTTTTTGTAAGGGGTTGAGATGTGTGTTTATTCTGTAGGATCACATGGTTTCTTATGGATATATATAATTACAACCACATATGTATAACCTCCAAATAAATGAACATGAGCTGGAAGTGGTGATTTTTTAATTAAGAAAATTCATCCCCTGAATTATTATGGAATGGTTTATTATATATATTTATGATAAATCCTAAAATTAACATCAACCTATAGGGGGATGAGCCCGTAAGGGGTGTTGCAGCGCAGGGTTTTCCTCCCATCGCCGCTGCCGCTCCCCACTCAGGTTCTATGCTTCCCCCACAGTTCATGATTCACGACGGCGACTTCCCTGGCCTGACCTTCTCGGCGGTGCACTTGATTTGCCGGCTTCTTTGCTCAACTCCAATATTTCGATAGGGTTATTAGCGGCACAACCATCTAGAGGTTGAGTCCTAGTTTCTGCGGGTGGGGGGAGCTACTCCGTTAGTTGTTGTGTGCTGTAGGTGGTGATGTGTGTCCTCTGTGGGCGTTATGGTTGGTGGTGATGGGATCTGGATCCACCTTTCGATGGGGTTCTTGTACGGTTCTTTTGGGAATTTCTCTTCCTTCTCTTCTTCATTTTAATCTATTGATTAGGGTTTATTGATTATTTTTGTGATGCGATTTGTGGTTGAGTTAGTTTCTCCTTTCGATTTTTGGATTTGGGACATCTGCGGTGGTGATAGCGGACAATGGTGATGCTTACCCGCGGTTGTTGTGGACGATTTTGTTTGTTTATGGTTGTGTTGAAGGCAGTTGTGGTGGCGACGATGGGGGGTTCTCGCCAATTATATTTGTTGATGTCTTAAAGGTGACGATGAAGGATTCGTTGGCAGGTGCATACCACGAGGGCTGGGTTCCCCAGCTGATGGGTTCACCGGATTCTCTGATGGTGATGGTTTTTGACAGTCGCTGGTGTTCTTCACTTGCATCAGTTAGGTATGAAGTCGCTCCAGTTGTCGTGGATCGAGGTGACACATCAATCGAGTGGTTCCTTTTTTCGAGGTCGGCGTGTGATGTAGGGTCACGTGTCAGGGCTAGTGGCTCAAGGTCTGATGGTGGTTTGAAGCCTGAGGTGGTGCAGTTAAATGGATCGAGGCATTGAAGGCGGTGTTTTTGAAATTTTGACGTCTTCCTTTTGAAATGTGAATCATGGCCTGCTCGGTTGAATCTTGTTTTGGGTTATTTTAAGTTCGAATTTCAATTTGTTGTTTTGAGGTGGTGATGTGGAAGTGAAGAAGCCCTGTAATGGGTACCAGAAACCCTTAAACCGGTCTCATGGGAACCGGCTACCCTCAAACAGGCCATTAGAGAATTAAAAAAAATGATTTTCAGCAACATCAACCTATAGGGATATGATCCTTTGACAGAGAAACAGGGTGAAGTACCTCAAGTATTTTAAAATTGATATAACATAAACACTTTTTATAAAATATTTTGGTGGATGAATTATGAAATAAATCACCACCTCTAGCAATGAATGAATTAGAAGACGAATCATTCTTGATTAATTTGTTTTCCAGATTACTTTTTAGTGTAGGCGTGGATGGTGAGTTGATGTTTTTATCTAATGTACATGATGTTTATAATTTTTATCATCACATTTGGATAAAAATTATAGTGGATCATTATTATATATATATATATTAATAAATAGTGGGGGGAATATTTTTTATTATTCTAGGCCTCTCCATCCAAACATTTGTTTCAGAGAGATGATTTGTAATACTTTTACATTTATAAAAGAGTTTTTTTATGATAGTCACCTCAACAGTTTTCCTATTAACAACAAAAATATAAAGATGTACTATATAAATAAGAGGTGTAATGGGTAGTATGGGATGAAGAAAAAAATTATAATGACTATATATACCCATATATTGTTTTATAGAGACAATATTGACCCATAATGATTAAAACACATTATTTTCCAGGTTAAGGTCAATTTTTTCATGTACATGCTTTTGTGTTAAAATAAATATTCAACACACAAAGTATTTTACTTTTATAAAATAGATTACATATATAGAATCATTAATTAAAAATATATATAATAATAACAATTTAATTTAGTCTTATATTGTAAATAACCTAGTCCAAAAATTTATTTACCAGAGGGAAAAACCAAAATAATAAAAATAAGGAAACATATAAATTGAATAAATGTATAAACACGTTTTTTATTTTTTGGTGGACATTTGTCTCAACTATATAATCCCACCACCCATTTAATTATAAATTTTGGAGCCTCATGAGGTAACATTTACCTCCCAATATTGAAGGTTTTTAGTATTTAAAAAAATTCATTTATTTATCAACTGTAACACCCCCAACATGATAAAGGATTAAATAACTAAATGAAATGACTCATGTCAACAAGGTGAACCATCCTTGTCTGGAGCCTATCTTATTAGAACTCTATAGTTAGGCATGCTTGAGATGGAGTAGTGATCAGGATGGGTGACCTTTTAAGAAGTTTTTTAGGGTGTGTGTGAGTGAGGAAAAAACACTCTGGAAAGGACATGTGTTGGCCTGTATGGACTTTCATTAGTTAGATGACCCATTCGGGCACATGGGAGGCCCCTAGGGTGTGTACCACGTGTCTGCATGAAAACTGGTGGTACCTCGTAGGCCAGGACCTGACGGCCATGTTAATGTGGGTTGTATGTGCTGTCACCAGAGCCCGGTTGTCATAATTGGTATAAGAGGTGGCACCTAGCACTAAGTGAAGTGCGCTGCATGGGTTGAGATGTAGGGCCCACAATGAGGATGTTGTGCTCTAAAGGGGGGTGATTGTAACACCCCAAAAATGATAAAGGGTTAAAAGGATAAATTATATGACTCATGTTAACAATGCCCACCTTCCTTTTTGGGAGCCTATCTGATTAGAACTACATAGTTAAGTTTGTTAGGGCTAGTGTAGTGATCATGATGGGTGACCTTCTGGGAAGTTACCTAGGGTGTGTGTGACTGAAGAAAAAACACCTTGGAAAGGACATGTGCTGGCCTATGGGGACTGTCATTAGTCAGATGACCCGTTTGGGCACGTAGGAGGCCCATAGGGTGGTGACCACGTGTCTATGAGTTAACTGGTGGTACCTAGTAGTCTAGGACACGATGGCTATGTTAAGGTGGGTGTCTGTGCAGCCACTGGGGATCGATTGTCACAATTCAGTAGACGTGGAAGACTACTAGAAATACAGGTATTTGCGATGGGGCATTTGCGACGGGGGCCCGTCGCAAATAGCCCGTTGCTGAAAACGGCGTCGCAACAACACTTATTTGCGACGGGCCCATCGCTAAAGCCTTTTTTTGCGACGGTCATTCTCCTCGTCGCAAATAGTATTTCGTATTTTTGTAAAAAACTTTTAAAATAGTTTTTGTGACGGTACCGTCGCAAAAACTATTTTTTTAAAAAAATAAAAAATATTAATAATACTAGTATTTGCGACGGGCATAGTATCCTGTCGCAAATACTATAAAAAAAATAAAAATAAATTATTAATACATTATTTTAATTAATATAATAATAGAATTATAATTCACAAATAAAAATAATTAATTATTTTAATTAATATAATAATAATAGAATTATAATTCAAAAAAAAAATAGAATATTAATAAATGATTTAATTAATATAATAATATTAGAATTATAATTCATAAATAAAAAAATATTAATAAGTTATTTTAATTAATATAAAAATAATAGAATTATTTTACATTCAAATATTAAAATAATTCAAGTATTACAAAAAATATAATTAAATTATAATATTATAAAATTTTAATATATATATATATATATTAATATTATAAAATATAAAAAATATTATTATTCATATTAATATTGTTATTTAAAAATATAATATTATTAATATTTTATCATGAGATAAAAAATAAGAATAGAAAAAAAAAATTTGATTTCCCAAATTTTATAACATAAATACAAACTCTAATCTGAAGGAGGGGGGGAGGGGGGGAGGTGGGGGATCTGAAGATGGTGGTGGAGGAAACTCCATCCCAAATGCATGAGTGAGTCGGCGCATGTACTCCATCTTCTCCTGATGCTGCTGCTGCCACCGACTCGTCTGCTCCTCGTACAACTGCTGCTGGCGTCGACGCTCCTCCTCATGCTGCTGACGCATCTTCTCCTGCTCCTATCGGAGACTCTCTATCTGTGCAGTCTGAGATCGCAACTGATCCTCATACTGTGTAGTAGAAGAAGATGCATGAGCTCCTCTCGAGCTGGACACCGACATCGCAGCACTGCCATAATAATTTCCGAGAGTCAGTCGAGAGCCGATACCAACTACCCGGCCCTTCTCGAAGGCATACTGGGTGGCCTGCATCCATGCCGCCTCATCAAACTGATGGGTAGTGGTCTGATCTGATGACTCGGCCTGACTCTCAGGCTGGGCCTGTGACGTTGCGGCCTCATATGACTCCTATAGTTGCAATTTAAAATTAAAATTGTGAATATATTATATTCAGTTAATTTTTAAACTTGAAAACAAATAATATTGACCACGATGTGATGATGACAATCACCTCTGAGCTCCCCAGTAGCAGGATCACTATACATCCTCCGATATACGTCGTACTTTGTAATATCGGGGTGCTCTACAGCCTATAAGAATAAAAAATAAACTGTTAATATTTATAGTTATATAAAATATTTATAAATAATGTACGTACCAAATGATGTCTATGAGTACTAAAAGAACGACTTCCAGCTCGATGAGTCACCTCCTGTCTCCCCCGATTCTGCCTCCCCACCGATGATCTCCTCTGAAAGGCACCACTCAACCAGTGCGCACATAATCTATCCCATACATGGGATGAAATATACTATGGTCGGTGTGCTCTACATGACTCCTCAAAATCTGACACTCCTTCTTTCTTCAACGCAGCTTTTCTTAAATTGTGCAAAAACTGACGAAGGCGATCACGCATGGCCACCTCCCATGCCTCGTGGATGGCGTCACGCATGGTATCCTCGATCGGATACCATAAACCCTAAAAATAAATCAAAATATCAAGTTAGAAATGAAATAATTTTCAAAATTAAAATTATTTATTTACGTACGTACCATCCAATGGCCGAACATGGCCTGCTGCACATCAATGGGAATCTGCTCCCATGTGGTCCACGGCTGAGAGAAATAGTTGCGCAAAATAGCGCTGCCCTGTCCGACTGCTATATGCGGAAAATTGAGAAAATAATAAACATTTATTATGTGAATAGATTAATGAAATCTTAGTCAAATCCACAGGTTATCACGCAGGTTATAACACCTCCGTGTGCGTGGATAAAACCCAAGACGTGGACGTCGCTCGGGGACGGGGTCAGGAATCATCAATCGTGCAAGACCGCGCCCCCTCCGTGTACTCCCTGGAGCGCCTGCAGGCTGAGGGTCATCTGTCAGCAACGCATCCGCATCGAAAGTCAGGTCAGCATCAGCCAACTCACGAAATGTGGCCTCATCCATCTGAAACAGAAAATGTTAATTTTAGCAAATAATTGATAATTACTATTATATATACATATATACATATATACATATTATGATTTTATATAAATACCATGGAATGATATCAGTATTCATCTTCATCATCATCTTCATATATGTCAATGTCATCTTCATATTCCTCCTCAACATCATCGATATCCATTCGAGTTACAGTTGATTCATCTCTTACCATTTCAAATTCATATGTGACATCATTAACATCATCGTCATCATCGACACTTAAATGTGGGGTGTCGTCATCGATACTCATGTCTCTTTGTAAAAAAGATTGATTTTGAGTACTCTCTTGAAAAACTTCAATTCTTTGCACATCAGTGAAAGCACATTCACTTTGACTAAACTGATTGTCTCGAATTTTGATTTTTATTATACTCCACCAATCAGTCAAGTCTCTTGATGTTGCACAATACATTGCATAATAAACTTGATATGCCTGTTGAGCCAATAAGAATGGTTCATTTACTGCAAAAAAACTTTTACATTTAATATCGATGATTCCATGAGTTGGATGAACACGCACGCCTCTCTCTGTATCCAACCACCAACATTTGAACATGGTTATGTAATGTTGTCCAAGATAACAGAGTTCAATGATTTCATCAAGTATGCCATAAAAGTCAACCTCATTTTCTCGATGATGAGATTCTCTCAAGCTAACTCCACTATTCATTGTTTTTTTCGATTCCCCATATGCATGTGTGTGGAATCGAAATCCATTCACCACATATGCATTATAAGTTTTAACAAGTTTGGAAGGTGGGTTAGTCAATACACACAGCCGTTTTTCAATTTTATCAGCATGTCGAGACAGCTGAAAATTTGTGAAATAATTATAAATATAGTAAACTATACATTGAATGAGTTGCTAAAAGATAAAAAATTTATGTTACCAGTTTTTCAAACCACTGAGAGAAATTTTTCAGTTGACGTTCTTCGAGAGCAGCTGCTGTAATTTGTGGAATTTGTTTCTTGATATGATTATCATACAACCTATAAAAACCAAAGTTTTTTACTGTAACATAAATGATAGAATAAGTGATATAAACACTTATAGTACAACTGATCTCATCTCTTCACAGTTGAGCAGAACATACGTATGAGCTCTTTGATGTTCATCATCTGAAAGTCAGCGTTCATAAACTCCACCAAAACCAAGCTCTGACTGGTTGAAAATAGATAATTGATTGTCGATTTCATCAATATTCCTCTCGTTCCGTCCCATTCGGTTGTGTTTTGAAGGATACTCAGATTCAAAATAATGGGAGCAGAAAAAAGATATTTCCTCTTGCAAATAATCATCTGCAATAGATCCTTCAACAGATTCTTTGTTACGTACTTTTCTTTTCAATTTTTGCATGCATCTTTCAAATGGGTACATCCATCGAAACTGTACCGTACCTCCAAATTTGGCTTCATATGGAAAATGTAACATCAAATGTTCCATTGAGTCGAAGAAAGATGGCGGAAATATTTTTTCCAGTTTTCATATAATTACAACAACATATTTTTCATGTTTTCCTAGACATCATAATCTGCCGTAGCCGCACAAATTTCCCGAAAAAAAATGAGACATGTCTGTTATGGAATCCCAAATCATAGAATTCAACAGACCACTTAATCCAATGGGTAGAATTCTTTCCATTATAACATGACAATCGTGACTTTTTAATCCAGTAATATGACCATTCTTTACAAATCTACCCAAATTAGAAGCACAACCATCTGGAAGTCTCAAATCTACAATCCACTGACAAAATAATAAACGGTTTTCTTTAGACAGTGTATAAGCTGCTTTTGGTTTTAGTAACCTTTCTGTTCTGACATTTTCAAATAGTTCCAATTATGGACGCCTGCAAATTTGGGAAAGATCTAAACGTGCATTTACATTGTCTTTGCTCTTTCCTGGCATATCCAAAACTGTATGAAACAAATTATCAAAACAGTTCTTCTCAATATGCATGACATCTAACATGTGTCGTACCAACAGATCAGACTAATATGGTGTATCCCAAAATATGCTACGTTTAATCCAATTGTGTTCTTTCCCAAAACCAGATATTTTCTGTTGATTTATTGTGGGACCAAAAGTGATGGGAGGTAATGAAAATACAACTGATTTTAACTCCGAACCTGATAGCATTTTTGGAGGTCCATCCCTTTCAACTGTTCCTTTTCTGAAATGAGATCTGTTTCTGTGAAAAGGATGATCAGCTGGAAGAAATCTGCGATGACAGTAAAAATAACAAGGTTTCTTTCCATGAATGAGCATAAATTCTTTGTTCTCTCCCATACAGTAAGGACATGATTTCTGACCATGTGTACTCCAGCCAGATAACATCCCATAAGCCGGGAAGTCACTTATTGTCCACATCAATGCTGCTCTCAGTATGAAATTCTGTTTCGTTGCAACATCATATGTACTGACACCAATACTCCACAATAAATTTAATTCATCAATCAATGGCTTCAAATAAACATCAATATTTTTTTCGGATGTCCTGGAATTAGTAAAGTCAAAAATATATATGGCTCCTTCATCAACATCCATGGAGGTAAATTGTACGGAGTTAAAAAAACAGGCCAACATGAATATTGACTACCATAAGATCCAAACGGACAGAAACAATCAGTGGAAAGGCCTAGTCGAACATTTCTAGCTTTTAAAGCAAAGGATGGATGTACTCTATCAAAATGTTTCCATGAATCACCATCGGCTGGATGATTCAAGCTTTTATCGGTTGAAATATTATCTTTATGCCATGACATCATTGTCGTTGTATTCTTAGACATAAATAAACGCTGAAGTCTGGATGTAAGCAGAAAATATCTCAACTGTTTTACAGGAATCAAACCAGACTTCCCATGTTGTCCTTCTTTATATCTCAGTTGCCCACATGTAGGACAACTATCCAATGACTCATTTTCCCCAGAATATAAAATGCAGTCATTTGAACATGCATGAATCTTCTGACAAGTAAGTCCAAAATTTCGAACCAGCCTCTTACTCTCAAAGTAATTTGCAGTTAAAACATTTCCTTCAGGTAAAAGTGTTTTCAGCAAAGAAAATATCTGGTCAAAACAGGTGTTTGACATTCCGTTATCTGATTTGATAGCCATAAATTTTGCAACTGCTTCTAATTTGCTCATCTTGTAGCCAGGATGTAATGCATCCTCAGCAGATTTCAACAACTCATAAAATTCAGACAGTGCCAACTCAGGATTTGATCCTATATCAGCCGGAGTTTCTGTATGTTGAACAGATGAACCTGCAACATCATGTACTAAATCTTGAAACCAGTATGGATTCAGAATCAAGTTGGTATCACCTGCTCTGGAACTGCGTTCAGCGTGTTGATACCAAAAAACATAATCTGGTTGAAAACCAAAACGCAAGAGATGTTCTCCCACTTTGTCAAACGTGTCAAACGTTCTCAATGCACATTTTCTGCAAGGAAATTTTATTTTGCCTTCTGAAAAAAATTCTGAATTTGATGCCGCAAATGATAAAAAAGTCTCCACACCCTCAATATATACTGGATTTAAACCAGAACCGTTTGGATTTCTATGTTGATTTATCCATATGCGGTCACCTAATAATGATTGTTGATGACCTCGTTGTTCCATATTTCTCTATAAAATATAAAAGCATTACTGGTTTTGAATAATTTGTTAGAAAAAACACTCAAGTAAAGATTGAATATATTGAGAATTAAGCAAAACATGTTACAAATATTGATAATTTTAATATTATATTGATTTTTTATTATTTTAATAATACTAATATAATTTTTTCATAAACATTAATTATATAATAATAACATTATTATATTATTAGTATATTTTATTATTAATATTAAAATAACATAATTTTTTATATTATATACAATTCTCCTTTCATCTGTGTGTTTAACATTCTGTCTCCACATGTAATATTTGCATTCACTTTCTCCTCTCCATTGGCGAGTAGGTTGATAATTTTGAAGAAGAATGCGAATATTACATGTGGAGACAGAAAACACGCAGATGAAAAGGGAATTGTATATAATATAGAAAATTATATTATTTTAATATTAATAATAAAATATACAAATAATGTACTAATGTTATTATTCGTAAATATTGGTAATTATTCCAAATTATTGGTAATTATTTCTAATTATTGGTAATTATTTCTATTTATTGGTAAATATTGGTAAATATTGGTAAATATTGGTAAATATTGGTAATTATTGGTAAATATTGGTAACTATTGGTAATTATTGGTAACTATTGGTAATTATTGGTAACTATTGGTAATTAATGCTAATTATTACTAATTATTGGTAATTATTACTAATTATTGGTAATTATTACTAATTATTGGTAATTATTACTAATTATTGGTAATTATTACTACTTATTGGTAATTATTACCAATTATTGGTAATTATTAGTAATTATTTATAATTTTTGGTAATTATTGGTAAGTATTGTTAATTATTACTAATTATTGGTAATTATTACAAATTATTACTAATTATTGGTAATTATTACTAATTATTACTAATTATTGGTAATTATTACTAATTATTGGTAATTATTACTAATTATTTGTAATTAATACTAATTATTGGTAATTAATACTAATTATTGGTAATTAATACTAATTATTGGTAACTATTACTAATTATTGTTAATTATTACTAATTATTGGTAATTATTACTAATTATTGGTAATAATTACTAATTATTAGTAATTATTAGTAATTATTGTTAATTATTACTAATTAATGGTAATTATTACTAATTATTGGTAATTATTACTAATTATTACTAATTATTGGTAATTATTACTAATTATTACTACTTATTGGTAATTATTACCAATTATTGGTAATTATTACCAATTATTGGTAATTATTACCATTTATTGGTAATTAATACCAATTATTGGTAATTATTTGTAATTTTTACTAATTATTGGTAATTATTGGTAATTATTGGTAATTATTGGTAATTATTGGTAATTATTGGTAAATATTGTTAATTATTACTAATTTTTGGTAATTATTACTAATTATTGGTAATTAATACTAATTATTGGTAATTAATACTAATTAATGGTAATTAATAATAATTATTACTAATTATTGGTAATTATTACTAATTATTGGTAATTATTACTAATTATTGTTAATTAATACTAATTATTGGTAATTAATACTAATTATTCCTAATTATTACTAATTATTACTAATTATTACTATTTATTAGAAATTATTATTAATTATTGTTAATAATTTCTAATTATTACTAATTATTGATATTTATTACTAATTATTGATAATTATTAGTAATTATTACTAATTATTAGTAATTATTACTAATTATTAGTAATTATTACTAATTATTAGTAATTAATACTAATTATTAGTAATTATTACTAATTATTAGTAATTATTACTAATTATTAGTAATTATTACTAATTATTAATAATTATTACCAATTATTGGTAATTATTAATATTTATTATTAATTATTACTAATTATTGGGAATTATTAGTAATTATTACCAATTATTGGTAATTATTTGCAATTATTACTAATTATTGGCAATTATTGGTAATTATTGTTAAGTATTGTTTATTATTACTAATTATTGGTAATTATTGGCAATTATTGGTAATTATTGGCAATTATTGGTAATTATTGGTAAGTATTGTTAATTATTACTAATTATTGGTAATTATTACTAATTATTGTTAATTATTACTAATTATTACTAATTATTGGTAATTATTACTAATTATTGGTAATTATTACTAATTATTACTAATTATTGGTAATTATTACTAATTATTGGTAATTATTTCTAATTATTACTAATTATTGGTAATTATTACTAATTATTGGTAATTAATACTAATTATTTGTAATTAATAATAATTATAGGTAATTATTACTAATTATTGGTAATTAATACTAATTATTGGTAATTAATACTAATTATTACTAATTATTACTAATTATTGGTAATTTTTCCTAATTTTTCCTAATTTTTCCTAAATTTTCCTAATTTTTCCTAATTTTTGGTATTTATTACTAATTATTGCTAATTATTGCTAATTATTACTAATTATTGTTAATTATTGGTAATTATTGGTAATTATTGGTAATTATCGGTAATTATTGGTAATTATTGGTAATTATTGGTAATTAATGGTAATTATTGGTAATTATTGGTAATTATTCCTAATTATTCCTAATTATTCCTAATTATTACTAATCATTACTAATTATTACTAATTATTACTAATTATTACTAATTATTACTAATTATTCCTAATTATTACTCATTATTCCTAATTATTACTAATTATTACTAATTATTGGTAATTATTGGTAATTATTACTAATTATTACTAATTATTGGTAATTATTGGTAATTATTACTAATTATTACTAATTATTGGTAATTATTGGTAATTATTACTAATTATTACTAATTATTGTTAATTATTGGTAATTATTCCAAATTATTGGTAAGTATTACTAATTATTGTTAATTATTACTACTTATTGGTAATTATTACTAATTATTGGTAATTATTACTAATTATTGATAATTATTACTAATTATTACTAATTATTGATAATTATTACTAATTATTACTAATTATTCTTAATTATTGATAATTGTTGATAATTGTTCCTAATTATTAGTAATTAAATGAATAATTATCAAAAATTAGAAATAATTACCAATAATTACAAATAATAACATTATTAATATATTTTATTATTAATATTAAAATAATATAATTTTCTAATTTATATACAATTCTCCTTTCATCTGTGCGTTTTCTATCTCCACATACAAATAATACATGTGCAGACAGCAAACACACAGATGAAAAGAGAATTGTATATATATAAAAAATTATATTATTTTAATATTAATAATAAAATAGACTAATAATGTAATAATGTTATTATTCCTAATTATTGGTATTTATTACTAATTATTAATATTTATTCTTAATTATTAAAAATTATTACTAATTATTCCTAATTACCATTAACTATGAACAATACTAATAATTTAAATTTATTAAGTAATAAAACAATGTAAACATAATTAAATTACAATTAATTAAGAACAATTGAAACTAATAAAAAATTAAAAATAAATATTAAATTAAAATGAACATAAATACCATGAAAATTGATCTGCTCTGATCGTTCTTCGAAATATTAATATCAGCTCCGGAGAAAAAAATTAAACTGGAGAAAAAACTGAACTCTAGAAATATAATTTTGAGAGAAGGAGACGATAGAGAATGAGAATGAAATTAAAAAAACGGATGGGGGTATTTATAGGTTAGATTATTTGCGACGGGTATCCCGTCGCAAATACCTTAGCGAACATTTATTACGGTCAACGAGTAAATAGTTATTTGCGACGGGACCCGTCACAAATAACCACCTGGTGACATACTATTTGCAACGGGGGAATATTCCGGTCGCAAATAACTTTTACCGCTGCCGGTTATTTGCGACGGGAATATTCCCCCGTCGCAAATAAGTTTCCCGCGATTTGGCGCACAAACCGCGCCAGTCCTTTTGCGACGGGGAAAGCTGTCCCGTCGCAAAAGGCTACTTATTTGCGACGGGCAAATAACCCCGTCGCAAATAACCCTTCGCAAATGCCCTTTTTTCCCGTAGTGGAAGCAGAGCTAGGAGAGCAGCATGTGGTGGTGTATTTTCGGACAAGTTACAACCACCCCCCTTTTGTGGACCCCGCCAGGATCAGGGAGCTGGAGGACATGGGAAGAGATTTGTTGCATGTCGTCAATGAATGTTACCTAAGGGCTCTTAGAATGACTCGAGGTAAGGTCAATGTCTACTACTAGCTATCATATCAATAAACATAGGTATCAATCATTCTTTCCTTCCACGAATCATGTCCTAGACCTAGAGTTTCCGGTTAAACCATTGACTTGACCCTCACGTCTGGAGACACCTTTGGGAGGAGACTCAATATTAACACTTATGCCGATACTGTTATTTGACCCTTGAGGGGAGAGATTCAGTTAAAACCACTTGGTGGTAGTGTAGAGGCCTTACGATATTATTTTGGGTTTGGACATGACATCCACATGTCACACTCAGATTGACTGTATTAGGCAAAGAGGTTGTGGTTAATCTATAACATTGGGATGGGGTTTTCCTTGATCGGAAAAAAAAGGAAACCCAAGAAGTACAGGATAAACTCATGCATAGGAGGGTGCATCCAATAACTCGTGAGTTGGCCAACCTCACCCTTGTGGCTGCAGAAGTTGACTTTGAGATAGTTTATACTCCTGGGATGGGGAACATGGTAGTAGACGAACTCAGTAGGAGGTCTACCCGCATTTGCTGAGTGAGGCAATAGAGTAGCTAGCTGCTTTGCAGATATCCATTATGGATTGAGAAGGAGCAGATTTTATTCAGTCTCATACAGTCACCCCCCACTTCGTTAGTGAGTTTGGGAGGCGCAACATGGGGATGATGACTGCGAGACACGACGTGCTCATATATCCATATGAGAGGCACCTGATAGATTTTATAAAGGAGGGGAGCACCTCATCCTCATGAGAGTACGTACCATGGTACCAGTGTCACATTAGGAGGAAGTGTTGAGGGAGTTCCACACATCCCCTCTAGCGGTACATCCAGGAGTGGCGAAGATATACCAGGACCTCTGAAGACATTACTGGTGGCCGATAATGAAGAAAGCGATTACAGATTAAGTCTCTCGATGCCTCACTTGTTAGCAAGTGAAGGCAGAGCATCAGGTACCTGCGAGCTTGGTTCAGCATTTCAAGGTCTCATAGTGGATGTGTGATGTGATATCCATGGACATCGGGACAGGAGATCCATGTACATACAGGTTTCATGAATCAATTTGGGTGATCATCGACCGACTCACTATGTCGGCCCAATTCTTCCCGATCAAAGAACAGGGTTCAGTATAGAGATTGGGACACCTCTATGTGCAAGTGATTGTGTGGATACATGGAGTACCCTCTACAATCATTCCCATTGGGATGTACATTTTACATATCGTCTATGGAAGGGGGTACAGGAGGCTTTCAGGACACATCTTCGTTTGAGCACCGCCTTCCATCCTCAGAGGGATGGTCAGACTGAGAGGACCATTCAGACCTTCGAGGATATGTTGTCTGCTTGGGTCCTCGACTTCAGTTGCAGTTGGTAGGATCACTAACCTTTGGTGGAGTTTTCATACAACAACTTATATCACTCCACCAAAGGGATGGAACCTTTTGAGGCGTTGTACAGGTGAACTTGCAGATCATCTTTGTGCAAGACTGACCTAGGGGACTCAACACTAGAGGGGTAAGAGATGGTACGGGATACCATAAAGAATGCACAGACAATCCAAGAGCATATAAGACTGCACAGAGCAGGAAGAAGTCGTATGCTGAAAGGAGACGGAGACCTCTATAGTTCGAGGATGCCGACCACATCTTTCTATGGCTCTCACCTCGATGTGGCTTATGAAGATTTGGCCAAGGTGGAAAGTTATCTCTGAGATTCATAGAACCTTTTTAGGTCCTCAACATAGTTGGTGAGGTGGAATACTGCTAAGATCTTCCACCTCAGTTGCATCGGGTGCACAATGCCTTCCACATATCCCACCTGAGGAGATACATGCATGACCCTACTCACATCATCGACCATGGATATCTGGACATCGACGATGGGGTGACTTGTATGGAGGTTTAAGTGGATATTAAGTATCTTCAAGCGCGAGTAATTCATGGACGATCTATACCTCTGGTGCGCGTTTGCTGGCAGCACGATAACCTCTAGTGGAGGAAATGGGAGCGGGAGGCTTAGATGTATGCTCAGTACCCCTACATGTTCACTTAGTTCGAGTTATAGCTTATGAGGATGTAAACACCTAAGGTGGGGAGACTGTAAAGGCCCCAAATTTCTTTGAATTATTTTTCATAAATACATGAGAAGTTTACGAGTCAGCGAAATTTGACAGCGCGAGATTCTGAGGCCCAAAGTGCCTGAAATGACCCATTAAAGTTTTTTTAGGCGTCTGTTAATGTGGGTAAGTAGTTTTCCTAAAAAAGTAGAATAACTCATAAATGGTTACAATGATTAGATATCTGAGGGCACTGTTCCTCTTAGGATGGTGGGTTTACCCTAGGCATGACTAAACATTAGTCAGTGCGGGCCTCCTGTGAGAAAACCCAAAATGGAATAATCACAAATAAAATAATAATATTAATTATTATATTTTTTAAATGCTTATAACTCAAAAACGCTAACTTGGATTAAAAATCTGAGACCACTGCTGAACTCTTGAAAGTATGCTTTATTTATGAAGATACTAACTTTGGTCGGCGCTGGCCACCAAAGAAAGTTAGTTTTTGGCTGCAAATAAAATAATTAAGTGACAATTATTTTATTGTAAAATTCATAACATCTGAAAGGTAACTTAGATTGAAAATTAGAGAGTACCATTGAGTTCATTAGCATGTGTTTCACCTAGGCAGAGCCTAAACTCGACCGGCACTGATCGAGGGTGACTGGTAATAATTTTCCAAACATTTTTTGGGTACGTTCAGTAAACGTGCTATCATCATTTTATAACTATTGAACCAGTTCTCATAATTGAAATCTGAGGGCATCGTTGAACAAATAGTGCCAATATTCGTTTAAGAAAACTTTCACCTCAACGACATTTTGTCGACGGTGGAAGATTGTTTATGAGGTTTTAGTGAAATAATTAATGAAAATAATGTTCTTGATTAATTTTTATTTTGTTAGTTATAACCACAATGTGGATGTTGGAAGTGGGGACCACCAAGACATATCCTCCCATGAGAGGTTATGGTGGTGGGGACCACCACACCTCAACCTCCTGTGAGAGTTTGATGTGGTGGTGACCACCCGAGATTACATAAACTCCCAATTTGAATATTTGGGTCGGGGACCACCCGCCCCCTATTAAATGGGTGGAGAGTAAAACCTCCCCACCCCCCCTTTAATGTGGAGGAGCCTCTTGATCTTCCTCCACATTAATGTTTCCAACACACCAAATTAATGGTGAAAATCCTCCCCTTTAATTTTATTGTGCCAACAAAGTGTTTAGTTTTCCATTTTGAATTCTAGCCAATGAAATAATAGATATTATAATCTATTATTTGGCACAAATTTTCACTTCGTTGTTTGGAGAGGAGGATTATTGCATGAAAGCTCCGAACGAAGATCGCTCCACCGATGATGAACAATGATGAGGAATGCCTTCGACTATAAATAACACCAACCTTCTTCGACTTCTTCCTCAGAGCTCCTACCGACGTGGCATGTATTTGACCGACCTTCCCTCCTCATCGTCGTCAATGAGACAATGCACAAGCTCAGGATTGGAAGAGTGCGGCAGACGCGACGAACGATGAAAACACCACCTTCTTCCATGTGACTCCATCGATGGCCAACGATCAGGGTAGGGGGTTTATTTGTGTTATATTTCTTTCCTTATTTTCTTCTACGGTTGGAAAGGAATCATTATAGAGGTTGTAAAATTTTAATTTCATCTTTATTCTTACATAATGAGCCAAATGTTACCACCCTAAACATGGAGGGTGTGAGCCAAACCAACATGGCCCGACCCCTCCACCATTCGTGATTGTGATGATCATCGGCATGGGGTTGAGGTGACTGGACGATGAAGGCAACGACCATGCTACACGTGGCCTCCATGAACCGTGCCGCCCTCACTGCGCTCTGGGCGAACCAGCTCCGCTGCCTTGGGACGAACTGTGCCGCCCGCCGACTTCCAAGCTGCGCGGCACATCCACCATGCCACCTGCCGGACTGGGTCGCACTGGCTTTTGCATGCCCTCTGGCCTGCCCGCGCCCCACCAGAATGCACATCTGCCACCCTGTCGCCCCTCGACCAACCCGCTGGCCATCCTATCCACCGCCCAGCCGCAACCCTGCCTGCCTGCCTCCCGGCCGCCTGCTGACATGCCTGCCAGCCTTCCTGGCCCCCTCCTGGCTGCCTGCTGCCCTCCCCACCTCCCGAGACGAACCTCCTGGGTCGCGCCCCTCGTGGTATCTTGGCCAAACCAGCCGCACCCTCGCGACGCTACGGGCCGAACCGCCCTCGCGGCGCCATTCGGGCCAAACCGCTCATGCAGCCTACTAGGCGAGGCTGAGAAAGCTGGGCCGAGCCTAATAGCCAGGCCTTCCCAACATGTCGGGCAGGACCCAACAGGTTTGACCAGGTCGGTCTGACAGGTTCAGACCGGACACGGGCCCACCACTTACCCTTTACTTTATTTTGGCAATATCTTTGGCACCAAACGTCCGTTTGATGAACTGTCAACAGCATCGGAAAACAAGGAGTGTGACTTTCCCTTTGAGTATACCACACTGGAGTTTGGGGTGTAGTTAAGATACGGTCAGGTTGGATCATGCACGAATCCAACTAGGTCCCCTGGACTAAAATGATAATAACTCAAAGATCGTGCGTCCGACTGACACGCCGTCAGTTGCGTGGAAACCCCTATGATGTGGAGGAACTTTTGGATACTTATTCGTGGGACTTCATTGTAGTTGATGTATCGACACTATGCTTGAAGAGAGAAACCTCCCAAAATCAAGAATTCTTTGTGCGGAAACCCTATGGTCGGCTGTTCTCTGGCTACTGTTCCTAGATCCTTTGGGGGTTCGACTGCTCTGACCACTGTTCCTTGATTTTATGTCGGTTCGAAATCTCTGACTACTGTTCCTGGATCCATTGTGGATTCGATAGCTCTGACTAATATTCCTAGATCCTATGTGGGTTCGACAGCTCTGAATACTGTTCCCGGATCCTGTGTGGGTTCTATAGTTCTGATTTCTGTTCTTGGATCTTGTGTGGGTTCGATAGAATAGATGATTTAGTGGAAACATCTAATCATCTCTAACTCTCTAAAAATGTTGTATACCTATTTGAGTTGTGTGTGTAATTTTTTTTTGGATGATTGATATGGATTACTTGATAACTCTGGTATATGTATGGGCATATACCTAAGTGGGATTATCTGTTGATTTCATACGTTGTGGTTTATCCTTGTTGGATTTTGTGAGACCTTGAGAGTCTTGGGGTCCCTACTGAGATTTGTTATACTCACCCCAGCACAGGCTATGCCCGCACCTCATTGTGTTGGATACAGATGAAGAACAACAATGACCGAGGCTGAGAGTACAAGGACTGGACGATACCCGGGGGTGGACCATACAATGAGTTGGTACACGGAGGAGACGGACACATGTGGAGTGCGAAGGAGGCTAACTGTACCTACCCTTTAGGTAGGAATCCCGGAGGATGAACCAAAAATTGTTATTCCTTTCTTTAGTTATACTTTTGTTTCCAGTTCCATGTTCTTCACAGTTGGGCTTGAATTTCCGACCATTTTTACTTTTCATCACACATTTGTAATATAGTTTTCCTAGTGTTTTGTATCATGTTGTGTGCTCTGTTGTGTTGTTTACAGTTCATAAAGTCAATTCCCACCCAGTTTTAGGGAATTACGCCTTTTGTGATCGTTGAAATCCCCTAGCCTATGGAAGGCGGGCTTGGGGTAGTTACGTCATAGGCTCCGGGGGATGGGTCGTGACATCAACAATAAATGACACTCACTTACCAAATGTATACATAACTAAAAATCTTTTTTTATTAACCAATACCAATAAAATAACATACCAACATCCCTAAACTAATCCAAGAGGACATATATTAGTTATAAATCTAACCTATGAAATATTTATTGTAAACCTTTGTATGATACCTTAAGAAGTTGCAATGATCTTCAATGACCATATTTATTATATTTTTTTCTCCAACACATTAAAAATTATGAAAAATTGGTGATAGAATAACCCTAGTATAATACATATTATATTATGTTTTTACTATAATTTTATGACCTAAATCCACATCCAATTCCATCAAATAGGTTTTGAAATAATCATTGTTCTACACAGCATACTGTTGCCTTGCGAACCGATATTATTCATTCTTCCATTACCAACTCCCAGTGAGGGGTACAACGATGGATATAAACTATATACATTTTATAAATATAATTTTTATATATATAGATTCATTATATCATATAAATATTTTTTACATTCCATTCCATAGGGGACCAATAATATTTTTCATGTCCATGACAAACTATGAACTCACGAAGGGATGTAATTCATTTTATCACATACATTTTACATGGAATGTAATAAGGATAAATTTAATTATTATATTATATATATATGTTATAATTATGATATTAATGACATATATATCATTCATAATAAATAATAAATTATTTTTTACATTAAAAATATGAAAAAATCATTCGTCTAAGTATGGACTACATCCTTCATGAAGAGATGTGACTCACTTATCATCACCACACCACTTAGGTGATATATATAAGTACATTTAATGATAAAATTTGGTATATATTCTATTATTATTTTTCAAAATTAAATAATTTAAACCTCAATTCCATAAGTATAATTGAAAAACTGAATCATTACTCATTCATATGTATGACTTACCCTCTATATGGTTATAACGTAATAAATTATGCATAGCCATATTTAATTAATAAGTTAATAACATTTAGAAAACAACTATAGAGTAGGATAAATCTTGTTCAACACAATTGAGTGTAGGTTATGGGTTTTCTCGTCTAGCGTTAATTTCTAGGAGATGTATTCCATATTCATTAAGTATTTTTAAATTGTTTTATATATAGATACAAATAATTTATGTTTTCATAATTCTTCTCAAATTTTTTTTTATTTAAATATCAAATCAAGTATCTCTATTTCATGGTGTTTACAGTTTCACAGTTACTATAGGTGTAAGGGATTTTTTCTCAATTTTTCTTCTCAAAGTCATATATTATGTTATACATATATATACTTTTTATGAGGTGTATATATTTCACCCATTTACATTTAAAATCACGAGTTAATATTTTTTTCATTATATTATATGTCTTATTTATGTATATTATTTAATTTGGGTTATGCATCAATTTTATTATACTGATAAGAGTCTAACGTTAAAATCTAATTATTTGCCAGTATTGTTTATAATTATGCTTCCAATATTTAGTTATGATGATATAAATTTCAATAATTATAATGAAAATTATTCTAATTATTTTAATTAATAATATATTTAAGAAATTGTACAGTTTTCCACTATTTGATACTTAAATGAATAGTTAATTTCATTAATAAAGTCAGAAATGATTTCTATCTTTAGTCAGATGCTTGATTTCTTATGATGATAATTAATGAGAAATTGAGATGACTCTTAATAAGTTTCCTCATCCATAGGACACATAGAATGAGTTCTAAGAGAATTATAACACGAATGTATTTCATATGTATGATGATGATTAATTTATGTGAAATAATAATGTTTGGGTTAAGTGGGGGAAATATAAATTTAATGACATGGGTACAGTTTATCTATGAGTTTTGCATAATTATATAAATGTCAGAACCCGAAAGGTCATAGAGAATGTATGTTATGTATTTTTTTGGTTTTAATGTTTTGACGCGAAAATATTATGTCATAATTATCATCATCAAAAAAGGAAATGTAATGTTTATCATATCTTCACATTATCTGGGAGGGTGGGGCATGTGCTTTTATAGTTGGTATAAAATATTGGTTCAGATAAAATTGGATATTGGGAAGTTTTCAAGTGCATTTATAATAAGAGTTATGGAAACCATTGTAGGTCATCAAGATGAAGGATGATCATAAAATCACTATCTCAGAAAACCCTTCTTGGTTTTAAGATATGATATATTAAAGTGATTTATGATGTTTTATGAGATATTTTTTAGTTTAAATTATATGTATATCTTCTTTATAATGAGAAGTATTCATTTAAATTTAACCTAAATTTAGTCTGATATATTGATTACCATTTGGTTTTATATGATATTTTATAATGTGGTAATTATGGGAAAACAAGTTTTATCATATATATAAACACAATATTGAAAAATGATTTGGAGTCTAAGTGATTAATATTAATTTAAAATAAGATCACCATATTTTGGGGATTGAAATATAGATAGTCTGATATTAACATTGAGGTCAAAACACTCTAAAATTTTTAGGTTATTGCGGTTATTTGGGATTTTGGGATATGGAATTAGTTACATGATAAAAGGTGTTACTGATGAATTATTAATATTGATGTATTATATAAATTTTTACTCAATTTTTGAATTATCTTACAACATGCATTACATTTTAATTTTTGTTAATGTATAAATAAATTTGAAATATCTTGTCTATTACTTTTAGGGTTATTTAGTCTTTGAAACATTATTTTAGTTCCTTAGGAATGAAAATATTCATATTGGGTATGCATCATTTGGAGAATAAGATGAGATTATGGTGTAATTTTTTTATAGGATGAAATTATACTCATAGTGTGATTGAATTCCCAGATTCTCTTTGTCTGTATGGTAAGATAATTCCTCGGGTCTTAGAAATGTATTTTTAAAAAAGAAATGTTAAACTAATAAATTCATATATAATAAATATTATTCTAATTTATATAATCACAAATTTATGGTTCGGTCCCCATAAATTTCCTATAATTATTCACTTTCTTGTGATCAATGACATCAATCACTCCATAAAAATAATTATAGTTTTCATCTGCTCCAAAATATGTTCTTTTATTTAGAATCTATGTTATCTTTTATTCTATAGTCCCTTGGTAAATTCCTTTTTTATATTATTAAGGTAATGTTTTATTAATCCTTTTTATGATTTGGGATTATAATAAAAAAATTCAAATTTATAACAAATGATTTTTGATATAATGCTCAAATTTCAAGGATGAAATATATTTATTGGAGTGGGTGATGCATCCCCATGAAATTTTAAAAGAATAAATAGTGTTTGATTCTGTAAATGACACAGAACAATAATATTATATGATTATACAACTATGTGATACCTTATTATATTTTTTCTTAACGAATAAATTTAATCACTTCACTAGATTTAAATACATGCAACCATGAGATTTTTATTTGAGAGTGTATTCAATATGCAACAACAAATAAAATAGACCCATGATACATATAAATGTTAAATCCTACTAATTTGAATAATGTGTATGAATATTATGGAAAAAATATGAAAATATATATTTTAAACATTTTTATAGTTATCTAATCGTTACCAATAAAATAATTATCAGTTAAAATAAAATAAAATATTTTCATAAAAATTGTATTTTTCAAAAAGATGTATTAGGCATACATTAAAGATATAAAATGAAATTAATATTTTCCTCATTTAAAAATTCTTATTCACTAAATAAAATTCATTTTTGAAATCATAATAACAAAATAATATTAAGGATTTTTTTGTATTTTTCTGAAAATATAAATTTCTTAATGAATAGTGAAAATTATTAAATATTAATTAAAAAATAAATTTTCAGATAAATAATTTATGATTTTAATTTATATATATAATTAGTATTAATGTAATAATAGATTATTTATATTCTAAATAATGAAATTTATTTAATCATAATTATTCACATATTAGATATTGGTTTAAAAAAATATAAGATTTTGAATATTTTCACATTAAAAACCCACATATTGTCATGTCTGGGGGATTAATTATAAATTTAAATTTCCCCACATCTATCAATTAGATTTGGATGAATGGATTACATATTTTAAAATATATTAATTTATAATTACTATTAATTTTAAATTCATTTTTGACCAAAATTAAAACTCATGAAAATAAAAAAATTACATACAATCGTTAAGGTAAAAGTTGATTTAATAGGGGTCATACTAAAAAGGTAAGATTTTAAATGACATTAAATATTATCAAAATTTATTTTTATGAGTATTCATTTATATTTGTAATTAATGTTTCAAAAAATATCAATTTTCTTCATTTCATTTTAATACAAACCATATACTATGTTAAGTAAAATTGTATTAAAAAAGTAACCATCCTACATTTTAAAATTTATAAATAATTAGTAGACTGACAAAAAAATTCATATGTAAGCCTGGATATAGGTAAAAATTATAACTAGTTCCCCAATATGGGTATCCACATTACCAAATGTGCTCTCCTATATACGCTAGAGACTATTGACTTGTCGTGAAGGTCTAAAGACAAACATGAGAAGACTATACCTTTTTATACGAGAAAATGAGAAATAGAAATAATATCAAATAAAAACAAAACCATAAGGATAAATAAATCCTACAACATACAAAAAGAGACTAAAAATAAAAACACAAAAGGATCCTGAATATAGGACACAGCCAGAACATATTCTAGACATCCCTAAATCGAAAACGTCAATCCATGAACTGGAAAAATATCATTTCCCTATCTTGAAAATGTATAACAAAACAAGTATCATCTGATTGAGTACCCCAATTCCAGGGTAGATTAAAAATATCAGGAGTATAAATTTGTTTACTAACACCAAATGTTTCTAAATTAATTCCAATTTATGCAATAGTGTGTAATGATAATCAAGGTGAAATAATTAAATAACTCCTCAATGGAAAAATGTTTTATATTAAAATAATTATTAATGTACCATTTTATCATTTAAGATTAATTTTTAATACTAACCATTCTAGCATACTCCATCCATGATGGTGGGACTACGACTCAGAATAATAGAAATCAACTAATTCTTTTTTCAAATGGGGTTTCACTAACAAATTCTATTAAACCATGTATCATTGAGCAACGTTCCCAGTAAACATATCATATCTATACCTTGGGAACATATGTCCTCAATATGATATCCAAAAATATTCCAAATTTAGGATCACATAAACTCGTATCTATATAATAAACCTGGAGATCCATTATTGGTGAAAAGTTCCTTGATCAAGATAAACCAATGGATAAGGGTCCTTAGTAGAATATCTAATTCTTAAAATGCATTGATGGGGCCTAGATCCTCAGTTTGGATCGACCTATTTGTGTAGAGCCTCATTAATATACCCAACTCATTTCATTTATAATCATTTCATTCTTCTAAATTTTTTTTCAAATTTACCCATATTAGAGTCTCATTTACTAAGGTTCCAACAAACCCTTGAAAGATAATTTTTTTCTAAAACAATCTACATTTCATGGAATAAAACATCAAAATCAGTACACTATTATGATTATCTTGATGTAATGATAAAAGAAAAAGAGACCTAATAATTGAAATTCCAAAACATTCCCTGAGGAATACATTTCAATATCCAACAATTTAGAAGATCTATGAATAAATATTCTCCAAAAGGGGAAACAAACCCTCATTTTTTAAATAATCAATTTAAATATAAAAAGAAACATCATTTAAAACACCATGAGGGAAAAACAACTTTGAAACATTTCCCGCATTCAAAATATCATTTTCCTTTATTAGAAACCATAATAAGATCTAAATCCAAAACTCACCATTTGATTCAATTAAAAATCCTCATAGGGAACATACCAAATTTAATATATAATCTTTTCAGTAAGCACTTTAACCATTACCTTTCATAATTATGAAACTCCAACACATTAATTATAATAATTTCCCTATCTCAACATTCACCAATAAATTTCACCAATTTTAAATGGGTTTCCATACCCCATGGGTATCCCTAGGTATCATCTCACAACATTAATGTACATAATGGGGATAGTAAAAGGTGTTTTATCTCAATTCCATTCCAAATTAACTTGCATATACATGTACACTAGAAACATAGAAAATTGGTATATATTAACCACCAAAAATACTTATAAAACATTTATACTATGAAAAAATTCTTTTATACCACTAACCTAATGATCATAGACAACCAATCCTCAGAAAATAGACCTTGAATCTAGATAAAATGTGATCAAACATCAGAAAAAAATAATATGGAAGATATGGGAATATAGATTTATAAGAAGGTGAAACAACACAAAAATTATCTTCCATGAAAAGGAATGAAACATAGTCTAATATGAACCTAGAACTTCGATTCACACCCAATGGAACTCCCAATGATTATGAATTGAAGGAGTAATACCCATGTATGAAGAGGAGGCTTCTGGTTCCTCTCTATAGCTATAAGGGATCGAATGGGGGAGAAAATTTAGGGAGACACATTTATTTTAGGAATGAGAAAAATGTAAAATATAACTTTTATCAAGTAATTTAGTTTTTATACATGGTTTGAAAAACCGTGTTGTGACGGTAAAGTTCCCTCGATCTAATATGAAACCAAGAAGCATATTTTTCTTGGCTATCTAAACAGTTGTAAAAAATATATATTGGTAGTGTTCTCACTACTATAAAAGGGCTCCTCAAGATGCATGGTCTCATGGGCTACTCTACAAGATTTCTGTAACCATTAATACACTTTTGAAGGTCTCATGTCTATGGAATGTGGTTACTACCATATGGATTCAAAAATCATGTAGTGGTTTTGGGCTCTCTATATTCCATTGGGACCTCAAGTAATATGTTATACTGGTCTACCATGCATGGTTTCCCTAACAATGTTCACCCTTCTACAAGATATAAATTTTCCAGTACATAGTTAATAATAATTTTATGACAACCATCCAATAATCGTTGATTGAACTGTGTTCCCACATTCTTGAGTATTGATCCCCCGTTAGTCCCCTGAAACCAATCCTTCTCCTCGGTAAATTTCTATAAATAGAAACAAATTAATTTTTTATCTACCTTATCTCTAGGTCGGGATTGTAAATAATCACCACCTTATAACAGATCATCGTTGAGTTGTATTCCAATGATTATCTATGAATCCAAAACCAAATATCTATCCCCAAGGCTAACATATTAAATTCCATCACCAAAGTCTCATCTTGAACATGGCCATTCCATCTGAATACACTAATAAATTAAAATTCATACCTCAATGGATTTTTTAGTTCTGATCCACAAAAAGATTATGAATCTCCTCAAAGGACTCATCAACCTCAACCTAGAATCAATAACACTGACCATACAATCCAAGTTAGAGAACCATGTAAAAAACAGTGAAACTTTAGCCTACGGAAACATAAAGTGGAGACTAAACCACTAAGTAAGAGCCAATTGGTACAACTTCAGTCCCATTCCCCCTGAAATCTCAAACATTAGAACACAATGGGTGTTAACTGAAGTATATACAATTTTATAACACATCCCCAACCTATTAGGGTCTAAAAAGTAAGTCCATAAAACTTCACTCTATATACAAAAAATTTAAACAGATCTAAATCACATCCCTCATCAGAATAATTTATCTTGCCAATATCAGAGCTAGAACATGTTTCCAAACTAAAACACAACGATGTCACTTTCTTGAGCATATAAAACCAAAAAAACATATCATGTAATCATATAACACTTTCTCAAAATGGTTCTCATAAATATTAGCAGAAATCATAAACACCAACCTCCATTGGTTGGAACATACATCATTGTAAAAGTTCCTATATAAACCTCAAACTCATGCCACAAAAAAACGCATGAGATGTTTCTTAAATCATCACGCCCAACATCCAAAAGAGTTCCACTAACACTGGAATCTTTACCATCGAAACCACATAGAAAGAACATGAATCATCCTTAAATGTAATAACTATGTAAAACATGGTTTTCCTGAATCTGTGTTCCTATTATTGATGTGTAATTTCCAACATGACACAACAATCAGATGTTTCTTAAAACCCACCACATCCATTATTTATTTTTTCATCTGAGTTAGGCCATCCTTGTTCATAACATCTCATTGATGCCCATAATTCACTATGGGAATTTCACTACTCTACTTAGCAATTAATCCCACTCACTTAACGAATACCACCATCATTTGATGTCCGAATTGTATTCTACCATTTAATTCTATTGAAACTCAACCATAAAGACTTCTATTTCTCCCAAAAAATTCTTTATGATCTATGCCACCCACTATCACTTCTTTGACACAAGCACATCTGATTTCGTTTATAATCTCCTTGATACCATGGAAAACATTTCACCTAGTCAACCACCACATACATTTCTCAAATGACATTCCCAAGGAACCAAAACATATTCCTCACAATTTTCACATTGGAATATTAATTCCCCCACTTACAACCCATGATCTTATTTTCATATCAAATACTAACATAACATTACAAAAATTGGGTGGGTAATTATTACCAATATACACAATATATGAAAACTCCATTGATTATATCATATTCATTGTGGTTTCTAAGAAGTGCTCATGAACACCTCTTCATCACAAGGGTGACAAAATGAAACATTGACAATAACTCTTTCTTAGATTCATGAATCAGACTATAAAAATTTACCAACACACAACCACCCTATAGACCATATTGAAGGATGTCCAATAGTGATCCACCATCCACATGTAATGACATTAAATTGTTATAATGGTGAACCCTTCAATAATCTATTTATTCCCATAATAAAAAAATCTTATGTAGTGTGGAATATAGCCAATGATTCCTCAGAGTACCCAATTAGATATCAATTTGTTTAGCTGGATCATATCATGTTTGGAAGTACACTATGATTTTATTGGTGAAACAACCATAATTGGTCAATCAAAAATGTCACCAAATACTATATGGATGCCTAATCCTATCACAAGTATCATGCGTCACTCCTCAAATTGTTTGACCAATGCCAAAACATCACAAATCACGATAGATTAATCATAAAAAACTCACTATAGACTCTTCACACAATGCCTAGTAGGAATAACACGACATTCCCTTTAGTAATATAGCCATAACACCACTCAAGCTCTTCCAGTACGACCATAGTGATTTTCCATATAAAATAAAAAAAATTATTCCAATCCAAAAATAAATGGTATATCTTATAACCGACACTTCTCACATTGATCTCATATAAATAAAAAAATATATTTCGAGTCATTTCTTCACCCATCCCAAAAAACATTTTTCCTCCCTGACACATCCCCACATGTGGATCTCATCATAACCCTCAAGGTATATGACCATCATATGAAATAAATATAAGTTTAAATTATTTGATAATATAAAATATTTCTAATATGAATATGTAATCAATTTTATAAAACATTAACTCACAGATGTTATGATAATTAATTAAAAATTAATCTCCCACACAAAATGGCCATGTGAGTTATTGGTTTCAAAATGTTGGAAATCATGCTATGTATTTACTTCAAATTTAAATACAAAATTTATTCCAATGACCTAAATTAGATAAAAATATGTATAATTAAAATAATTATAATTTATATAAAAATACCAATATAATTTATCGTTTAAAATAAATGAAATGAAAAGACAATGTTGAATTAAAATATTATTATTTGTCACTATTCATTGAAAAAACATTTCAAGAAAACACCAACAAATTACCCTACTATATTTTTGTTATAAAAATTACAAAAATAAATTTAATTTTTTATAATAAATGTTACTAAAGTGTAAAAAAATATCAAAATAAGTGTACCATAAAATAGTTGAGAAAACCTTTTTTTTAAAAAAATTGGGGTACAAATGTATTTTATTTCTTTTAACTAATTTTTTTTGAATTTTATTGAGGTAGAACAATATTTTTTCATAACAATTAGTTTATATGAAAAACATTTCCATTTTTTCAATTTGTTATTATATTAATTAATAATTAATTCGCTATTAAATAATTCAGTATATATACATATATAAACTATAATACCATAAATTATTTAATACTATTTATAGACTCTATTCCAACCACTATGTAATTACTATCATTTTAAATAATAATAATTTAATTTTATGTCTTGTTTTGTTTAAACACAGGGTTTCATGTATTGTAATACAATCCTCGTAATCCATGAAACAAAAAACAAAATCAGTTTCTCATGTATAGAACGATAAAAATAAAGTTTTATTTAAATAAAAATATAAAAAATATTAAATTAATTTAAAAAAACATTTCATAACATCTTGGGGAGTTATATTCGTGGTGGTATCCTTATGTGAATTTCCTCCCACACAGCACATACCTTTAAAAATATACATAATTTGGTTTTGAAGATAATATAAATGGAATATGATCACCTTCATATAGTGTAACATCGTGATGTTCATCATATTTCTTGGTATGGTATCTGGTGGGGGCCACATGTCATGAGGTGAGTTGCATGTGGTTTATTTTAGGGGATTATTTTTTGAGTTTTTTATTTCGTGATAGAGATTTTATGGCATGATCTTCCTTGTTATATTTTGATATTTTATTAACATTTTGGTGCTCTGATCTATGTGGTTTGACCCATTATGTGTTTTTGAACACCATGGTGCTCGGAGGAGGCCCGAATAGATATTGGTGGAGTTTGACTGATAAATGTTAGATGATGTGCTGATTTCTCATCATAAAAATTTTTACAATGTCAAAGAAGTTTTTATGATGTGTAATATATATGGGATTGAAAAAGAAAATATTGTGAATATGTGACACATTTTTTGTGGAAACCAAGTATTATTAATGAAAAGATATGGAAGGAGATAACACATCATTTAATTCTCTGATGTTGTATGTTTTAAAACATTTCCATATAGTCGAGGTATCAAACCCTTCTATTATAGTGGATTTCTCTTTACTCCAGGGGACTTGATGACCATATATTCAATTCTTTTGATGTTTCATCATCAAGGATCAGTTCCTAACTCTGCTCATTGATCTGTGGTGACCTAGGTTGATCCAAGGTCTATTTCCTTTTTTTCTAAGTCGGTTATCCCTGTTTTATCTCTCTCTCCTCCCTTTATTCATTTCATGAAAAGTTAGATGATATCCCAAGATTCTAATAGGGGTTTTATTGGTTTTTGGTTGGTAGGTATGTGTGGTGTCGTCCATAGGTCTATGTAGTTCTTATGTATTATCTTATCTAAGATCTGTTGTGTGTTCTTCACTCCTGTGAAGAACATCAATGACCTATTTATATTCTAGATTTGTTTCTCCTCTATATATTTACATTAAATAATAATGTTATAATGACTAATCCCCTTGGATCCCAATGTAATTAGATTATTAATTAAGTGAACCGTATTAACCAATTGGTATTGATCATTTGGAGGAAATTTTTTTACCAGTATAACAGGCTACCTCTTGGTTTTCTAGATAGTGGGATATATATAAATTTCATGGAATATAATGTTTAACATGATGGAAATTTTTATATAATGTAATTTATAAATTAATTTATAATTAATACCCTATATGATAGAGGCATGTTTAAGGATTCATGTTTTTGGTGTAACTGAGGATAATCAAATTGATCAAAGTGCGCATGTTTAATTGAATTGGTAAATGAAGCTGAATCATATAAATAAATATTCACAATATAATTAAATGAATTTTAATTTTATTGTTAAATTATTTTGCTATATTTGTAATAGCTTGTTGTAAGATTTATTATAGTTGGTACTTGGTAATAAGAAAGAGTTAATTCAAGATTGAATATGTACTATTTGGGTAATAAAATATAATGACATATAGGGCCTTAGTTTCACACTATATTTTAAAGTACATGAGCATTGGGATTTGAATCATTGATAGCTTGATGTGTGTAGTGGCTAGTTGCTTTTTTTTGGGCCAAGAGCATGAATACATTATTTTCCCTTATTATTTTTTATTTTTCTAGGCTAGTATGGATGAGCCTAAGAAGATGTTATTGTATGTGGGGAGGTGAGGGATTATTTTTTTGTGATCATAAGATGGCTGACCTTGGAGTTATATTCCAGTTTTTGGGGTGACGTGTACTGTATGTGTTATGAGTCTGAGATGGATGATCCTTGAGGGATGTTGTGGTATGAGGGGTGGGGAGGCTAAATTTTTTAGGTAAAATTTGACACTTGGAGTGGATATATGCATCGGGATATTCATTTTGTGTCAGGGAGGACATCGAAGAGGACACAACGAGTTGAATTTTTCCTACCCATTATTATTAATGATGGATTCATATTTCCATTTGTGTCTAGGGAAATGGTCATGCTATTTTTTGTCAGATTTTCCCCATTGGATGAGGAAGATGGTTTTGGTTACTCCCTATACAAGAGAGATTAATACGCATAATGTATGCCTCATGCTTTCTATTTTTATCCTCTCATGTTTGGATGATTCTATGATCCTCATATATGTGGTGAAGACTCTATAGGTAGTTCACACACTCACCATGTTAAGAGAATAGTGTTTGGCAGCATAGAATATAATCCTATAATGAATTCTTATATTGAATGGAATTATGATAATATGTGATTAAATAATTAAACAAAGGGTTTTTAACATTCTGGGATCCAACGATGAGGTTATTATTTTGAGATGTCAGGGACTTGTTTTCAAATGCTTGGAGGGAATGGATATTTGTAGTTATGCTAATGTAATGTAATTTGGAAATGTTAAGGGTTAAATAATGGTTAATTAATTAATTAACATAATTTTAAAATGATAAAGATGAATGATTTAATATAATTTAGCTCCATAAATTGTTTTTTGGGTTTAAGATATACAGTCTTAGCATTGCCAACCAGGAGTCTAATAGATATTAGCTGAAGTGGATTCTGATACTATGTTAATCCGATTGTGTGGTAGTGAGCTATATTATATCTTGTAATTATTGAGTTACTATATGACACACCATCATATCAGTTATGGAAACTGAAACCCTGGGGATTCAAATGCTCGCTTGATGTTTTCCACAACATCCTAATGGGAGGTTGGATTGAGAACTCCCCCATTTTACCCCTGCTCTCTTGTCTTGGTAGTTACATTTGCTAGTATTAATGGGGGTTATTTTTCCAACATATTTTTGTAGAGGTATATAAGGAAATTTCATTATTTATCAAACATGTATTCTAGATATAGTTTCCTATAGACTACTATATGTATAATGTGTATAGGTTGTTATGGCTTGAGGGTCATTATTCTGTGTAGGGGTTGTGATGTCTTGAGGTATAATACTCGATTTTTGATTCCTGTTATATAGGATATTGTGGATCCCTGAAATGACCTAGTTACTTTTTTATGTGGATGTGGTGGTATGATGCCTGAGTTGGATAGTGTGGTGCTTCACCTAGGTTTCTATGGGCTAGCCTATTTTGAGAGAGATGCATCGGGCATGTGATGTTTGGACAATGTAGAAACCCCATTCGGAAGTGGTATAGGGTTACCATGGATATTATTTATTATATAATTTCATATATTCTGTTATAATTTGTGATTGTATCCATGATGATATTGGGAATATAATATACCTATTTAAGGTATAAGGTAGTTTCACTTGTTGGTCACTGTGTTTTAGTATTCTTTATTTACATTTTCACTGGAGGATCTGAGGTGCATCCAATTTATTATATGGTTATCATCTCCCAATGTATATATATACTATTTTTCATGTTAGTTAAAGAATGATGTAGATCAAGCTAGTTACTAATGGATTGATAGTTTTTTAGAATCTATTTGGTCTTTTTTCACTTTTGTCTTTACATTCTTTAGGTACTTGTAATTATCCTTTTTTGTTGCAGGAATTTTTGCATGAAAATACATTCGTGTACTTGGTTATTATTTTATATTTTATTATAAAGTTTATTTTGTTGGTGTTCTTCATATCTCTCTCTTATAAATGTGTTTTCTTAGAGCATAATACCTCATGTCCTAATGTTTATTATGCCTTCAGTGCTAGTCGCCAACCCAATGCCAGCTGGAGGCAAGACGTAGTGGTCACTATCTATCATATCCCATTTCTACCACATTAGGAGTAGACATTTTGGGGAGGGTGTTCTGATAGAGTGTTATCAAGGGAATGGTTAAGGGATAAGATGTGTGCAAGACTTATAAATAGGTGAGTTTTCATGGATTGATATGGATAATGTGTTAGCAAAGCTTAGGAAGCTCTATAAATAGAGGATACTAGATTAAAAATATGTAATTAGGCCACCCTATGATTTCATGAAAAAGCCATTAATATGAAAATGACTATTAAATTAGGAGATACCAGTGGAATTATAGAGACCTAGGAAAGGATAATGCCTCATTATTCTTGAAACACTCTTTTAATGGGTTGGAAGTGGGATAGGTTAACCAATATTGAATAACAGAAAACAATTTGTTAATGTTAATGACTTCCATATTCTAGGTGTAGGAGCTCTGATAGTTTTCTATTTTTCATGAAAGACTCTATGTCAACATCCTCTTCAGGTTCACATAGAATTTTATTATATGTTTTCTCTCGAATATATCTATATAGTGGAGGTTAATGATGACAAAACACAGATGTGGACACTCTGATTATTTTATAACCAAATTTTCAGAGGAATCTAGTCTATATTTTTTATGCATTATAAGAATATTGGTTGGATGAGGTTGAGATAGCTTTCAGTCTGTTCTTTACTCAAATAAATCACTGGTTATCATTTTCAATGATGATGTTGTGTGGGGATGCATTGTATTGTTTATTGTCATTCCTTGTAGATTGTGAGGAGTCGGTAGTCTTATGGAAGGAATTCTGATACTAGTTTAGAGACATGTTTCATTCTTCGACTGTGATGGTGGCCAGTTTCCAAGAGAATATTACCCAATGGAATGGTATATCTAGTGTTTGAGTGTTTGGGATCCATTTAATGAACCTTATATGATATTATTTAAACCTAATTCTAGATAAAGAGGCTTGGGTGAAGCATTTCGAGGAGGATTTTCATCCATATAGCCAACTTCTAGTCACATGGTTTATGATAATGAAGTATATCAAGTCTTTATCAAGAGTAGAGGTCACTGGGGTGAATTTATCTCGAGTTGTATCATCATGAGAGGGGAGTATCCATGATTACTCATGTAACAGTGTTGTGGTCCAGTGTTCCTAGTTGTTATGATAGAAGAGCATCCAATCAGTAGATGGTTTGACCTATACCTCAATGTCTTTTTCTGCTAGGGGTATAGGGTTTGAATCATAATCTGTTGTATCATATGATTTCTTTTCTTGAATAGGATGAGGTTATTAGTGGTGGGAGTGCCCAAAATTTATATATTGGACAGCGTACACCATTTATTCCGCTTCAGGTTCCTCTATTGTAGGAGTTCCACACAAGGCAATAACAACATGTTTCTCCAGTTTTGGATCAGTAGAGAGTATATGAGGCATGTAGAGGAAAAATATGGGATGATCCACATCATCATTGAGAAGATAATGGCCATGAAGTTGGTCTTTAGTATGTTCATAGAGGGTGTAGTTCATGTCATGGTCATCTTCTTGCATTTCCATTTCCAACACAAGGTGTGTCATATATCATTTTAGGTACCATTTTCTTGATTTCTACATGGGAGCAATCCTTGTTTGATCCATGAGTGACACACTCTTTCATATCACCTAAACTTGTCCATTATTAGGCAATTTATGTGTATATACGTATAGTGCCCATGGAATTCATTGTGCTAGTTGGAGGTCGAGATTAATTGATAGACTTATGTAGAGAATGTGAGATAGTGTTGGGGAAGCACCAATCTAGTGGAGATTTCATATTTCTAAGAATAAAACCAAATTAAATAATCCCCAACATGGATTGGATGTATTTAGTGTAGGATATAATGGAATAATTATGGATGTATTTTGAGCTCATAGATATCGATGGAGAGACGTCGGTGATTTTTAGAGAGTGATACCCTTAGATGGGTCAGAGGCGTGTTTTGTCCTTGTTATCCATACCGGTTGGGCTGGTGCTGAGTTCATTGATTGTTAAGATGATAGCGTTTTCTATGGTCGTATTATAGTACCTTGATGTCTTTCAAGAGAGTTTTTTTGCATTACTCCTATAATAAGAGATCGAGTTTATGATCGAGCTACTGCCATGAATGTCTCCTATCTCGATATCTCCATATTTGTTTCCTACTTCAGCGTTTATATATCTTTGTATACATCTCAATTGTCTAATTATGTGGATGAATTAGGTGATTAATGTTTATTTATTCAATATCATTTAGCATTTCACCTATATATGAGGAAATTCAGAGGTAGATGTTGTCTTTTTCAGATGACGGCATAGTCTTTTCTAATGCAACATGAAGATAAATTTGAGTTTGTGGATCCTGATGTAGATTTATAAACAAAGAGTTGTCATTAGCGAGGCCCATTAGGGTTGGTTGGAGGATAAGCACATTGGGTGTTTTTTTAGGGAAGGGTTCTTGTTCCTCTAGTGATGCATGAGATGGTTGTTCTAGAGTTCCATAGTTCACCTTTAGGGGTACAACCTGGCATGAAAAAGATGTACCGATTTTTTAGAGGTATGATTTGGTGGTTTGGGTTAAAGTATGTAGTTGCATGGTTTATTTCTCTATGATATTTCTTCCAAAACATGGAGGTATTGCACCATGTTCCTGGTCGATTTCATCAGCTGTTTGATGTTCTTTAGTTGATGTTGGATGATTTATCGATGGACATTATTACAGGTTTTCTTAGAGCTAATGCATTATATGATGATATATGGGTGGTAATGGATTGTTTCATGAAATAATAAAACTTAATAGTGATAAAGGAGTGATGATTAGTGGAGTTTCTATCACGGTAGTGTCTTGAGGATGCGCTGAGACATCATGGTGTCTTGAGGATGATCATTTTGGAATTAGATCCTCACTTTACCTCTAGGGTTTAGAGAGGTCTCCCACATGACTTTGGTTATAATAAATTCCTTATCACGTATTTTCATCTATATATGAATTTTCAAATAAAGCATACTATCCATACGTTTGAAGACATGTTTCTCTCATGTGTCTTATATTTTGGAGGTTCATGGATGAAGAACCAACCCCTGGTAGAGTTCGCTTAGAAAAATGGTTTTCACCCCACAATCGATATGGAAACATTTAAATCCATGTATGTCTAAAAATTTCATTATCTACTATGGTTTAATTTGGTCGAAGATTAAACCATTCTCCAGCTAGAACTTGGATGGAATATGATTGGGATATTTCATGTGATTATCAAGTGGGTGAAGGTTTCAAATAATCATCATAAATCTTATGTCAATCTTATGATGAGACCTCTGGAGTTATACATTGGGTTTTATGTGTTTCTGAAGGTGATTCCCCAAATAGGGTGTCAATGGATTGGTTGTAGGAGTAATATTTCTACTCAATTTGTGTGGATTTTGAGGTGTTGACTAATGATGGAACCAATGAATATTATAGTGCTTCACCCGTACATGATCCAGATACAAGATGTTTTTCTTATGTCGTAGCTCCCCCATTATTTTCATAGAGACTCTTCTATCATAAATTAGGTCAAGAACGATGTTGACGATTATGAGACCTTATAAGATTTTCCAATAGAGATCCATCACCAATAGTACAATGTTTTGTGTGGGGATGTTATCCACATGGATCATGTCTACTGGCAACAAAGTGGCAGGGAGGAGATTACATGGGTACGTGTGTCACATATATATTATCAGTAACCAAATATATTTCAAGTTTAAATCATATATTGTAATTATATATTTTTTGGTTATAGAACCTTTTCAATTTTATGATATTGTTCTCTATCTTGTTATAGGTTTTGAATTACTCTATTTCCATGGGATGCCTAACACACATGGTATGCCATTCAATTTTGGTTTTTATATTACTAAGGGAATATTTGTTTAATCTTTTTTTATTGGTTATGAAGACTTTATGAGTAGTTAATCTACTCATTATTTTGATCCCCTTGTGCTCTGATGGGGGTGGTTAGGCTTCAATGGTGGTGAATGATAAGGGATTTATATATTCGGGTGGATATTTAAGTGAACCCTTCCGGTTTTCTATATGAATTGGTTTTGAATTATCAAGGATGAGAACGTTTTCATAGATATCTGATGTAATGCTTCAAATATATGTGGATCAACCCTTTATGTGTTTCTAAAAATTATGGTGCTCGGAGTAGGACCATATGAACTATAGAGGAATTTAGTTCCTATATGATGGAAGCAAGAGTGGATTTCTTGTCATGAAAATTTACCAGATGTGAATGTGGGTTTCACGATGAGTAATATATTTTGGCTTGGGAAATATTACAACATGTAGAGTTTATTCATTTTTCAGTATAAATAAATCCATAAAAATTAAATGATGTGATTATGGATTGATCATCAAATAATTCCCTAATGTGTTCCACTCATGGTGTCAATCCCTATTGATGTAGTAGATCTCTCTTGACCCCAAATGATCTGATTATCTCTATATAATTTTATAGAAGTTTATCCTTGTTGGATCTCTTTATCTACTAGTTCTTATTTCCATGTGATGGAAGATGATATACCATGTTTCTAATTGGGTTATTCATGGTTATTGGTTAGTAAAGATGTGTAGATGGGTCCTCTAGTGGATGCATTTCTTTTATGAGAGATGATCAGAGATATGTTTCACGGTTCATTCTAGTGAAAATAATGTAAATGACCTTTGGAAGAAGGGGGTTCATTAATTCAATAATTATTTATGTGTAATCGTAGATTTAGCATGATTAATCCCATTAGATCACAATGATATTAAACTAGTAATTAAATGAAATATATTGAATAATTAGTATATATCACATGGTGATATTGTTGTTTGTACCACGAAAATAGGATTCATATTTATTTAATAGATAGTGTGTTATCTATGAATTTATTAGATAATTTTTTTATTAAATGAAATAGGTAATTAATGTAAATATGGAATTAATTCAAATTTAATTTTCTAATAGATAAAGAGGAATATATAATAAATCTTGTGGTCCTTGTAATTGATTATAATGACATTTCTGCAAGTGTGCATGATAAATTTAAATTATAAATAAACATGAATCATGTTGCTTCATTAGGATAAAATAATTAATGTCATGTTAAATTAATTGTTTAATTAATTTGTGATATTTTTGATAATTTTTATCTTAGGATTCTCATAGTTTGAACATGTGATAATGAATTAGTAAATATAATATTGAATAAGAACCATTTTTTGTTATAGGATAATGAATTGTGTGGAATGATATTTATACTTTCCTATAAATTCCATGTGCCTTGTGTTATGGATTCATGAGATCTCATTAGGAGAAAAGACCGGTTACCTTGTTTTAGGTCCATGATCCCATGTTATTATTGTTTTCCCTACTTCATGTGATATTTTGTGATCCTAGGATGGATATTACTAGAGGATTATTATGTTGTATTGGGTGAGGATTCTTGGTTGTGTTGTGATACTGGGATGGTTAATCCAAGATGGATTTTAGGTATGTGGGGTGGGGAGGATAGTATATGTTGTGATCCTGGGATGTATGATCAAAGAAGATAGTTGTTGTATGATGGGTGGTGAGGCCAAATTTTTGAGGTAGATGTTGAAACCTAGAATGGAGAGATGCATCAGGATATGCATGTAGTGCCAGTGTAGGCACCCGAGATGATGGAATGGGTTGATGTGGGGATAACCCATTATTATGAATGATGGATTCTTGATTGATTCTGTTTTATTTCAGATAGCCATGTTGTTTTAATCTTTTTTATTTACCCCAGTATTTAAGGATGATGGTTTGTGTTACTCTCATTGCACGATAGGTGAAGAAACACGAGGTATTCCATGTTTAATCATTGTTTATCCTCTCATGGAAAGATGAGTCTACACTCCCCCTAATTGTGGTGAAGACTCAATAGGTAGTTAACCAAATTATCGTGTTGCTGCTCTTATGTTTGGTATGTTAGAATGATTTCCTAGAATGATGGGTAGTACAAAATATAATGTTGTTAATAAATGATTAAAATTTTACCTCATGGTGTTGGGGCTTGATGGGATGCAATTCTAGAGATAAAATTTTAAAAAGTGATGGAATCCGTTGCATATTCCCAGAGGGTATGGATCATTGGTGTGATTCTAATGTAATGTAATGTGTAAATTTTAATCGTTAATTAATAGTCACTAAATTAAAAAACATATTGTGAAACATTCGAAATGTAATAATGTAATTTAATGTATCTCCTCCTTAAATTGTTGTGTGATTTTAGTATATGTAATATTAGTAGTGGAATTCAGGAGTTCGATAGATGTTACATATAGTAAAGTCTAATACTATGTTAATACAATAGTATGGTTATGAGATATATTATATTTTTTTAATTTTGGTGAATTTATTGGATAGTCCACTATATCGGTTTTGGAAAATAATATCATTGATATTCATAGCCTAAGGCATGTTTTCAACAACAACATAGAGGGAGGATGAATGGGTGACTACCACATTTGACCCAACTCAATTCTATTGGTAGTTACCTGTGTTGGTGTTCACAGAAGGTAATTTTCCTCATATATGTTTTTAGAAGGCTATAATGACTTGTGTATATTTAGCAAAAATATGTTCTGGATATAGTGTCTTATGGACTACTATAGGTATAATGTGCATAGGTAGTGATGACTTGAGGAACCTTACGTGGTGTATGGGATGTGATAGATTAAGGTATAATAACTAATGTATGATACATGTTATGTTGGATTTGGTGGATCCTGGAAAATACTTGGTTACTTTTGATTAAGTGGAATTAGATGTGTGATGAAAAAGGTGCATGATGTGGTGCTTCTCCCAAGTGACTATGGGATACACTTTTTGAGGGAGATACTCAAGATGTGTAACATTAGGGAAAAGTGTAAAATCACTGGTGAAGTGGTAGTTGGGTACCTGTGATATTAGTTATTATATAATATGATATTTTATGTCATACTTGGTGGGAGTAGTGATGGTATGGTTATGAAATCTATATTCATATTTACATGATGAGTTAGTTTCAGTTGTTGTTTACTATGATTAGGCATGCTTTCTTTACATTTGCACGAGAGGATCTGGGGAGGATCCAACATTGTATACTGTTATACTCACCCTTAATATATATATGTTCTTTAACAGTTCATTAGGAGAGAAGGCTTGTATCTAATAGCATGAAAGTATTGTAGGATATGGTTAGGATTCTTGGTTACATTCTTCGTTATAATATTTAGGTGCATAATGTTCTCCTGTAAGTTTTAGTTTTAATTTCATGACATTACATTTGTGTACTTGAGTTTTCTTTTAAATTGTAGTCTAAGAAGGAGATGATCAATTTTTCTCTTATCTCTATCTCCATAATGTATTCTCATAGAGAGTAATGCTTCATATCTGCATGTTTATTATACCCCCAGTTCTAGTTTCAATCCCGGGTCCTACTTAAGGTAGAATGTGGGGCTCACTATCTCTCATCACCCATTTTCGGATCTCTAGGGATACACTTTGTGGAGATGGTGTTGTAACAACATTTATGTTTACACAATCACATTAATTCAATTAATAAATTTTATGGTTTTATATTATGCTAATACTTATATAATATTTTGATATTTATCTAATTTCAAATCTATTTACATTTATCATGAACATGTGACTTACTAACGGGTGATTGAATATTTCCCAGAAGAAACCACATTATGGTGAATTGGTTTTGAATCTGGAAAAATTTCCCAAATATGTATGTTTAACAACATAGTTCATTTGTAAAACCATTCATAGAATAAAATATATTTTATTATTTTTGTGGGATAGGTTGAGTGAAAAATATGGTCAAACATATCTTGTTATGTACATTTCAAAATGATAATTATGTAAATCGATGTCGTGGATCTGATTATGGAAATCATGGGATAATGATTTTATCGGAGTGGGGGTTTTTGATTGTTTAATTAGTTATTTTCAATATTGTTAGTTGGCCTTGAGATTTGGGTTTGAAGTTCACTAACCATGTGAGAGTTCCCACTAAACCCATTAAGGGTTTTTTTAAATAATAAGATTTAATTATTGTTGAAAATAAATATGTGTTAACATATCACAGTGTAAGATACAAACTAATTTTAATGTATGGTAAAACTAATTAAATTGTTCTCTAACTAATGAATATATAATAGGATAATTATAGGGATATCAGTAATGTATTAACACATTAATCCTTAATCACTGAATGAGATATCATATACACCCTTATATTTTTTATGTTGAATGTTTTATAAATTATTTAATTATTGAGTTTTTTTTTAAAATTAATTGATAAAATAGTATGAAAATTTTGATTAATAAAAAAAATTAATAATAAAAAATTATGATCTATATGTCATGCAATATAATTTTGATATAAATCGTTCATATTAAAACTATAATGTAATTTAGAAAATTTTTATAAAATTAAAAATTAATGAAAAATGTAAATGCGTTTATATTTAATTACGAATTATTAAAAATTAAAAAACACAAATTTTCCAATAAAATGTAGTATTTTATAATATAATTTTACCATCTCAGAAGGATTTATGCTAATCAATATGACCAGGGTTCATGTATTATTAAATATGTAATATATTGATTATATATAATGTTTACAAAATTTTTGGATTTGTTAATTTGAAATATAAAATGTTTATATTTCAAAAAATTATAATATTTTCCTAAATTATATATAAAATAATAATATGAAGAGGTAATTATTAGATATATATATATATATAGTGAATATATTTATTTGATTATGGATTACTAAGAAAACATTAAGAAAGTTAAATTTATTTATATTACATTGATTTATGAATTGTTCATAAATGTTTATCCTATATCTGAATTTAGGAAATGTTTTGTTATTTTGTAGAATCAGAATTTTTTGTTCATTGAAACTATTTTTTTGTATGATTAATATATTTATAAATTAGTTTTATTTTATTGAAATTGATTTTATAAACTCTTATACAAGAATTTAATTTATCACATGCAATGAATGACAATTGATTTATTTTTCTTCTAACTGGAAAGTGTATTTTTGTAATTTATGAGTATAAAGAAAGAATTTACATATAATTAATAGATTTTTGTTTTTATAATTATAATTTAATTGAGGTCTTGGTTTAGTATTAGAAAATTGGAAGTTGGACATTAGGTTGAAATACTCATTAGAATGAGAGATAAATCTCATAATTGACCATTGGTGGCTAAAACACATTGAACCATGATATCTGTAGAGATTATTTTTCTCCAAAAAAATTATTATCCTACATGAAATTCATATTCACATGATGAATTTATTTATCTATAAATATAGTTTGAATTTAAATTATTTTAGTAACACTATATATGTGTTGTGTAAATAGCTACAAATTAATATGGATTGATCATATTTATTTGGAGAAAAGAATACATATTCAAGTAATATATAATTTTAAACATATTTAAAATTAAAGGGATTATATTTCACAAACTTTTGAGATCCAGATCAATTAATAAGAAATATATTACATTTAAATACATAGTTTATATGTTCTAAATCAACTACCCATCTATTTTATTCAGAATATCGGTGCTCATGGATTCCCAATTGGAAGGAAAGAAAGTAATGCGTAACAATACAATGATTATGTTCATATATTTAGTGCATGATTTTGGTACACTTATTGAAAAAAATAAAATAGACCCGATAGTAGAAAAATTGTTTTGTGTTTAGATATATGATTGATTGTAAATTATTTTTCCACTCAAATATCCAAGATTCATATCCAATATTATCTTAATTATTATAATCCAATATAACTATGTAGTTTGTGTGTTTATAAATTTAACTCCTCACATTTTAATGTATGAAAGATGTCATTTTTAAATGTAATTTTTTATTTGGTTATAATTTTAGTGGGATCACTGTTAATAAATTTTCTTATCAATTCACTGTATAAAATGATACTCCTATAATAAATGATTATATATATATAATATAGAAACACTATTATCATAAAAAACAACATTTATATCAATTAATGAAAAAGTTTATTCTTGATAGAAGTAACACTTTATATTAGTACAAAATAATAATTTTACTTTAGAAATATGTAAATGTGATTTTTATTAAGAATCAAATTCATGAGAAAATGAATGATGATTTAAAAATATATATAGTTTCTTATAATAATCAATGAATTTTTTTAGAGTATAAAAACTCAAATAATTTCATCAATAGATGTAAAAATGAATAAAAAATGAAAAAATGGATGTTTTTTTGTTGATATGACACCAAATGAAGAACTATTATTAATATGAATGGTATAAGATTGATGGGGTTCCATGGTTACAGTATAGATAATTTTTTAAAGAAACATTAGCCTCCTCCCATGTATGACATATGATTGGGTATTCTAATGAATTAGAGAGGTATGTATTTCTATTAAGGATGATTGGAGTACAATATTCCTTGAAATATCATTGTTCAGTGTGTTAAACATTATTCCCATGATCCAAAATATTATCAACTTAAACAAAAGATTACATGATTCTTTCAAATTGTTTATAATATGAATTTTTTTCTAGATCAATTGTTTCGTTAAAAATATTAGAGGGTCAAATATAATATTTGTATAAGAAATTATCAATTAGTATTTAGTAAAAATATTTTTTTTATATCCAATAAATTTACTTCAATACTATGTGAGTAAATATGATAAAATCGCATTGAATCCATTTTTAAAAATATATTTCAGTTGAGGAATAATTTTTTTTGAACACATGAAGTGTCAAAATGAACTATTTCAGGGTTCCCAATAAAAATTAATGTTTGAAAAATAAATTCCTAAATTTTTAATGGTATGTGAGAATAACTATAAAATAAATAAATTATGAAATTATGTATATGAGTTTAAAATTTATGGATTTTTTATAACTATAAATCAAAGTATGTATTCAAATAATGAATAAAGAGTTTCATAATCAATGAGGTGGATAGTATTGGTTAAATTAAATCATGGATAGATAACAATTGATATTTTTACCTATTTACCTTTAATTTGGTAAATTATATTTATAAACAGTAGTTAATTGATAAATGAAAATAGTTGACTGATTTAATAAAATTTCTTATGATTATATCGAATTCTATAAAATGTTTTTGAAAAATTTATAGGAAAAAAATTATACAGTTTAATGTGTTTTATTCATGAAAATATAAAATAAGAGGGAATGATTTTCCATAAATAATAAGTGGAATATAATAATGGACAATGTTCTTGTTTATTTTTTTGTACTAAAGAAATAAATACCATATATGAAATAGTTGTTAACAGTTTATTTGGAATTTATTTTGACTATAGAATATAAATATTATTTCATGAACATAATGGTGTTTTTTTAATTGCATAATATATAAAGGAAAATATTTTTTCTCATATAATTTCTGGAGTATTTACATAAATATAGTATATCAAAGGATAATACATAAATTATTTTAAAAGTTTAATTGAATGTGAATTTTTCAATAAATATTAATAATGATATGGTCATGTTGCTAATGGAAAATATAAAGTGTTAAATTTTATTAAAAACGATATCAGAGAAGTGTTCTAATTTAAAATTTCTAATAATAATTATGACTGTGAACTTTCTAGTAGACAATAGAATAAATAAACAATATAAAAATTAATATTCAGTGGTAATGGAGTTTTAAAACCATGTTAGACAAAATTTCATTAAGAATATGATTTTTACTCTCTCCATTTTAAAATTTGATTATTGGGAAGGTTCCTTGTAAATTTTCTTTCCTTGTCATCCGATTATGTTGAAACATTTGGAGATAGAGGTATTCATAAGAGTATCGATGTGGGTTCAAATGTGTGTTGGACCCTTAATTATAATAATAAATATAGTTCCTGAAATATAAGGGAGTTAAAAATGGGATATTTCATTCCTATCATAGTGGTCCACTATCAATGACGTAATGTTTACATACCGGTTATGTGACTAAGAGACTCACTATATGAAATAGTAATTAATGAAAATAATTATTTTGAGGGGGAAGTACTATTAAAATAAATTGATATTCATAAGGTTTTTATTTTTAGGAGTTGATGGCCTAAACATGATTTACAGATTAAATTGGATCACCTTAGTAATAATCATGACATGAAAATGTGTTTCATCCTTGGACTGATCTTATATCCAACCTATTTATAATTTCTAGGGAGTTCCCAAATTCATTCATTTCTCCGATTTATCCCACAATCCATGGTTAGACCATAAAAGTTTTTAGAAAATTATTAATCCCCTTTAATATTTCATTGATCTATAGATATTATAGGTTGATATTTGGAAATACAAGGATATTAAATCCCATTTTCTGAAATGTTATTTTATAGTTTCCCTTTGTGAATTGTGGTTCTTGTTTTATTGGTTTGTTTTTATTTGAGATTTTATTATAATATAATGGTATGTTTAAGGTTGATTTTCAATTTACCTTTTCAATTTTAATCTTTATATTATTTCTCCTTCACCCAACTATGCATGAATACTTAAAAAGCATCATTGAGTTCAGGGGTCTTCATTATCTCCCTACATATGTACATGTGTGGGGATTTCATGATTTTAAATTAAATTGGGTATATATTAGTGGATAAATTAATGATTTTAATGAATTTTATTAAGATGATTTCAATGAGAATGGGTTTGAATTACATTTTTATATCATTTCCAATGAGTTATTTCATTATTTTTATCATTTATAAATATCACATTTATTAGTATACATGTTTTCACCACAGATGATATAGTTGTGATACCATTGTTTCTATATATATTGATTTCTTCATATTACCATGAATTAAATGTATAATCATTTATATTTTGGAAATAAATTGTTTTCCCATGAATTCAGGAAGGTTTTTTGAAAATATATGTCTAATGTAAAAATGTAATGTAACATAATACCTGCAATCTAAATATTGGAAGTTGGGTTATTGTGGATTGTGTGGTTGTTCCTTCTCTATTTTTGTGTTGTAAGTTCTTGTGTTTATGGAAATGAAATTATTGTATGTGGAAAGTGTTGGGTATAATTATGATGATTTTTTAGCGTAATATGTGATGGTGGATGTTATGTGATGTTGGTGATGATATGTAAGTTGTGATGTTTAGTTTTGATGATGTTTGGTAGTTGATTCATGAAGATTTTGTGATGTGTGGTGGTTGAGAAATGTGTTTATTATTGTTATATCACTGAACATAAGTGATGATATGGTGATATTTGATGTGATATGGAAGAGATGATTTACGGTGTGGTAGGTCTAGTTTATTAGATTTCAGTGGAATAAATTTTAAAGGTACAATTCATTATCATGGGTTATAATATTTAGAATAATTATATCGAATTGATGTTTAAAAATTGGAATAAATTAATTGAATGGTTAATAAATGTGATATGAAAGTGTGAATTCATTTCATAGTAAATACAAAAAATTTGAACTCGTTAAAATATGGAATATCATGTAACCTATGATTGTATGTGGAATTTTATGATTATGTGTGGTGGTTTTGTGGTGTGGTGAGTTCAGTGGTTTTAGCAGTTATTGTGATGCCCTAGACTCGAATTCCATGTAACCCATGTCCGAGACTGGTTGTCCACAATAGCCCCAGAACATCTCCCCATAATCCAGGTATGTTGACCAGCAATGGTGTTTTAATGGTAAAAGTAGTTGGGATACATTACCACCACATCATAGTACACACTAGAATAATAAAAAACAAACAATGGAGGTAGCATAACAATCAGAGAGACAAATTAAATAGTATATAACAAAAGAATAAATACCAAGGCAACATAAAAAGTGCATGATTTAAGTACCTATTCATGCAATGCTTGTACAAAAAAGGAATAATAGAAGGAAACATGCATACATAGTAAATTACTAAAAAAGTGTAATAATATACATCAACTTCACCAAGAATCTCATGCTTAAGCCCAGTCCCCTACTCCAAAGCTCTTAACAAGAAAAGAGAGTCATTATTCAAAAGATGGGTGCTTACCCCTATCCATACCTGTAGGTAAACAATCTACTCTAGTACCAAATTTGTAACTACCCAAAGTATTTAAATGGAAATTAGCTTCTATTAAATATGTCATAAAATCACATGAAAGCACAACATAATGAACTACTAAGTGCTAAGTGACCTTTAAACATAATTTTGTCACTTCTGTGTTTGGAATTTTGAAAATCCAACATACATAGCTGTGTTTCAAATGATTTTTTGGGTTCCAATAAGAAATACATAATTTTTGGTAAATAGTAACCTACCCCTATGAATAGTTACCCATCCTTATGAATATTATTATGACTTCTATGAATACTAATCGTCCAAATAAGAGTAACCTTGACCGTGAATAATTAAATAAAATTTAGACATATTAGAATGTGACAATTTAACTATCGTAAATGTTTGGTATTTTTGTAAGTCATAACTAATTAATTATAATGAATTAATTAATTTATAGAAAAAATTATTTTCTTCAAATTTTTTGATAAATTAGAAAATATATGTCTTATAGATAATTTTATAATACCCTACGTAATTTTTGAAAGCCTTATAAAATCAGTTTTAATTTTAAAAAATGTATTTTCCAAGTAAATTATGATTTTAATTAAATATTAAATTAATCATATTTAGAAAATTATTTTTGAAAAATTGAATTCATTTTTGGATTCTATATGTCTATAAATTGTTCGGTTTAATTTTTGGGATTTTTCTGAAATACTTCAATTTTCAGGTGAATAATAAAAATCCAATTTTTCAAATAACCGATGTATCCTAAATTGAATCATTAATGATGTAATGAATACATAAAAATTATAGAACATTAGGTTTGGGAAAATTATATTATATATAATAAAAGGTTTCTTAAGATACATTAAACTCAATTTCCAATCCTAGAATGAACTATCCACAGCCTAATTTCAAATAGTGATTTATTAAAGTGTCTTTTCCTCTTTCTTTCACTTTCCTTTTAATAAATTAATGAATTCGAATTATAAAGATTATTTAAATCCTAAAACGAATTATATTAAATTAATACATGATTTATGATGTCAAAAAACTAATATTACAATTCTAACATTTGATACATTATTTTATATAATATTTTATTCTAAAACACCTCCCTCCTAATGTATAAATAACCGCTCCCCCTCCCCATGCCAAACCACACCTCTCAAGCTTCAATTATTTTCTAAACTCTGCCCAAGAATCGTTCCTAGCCCCACCCCCACGTCTAGGGTCTTCTTGCCTTATCAAAATACCAAGCCTAGGTCCCATAAGAAGGTTCCCAATAGGAGGATTCAAGAGGTATTTTCTCTTCCTCTTTCCTTTAATTCCTTTTCAATTTCAGGACCTTTTCATATTCTCTCCCAACATATATTTTTATAAATGGTATGTTAACTGTAGTATCATACATATACATAAATTTTATGATATTAATGTATATTATACCATCCAAACCCCTTCTCTTATTCCTTTTATTTTATAAAACAAAACATTGTTCGTAAGGTGTTAATATTTCACCTTCAAGAATGACATGTTTTTTTCCGTTTCTACCTACATATCTGGTCATGAAACCATTTTAATGGTAGAACAAGAATATTATATATGTATTATGTCCAATTTTAATTTCTGTAACTAACTTATGTACATATTACTGGTCAGTAAACAAAACAAGTTCGTTGTGGTTGAAAAACCACCCAAATTAACCCAAACGATCATCATTAAATCCATATCCAGTAATTCATCCACATGGTATACAATGTAATTCATTAAAAGATCATTTTAACTTCTGTAATATTATTAATAACATTTAATATAGGTTCTTTATTTTTACCCATGTTCTAAAGAAACTTCAATTCATGAATACATGTGAAACACTCAAGAAAAACATAAAAACGAACATTCCCGAACAAAGTTTTTAAACTATATAACTCATCAAAAGGCCATAAAATACAATAATGAAACCAAAATGACCCATATTAATTTAAAAAAGGTTCTTTAATTTCTAATTAATGAATATTATGTCATTATACTGGACATTAAAAATGAAGGAAGCGTTCATATACAAGGTAAGGGGAAATTCTCGAACCCAACTTTCATCCTTAGGGTTATCCCTATTTCATTTTTTTTGATATGGTTACTCATAAAAACCATATTTTAATCATTATTCTTATTTTTCTAGGATATACATGTTTTTCACTTCCATTTTTTACAAGCCAAATGTTTTCCAAAAGAACTCTTCTTTCATGAACACACCTTTTACTTCTCGTTCAAGATTGACGGTTCTTGTATCAAGAATGTTATTCCATCTTTATTTTGGGAACCTAATTTTTATGAATGTTTTCTTATGAGAATAAAACCATTCCTTTTTAGGGGTTATTTATGTTCATTTATGATATATGTTCATTTTGGAATGCATGATAATTTTTAATGTAATATTGTGATGGGTGCACCAACAATTATATAGCACAATATGAATGTTTAAATGTAATGGGTGCACCCAGAATTATAAATCACTCCAATACATTGGTTAAAGTGATTAATCTCATGAGTAAATGTTAAATGATGTGTGAACAAGATGCTAGAGTTTTTCACATGCAAGAGTGGTATTTAACCACTAAGACATGATGTTTCATTTTTATGTATTGCCACATTTCAAGTCTCTTATTAATGCTTCCTCTGATGATTATTTTAATATGTTATGAATATGCTCACCCCATGCAATATTGATCATAACTATCCTCTTACTGGGCTTTTAGCTCACCCCTTTTGATGTATATCCACAGGTGTCTACATGTACTAAGTAGATTTCAAGTGCCAATAAGAAGTCGGAGATGAAGAAATGAAAAAAATATTATGCCCGATGTTGTAATTGTTATGTATGGTCCTAGTTTGCCGAAGACACAAAATTATTGGATCCTCTTTGTGTAATAATATTATGTTTTTTATCTTTAAAATGATTTAATTGTAATTTTAAAAAATCCTGGGTGACTATAGTTGGTATTAGAGGAAAGGTTTTTTTAATTTCGAAATTAGGATTAGTGAACCCTAGAGAAAACATCTAGCATGAGTCTAAGTACAAATATGTACACAATAATGTTTACATAAGTATACCATATGTTATGATTTGTTTAAATGAAGAATTTATTCATGAATTTTTTACTTATGTTTTGTTCTAACCATTTCTATTTTATATAATGTTGAGAACTATGAGAAACTAGGCCAACAACTCGTGTGAGGGATCATGCAACGATTGCCCGAACGACATCCCCAATGATTTGGGAGGTGGAGATCAAAACTTCCTGGAGATTCATACTCAATTATATTAGGTTATGAACAATATACATAATAATGGGGAACATCCTCCTTCACCAAAGAGAGTGAAACTGGCTATTGAATGTTTTATGAGGCGACGACCACCGACGTTTAGTGGATCATCGGATCTACTAGTTGCGGCAAAATGGGTTAAATTGATGGAGAAGATCTTTTTCTGTTCTTCACTATTCTAATATAGGGAAGGTGACACATGTCGTTAATCATCTAGATGGAGTGGCCGATCAATGGTGGGATTTGATTAAGAACGCCAAGCCAAGGGAGGAAATTGAAGAGATGGAATGGGAAGACTTTAAGACCATGTTTCATAATAAGTTTTTCCCATGAACTCTTTATACAAAGATGGAGAGATAATTCATAGAGATCAATAAAAAAGAAGCATAATCTATCACATCCTATGAAGAAAATTTCACAAGGCTGACAAGGTACGCTTCGGGTTTTGTTATCAACAACGTTAGAAAAGTTGATAGATTCATTAGTGGATTAAATCCACACCTTCTAAAAGGCTCTTGAAATTTGAGACATTGGGAGTTATGAAGAAGTATTTCAGTGTGCCCTCAAAGTGGAGATGGAGTCTGGAGAATGGCCCCATGGATATGGTGAGATGAAACAAAAGATGGAGTTTCAATCCATCAGATCTAATGAAAAATGTGGGAATAAAAATCAACGACCCAAATGCCAAAAATGTTGGCTGTTGCACCATGGGAACTGCCTCAAAGGGATAGGGAAAAGATTTAAGTGTGGGAAAAGACACCTTGATCATGATTGTCAGAATGAAATAAAAAGAATGGATAATGTGGCAGCAGAATGGAGAGAACTATTCATGGTTCAATGCTACAATGGTCGGAGCTAGGGTACTATGCAAGCCAGTTCACTAAACCTCAAGTTCTTGAGGGTAATCAGTGTCAGCAGTCACTAAATCCAAAGGAACAATAGAAGGATTATGCCATCACTACTGCGGAAGTGGAGCAAGATAATGAAGTTCTACAAGGTACACTTTTTTTTCACTCAGGAATGTAAAAAGTATTATTTGATTATGGTTATACGCATTCCTTTTTATCTTGCATGTTTTCATGAACTATAGAATCGAATCCCTAAAACCTTGAAGTAGAGATATCTGTAAAAAACCCCAAGTGGTGCAATAATTGCAACCCAAGTGTTTGAATCCTCTCCTACCGGCGTATGTGGGAGGATTCTTCTAGCGAATCTAATAATACATCCCTTGGCGGAATTTGACGCTATAATGGGAATGGATTGGCTCTCCATATATAGAGAACATATCAAATGTTTTGAAAAGAAAATATATTTTCATATTCCGAACCATCTTATGATCCTCTACAAATTCAAGGAAGACCATGAATCTCCATTGAAAAATACTTTATCTATGTGGGAGTTGATTCCCTATGAAGAAGCATACCTCTTCCAAATGGTTGAGTCAAAAGAAACATCCAACCCTGTGGAAATGCTCATTTTTATGGAATATGATGATGTATTTCTCGAAGAGTTGCCGAGATTTCCCTTAGATTGTACGGTAGTGTTCTCAATAGAACTCATACCTGAAGCTACTCCTATCTCAAAGTGTACCTATAGGATGGATCTTATCAAACTGAAGGTGTTAAATAAGAAGTTGCAAGAGCATATGGACAAAGGGTTCATACAACCTAGTGTATCACCTTGGGGTGCACCAGTTCTATTTGTGAATTAGAAGGATGTAACAATGCGGTTGTGTATCATCTATCGAGAACTCAACAAGATCACCATAAAAAACATGTATCAGCTTCCAAGGATTGATGACTTGTTTGATCAGTAAAAATGGGCTAATTACATATCAACGGTGGATCTTCATTCTGGATATCATCGGCTAAAGATGAATAAGGAGAATATTCAGAAGACTGCCTTCCCTAAAAGGTATGAGCACTCTGTGTTTCTTGTAATTCCCTTCGATCTTACTAATTCCCCTTCAATATTCATGGATTTGATGAATAGTGTCTTTAGAAATTACCTTGACAAATTTGTGGTAGTGTTTATTGAGGATATTCTCATCTACTCCAAGAGAAAGTAGGAACATGAAGAACATCATAGACTTGTGTTGGCGACATTGATAAATGATAAGTTTTATTCCATGTTCAAAATTTGTGACTTTTGGAAGAAGAAAGTCACGATCTAGGGACATGAGATCACATGTGAAGGAATTTCTGTGGATCCTTCAAAAACTAAGGCAGTTGAAGAATGGCCTAGTCCCTCAAGTGTCACCGAAATCCGTAATTTTCTTGGATTAGCTGGGTACTACCGATTTTTTGTCAGAAACTTCACACGATTTTCAAGACTGTTAACTAAGTTAACAAGTAAAGGGGTAAAGTATTTCTAGATGGAAGAATGTGAGAGAATCTTCAAGGATCTAAAGAGAAGGCTGATCATTGTACCTATACTCACACTACCAAGAAGTGGAGAATGTTTTGTGATATACAGTGACGCTTCAATAAAATGATTGGTTTGAATACAGATGAAAAATGATAATGTGATAGATTATACCTCACGACAGTTGAATATCCATGAGAAGAACTACCTGACGCATGACCTAGAGCTGGTAGCCATGATTTTTTCCAAGAAAATATGGCAGGACTACCTTTATTGTGAGAATTGTGGCATATACACCGAGCAAAAGAGCCTAATGTATATATTCACACAAAAGGAGATCAACATGCGTCAAAGAATATGGTTAGAGCTAATAAAGGATTATGATTTCTCTATTCACTACCATCCTTGAAAGGTGAAAAAGGTAGCTGATTCTCTAAGCAGAAATGAACATGTTACTCTATCCATGTTATAGATTAAGGAAGACCATATCATTATAGATATGCAAAGCACGAATTTAAAAATGTTAAGGGAAGAGGATACATCCTACCTTGGCCAAATTATTTCCCAACCACATATCCAAGGAAAGATTAAAGAAGCACAAAGGGATGATGTGGAGATACAAAAGAGATTGAATGCAGTAAAGGGAGGGAAGCTGCATTAGTTCCATATCGACAATGATGATGTGATTTGGTTTGGAACACAGTTTAATGTACCTTAATCACCCGGGATAAAGAAGGAGCTATTGGACAGTGCACATAGCTCAACATTCTCTATCCATCCTGGTAGCACCAAGATACAATGTGATCTCTGAGAACACATTTGGTAGGAAAGCATGATGAATGAGATTGTAGAATATTTATTAAGGTTCTTGGTATGTCAGAAAATTGAAGTAGAGCAACAAAATTCTAAAGGGATGATGCATCCATTTCCTATACCCACGTTGAAATGGGAAAATGTTACTATGGTCTTTGTCACGGGTCTCCCGAGGACGTCAAAGGGAAATTATGTGATATGGGTTGTGGTTGATTGACTCACCAAGACTACCCATTTTATTGCTATTTGGGAAGATCTATTGCGTGAACAACATGCCAGGATATACGTGAAGGATGTGGTGAGACTGAAAAGGGTTCCACTCCCAATTGTCTCTGACTATGATCCAAGGTTCACATCTATGTTATGAAGGATCCTTCAACATGCTTTGAGTACTGAAATAAATTTCAGCATGGCCTATCCCCCCCAAACTAATATCCAATCTAAAAGGACTATTTAGATGCTTGAAGATATTTTATGAGCCTTATCACTAGAATTAAAAGGTGGATGGGATCAGTATCTCCGATTGGTTGAGTTCTCATACAACAATGGATTCCACTCGAGTATTCATATGGATCCATCTGAAGCTCTATATGGAAAGCGGTGTAGAACACCAACCTGTTTGGATAAAGTTGGAGAAATAATTCTACTTGGACCCGATCTAGTGAAAGATATGTCAGAGAAGGTTCATGTCATCAAAAAACACATCAAAGATTCTTAAAGTCGGCAAAAGAGCTATGCTGACAACCGTCGAAGGGATTTAGAGATCACTGTTGGAGATAAAGCATTCCTTCAAATATCACCATGGAAGAGAGTCATGTTATTTGGGATGAAAGGAAAGATAAGCCCTTGGTTCATTGGCCCCTTGAAATCCTTGACTGTATAGGAGTTTTGGCCTATCGGCATGCACTTTCTCCAAATATGGATCAAGTTCATGATTTTTTTGACGTATCACTCTTGAGAAGGTACATACCTGTTCCCTCACATGTACTAACCTCATAGGTGGTATAGCTGGAAGATGATCTCTCGTATGAGGAGCAGCTTGTAGAGATTTTGGACCAGAGAGGTAAGGTCCTACGCAAGAAGACAACCCACCTTCTCAAAGTGTTGTGGAGGAACCAAAATATTAAAGAAGCTACTTGGTAACTACAGGAGGGGATGAAGGAGAAGTACCCTCACCTATTTGTGTAAAGTGAAATTTTGAGGGTGAAATTTCATAAGGGGGAAGAATGTAACGACCCAAAGTATTTCAATGGAAATTACCTTCTTAAAAATATGTCATAAAATCACATGAAAACACAACATAATGAACTACTATGTGCAAAGTGGTCTTTAAATGTAACTTGTCACTCTTGTGTTTGGGAATTTGAAAATCTTACACACACTGATGTGTTCAAGATGATTTTTTGGTTCAAATAAGAAAAACATAATTTTTGGTGAATAATAACCTACCCTTATGAATAGTTACCAACCCTTGTGAATACTAGTACATCCCTTATTAATTTTAAATATTCCAAATATGATTAACCTTACACATGAATAATTACATTAAATTTAGGCATCTTAGAAAGTGACTATTTAACTATAGTAATCTTTTTGGTATTTTTGTAAGGCAAAAATAAATAATTATAATTTATTAATTAATTTAAAAGAAAATTTATTTTTTTAAAATGTGTTTTTAAATTATCAAATATATGTCTTATAGATAATTTTATAAGACCCTACGTAATTTTTTATAGCATTATAAAATCAGTTTTATTTTAAAAAATGTATTTTTCAAATAAATTATGATTTTAATTAAATATTAAATTAATCTTATTTAGAAAATTATTTTTGAGAAATGGACTTCATTTTTGGATTCTACTTGTTGATAAATTATTAGGTTGAATTTTTGGGATTTTTCCAAAATACTTCAATTTTTAGGTAAATAGTAAAAATACAGTTTTTCACATAATAGATGTATCCTAAATTGCATCATTAATGATGTAATGATGAAATAAATATTATAGAACATTTGGTTCAGCCAAATTGTATTACATTTAATAAATAGTTTCTTAAAATACAATAAACTCAATTTGCAAACCTAAAAGAACTTTTCAAAGCCTAAAGTCAAAGGGTGATTTTTTGAATTATCTTTTTTCTCTTCCTTTCACTTTCCAATTAATAAATTAATAAATTAGATTTATAAATATTATTTAAAGCCTAAAAATAATTATATTATATTAAATTGGGATTTATGATGTCAAAAAACTACTATTAAAAGTCTAACTTTTGATACATTATTTTATTTAATATTTTATTCTAAAAACACCTCCCTCCTTATGTATAAATAACCCCTCACACTCCCCTTACCAAAGCACACCACTAAAGCTTCAATAATTTTCTAAAATCTTCCCAAGAGTCTTCCCTAGCCCCTCTCCCACGTCCAAGAGCTCCTGGTATCATCAAAAGACCAAGCCTAGGTCCTTTAAGGAGGATCTCAAGAGGATGGTTCAAGAGATTTCCATTAATTCTTTTTCAATTTCAAGTAATTATCATATTCTCTCCCAAACTATCTTTTTCCAAATTGTATGTTAACTCCAGTATCATACATATAATATAAGTTTATGATATTAATGTTATGTTATACCATCCAACCCCCATCTCCTATTCCTTTTATTTTATAAAAGAAAATGTTGTTCGTAAGGTGTTAATATATCACCTTCAAAAACGACATGATTTCTTTTTCCATTTCTACCTACAGATATGGTAATGAAACCATTATTATGGTTGAAACAGAATATTATATATGTATAATGTCCTATTTTATGTTCTGAAACTATCTGATGTCTATATTTCTGGATGAGTAAACAAAACAAGTTCATTGTGGTTGAAAAACCGTCCAAATAAACCCAAACGATCAACATTAAATTTTTATCCAATGATTCATCCACATTTTATACAATGTAATTCATTATAAGATCATTTTCACTTATGGAATATTATTAATAAAATGTAAAATATGTTCTGGATGTTTACCCACGTTCTACTCAAACATCAATTCATGAATACATGTGAAATGATCAAGAAACCCATAAAAACGAACATTCTCGAACAATGTTTTTAAACTCTATAACTCATCAAAAAGACCATAAAATAACATAATGAAACCAAAATGACCCTTATTAATGTATAAAAGGTTCATTAATTTCTATTTAATTAATATAATGTCATTATACATGACATTGAAGTGAAGTTAGCGTTCAGATACAAGGTAATGGAAATTCTCGAACCCAACTTTCATCCTTCGGGTTCTCACTATTTCTATCATATTTGAAATGGTTACTCCATAAAAAACATATTTTCATAATTTTCTTTATTCTTCTTGGATATACATGTTTGTCAATGGAATTTATAAAAATCAAAATGTTTACTAAAATAACTCTTCATTTAAGAACACATGTTTTTATTCTCATTCAAGATTGACGATTCTTATATCATGTATGTTATTCCCTATTTATTTTTAGAACCCAAGTTTTATGAATGTGTTCTTATGAGATGAAACCCATTCCAATTAATGGGTTAGTTATGTTCATTTATGTTATATTTTCATTATGTCATGCTTGTTAAATGATAATGTTATGATATGATGGGTGTGCCCGGAATTATACAACCCTCCAATGCATTGGGTAAAGTGACGAATGTCATGAGTAAATGTGAAATGATTTGTGAACAAGATTCTAGACTTGTTAACAAGAATGTGTGGTAGTTAACCACTAAGACATCATGTTTCATTTTTATGCATTTCCACACTTCATGTCTCTTATTAATGCTTCCTCTCATGATTCTTGCATATGTTATGAATATGCTCACCCCATGATATATTGTTCTTACATATCCTCTTATTGGGATTCTATATCACCCCTTTTGATTTATATCCTCAGGTGGCTACATTTACTAATTAGAGATCAAGTTACAATAAGAATCTAGACATGAAGAAATGTACAAAAAAATGATTATGTTTGATGTTGTAATTGGTATGTATGGTCCTCATTTTCCCAAGACACTAAACCGTTGGATACTTTAAGTGTAATACTATTATGTTTTCAAGATTTAAAATGATGTAATAGTAATTTAAAAAAATGTTGGGTCTCTATAAATGTTGTCCCAAATAGGATTTGTTATAAATCACATAAGTCCACCACCAACGGTGTCAACGTGTAATCCAGGTGGCGCTCATACGTAACAGTGTGCAGTTAATAGTAGAAATGTAATACAAATCAAAATAAACAAAAACCCTCCCACTCAGGTTCCAAAGGACACCTGGCAGGTCTACCAGCTTTAGCTCAACGCTGGCATGTATGAGTATGTCGCATTGTATATATATATATATATATTGATATAAATGTCGTAGATCTATATTGCATATCGCCCATATGTGAGAGAATGATATGGACCTATAATGCCTACTACCCACATTTTATATAATGGATCGAGAAAATAATGCCTAAGACCCACACTTAAACGAATGGATCTTGGATATAATTCCAACTACTTAAATTTAACATAATCGTTTGGGGTTGTAATTCTTTCGACCCACATTTAACAGAATGGATCTGGGATATAATGCCTACCGCCCTTATTTAACATAATGGACTAGGCATATAAATCCTACCACCCACAACTAACATAATCCACATGCATACTAATGTTCGGGGGATTAATATGTTATAAAATTTACATTATAACATCTTACATTAATTAAAGTAATGAAAACAATTCCATGTTACATTATATTTATAATGAAACACGAAGAAAGGACATGAACCTGCCATCAATTTAAAACATTCAATTAATGATTTTCATTTTAAGGGTTAAAGATAACTCAAAATTTCCAAACCATTTGAGAAAACCATACCCTATCCAAAAATGTGAACATCATCTATATGGTAACATTCCAAGGGAAAAGGAATATCAAAATAATCATAGGGTCATGATTTCCATATCAAATCATAGAGGTCCAAAACACCCATGAGGTGTTTTGGATTAGTCAAAACACACGTGTAAATAAACCAAATTCATTTAAAACCCATTCCATAAACCATAAACAATAATTTCCAATATGATAAATTGTCCTAAAATAGAAAATTTAGGTTGAACACATCTTGGGAGTCCATATAGTATAAGGGTGTTCTCTAATCCACTAAATAAGAGTAATTTAACCTAAGTCCTCACTCCTATGTCAATTAGACATGAATGAATCAAAAAATTAAAGGAGGTATACCAAATATTTCCCCCAACAGAATGAGATTATATAAGAAAAAGTCAAAACTCTAATCAAAATCTGCATGGCCACCTACCATTGGGCCATGGAGAACGAATCACTGAGTATCAGCCTCTGATTCAAAGTAGGATGGATTATATATTATTTTCACCCAATTCTCTTAAAATAGTGTGAAATAGAAATCTTGTAAATTGGAAAATATAAAACATGATTCAATAATGGATGAGGGTAAAATAGGTAAAACCTTCCAATGCATATCCAATGATACTGACCGATCGACAATCGGACATATGACGAAGGAAAAAACTCGATTGGAGGAGGAGGGGACCATGGAAGCTCAAGGAGAATGAAGAGAATGTTGTGAGTATAAGTCAGGAGAAAGAAGAAATTATAATCATATAATGGAGGAGGGAAAATATTTATATTTTCACCTAAAACTGTTTAGCACTTTTTTGTACATAGTTTTCCAAACCGTGCGCATACCGTACGCACCCCACTACTTCTCTAAGAACCTCGCGCATCCTCACGCAACCTCTACAAATTGTTTCATTAACCATGTGCCAACCTTGTAGAAGGGTTCTAGACACCCTCTTCAACTAGCTGTACGATCATGTGCTTAGGTCTCACAGTTTTAGTCAAAACATATGGCCCAAAATGTTTACTCCTTTTCATAGCTCCGGTCTCCAAAAACTACTTGTACACTTCCATGACATCTTTAGCTGGATTAAGTAAATTTATTAGGACCATTAAAGGAATTAAAAAATTAAAACTAATGGTCAATACCTTAGTCAAATGTAGGGTCATTAAAACCTCCCATAATTATAGAAAATCTTCTTATGTTATCCTTCTAAGGGTAAAGTGATAATATCTGCAAGGACTTCTATCCATTGTGATCATACATCACAACCCCCCATTGATGTCTCATCTTGTACCCCATCCGTGCTAGCATAGAACATGTACAAGAGGAATGTACCTGGCTTAGAGTGTCTTCACGCCCCAATCAACAATATGAAACAGATACTCCTAGAAGGAAGCATCCATATCTAGCTCAACATCATTAGGATGAAATACATGTGATGGGTATAGATAATACCACTGATGCTAAGATACCTGAAAGATGTTAGGTGTGGACTGATACCTTTGAGGAAGTAACAATTGATAAGCCATTGGTCTTACCAACATCATGACCTTGATGGGTCCAACAATTCTTGATGATAACATACCCAACTTACAAATAAGTCTATTACCTATCATAAAAAATTCTTTCATGTAAACCATACCTCTGACCTCATACTCCATAGGTTTTCGGCACTTGTTGGTGTAAGACTAATGTCTGGACTGAGCTGTCAATATACACATTAGATTCAGCTGGACCTACTCTAATGTCTCCGACATTAGAAGAGGCTAAAAGATAGCTGCATCCCCTACCTCCAACCAACACCGAGGAGGGAGACAATTCATACCATAAAAGGATTCATAGGTATCCATCTCAATTGTATCTTGGAAGATGTTGTTATACAAAAACTCGATGAGGTGAATTTTTTTCTCCAAGGTGCCCTCAAATTCGAGAATGTATGCACATATCATATCCCCTAGGAACTGAATAATACACTCAATCTTCCCATCAGTATGAGGGTGATAGGAGGTTCTCAAAATTAACTACATACCCAAGGCATTGTGAAACCCCTACCAGAACAGTGAAGTGAAATATGCATCCCTATCAGAAAAAATAGAACGAGGTTCTCCATGATGAAGTACCACCTCCTTGACATACATTCTTCCAAGCTCATCAATAGAGAAGGTCTCTCATAGAAGTATGAATTTTGTAACCTTTGTTAGGAGATCAACCGCAACCCACAATACATCATTTCAATGAGGTGACCTTGTTTTTCTAGTTATGAATTTCCTTGAATCGTCATCCCATTTCAACTAGGAAATGGCAAGCAGTTGAAAAATCCTTGTCGGACACCTGTGTTCTGCCTTCAACTTCTGGATGGTGGAACCTAGTGTAATAAAACCGGCTAACTAATGTTTCATGACGGGCCACCGATATTGAAATCGGAAGTCTCAGTACATGTTGTTGACAATAAGGTGATATTCCCAATATGAGTCATGGAAATACCTCATCATCTTCTCTCTGATATCTGCTGGGACACAAACACACCCACAAAATAGGAGATGAACCTCCCCATCGGTCATCCAACCAGAAGATGTGTCGTCATCTAAGAAACTCTCCCATAGTACAAGACCTTCAGGATCATAAAATTGTCTTGACCTTACTCATTTTGAAAGAGTAGTTGTCACCTATAATGATGAGAGGATTGTCTGACCATGTTATTCTTGAACCTCAATGTGCCTCTCTGATAATACAACCATAATATTCCACTCATCATTTGAAAACTAAAATTCATGTGTCATATTCTTTTGGATCAGATCATCAGATACTAAATTCCAATTCCATTGAGTTTTATAATGTTTGAAATCAATATATTTTAGGTACAAGACCTCCCTGCACTACCTGAGATTTAGATCATACTATGTGAAAATGTATTTGAGGCTCTAGTGGTATGTGAACTCCAAAAAATGCTCTGCTAAGGAATAGTGTCTCCAATAGCGAAATGCATGAACTATAGAAGTGAGCACACTGTCATACCTCATGTAATTTAAATTGTGAGTCCTCAACTGATGAGAACCATATGAAATGACCCACTTATCCTATATTATAATATCTCCATGAACGACTCATGATTCACTATACTAAATCATATAAGCCCTTCCAATATCTGGAAGAATTAGAATTAGTGAAAAGTAATCCTTCCCTTCAACTCCTGAAAGGCTACTTCACATTCTTTTGATCATTTTATTTTGACACCTTTCTTCATCAAACTCGAAATCGTTTCTAAACGGTATTAGAAATCCTAGATTAAGATTCTCTAGTATCTGAAAATCCCAAAGAATCTCGGAATATCATATATGTTCTTGGGATACTCCCAAGAATCCATAACCCTGAAGTTATATGGGACAAAAAAACGCATGACTCCAATATGATATGACCCGTGGAGGGGACACTATAGATCCAGAAGAGGAATTTACTTAGAATTGTATAATGATAATGATTTCTAAGAGTATTCAACACCATATCATGATGGGTTGCATGGTCTTGTTTTGAGAAAGAATACACCAAGATATCATATATGAATATAACCAAAAATGAATCCAGTTATTGGTAGAAAACCTGATTCATAAGATCCATAATGACGAGGTGTGTTCGTATGTCTAGATGAAATACCCAAGTAGTCCTAAATACTATACCTATTCCTTAATGTTGTGTGAGGCATGTATAAAGTCCTTACACATAAATGATGATAGATAGACACGAGATCTATCTTTGAAAACATACTTTCACCTCAAAGCTGATCAAATTGGGCATCAATTCTAGGAATGGGGTACCATTTCATGATAGTCAGTTTATTATACTAATGTTAATCCATGAAAAACATAATGGTACACTCCACCGTCTTGTTAAGGAGGACAGGTTTACCCCACGTATATGTGGAGGGGCATATAAAAACATCCTCTGCTAGATCCTCCATCTAATTTTTGAGCTCTAGAAGCTTTTTATATTCCTTAATATATGTAATATTTGTAAAAAGTGTTCCTATTGGCACTAACTCAATAGAAAACTCTACCTCTCACACTAGTAGTAGAATGGAGAAGTCATCAAAAAACTTATTAGAAACACTCTACTATGGGAGGATAAATTATAGGTTTCAACACCTTATCATCGAGGTAATGACTAGAAACCTATGTCATAACACCGCTCATCCTCTATATCTCGGGTCCTACTTATGTCACACAAACATCCCATTCTCTCATATGCATGTGTCTGACAACCTATGGTGATGTAAAGAACAAATTCCTAAGATAGTACTCCATATGGGATTATAGGGAATTAAATATTACATCTTTAGGATCACATGGAAACAAGTCATCTAAAGAACATACATGTTCTATTCAAATAGGTAACCATCATTTTCAGGGGGCCAGTTCTGACAGTGGTGAATTCCCTCAAAATGGATACCAATTGGTGTATCCAGTGTCATGATTTTTTGATAACATTAAACATAGAGACCTAGACTCTCAATGATTTCCTCAATCATAAATGAGTGAGAAGCTAATATATTATACAAAGTAGATTTTGAAGTTAAGGCTACCAGAATAATACATCATATAGTACAAGGAATGACACTATAATCCTATGCAATATGATAAACTATATGTAACTTTCATATATGGTGACCTTGAGTAACTACCTGACTACCCCGAACAGACCCACATTGGTTGTGTGGAGACCATTCATCTAATTTCATCTGCCTTGAACACTGCCTCAACCTAATCAACCAGTGGTATTCCAAATTATTGACTATTGTGATCCTACCAACCCTACTCCTGGATAAGGATTAGCTACCGATCCTTGCACACTAGGCACTCAAGGGAGAAATTTACTGAAAATGTGGAGGTGACCCATACAACCACAACCCTTCATTTAACTAGATCGTGAGTTCACTGCCTCTTGTAAAGCACTAGCACCCTTCACTAGTGATGGGCAGAAAACCTATGAGAGTAATGCGCCTAAACACCATTATTCTTGTGAGATTCCTTGAAATGTCAGTTTTTTCAAGAAGAAGATCCACTATAATATTTTGGTCCCGCACCATTCTGGATATCTGCATCAACAGCTCTAAAATTCCTCTTTGTAATAAGGGCCTAGTTGAATATCATAGAAATAGTCTCTAGCCTGAAAAAATTTATCTATGATCAGACTGCGTGACACAGCCCATCCTCAAATCGCATATCTGCCATAAGGTTATTAATGACTACCGTAGGATAAAAATGTTATAGAATAGTGAAAAGGGATCAGTACTCTTGGATGGAAATGGTCTCGTACTGCAGATTAATTATCACTGTATCTTAGCCAGCTCTAAGATTCCGGGGAATAAATTAGTCATAGATCAAAGACTGGAAGTCATTCCAAACCATCTCTCATTTCTATCATGGTAATGTGATGACATCCCAACACCTCTTGACTAAGTCACATAAAACATAAGAAGATATCATGACCATATTCTATATATGCTTCTCTAGGTGCTCCAAGATAGAAATTATTTCCTTGATCTAGGACACCACATCAAAAGGTCCTCCAAAACTTGATAAAGTAGGAGGATATTTCTCATGGAACTCACGAGTCAACTCTTCCTTGCTTGGGTCATGTAACACTCTTCCTTAAATATTATGAATCATACAATAGAACCCTCTTGGAATTGGGTATCAGCACCTGATTTAGGTATAAAAGAAGGAAACATATGTGGCTCATCTAGAAGAATGACACGTTGCTTCGGGCCCTCTGCCTTAAGAATGTGGTCATTGATGCCTTCAGGGAGCAAGACTAGAAAAAATCAAGGTGGTATATTTATACAATGTCAAAAAAACATCTCATAATAGATTTAATGATTTTGAGAAAATAATTTAAGAAACTAGAACATGCACCAAATCCTTTCTAAAAGAAAGAACATGCCTCTCTGCTTCTAAAGTCTAGTCTTGATGTTGGAACAGGCCATAATAGTCCGTATGAATGAAGAAAACCCCATATCCACTACTAACGTCGGTATTTGATCAATTTTTTATGTTTGGCTTGTGTAAAAAAATCCATTCTCAAATTATTAGTCATTTCAAATAGTTGAGTCCAATGATATGTCATTTTCTGGTCCAAAAGGGCCCACACACCATATGAGTCAAATGATGACAATCACATGGAATTCAATTTCATCTAAATTGTGCGAATACATGTGATTATATGATCCCTTAAATGGTTGAGCTTGTTGGAATTCCATTTTACGACCCATAAGTGCCTATACACCTTGTGAATTAAAGAGTAGAACCCACTATACTCACACCATAGAATGATCCAATCCCTAAAGAATGATTTAATTACAATTACATCCATGTGACAAGGAAAACCAATATTCTATAGGAAATGATTTCTTAAAATATAAACGTGACCTGGAAAATGCATGGCCTGATCATATTGTGACTATTGTTATTCATGTTCTAATACATAACCCTCATTTAATCGGGTTGAAAATGAAATCACAATTTCCAATACCATCTATATCAATGACATCACAAAACATGTGAAGCACAAAATGGGGAAATTATGGAATTAGTAATAACAGAATCAATAACAGCAATGACTCAAGAAACTTATTCATTACCCTATATGAGGGTTCGTGATACCTAAGCACGACATGTGAAAATGTCACATGCATTCCTAATCTCTTATCCATCATCGAAAAAATAGTAAAAAAATATTGAACCACCTTTTATACTACTATGCGACAACCTGGAATTGTCTTCTACGTTACCAATGCTTGAGAACGGTTGGCCACTTTACCCAATAGTGTGTCACCCCATAAGACATGGGATACCAAATAGTAGTAGGGTGTAATTGTAAAATAATTAGGGAAAATTTACCCCTAAATCACAATACTTAGTAGTATAATAGTAACAAGTCATAGCTGAAGAATAATAATCAGACAAACAATGGAAACAACAGAATACTGAAGAATAAATATCGGGGCCTCATATATAGTGTCTAATTTAATTTTTCACTCATGGAATGCTAGCAAAAAAGGGAACAAAAGAAGAAAACATATATACACGGTACATTACAAAAATAGTGAATTAAAATCAAGAAGATACTCCATGATTGTAAATCTTATGCACATTCCTCTGCTTCTAATATCAAACCAAGAAAATAGATTAAGCATCTAGAAGAGGGGTGGTTTCCCTATCCTACCCTATATATAATCAATCTTATTGGGTCCCAAAGGCAGCTAGAATTGGTTTTGAGATACATCTGAATAGCCCCCGCTAATAATGTCTACATGTAATACGAGTGGTGCATGTAAGTAATAGTGTGCAACTAATAGCTGGAAATTTTTGAAAAAATAAATAAATAACTATCATCCCGCTCATGTTCCGAAGGACACCTGGAGGGTCAACATGATTCATCTCAAATCTTACAGGTTTGAGTATGTCACCTTTTATTTATACCAAATGATATAGATGGAGTAAGGCTATATTTCCTACCTATATCATGTAAGGGAATTGCATAGAGATATTATTCCTACTTCCCACATTTTCCAGAATGTGTCAGGGCTATAATGCCTACCACCCATGTTTAATAGAATGGATCGAGGATATTACGTCTACCACCAAAATTTAATAGAATAGATCAATTCTATAATTCTTACAACACATATTTAACTGAATGTATTAGTGTTATAATTCCTACCACAATCATTAAACAGAATCCACAGTCATATTAATGAGAGAGGCATTCATATGATATAGAATATAGGGAAAAACATCTTACATTATTTAACTTAAAGAGAACAACCCCAATTTGAATTTTATTTTTAATGAAAATGGAATCAAGGGTCTCAACATTCCATACCATGAAAGAATTATATTAAGAATCATCATTTTTTGGGTTCATGCAACCTAATCCTAGATAAACCATTCAATCTAACCATCCCAATATCCCGACATGCCAAAAACATCTACACGGGAACAAGCCAAGAAAAAATCCATATCAAAATAGTTATATGGTAATGTTCACTATATCAAGCCTAAGAGGACCAAACACATGTGGAACCAAAGAAAATTCCATTTAAAATATTTGGGAACCATACGCCAATATTCTCTATTTCCAAAAATGGGCATAAAATGGATTGTTTATGTGGAACACCCCTTGGGAGTCCATATAGTGAAAGGGTGATCTCTAATCCCCAAAACAAGAGTAAATTAACCTAAGACATCACTATAGGGTCAATGAGATAGGAAGGAATGAATAGATGAAAGGATCTTTACAAATTTATTCCCACAAAAGAACAAGATTAAATAAGAAACATCTAAAAATAAAATTAGAAACTGTGTGACCACCTACCTAATTGTTGTAGATGAAGAATCGCTATGTATCAGCCTTATATTTGGATTAGGTTAGAGAATATGTGATTTCTTATACAATTCCAGGAATAATGAATGAAAGAGAAATCATCTAAATAGCACAAAAGACAACAAGATTCAACAATGGAATCACTGTAGAAGATAAAAGCCTTACTGATGTCTATCCAACACTTTTGACAGATCAAAGATCAAAATCCATACATAAATGAAATGATTAATCTTTTAAGGATGGGAACTTGGGAGATCATGGAAAATGGAGGGCCAAATATGCACATAAGGGAGGATAATGAAGAAATTCGAAACATAAAATGGAGGATGAAAAATGACCATTTTTTCATCAAAAAGCTCTCACAGTTTCTGTGCACTGTTATCCAAAACATGGGCCAACTGGGCACAAAAAATGCTTCTTTGGACACCTCACACAACCTATGTTGACTGTTTCTTTAATCAATCACAGAACGTACAGATGGGTTCTAGATACCATTTTCAAACAGCCGTATAGTTTTTCTCAAAGGTCACACGGTTGTAGAAAAACCATGCGGCCAATCCTATTTTCTCCTCTTCTAGAATCTCTTGGGTAGTTTTATTAGGATTTTTATAACACATATAAATAAAATTGATTTTTGATTCAGGTTGAAATATGTATCTATTTTTAATATTCAAACCTCTACATTTGGGACCCCACTAGACTTTTATTTGGAGTTTTTATTTTTGCAATAATTGTTCATCTCATATCATCCGAGAATATATTATTACATTATTTAACATTATACTACCATGTAAGATAAAGATAACTATATTTTTGATTAATAACATGATTATTAATATTTTATTATAATGAGTTACTTGAAAAAGCACTTCAATTATTAGTTCTCAAATTCCTCCTATGGGCTCTCAATAAATTCATTTACTTAAACCTATTTTTTTTATATTTACCCTAAATTACATTTATTATTCATAACCATTAAATTATTCATCCACTAAAAATCATAAATTAATGTAATAAAGTAGTGATCAACTAATTTTTATTTATTTATCTTAGAAACACATAAACAAGAATAAATTAATTCATATTTCCTAATCAACTCAATCTAAAATAAATTTTCGTAGTTTACAGATGAATATCTTTTTGGTTTATGTGTGAACACTTATAGAAAAGACACATGGAAGTTATACATGTAAAATTTAATCTTTATGAAGAATAGAAATCCACATATACAATGGACCACTACCAATCGTAGGAGCTATATATACCAAAGTTGAAACATTAAAATTAAAATGGTAGGTTTTCAAAAACAATTATTTGGAAATTCCAAATATTATTTTCCTTCATAAATCCATGTAGTTTATAAACCATGATATAGTAATTCTATGGAAAAACCATGTAAACAATAATATAGATTTGTAAAATAATGTGAAAATTGAACCAATGTTGTGCATCTTCATTGTGATTATGAAGATGATTTGATTTCAATTTTTTTTACTTCCACTAGAGATTGATATAAAATTAGGATTGAATAACTATTAACTAATTTTAAATATATTATGAGGTATTTATTATAGAAAACATTCATATTTATTTCAAAAATATAAGGAATGATATATCCCTATTTAAAATAATTTTTAAATCCCTTAACATTGGGATACACATTTGGTTTATAGCTTGATACAATTTTGTGGTATCCAATTATAATTATACGAGACCTCAATTAATTATTAGTACCAATGATTTCCGTTATACCTCAAACTCCATAGAGAACCTATTTTTTCCACAAAATTCTTAGAAGCTAACCATTATGTAATAATATTTGGAATTTTGGAGTAATTATATCAGTATCATACTTTCTTCCAAGGAGAGAAGTAGAAAACTAAAATAAAGATAATACACTTTTCAAATCTTCATGAACCACATTAAAATAATAAATGTACTTTTTAATCTCCATATTCTTTATTTAAATCATTATAACTTTCCTTCTCCACTTTTATTACATAAGAAAAACCATCAAATTCATCTTCCAATGACCATTCTAAATCTACATTCATGTCATTCATGTAATATTCCTTATAATTTCTCATGTTATTACAATAATATAATATCATTAATATCTCATCCTCAATTTGGTTTATTTTGTACTATATTATGTTTTCCAGGTAGTCAAATAGGTTATAAATAAGAAATACATCATTATGATCCAAAAGTTTAATTTTTTCATTTTCTTGGACTCTTTGTATCAGAAGTATTCCTCCGGTTATTACATCAACATGGGAAAATACATTCAAGAACATACCTCATTGTTCATCATACCATATTATTTATTTAATGAATATTTATCCCTATCAATAAAAGGAATAAACATATTTTTATTCTATGAATGTAAATCACCTTAATGTATCACTTTAAAAACCTCTATTATGAAATTTATGTATCTATAATAAGTCATATATCCATGTGTATGGTAGACTACTAAGTAAATTTTCACTCTTGTTAAAAATTAATAATTTTACCTTCCATTATGAGTAGATCTTTTCAACCAAATATATTTGAGAGGAAATCACATCAATTATTTTTTCCACAGTTAGAAGCTAAATCATTTTCTATTTATTTTGGTAATAATTCCCCATGATTCATGATATACAAATATTCCTTTGGTAGTAAAATATCCAAATCAATAGGATATATATGATCTACATTTGGAACACTTATCTAGTTTAATTTGATTAAAAAATCCCTTACCAAATAAATTATTTCAATACGTTATATTATGTTCATATATAATAGGTATGATATACCAAAGCTCTCCTACAATTCTAAAAAATGTGATCCTGTAGAATTATTAAGATATATAATTCAAAACATATTTGAGAGAGAATTACATGGAATAGATAATGGGAACGAGAATCCAAAAAATATATAATATAATAATGATAATTATAAATTCTTTATAGTCATACGGTTTTGGATTTTAAAATAGGAGCTTAGGAAAACTGATATATCCATAGTTATTGTTTTATATTTTTAATGATGAAATAAAATTTGAAAATTAATTGAAATGTATTCATCACATTAAAATTCATTGGAAACATGATACCACAACCTTGAAATGTTCACATCATTTAAAAATATGTTTATTTTTCATTCTTCTAAGAGACATATATCCATCAGATGCTATAGACTAAAATATTAATTAAAAAAACATATTTAAATATAGAGCCAGCAAGAAATGATATCTGAAAATTTCCACCAGGGGGACTCCATGAGGATTATATCTTTTACAAACTCAAATAGGGTGATCTCCACCACTATTTTATGCTCAATCTAATGATAAAAATTAGGGCATAAGACTACTCCGAAAAATGAGATCTCATCTACCAGATTTGGGGTCACATAATTGGTCTCTAGATATGGTATATAACCATCATCATGGAATCACACTCATCATTTTGCCTTCAAAATATCATAATTTATCGAATATCCACTATTTTCTTAATTCCATGTATAATATTCACCTTATTAAACTTTTTTAAAATAACATTTTTTTCATCAACAATAGAATTTTATAGGAGGCCAATAATGGGGTCACATCAAACTGTGTATTTATGTAATATTTAGAATGTAGCATAGGGACTATTATGGTAATTTTGAACAATAGAAAATTTATTGTATGTATATTTCATCTGATAGCATGTAGAAAATGTAACACCAATCACAAAAGTGAATATAATAGCCTAATAAGTTATAATATATTTACAATTTTAAATATATTTATTATTATTTATAGTTGATAATTCATGTGATATTGTGTTAGTGTACGTTGCACGAGGAAAATATGTAAAGACCCGAAATTTCCATGTAATTATATTTAAATATATAGGTATGTTTCATGTCCGCGAAAATTTACGGCGCAGGATTCCGAGGCCTGGTGTGCCGGGAATAAATTTCTGAAATTTTTTTCAGGTACGTTCAGTAAACTTGTGAGCGTGTTTTTCTAACATTTGAATGGTGATCAAAATTTAAATATGAGGGCACTGTTGAACTCGGAGTTCCGATATTCTCTTATTGAGACCTTCACCTCGACCGCAGTAGGTCTAGGGTGGAAGATAGTTTTTCACTTATTCGTGAAATATTAAAATAAAATAAATGGTGTAACCTTTTAATTTTATTTTATTTTTAAACTCCCATGTGCATGTTTCACAGGTGGGGGCCACTAAACTAAAACCTCCAATGGGATGTTATGGAGGTGGGGTCCACCGAGCCTAGACCTCCCATGAGTGGTTATGGGGGTGGGGACCACCCGAGGCTAAACCCCCTTGAACGTCCTCATATGGGTGGGGAAGCCTTTTAAACCTCACACACATTAATGGTTCCACCCCCCTTTAATTAATTTTTGGCCAACCTCATCAATTAATTAAGTGGATCCGACTTAAATTATGTCAAAATTTAAATTGGGGAAACATATCATAAGTTTGATACATTTAAATTTGGTGGAATTGGGAGAGAAGAAATATTGGGAGGATTACACTTCTCCAATGAAGAACTTCTTCCACGAAGAATGTTCATCCAATGAAGAATACCGACGCATGCCTTAGACTTCTTCTTCGGGACATCCTCCGACGTGGGAAGTCATCAATTGACCACCATTCCTTCCACCTCACAAACAACATCAAATGAATGAGGTAGGGGTTTCAATTGAGTATTATTATATTCCATTGGTCTACCCTTATAAAACAATTAATGCGGATCGACTCACTATCATGTTGATGTGCGGATGATATCTTTTGTGGGTTAGGAATAATTATTGTAAAGGATGTATGGTGGTTGTTTAAATTCATCCCTTTTTCATTCTTTATGACTCTTTGTAATTCAAATAGAGTTTAAAGACACATTCTAAAACTCTAATGTGGAGAGATTGCGGGCCAAAAAACATGGCCTATCCTCTCCCCATTTCATGTGATGATTTGTGTTGTTCTTTGCGATATAGAAGGACATCGACCAACCATGGTGGGGAATGAGAACGGCGGATGACACCACTGCCAGCCGCGATGAAGAAGACGACGCAATGGCACTACCCCATAGCCTCTGTGCCCCACGGCTGAGCCACTCTGTGGCCTCGCGCCATCTGTGGCTATGCCGCCCCATGACCGAGCTGCCCTGCGGTGTCGCGCCGTCCGCGGCCGAGCCGCCCCGCGGGCTCTCTGTTCCATGGCCCCTCATGGCCCTTACCGCCTGGAAGATCACCTAATAGGTCAGGCCTATCCTAGTGAGTCCGGTTGGGTTGACACGAACCGGGTCGACCCTGGCTGGGTCGGGCTAGGTTGGTCTGACCGGGTCGGACCAGACCTAGGCCAATTTCAACCCTATACGCTCTTTTGGTCATAAATTTTTCTCTAGTCATCCATTTGACGAACTGTCAATGGAACTGGAAAACATTGAGCGAGGCGGTCCCCTTGGTATACCCAACTAGAGATTTAGATAACGATGGTGTATGTTCATGATGGATCAAGTACTCATCCAACCGGGTCCTCATGACTAAAAGACTAATAACTCACAGACCGGGGGTCCGATAGACGCACCGTCTATTTTGTTGATTCCTCTATGATGTGGCGGTCATTTGGGATACTTCATCATGTGGCTTCACTGAAGTTTGAGTATCTAGCAGGGGCTTGTGATGTGGACCCCCCTATAGAGATGCAAGCATAATACGGGAACCCTGTAACTGGTTGTGACGTGAAGAATGAAGAACGATCCTATGTGGGTCATCATCGGGCGATCCTGTGTGGGTCAGCACCAAGCGATCATGTGTGGTTAAGCACCGAGCGATCTTATGTGGGTTAGCAACGAGTGATCCCCTATGGGTCATCACCTAGCAATCCTTTCTAGGTCAGCACCGAGTGATCCTCTGTGGTTCAGCACCGAGTGATCATATGTGGGTCAGCACCGAGCGATCCTATGTGGGTCAGTAGTGAGTGTATCTGTGTTGGTCTACCTATTAACGGAGTAAGATGATTCATTAGTTACATCTAATCATCTCTACATCTATACTTATGTTATACCTGTTGCGAGATGAGTCAGAACCAGTGTGGTACTTTTCCTTCATGGTTATACATTGGTGGTATTCTTCTATGTGTCATCCATGTGTGGTAATTACCTTTGAGGTATTCCTTCCATTGTGTAATAGTTTATCTTTCGTCTTTTGAGTTGGACTCTGGGTTTCCTCATGATTTCTATTGGTATACATGATAACATAGGTATTTTAATGGTCATATACATAAGTCGGGTTAACAGTTGTTTACATGCTCTGTTGTTTATCCTTTGTGGATTCTGTGAGACCTTGAGGGTATCAGGGTCCCTACTGAGTATCATTATACTCACCCCTGCACGGGCTATGCCCGCACCTCGTTGTGTTTGGTGCAGACAATAGACAATGCTGATTGAGGACAAGAGTACCAGGACTAGAGGTGGCTCGGAGGTGGACATTAGACGAGGAAAACCACAAAGATGACCGTTTATGAGTTGTACCTACCCTTCAGGTAGGATTTGTGGTGGATGATCCAGGTCCTTCTTTTAAACTATCAATTTACTTGTAATTTCAGTTTCTTGTACTTGTCAGTTAGGCTTGTAATCTGGCCCCATTTAATTACTGTACTCACTTTTTTTACTATATAGTTTTCTTGAGTTCATATCTTGTTGTGTGCTTGGTTGCGTGTGCTTAGAGGTTATAAAGGCAATGACTTTCCAGTTTTAGGTAAAATTCCTTCGGTGCAAGTTTCAAGCCCCTAGCCTACGAAATGTGGGCATGGGGTCGTTATGGTAGAGGCCACAGGGGACAGGTCGTGGAAAAAGAGTTTCATCAATGGATTGCGTTATACGAAATACCTAGTTTTACCAAACAATAATTTAGTATTAAAATGTAATAATTTTATATAATAATATTTAACATATCTGTTAAAATAGAATTCAATAATATTATTGACTTACTTATGAAAATATATGGTTCTAAAAAAATGAATTCATTGGTTATAAATTAACTATAAATGAATACAATAACTAATGTAATATAATGGAAATGTTTTTCTATAAAACTATTTATATTCCCACAATGGTGATTTTTCCTAATAGATTAAATAAATAAAAAATAGTGAGTGATTTTAATTTAATATATATGTTCTATATAAAATAAAAATAATTTTGACCACCACATATTAAATTATGTAGTAATAAGGTAAGAACAATCCCAATATTATGTGTAAAAATAAATATTTTTATAAAGAAAAACATTTCCACATCTATGTGGAGAACCTAATTTAAATTTAAATTTTGGATCATTTGTATATATTATTTGTAAAATTAAACTATATCACAGTTGGAGTAACATAAAAATTAGCTTACGGTAAATTTTTGTTGTTTTATCGGACTGTAAATTTTATATAAATAGTTAAATACAAGGATTTAGAATTAAATTTTTTTTCATCTAATGATGATAAGGGTTTCACACTAACCACTATCCTATGTAATGTCCTAATTAATATTTAATTGTTTTTAGTTATATAATTTGATGAATAAATATTAATGATGAACCAGCAATGCTACTTTATTTTTAATGATTAATGTATTAACCATATAATATTTAGAGAACAATAGTTAGAGTTTTCAATATTTTATGGACCTTAAGATCCATCAGTAGTATATTATATTACCTCAAGAATCAATGTTAATTTCTTGATATCCTTTTCTTAATATAATGGTTGAACAAGAAATTGATCGAAGAATAACTAAATAAAAATATTGTGTTTATAAATATATATTGAGTTAGTATATCTCCATATATTAATAATTAATAAATTTACTACTCAACATTATATAGAGTATATTAGAATAATTTTTTTTCCAAATACCTTAAATTTTGTTGAACTGATTGCCTTCTAAATCACCAGAGATGTTGTGCTTTGAGACCCTTAACCTTCCATTGATCATTCACTTGTTTCTAATTGATGGACTCAATTAGACCCAATATATATTTATGCCTTCCCTTTAAGTACGTATCTCTACATTACATTAATATTCTCCAACATAGATACCTAGTAATATGCTATTCCATGTGACCTTTATACTTCCCATTTTATATTTTCTAGAGGATTTCATACGAGAACTTATCACGATGTGGGATTTCAAAAAAAAATATTGAAAAATATATCACCAAGATCAAGTTTAAATTCAAAGGAAACAATTTAATTAAGTTATGTAAAATGTAATTATATGAATGTATGAATTAGAAATATCATATTCAATAAATTTTATAGTATGTAACACGAAGCACCCAAGGGAGTATAATATCACCAGAATTTGAAACATATATACCGTTTGAAATAAATTAAATATAATTTATGTCTTGAAAATAATGCTACACTTAATGAGTTTATGTCACATAGAACAAAGAGTTTCTTCAATGTCATGTGTTACACATTATACTGAGTTTTACCTAACCACAATATATTATTAAAATATTATTATTTAGTACTATATGATATAACGTAGCAATTATATTTGAATTTATGAATATCTTTATCTATATTATGAAAATATAAGGTTTACAAATATATAAAAAAAAATTATTAGTTATATATTATCTATAAAGAATGTTACATAAGTCGTGTTTATTATTTACATGAATTTCACATCATTATTATACCAATCCAAATAATAATGTATTGAATACCAATTTCACCATGACATGGAGATGGTAGGACATACGTACGCACGTATGGTGAAATAGTATATAGAAGATACTGGAGTTATTATTTTATAATGGAAATAACAAAGAATGAAGATGTTGAAGAAGAAAGGAACTTGAAAGAGGGTGGTGAAAACATTACCTCTTCTTCGAGTTCTTACTTTTGATTTGATCAAAAGGGATCCTTGGGTTGAATTTATGACTAACGTAAGGCCTCTAGGATTAAGGGAGGATAGTTTATAGGGTATTTGGGTGGTGTTTGGCTGAACCAAAAGGCTTTGATGGTATGAATAATTGTTTATAAGTGCCCTCCTTTTATAAGGGGGTGGAGGGGCTCTTTAGAAAAAACTTAAAATATTAATTTATAAAAACTCCATATTCAGTTTATAATGTCTCAAAAGTGTATTATTTAAAGGTTAATGTCGGAATGAGTCGAAATACTTTCAACAAATCTATTTTAAACAGGTTTTTGTCACTATAATAACCTTATCTTTTATTTTTAACTCTTAGTTAATCAGTTTGACATTTACCATGTCACTTTGTATTTGTTTATTCTATAGTTAATAAAAATACTATATACATTCAAGATACCCCCAATTGGCCCATTAATGATACAACTATCGTGATATATGTCCTTTGTCTGAACCTTATATTTTTAGGAATAGAATATCAATTAAATATATAATATTGGTTTTAAAAACTTATTTTTGTCAATTTTGACACTATTCAATAATTGATTTCTGTTAAAGTAATAAAAACTTTATTAATTCAAACAAAATTCATTTAATCAAAACTAACATGTAATATTAACCAATAAAAGTCGTGGATGTCATCAAAACATTCAAATTATATTTATTTTAACATTTATAATACCAATTGTTTGATTCGTTCATTAATAAGGAAAGTACTGCATCATTATTGTGTCATAAATAAATTTAATTATTCAGTGTCTAAAATTTATAAATAAAATACCATTATGTAGGAAATATTTTTATATTTTTAGTTATTATTTATAGCTGGAAAGATAACATATATAACGCTATGTAAAAATTGTTTTGCTAAAAGATATATGCTTATGTCATTTTTGTATTTACTTTCACTTAATTAATATAAAGTGTCCTTATCACCCACAAGTGGCTCCATGGGGTCCCAAAATCAACCCAAAAATGCCCATGGTCTTAAATGTATCAAAAAATAAGATTAGGATAAGTTTTAGGATAAAATAATAATATTATAATATTAATTGTTTACCCTTATTTACCGGATTTATACTTTAACCATGGTAAATAAAATATTTACTGAAGAAATTATTAAAAATGTCTACAAAGAAGAGTTACCTATTTACACAATTTGGTCATCATGATTACAAATATGGAATCCATTTTTACAAATTCAAAACACAGCAGTGGAAGAAATTAATTTAAAATTATTTCCCGTTGTCAAAACAAAAAGCGTGTTTTTAAGAAATAATAACTATCAAAAGAATGACCCTTGCTTATGTCCGGTTCAAATGTGAGATTATGTACAATTACCAAAATTATATTAAATGGTAGAAGTATATTATAAATATACTTTTAAACCACTCAAATTCATAATTTATCACTATTAATTATTTCTATTAAAAAGTTGTTTTTAATTAAAATTTAGTAATTTTCACTATTCATCAAGATATAAAAGTTATCCGAAAAGTACCAAAATTTCATCCTAAGATAATTTTGATATTACAAAACCAAAAATGAAGTCAATTTTGAATGATAAAATTTATAAAATTTCAAAAAGTGAGTTTTCTATTCATATTGGCTTGTTTGATTGGTTGTGGTGTGTGTTAGAACTCAACGTTACATACAACACACGCTACTGTATTTTTCATAGAGAAGTATACCGTGGAAGATTCAGTTGTTACATACAATATGATACTCTTGTTTGTATATGGCATACCAACAATATTATAATATTTTATCCTTTGATATTTGATTCCATATAATCATTCTGATGTAATAGTAGTAAGACACATCCTCTAGGATCTCAAGGGTAGAGTTTATAAATTATTTAAAAATTATTATAATGGATTGTTTTTCCAATTTATAAACCACATATTTTTTAATTTATTTCATTATCTTCCCTTTTTAATGTAATAATTTTTTATATCAATTTATTGTTTTATTTTTATATGGGATGGATTAATACTATTTTAATATAGTAATAACAATAATGGGGTGAATGGAAGTTATCCTGGGATTGATAAAATATGTTAATCATTATCAATATTAGTTCTTCCAATAAAATCAAGCCTATTTAATTCCATAATTAACATTTTACATCAAAATTTTTGATAAAAAAAAAAATCTTAATAACTTCCTTAGAAAATCTAACAAAACATATTAACATTTCAGAGGCATTTAATTTTTTCACTCAATTAAGCCACTATATCTAAACATATATCTATCCGATTATTTGTATCCCATGTCCTTATATTTCAAATAGTTTATAGTGAATACCAAGAGAAACACGGGGGGAATTGAGTTATTGCACAATATTTTAGTCCATATAAAATATAAAATTATTATCATCTATCTACATATCTCCATATCACTTCTTTATTAATGGTAGGAATGTTAACATATATAATTAAATTTAGGTATTCAAAGTTCTCATGTGATCTCTACTACAAATCATGCCATCAACTTCTTTCTACATGATTATGGTGTTTGGGAGATCACATAAATCACATAGGAGTAGAGTAAAATATGAATAATGGTTAAAAAATATAAACATAATTATTTAATATAATCAAAAATATAATGTTGAAAATTGAAATACACAATACCAAATTAATACATGGAATAACATTGAGGTCTAAGTATGTTTAAATATATTTTAGAGAGAAGATATTATAATTAAATATTTTCAATTTATTCTTCATTGAATTTAGAAATGAGAGGTTTTATGAACATTTATTCCCATCGATTTATTATAGCATTACTGAATGATAGTGGATATGGATTTATTCAATAGAATATATGAATCTAATCATAACATGGAAATTATTCGAAACATTGAGATTCCTACAACTTGAAAAAATTCAAATGAAATAGTGCTTATTTTCATAAAAAAATGGAGTGGAAATTAAACTCAATTTAGCATAATATGATCAAGAGGATATAAAATTCATTAAATAGGTCAAGTTAATTCTTTTTCAATGAAAAATGTGTAGTTTTTTTTTGAAATAGTGGCTCAAATTTTCTTGGAATCATCTTATAATTATATATAGAAACATGAGTTTTTGCCATTGTGTTTAAGCCTACTCAAGGGTAAATCATGGAGATAAAATTATTAGTTTTATATATCAACAACTAGAAATGAATAATATTAATATAATTTTATTACTGGAATGCAATTTGATGGTTAAATTTTTTAGGATGTGGAGGTATAGAGCTCAATGAGGTTGTTTGTTATGTATCCCGACAATTGAGACTTCGAATTTAGGTCTCTCACTATTGTGGAGGGTGTAGTAAGACTATAATAAAAAATGGAGAAATTAAAAAACTATCTTTATCTACCATAGTACATTATTGTTGGGTGCACTTTTTAAAACAATATGCAGGAATAAAAAAATGGACCCAAAAATATTGAGTTGGGAAAAAACCTCATATTCAATAATTTTGGACTAGTAAATGTATGACAGATAGGTTAACAAAAGATAAATAATATTAGTCATCATAAAAAATATCATAGATATTCTAAAATAGTGTGTTGTATCGGCTTGGGTTATCGTCTTTCAAGTTCAATACTAATTCGTGGAATGTTTATTTCAAGTGGGAAAAATTAATTAGCCATTCCAACATCAGTGTATATAATATTCATCCAATATTGGACAGGTTGGATTTTCTAAATCTGGATGGTGCTTAGAGAACCTATTTAATTCTTTGTTGGTTTATGTGAACATCCGTTAGAGATATATATTTGATTAATTACATCAATCACCTTACATGAATCATTGAATAATAATAAAACGGAAACATTATGGAATAATGAATTTCCTCTCCACTTTTGTAAGTGAATTCATTAGTAATGAACATTAATTAGTAATCAGTATGATAATATTTCTCTAAATGGTTTGGATCATTGGACTCATCAAGATCATCTATTTTAAATCGAGGAGGATGGGGAGAGGGAAGTTCATAGATCTATCTGAACAAATCCCCCATCTGTAGTTAGAAAGATAGAATTTCATATTCCCTCACCTGTGAGAGTTTACACAAATATTTATCCCTATTTTATCTTACATAAGGATATCATCTATGATATCTATATTTGTTAGACCACACTTCACTTACCCAATTTGACATATTGGAATGTTTTATTATTCTTTTTCTTTAAAAATACTAGTATTAATTAGTATTCCACAACATGATTTGGTTGAACTTCACCAGTATAGTGATCATCATTAGATACAATTTTAGACATTGTATTTTAATTATGATCTCCATAATAATGGAGATCGATCTCATCCAATAGTTTACATTTAATATTCATGTTAAATGGTTGTATGGGAAAAAATAGTTGTAATATCAATTCACCAACACTGGTGTATAACAAGGATATAGTATGGATTCCTTTTATTAATGAATATTTATTATTGTATCCCTCATGTAAATATATTTTATTTAAATTAATATTAAATATCCCTAAAATTATATATTTTCGAGGACATAAGGGATGTTTCACAGTAGTAGGAGGTACTGACCAAAACATAATTGAAGTAGTTTTTATGGTCACATGATGGAGTAGAAAACCACATAAATAAGGTATGCTACCCTAATGCATCCCATAAATTGTTTTCATAGAAAGAGTCATCAAATGTTGAGACCACACATTTCTATTTCCTAGTATACACAATTTAAGAAAAATTAAAATAATGAAATTAATTAATTAAAAAATTGAAAGAATTAAAATCCATTAAATCAATATTAGGAAATAATTATAAATGAATTTCTATCAAACAATTATAAATTCAGAATTATATATTAAAATATTTATCAACTATTTTAATTTTTTTGTATTTTTTCCAGTGTAATATTATATTGAATCAAATATTAAAAATATAAACAAATTAGTTTAAAAAAGTATATTAAAATTTCAAGACATATAAATATGGATACCAAATAAATTCCAAATATGATTCATTTTTTAATGTAATATATAAAATACCCTTATAAAATTAATTAAATAATTTATAAAATTCTAAATAAATAAATATTAAGAACCACTAAAAAATAAGGTGTAATCCAATATTTCAATGAAAATGAAAAATTATAACATAAAATATAAATACTTTTGTTATCCAAGATTTATTTCTTATTATGAGAAATATCAATGAAAATAATTTTTTTTATAATTTCAATAATCCCAATTCCCCAATTTTTGAAATAGTTCACTCCATGGTAAATCCTTTCAATCAATCCATTGATTTAATTTTATCAACCAAAATAATGGAGCTTACCAAACATAAATAACAATTACTGAGAGGAATATAATCACAGTTTCCCCCAGTTATCAATTTATCATTCCCCTTTGTGAATCTAATTCATTTTAAAAAATTTATTTTGAAATTTTTTTCATGCTCAGGGGAGGAATAAATTATACTTCACTGGAATATAGATTTTAACGATTTTAAATAATATTCACCCCCTTCATCAAAGATTCTCAAAATAGAGTTATAATATCCACTTCATTGATAAAATTAAAATGATGTTTTTATAAATGAATGTCCCCATTATTCTTTGAGTATCAATATTCTCTTTGCCTAAATGATGCTAAGTTTTAATGTTACATTCTTTATGAATTGTTTATTAATTTTTACCCAACCATTCCTATGAATATAAACATGAAAATATACTTATTGACTTTTAAAATATTTAATTTTCTAGCACATAATTTTTCTAATGTCATAGATATTCATTGTGAAATCCTAATTTCCCATTTTAATATAGTGTCAAATGATTTATTTTAAATTTCTCCTAAGTTAGATTTAGGATATATATTTTTTCATAGAGGTTTTGTTACCTAAAAAATATATAATATATTAGGGACCTAGTGTTTTAATTCAAATTACACAATGATATTTTCAATCACACTATTTTCCCTAATTTTAAGACCAAATTCCAATGAATATAGTAAATAATTCCCTTTGTAATGAGTTTAATCCAAAAAATTTCTTATCCAACTAAATCCTTCCACTTTATAGTGATATTTGACCTTTCCAGAACATTATTTATATCAATAAAAAAATATCAATAGATCCATTCAACATTTAAAAATATAAATGTTTTTTTAAATAGGAATTCACAAAATTATACAAAAACAACAAGAAATTTTTTTTACAAATACTAAAAATGTTCATAAGAATAATTTATGTTCTAATAACAAACAAGTTAAATTTTATTCCCAAAATTTGTCAAAAACACCCAATTTAGTCCAATAAGGATTTCAGGATAACACCATGTGTAAAAAAATCTGATTTAATAACATCAATGGTTAATATTATCCTAGAAGTATTGATATAATATCTCGCCTAGGTAAAATGATTGAAATCCTATGATAATCTCCATTATTTTTCAAATAGATTAGAATAAGAAAATTGTTTTAAACATCATTACATTTATTAAAAGATATGAAAAAGTAAAATTAATAGAATTATATATTTTATTGGGTTGTTACCTCCCAAAAGGGTCTGCTTTTATACTATCCCGATTTTTCTAGTCCTATGATTATCCTTTGTCAACTAGAGGATTGTTTTTAAAAATTATAAAAACAACATTATTTTTTTCATCTCGATCTTTTGATATTTTTTTGGTCTCATTTGATAGGATTATACATGTACACCCTCCCCACATAATGGAAAATATTAGTGTGTAGGGCTCGATTGATGATATAGGGGGCCTCTTTTTCATCCACATATTTAGTGTATGTATTATAAAATTTATCAATATAAGATATAAATAAAATTTTAAAAGAAATCTCAACTAGTACCACTTCATTAAATGAGGAATTATCATCTTGAAATTTATAATCAATTCTATCCTCAAAGGCTTCAACCTCAGCTTCTGCAACATCATCTTACAACTACTCTGGGGTATGTAATGACATGGATGAATCTAAAAGAGTTGGACAAAAAATATTTTGTGGGTGTTCAATATGAAAACATTAAAATAAAATTTTCATAATCAATGTTATCTCCCACCAAAGTATCACCATGATGTTATCCATCCATATATAATTCAAATAGAAATTATCTTGTGGTGGAAGGTAGAGAATCATCATATTTATCTTTAAATTTCTAGAATCTATATTCAAATATCATAGGGATGATGTATGATCCTAAAATCCAACAATTATACTATAGATCTCAATTATTGAATTCATGAGAAAATTAGAAAACTCCCTAAGTTCCATGACAACTAATTCTAATAGGCTATGTTTGATATATTGTTTGATTTTTTTAATAATACCCTTGAAATAACCCTTTCTAATTGTATAAAATAATTCAATAAATTTGTTGAAAGGTATGTATCAATGTTTTATGAGAATAATTTAGTAACCACTATTAAAATATTAATATTAGTGTACAAATTTAATAATAATGATAATGAGGATAATGTTTTTCTCAACCTAACCCCATTAAAATTACACCAATTTTATGGAAGTCATGTCATAGGGCCTCATAAAACATTTTTTCATTTAGAACATGGAATGTATCATAGGATTGACCAGAGTCATTTACCAATGACTGTATGATGGATTTTTTTTTCAATAATTTAGTCATTTTTGTCTGTTTTTTTAATACATTTGAATCCAATAAATATCAATATATATATATTTTTTAATTTTTAATATTAATAAAGATCAATGTAGTAAGAAAAAATGGGCTGAAAGTGATTTTTCCAATGAAAACCCCCAAGGTATTCCGAACATGAATATTGGTTTTCGAAAAAAATATAGACAATTTATTTTCCCTATTACCCTTCCATATATTAATAGAACCCACTATTTCGACACCTTTCTATATCACAATTTGGTAATCTATTAATCTATATAGTTCTGCTGATACACTATTATGCTTGAGAGATGGTAGGTAGAAAAATGATTGATAGTTTAAAGAATGAAACAGTTCGTCCAAAAGAGATGGTTATTAAAATCTATAAATTTTTTATAATTTACTGCAACATCAATGGAAAGAGTTTAAAATCACTCAAATAGAAGAAGGTATTTAGTATGTTCATTTTATATTCACTGGGGAGTTATCCCAAATTTCATTAATCTATGAATATGGAGTTTGATAGATCACTAAAAAAATAGGTTCATGAATATATGATTAAATTCTTAATAAGAGAATAAAGGAACAATTCAATAGAAATTTAATTAGAATATATAAAATTGATATAAATCTTAAATAATATATTCCAAGATTATTTCCTTCATTGGAATAAATTTTAAAATATAGGTGTGGGGAATTTTTATATGTCCATTATTTTACCTTTTTAGTCATATAATTCTGTGCAACGAGCAATGATGAAATTTTGTTCCCTCACATTACCTCTACATGTCATGAATTTCTTTTGGAGATGGAATAATCTGTGAATATCATAGTGATATTTCCTATTTTGGAAATTATTCCTATAATTTATGTTCATAAAATTCTCATGTTATTGTGCTTAACAACATTTTATTATAGTGATAATTACTCAATGTTGGTTATATTCATCTTTTGATGTCAAAAATATGCACATTAATGGGATAGATTAGTATTTTTTAAGGTAAAATTCTAGGGATTTATTAGAAACATGTCTCATATTTTCTTGGATTATGCTCATACTACTAGTTCAGATCTAGAATTTATCTTCACATCATTTTGGATTTCAAAAAAATAATATTAGGAAGTTGAATTATAATTCATATGGATCATAAATTGGGAATGTAAGGTAATAACATTATTTTACTAGATAAATAAAAATTTGGAATGTAATCATCTAATGGTTTTAGAGATGATCCCCTCAGGAGGGGTGGGTGGTCCATATTTGGACCACTAAAACATAAAATTTTTGATAATTGAGTTATTGGTGTGTATAGTTAGACTATAATGTTAAAATATGGATATATCTTCATTATCTTAAGATAACATGGTGAATTATTTCATTGTTTCACTTATTAGAACATCATTCAAGAAAAATCCTTTAGACTCACAACTTTTTAGTTGGGAATAAGCTGACGACTCTCAAATTTTTTCCTTATACGAGGAACATTAATAAGTTAACCTAAAATATTTATTACATATATTCATTGTATGGATCTCATTTATGCATCCAAAATTGGGTGCAGTGACAGATGTTATCATATATTGGGTTCATCCCAACTTCTTGGAATGTGGATTTCAAATGTGAACCATTGTATGGGTGTATGAGGTTTGATTGAAACAATTATCTACAAGAAAAGGACTGTAATTGTACCAAATAATGAAATAACATAAAAAATACATTAATATATTTATTAAAATATTATATCTCAGAAGCTGTCACATTATACAATTACTGAGAGGTTTAATGTAATATATATTAGATATTTAAACAATACATCATATAAAAAATGAAACAAAACCGTCATTATGTTCCCTTAGACCCTTGTATCACATGATATAATCATCTTCAGTAAACTTATAATGAAAATAGAATAATGTGTTGGGATAAGATTCCCAGTAAGGGATGAAAAAATAATATCATAAAGGACAATATGATATAGACATAAATATCATAATAAATGATCATAAAACCAAAAATGAATATCATAAAAAATGTTAAATAAACATATCATAATAAATTTTTTGATAATTAATGAAAAAAGTAATTTCATGGATCACATCACATCTTAATAATCATATAACATGTCATAATGAAAAAATTACATAAATACATTAAAAATATGGAGTAATAATGATGACATAGAATTTTATAAAATAAATTACAGATTAATATTCATTTTATAACAAGATAAAAAACATGGGAATGTTATTAAAACACAAGCATTTTATGATCTATGTGATCTAATCCTTTATATCCACGTGTATTTGAACAATAATCATTAGGTCAATTCTTGAAAATGTGATGAAACCCATTATAACAATACGATGGTGAAATAATCATTTTATCCAACCTAGGATGTCTCATTAGATATATGCTTAAAAAAATTTATGATTTAGAAATATTACCTCACCAATCATCATCCATAGGTATTTGGTCTCCATAAAATAACTTATAATCATATCTTAAAACTCAAAGGGAAAAAATAATGGTTTTCTTTAATTTATCATAGAAAATAAACATAAGAAATCATATGATATAAAAATATCATTTTCCAAGAACATTCATAACATAATATCATATATAACGTTAAAAAAGATCATTTTATAATAAATAATACTTATAGAAAAATTACAATTAAAAATATAATCATATTCACAAAATGTTGTAAAAATTATTATAAAATATAAATTGTATATTACTAGAACAATTAGATGGGAAACAGATTAATTTATTAAAAAATTACTATAAATAGATACAAATAATATTTCATTAAAATTAAATAATGGTTTTAAAAAATATGAAGTGGGATTTAATTCATTTAATTATTGAATGGTTATTAAATACAATTTTTTAATTTAAAATTCCTTTGATTGAAAAAGAACAACGTTATTTTTAAAAAAAATCTATTTTATATTGGGTAAATACTATGATGAGACTCATATAAACTAGTACATATTATATTCTCCAAATGATATGAGAATATTTCTTGGAATAAAAATATTTTATATATATGAAAAGCCATTAACATATGTAGAAGTTATTTTTAAGAAACATGTATTTTATAAAACCAACTTAATAATAAAGTATGATGAATTTTTTTATGAAACATTATTTACCTAGAATAAAATGTATAAATTATCTATATAATCAAAATATATTATAATAGCTCAATATTTAATGGTAATAGACAAAGAAGAGTGATAATTACCCAATGGCGATATTTGAGTCAAAAAAACCTTACCACTATTACATCATTGTAAAATGTTTTCTAAACACCAATAAAACATATTTATCCAAATATAGAATTTTAAAACGATATTAAAACATAAAAATATATATCTTCCCTATTTATATTCAATTCATGTATTTTTATTTGTAATTTTCATCATATTTTCCCATAATGGGTGTTTACTATTTTGACAACTTATAGTTGATTCAGAAGATCACTATAGGTATTTATTATTATTAATAATTTCATCATTCAATGTTCTTTAATGTTTCTATAATGGATCATGTATAAAAAATAATTAATTTAAAATTTATCATCATGATTACATTTTTATTTATCCAAGAGGGTGAAATCGACAATTATCATTTTTAGTGATATTCAACATTTGAATAGTTTTTTATAGTTAATGAGTTAAATGTTGATGTATCACTTCCAGAACCAGAAAATCAATATCAACATATTTATGTAATATAATAAATTTAGTCATGTTTTAATAATAATAAATGGTATAATAACATATCATTATTGATGTATGTGTTCAAACGAACTAAAACCTGAACATTCAATGATTTTCAATGGGTGTGATGTGATTTAGTTGTATTATAATTACAAAGGTATAATAATGATATCATTTAGGGTTTTTTGGTTTTTATATTTTATTAATATTTGATTTATTAAAATAATTAATGTATATGAACTTATTTCATAATTCGAACAAAATATTTTCTTCTTAATATAATTGTATTAATTGATTTAGATTTAGATAATCATTTTTTGTCATATAATTTATAAGTTCTGTAATTTTTCATACCAAAAGATTATGCAGACCATAAAAATAATATTTAATCATTAAAACTATTCTCATTATTATCTATATTGGGAGGGGATGAAATGAATAATGGAAATTGATATTTCCGTGGAGGTGTTATCTAGATGTTCACATGAATGATGATTTGATTTTCTTTAGAGTATTAAAAATTAGTATTTTGTTTTATCATTTCACTCCCCAAAAATCTGTGGTACCAAAATTGTATTCAACAGTTTATATAAAACACAACACCATGTTGAAAAGATAATATAATTTCCCAAGATCTAATAATACATTTATAATATTAAATAAATTTGATAAATTTTTTATATTTTAATGAACACAAAACTGATTTAGCATTCATCACACATAAAAATTTGTTTCTTCAATGTCTTGATTTACACAAAAGACTAAGTTATACATAACATGAATATATTATTAAAATATATTATTTAATATAATAATATATAAACTATATGATATGAATAGAAATAATTATCTTATGAAAATATAAGGTTTATCAATCTAAATTCATTATTTTCAAATTAATTATTAATGAATATAAAAACCTATTGAAAATAATGGGAATATTTTATAGAAAATAATTTCTATGATCACAATGTTGTTTTAAGATAATAAATTAAATTAATTACAATTATTGAATAATATTAATGTAATATATATATATATATATATTATACAATAAAATAATTATGACATTCATCCAATATATTTGATATTTATAAGATATGAACAATCCAAATTTTAATCATAATATAATTTATTTTTATGAAGGTCCTTTTCCACCATTTATTTTATAACCTATTTTAAATCCATTTTTGTATCATTAATAAATCTTATACGTTAAAATAAAAAAAACATTATATAGATAAATAAAAAATGTCGTAGGGTTAATTTTCCATTTTTTGATGTTTCAATTGTTAATTATTTATGAAAAATACTATATTTGAATTCAATACTTCTTTTTTATATAATTTATTTATATGGATGAATTAAATATTAATTTTTATTAAAGTTAATATATATTATTATATACCAATTAATCCAATATATGTCGTTGGTATCAATTTAACTTTTAAATTGAATATAAAAACATTAAAAACATTTAATAATTTTAAATTGGTAAAACATTGTTGGAATTCCCATTTTAAAAATTTATCATAGTCCCACTTCTCTACCACTATAAAAAGGCACTCTTGCCTCTATCTTCCTCACAAAACATAAGATATTTTGGTTTCACTAAAGAATTCATATATAGATCATCGTCACCCATAACATAATCCTATAATCCTTACTATGTTCATAAATCCATCAATGGGATCCCTTTCATGAAAACCAAAAGGGGTTACCCGAATAAGAGGTTACCTCCTCTTTTAAGAAATTTAGATTAATTACATTTATTAACACACTAAAATATACATCTTTAATACATATATAAAAAACTAACTATCATATATGAACAAGGATATTGTTATGTTAAGGTTAATTCTTACACATACACACACTTTCATCAAATTGGTAAAAAAGATACAATTTATGTGTACAACGAACTACAACCTCACGAAACAAAATTGTTCATTTTTCCATTACCACTTCACATGGTCAGGAATTATGATGGAAAATGTGTTTAAATATGATTTATATGACATTTATAATGTTTTTATACTTATTTAATTCATTTATAACACATAAATTTATGCTTTCCATTTTTTGTAAATATAATAATGTCGTTTGTGAAAGTGTGGACTACCACAGCCTAAAAGTGATGTGATTTGACCACAAGATACATGCAGTGTATAAATAATGGTTTAAATTAAAAAATTTACACAAAAATTATATAAGTTTAATTAAATAATTACATTTATGAAAATATAATATATATATATATATAACTTTTTTCATTATTACCCTTTCATTCCCTAAACAATTATAACGTCGATCATGGATGTGTGGACTACCACCTTCGAGATACGATGTGATTCATTTACATAAAAGTAATAATATATAAAATTATATATTATTATGAAACATAATTTTTTTATGATATAATTAAAAAATATATATATATAGTGTTACTGTCTTTCCATAATGATCACAGAAAAATGGGAATAGTACTCATGTTTATATATGACCTACTGTATCCACGATTGTAACATTTGTTAATTTTCAATAAATATATTTAATTATAGGGTTTTAATTTAAAATTTATTTGTTAATATAATAATTATGACATGATTTTCAGTTATTTTGTGTTATATAATGACCCCTTTTACCATAGTTGGCGTACAACAGTTATTTTCGACACATAAACCTAATTTTCTCAAAACATCCCATGTGAACATAATTGATTAAGAATTTGTTTAAAATCTGGTAATAAGTTTAATAAATATGGACATAAAAAAGAAAAAGGTTCCCATGAAATTAAATAATTGAAATAAGTTTTTTAATTTGGAAATATAAATAAACACAAGACAAATTAGACGCAAGGTAATGGATTCCGTCTCAATATTCATTCTATAGAGTATTATTTGTTGTTATTCACCTAGTTTATTTTATATTGCTTTTAAATTATCCATTAAAATGTTATACCATGAATACATTTATTCTCATTATATTATATGCTCATTTAACATCATTATTTGAGGGATATTATGATTCAAATGCTTCAAAGTGGTAGGGGACACTTTGGAATAGTTGAAGATTATTTTCCACATGAATAATTTTAATAAAATTATATTTATAATAGAAAAATTATATAAATTTTTTTGATAACACCTTTTAATTTCCTCTTTTATAGTTATTCAGGATAGTTTTAAATGAATAACACTAGTTTTCTTCACTTTGGTTCATAATATGTTTATACAATGTTTTTATGAAAACCCAACTTCATCTTCTCTTGAGTCGAAGATCCTATTTTTTTTTCAGAAAATCTGATTTTATAAAAAAAAATTAAATTTCTATTAAACCATTAAAAATTATTTATTAAATAGATTTTGACCATTTTTTAATTAAAATTTTTTTCTAATGTAATTGTCTTGATGATTTTTGATCAAGTCAATTTTCTATACTTTTTATCATGTAAGAGGAATGTTTCTTTCACCTTATACAACAAGTATGAAATTACCCACCATCAAATATTTGTTGAATGATTTCCATTTTTACAATTTCAATTTTTATAGAAAATGAACTAAAATATTGTTTTAAATTAAAATTATTTTCAAAATGTTTATCATTACAAAAAAATATTTTACTCAAAAAATTTTAAATTTTTTTGAACGTATTTAAATTAATCAATAAAGACGACCAATTATATTCACTCATCTTAGGATATTTTTTATTTATACCATCCTTATTATTCCTTTGGATGGTTTATAATTAATTTTAACAACGATAAAAATAACATATAATTCCACGATTCCTTTTATTCCCCTTGAAATATTCACTTTACTATAATCATATGACTTTTAATTTCCCCTAAATATCCAAATAAATTTTCCAATATATGATTATTTAATGAATAGTATAATATTTTTTATATGATTTTTTTTGAAATTTGTTTAAACTTTTGGGTAAATATTGATAAATTTAAATTCTATATTCAATAAAAATAATTGACAGGTTATATTGTTTATTTTATATTAAGAATGAATAAGAGATGAATGAAACAGGTTGGGTACCATTTAAGGGGTTCTCAATAAGGAAAATCCTCAATCTAAAAATAATTGATAGAACATATGCATATTGTATGATTTAAATACACTGCTAACCAAGGATATCCCGCATGAAAGGATAAACAATGGGTTTTCCAGTATATATTCAAATGTTCAATTCTATCCATCACCTCATTGATGTGTTGATCGTGAAGTTGGATTAACAAAATTGGGGCACTTATATGCTCAATAGGGAAAATCCTATATCTAAATCCTAGAATTGCTACAAAGGATCATTCCCTTTTCCCAAAAAATATATTAATATAAAAAGACTTCTTTTCTCTAGAGTAACAAACTAGCCTCTCCAGGAAAAATATTCCTCAATAATCAAATTGATTCATATTATTGAATGTTTTCTTACATCGATAAGATAATTGTACTCTCTAAACACATGATATGAGAGAGGTCATGGACATTCGACCTGTACAAAATGGAGATATGAATCCATCGTCAAGTTTTCTGTTAATAAAATTTCTAAGGATATCATGCCTTTGAAATGATAATGTGGATTGTTGGGGAAATCCATGGTGCAACTTTCTGATCAATTTAAAAAATCCATCATTTCTCCCTAGAAAAAAAATTACATCCATGGGGAATAAAAACCCATAAAAAGGATATTTATGACATGTAAAAAAATCACATACAAGATATAACATTGAGCACGATGCACCACTACATCCATTATTATGATTTATCCGTATAATGTTTAATTGAAATGTGAGAATTGTTCACATATTGGTTTAGTGCATTAATTAGTTATTACAAAAAGATAACATCACCATAATTCATGATTCCTATTATGAATTTATGAAGTTCATAGGAGATCCATTGATGCATATACAATGTCAGTCACAAATTAACCATGATAGATAAAATTTTATAGGTAATGTTGCATAGTATTATATATCTGTTATGATTGATATAAGATTGATCCTTTCTTTTGAGAATCTAAACCATGGAAGGGGAACTCTCCAATAAGTTTATTTGACCTCCATGAAAGACATCATGCACTAATTCAACTAATGTTTTCATGGAAAGCACCCATGAGCTATGAAACAATATACCTGGGTAACCACCATGTCCTGAAATTGTATCAGAGATGAGGGAGTGAACAACTTTATGAATTTATTTTTCTTCTAGAATCCCTTCTAACCTTGAGATAACACAATCTGAACCCACTTTGGTAATATGTTCAATTAAACTAGCCTGACCCCTCGAATAAAAACCTAACACGCATGAGCTTTCTCCTAATATGAAGGACTTAATGTGAATAACCACCGCACTTCCATACTTCATATCATTAATTGAATATGTTATACCCTCCTCAAGGACATTGGGTTTTATGAATCCCCATATCTCTTTAATACAGGAATGAAAAAATGTATTATTTTTAACTCCCATATTTATCCACATGATCCTCGACATTATCACCCTAACATAAACACTTCAAAATACACATATATTCGAATAATTCCACCTTGAAAAAATAAAAAAAATACATTATATATAACTCTGTTGTCACGACCCATCCCCCGGGGCCCGTGTCGTGACTACCCCAAGCCCGCCTTCTATAGGGCAGGGGCTGGTGACTAGCACCAAAGGAGAAAATCCCCAAAAGTGGGAAGGCATTTCCTTTGTGAAGTGTAAACACACACAACAGAGTACGAGCTGGAAGTAAATCACTAAACAAAACATTATACAAATGAGTGTTGAAAAGTAAAAGGGGCTGGAAATACAAGCCCAATAGGAAAGTACAAGTACAATTGATGAAATGGTAAAGAAGATACTGGGTCTTCCTATGGGGATTTCAATATGAAGATTAGGTACAGATAACCTCCTCAGCACTCCACATCCGTCTGTCTCCTCCGTTTACTGACTCATCATAAGGTCCACCTCTGAGTACTGTCCATTCCTGCTACTCTGATCCTCAGTCAGCACTGTCTATCGTCTGCAACCAACACAACGAGGTGCGTGCATAGCCTGTGCAGGGGTGAGTATAATGACACTCAGTAGGGACCTATAGACCCTCAAGGTCTCTCAAAATCCAACAAGGATAAACCAACAAGTAAGAAATCAATGGATATCCATTACGTAGGTATATTCCCATACATATAACTAAGTTATCAAATAACTCATCTCAATCATGAGAAAAACACAGATGTCACTGACTCAGCTCACATAGGTATACAACTTTTGTAGTGTGATAGAGATGATCAGATGTAGTCACTGAATCATCTAAGTTGTTGGACACACACAGGATCCAGGACCAGTAATCGGAGCTGTTGGACCCACATAGGATCCAGGATTGGTTATTAGAATTCTGGAACCCACACAGGATCTAGGAACAGTATTCGGTGTTGTTGGACCCAAATAGGATCCATGAATAGTATTTAGAACTGTCAGGCCCACATAGGATCCAGGAATAGTAGTCAATGCTGTCGGGCCCACACAGGATCCAGGACTATCTATTAGAACTGTCAGACCCACACAGGATCTAGGACTAGTAGATAGAACTGTCATACCCACACAGAATCTAGGACTAGTATTCAGTACTTTCAGACCCACATAGGATATAGGACCAGTAGTTAGAACGGTCGGACCCCTACAAGATCCAGGAATAGTAGTCAAAGCGCTGCTAGCCGCAGTGTTTCCACAAAGAATTCTTCATTCCAAAAGGGTCTGCTCCTCATGCTAGGAGTCGATAAGTCAACTACCAAAATGTCTCATGAAAAAGTATTCCAATGTTCTGCCACGTCATAGGGGTCTCAACACAACAGACGACGCGTTGATCGGATGCCCAATTTGTGAGTTATTTTCAATTTAGTCTTGGGGGGGGGGGGTTGGATTCGTGTACCATCCAACCTGACCATATCTTGAATATACCTCGAACTCCAATGGGGTAATCTCAAAGGTAACTATGTGTTCCATGAATTCCATCACCACTGACGGTTCATCGAACGGACGTTAGGTTCCAAAGATATGGCCAAAAGAAAGTATAAGGGTCGGTAGTGGGCCCGGGTCCGGTCTAACCTAGTCGGACTGAGTTGGCCAAAACCAGTTTGAGCCGACCCAGTCTTGGTTGCCCAGTCAGACCCGCTGGGTCTAACCCATCCAGTTGGCTGGGTCAGCCCACTATGTTCGATCCGGTCTGATGGGCCCGTCCCTGCGGACTGTGCGGGTGATTCTGCCTGGTGGTCACCGAGTAGGCGGCTCGACTCAGATGTTGAGGGCCGGTTTGGCCAGCGACACCACGACGGACACCGTAGTCTGACTCAAGTGGCCGGTGCGGCTCTTCCGGTTCAGCCGGAAGTCGGGGCGCGGAAAGGCCATGTGGGGTGCGGCGAGCGCACTGGCAGGTAGGCAGGGCACCGGGCAGCATGCGGGCAGATCAGCGGGGCGCACGGGGAGTGCACATACATGCCGGCGGGGTGCGGGCAGTGCTCAGGCAGGCCGGTGGGGTGCAGACAGGGATCATATAAACATGGAATCCATGAAATGTGGCAGAAACATAAAACATTAATTTAGTATGAGTCAAGGAAAACCTCCAATCTTGTTTCCCCATGTATTACATGTCAAGACTAACCACCAATCCCATTTCCCATAGTAGCACATGGGAAGGCGATCCTCCAAGACCATTTCACATCGCATCTTATAATAATTTACTTTACCTAATGCATTGGAGTTCTATCTATGTCTTCCCATAAAACATTTCATGAATAAGTTTTCCACAAAACGAATCATACCTAATCAGTCTTACTCAAACATAAGGGTTAACCATGGAATAAATTGGGTACCACAATCATTAAATCAAGCCTAAAAAATGGGCGTATCATGAAAGTGTCCATGAAGAATGAAATTTGAACAAACATGTACGTTCATAAGGTAAAATAGGAATATATAATGGAAATTGATGTCAAATAGATATTACAACATGTAGGAAATATATTTGAGAAATTTTAGCATTAAAATGTTTTTTTGTGGTTTATAGGAAAAAACTATAGATCCTTTAATATATAAAATGAAAAACCCTTTTATATAAAACCATAAGTTGAACAATAATTATTTTAGAATAAAAATAATGATTTTATAAAGACAATGGTGGTTTAAAACAGAAGATATAATGCACTTGAAATCGGGTAAGTATTCGGTAAGTTCCCTTAAAACATGTTTACTTAATAGAAAGTAATAAGGGGAGAATATTTTAAAAACATGAATAACCCCGAAAAATAGGGATGAAAGGATATTGAAAAATGAATTTTGTAAAACCATACAACATGTAGTTGATTCACACTAATAGACATGATAAATCCTATTTGATATAAATAATTATAGGCAACCGGAAAGAAGAATTGAGGTTCGGGTAGAATTCATTACGGATTACAGGCATGGTATCAGGTGTACCTATGTGGGATTTATTAGAGAGAAAAGGGGTTTCTAATCACTTATGAATCATGAGGGAAGTAATTTATTTGTGATAAATCATTACCAATCAATTGGAATTATACATGAAAAGGCATATCATAGAGAACAATCTTGATTAAGAGTGAAATGGAGAAAACCCCTTACCTTAAGTCTGGGGGTGTTCTCTACTTATTACTAATGACGTGAATAAACAAATTTTGTTTATTAATTAAAAATTAAACAAATTTTTCTATATTTGAAATATTTTTATAATCATTTTATGTTTATTTTTAACCATTTTGATCTTTTATGAGGATCAATTTCATTGTTCAGAACTTTTTTTTTTACCTGGTATTTAATGATAGTTTCATGTTCGAATGAACAATTATAATAAAATTGGTCATAAAAAATTAAATTTGTATGAAATTAATGAACATGAATGAGATTAAATGGTTATAATAATTCATTTTGTTATTGTTAGTGATGATGAAGTATTATATAAAACGTTAGTGATAACCGTTTTGGTTAATCGGTGGGTTTGATTAGAATGAACATGTTTTTCTTGAAAATGTAGGACCATTTGTAAAAAATGATTATTAAAAATTAACTAGGATATATTACATACATAATAATATTTTTCCATGATAACTCAAATGGTTTTTTGACAAGAATTAAATATGATAATATAAATTTATAAACTGTTGTCCTTGAATGTGAGAAATTAACACATCTCAAATGGTGTTTTAATCTCATTCAAATAAAAGATGGGGAAAAGGGAAAAGATAATGAATAATCCCATTATCATATTATAATTCTAGTACATGTATGTTACGGAAGTTATCATACCATTTGGTGGAAGGTAGATGAGGAAATAAACTAGAAAAGAAAAGAACATAAATGAAATAAAAGAATTGTGAATGTGAATTTTCCTATTGAGTTTAACTCCTTTGAGAACCACTTAAAAGGATAGGATTTGGTATTTTGAAATGAAAATGTACTATTGTGTGTGGGGTAGGAGTTTTGGATGATATTTGAAAAAAATATTTTCAAGGCATAAGGCTTGAGGGGAGTGGAGAGAAGTGGGAGTTTGGGGGGTTTTTATATAGGAGGACATGAGGGTTTTCATATTGTTTTAATCATTAGCTTATTAATTTCCCTCAAGACTAGAAATAGTGATGATTTCATTAAAAAAATAGTAATATATTCATGCTATTTTTATACAATGGTGATTTACATCATCCATGTGTCAAAAATGATGCATAAATTCAGGTATTAGTGTTTATTGTGATTTATATTATTTTACTAGTCATCAAAAAATCAAATATTTCCGAAAAATCCCAAAAATTCACCCTATACATTTTTCGTTGTTTAGAATCAAAAAATGATTTCCATTTATAATAAATAATTTCCAAATTATGATTAATTTAATATTTAATTAAAATCAAAATTTACTCGAAAAAACTCAAATTTAAAACATTTATTTTCTTATTCCCATATAAATGTATATAGTACATTTACTTGAAAATTATTTATATAATATCTTTGGTTGGGATAATATTCATCAGGGTACGTCACTGTTGATATGGTTATGTTACTATTTATATGGGTGGGTTACTATTCACCAAAAATTAAGTTGGTAATATTAGACTCCAAATAACTTACTAGTCACAATCGTGTATGACAGATTTTCGAAATTCTAGACACAGTAGTAACAAAATTGTGTTTAAAGGTTACATAGAACATAATAGTTCATTATATTGTGATTTCAGGTTATTATATAACATGTTCATAAGAAAGGAATTTCCATTGATAAAACATTGGTTCGTTACATTCTTCCCCGCATAGGAAATTTATCCCTCGAAATTTAATTTTTCATTCTAATCCATAAAAAGGTTCAGTTACTTTTCCTTCATTTCCTCCTCCAGCTCCCATGTTGCGTCTTTGTACAAGTGGTTCCACCATAGTAAATTAAACATGTGAGTAGTCCTATTACATATATCGTTATCTCTATAATCCAAGATCTTTACTGCCTGCTCCTCATAAGAAATAACATCCTCCGACTGTACCACCTCTGAAAAGAGTACATATGAATGTTCTGGAATGTACTTACTTAAGAGGGATACATGAAAGACTTCATGTAATTTTGACATTGGTAGATGGATGTTCCATTCGATAGTTCATAGCTTTGAATCGATCAAGGACCTCAAAGGGTCCTATATACTGGGTACATAGCTTTCTTTTCTTCCCAAATATCATGACCTTATTTTATAGAGATATGTTGGAAAAAAACCATGTCTCCAACTTCGAACTGAATGTATCATTTACGATTGTCTATGTAACTATTTTGTAGACTTTGGGATACATTGATATGTTGCAGAATTGTTTTCACTTTCTCCACTATTTCTTCAACTATTTTAGGTCCAAGTGTCTCACACTCACCGACTTCATAAAAAAAACCGGTGTTCTGCACATTTTCCCATAAATAATTCTTATAGTTCTATTGGGATGATCGAGTGGAAACTGTTGTTGTATGGTAATTTTACCAGTGGTAGATGTTTGTCCCATATTACATTGAAATCCATTGAATATTCTCAAAACATATCTTCTTTTGTCTGAATAGTTTGCTCATATTAGACATCAGTTAGAGGATGAAATGCAATAATGACGATCAGTTTAGTTCTTAGAGCATGTTTGAAAATATTTCTAGAACTTCGAGGTTAATCATGGATCATAATAAGATACAACATTTATTGGTTCTAAATGAATTCTTAGCACTTATTTGATGTAAATTCGTTCAATTGGATAGAATGAGAAGACCGATCAAATTGCGAAAAAGTGATATTTATTTGTAAGATGATCCTTAACGACCCATATAACATTGTATCCTTTGGATGTCCTTGTTAGTCTAGTGAGAATGTCCATGGCAATGTTCTACCACTTCCATGCTGGTATGGGTAGTGGTTGTATAATCTTCTTAGACCTTTTCCACTCATACATCAACTATTGACATACGAGGAACTTTGATGTATATTCAGCAAAATCCATTTTCCTATTTTCCAACCAAAAGTTTTCTCAGAGATCTTGATACATCATTCTACTCCTTGGGTGGATAGAGATGTTCAAACTATGTGCGTCATTGAAATTTTCATTCTTTATATCTAGATCGGATGATACACATAATCATGACCAAAATAATAAATCTTACAAAACATCAATCAATAATTTATAGGATTTCCCATTTTTAACAGCTTCCACACTTTTCATAATTTCTACATCTTTTCATTGTGCATACTCTATTTTCTCCACAAGGGTTGGTTGAGCAATAATTTGAGATAGGATTGATGATTTTTCTACCATAATGATTCTCATGTCTATCCTTTGAAAATCATAGAATATATGATCCTTTTCATTTCACTTCATTAATAAAGAAACCTGATCATTTCTAATTAGAGAATCCACCACCTTATCGGCCTTACCAGGATAGTAGTAGATTAAGCAGTACTAATCCATGATGATCTATATCCATATATGTCGGCACATATTAATCTCATTGTTTGTGGATATATAGTTGAGATACTTGTGGTCTAAACATATCTCACACTATTCCCCAAATAAATAATCCCACCAGATTTTCCATGTAAAGATCATAGCCGCCAACTCCAAATCATATGTGGGATAGTTTTGCTCAAGGATTTCATGATTTGTTGAGATGTAGACTATCACTTTATCATTTTTCATTAGCACAGAGCCTAATCCCTTTATTGAAGCATCCCTATACACCACAAATATTTCTACACTTTTTGGGAGTGTGAGTACTTGCATAGTGTGAGGAATCACTTTCAACTCAATGAAATAGTCTTCACATTCCTGCGTCTAGAAAAACATTACCCACTTCCATTTCATTTTGATCATTAGGTTTGACACTCCTGAATAGTTATTCACAAATCATGGCTTATACTTAGATAGACCCACAATGTTGTGGATCTCTGTTAAAGAAGTTGACTGGGGACACTGATAATCATCCACTATCTTGGAAGGGTCCACATATATCATTTTGTTGTTGATAACGTGCCCCAAAAATGACACTTCATCCATCCATTATTCAGATACTCCTCATGTTCCTCATTTCTCTTAGATTATATCAGAGTATCATTATTAAAGAATACCACAAATTATTTGAGGTAATATCTAAACACCATATTCATTTAATCTATGAATTTTTTTGGAGAATTAGTGAGTGTGAAAGGGATCATTATGAACTCATAGTGTCCATACCATGTGCAAATGGAAGTCTTGAGAATATCATCCTTTTTCTACTTTTATTAGTGATATCCCAACAAAATGTCCATCTTAGAGTAATAACAAGACCTACAATGATGATCAAACAAGCCATGTATCAATATAAGGTGATACTTGTTCTTTATCATGATTTTATTAATCTCATGATAATAAATGAATAGGTACATTTATCCATCATTCTTCTTGATAAAAAGGACTGGTGAACCCCATGGTGAATCACAATGGAGTATAGATCCCTTATCTCTATTCTCCTATAACTACTTCTTCAGCTTATCTATATCTACAGTGGAAATTCTATAAGGTTTCCTGGATATCGGTAGAGATATAGGGATATTTTAAATTTAGAATTCAACCTCTAGGTCAAGAGGAAGATGATAAATCTCTTCCGGGAATACATCAGTGTAATCCCTCACGATAGACATGCCTTCAAGCGTGATTATCTCTTTTTTTTAGTCATTTGAGCTAGATATTATTTCTCATAAGGCCATAATATCCACACTTGAGATGATTATTCTATAAGATATTCATCTTCCTCCTTAAACATTTAAAAAATCAAAGGATGTGAATATTTATATCCCATTCGAGATTGTTGATGTTGGCCTTGTAAAAAGATCTACAATCATTGACTAAGTTTTAATCAAACTCTACTTAAGGATGTATGATGATATTTATTGGGTGGTTCAATAAAAAAATTATTCAGGTAATAGTAATAAACAATGGAATAAATAATTTCCCTATTTATTATTCTCACAGATAACCTTTCCTCCAAATTTTGAGGTTGTGTTTGAATATTTCTACTAAACAATCATGATATGAAAGAATACGTAGAACTAGAATCAAATAGTACATTCTCTATTCATGAATGAATAACTTGTGTACCAGTTACCACATAGTTGTTTGGATCCACATTAACTGTAGTGAAAGCATAATCCCTTCCTTGTTTCCTAGGAGTTTATTGTTCATTTCCTCCGAAATCCCTTGGTTTAGGGAAACTGTTCGCATAATGCCTATGCTCCTTGTAGTTGTAACCCTACACTACAGGACGAGTATTAATCTGAACCATCATTTCTTATTCATCATTAGTAGGATTCTTTATTTCTTTTCTATAGTTTTTTTTTCTAGAAGAAAAAACAATCTACATTTGAAGAAATTATTGGTTTCTTTTAGATAGTTCCCAGGGTGCTTCTTCCCACAACCTTTACACAAAGGGTATTCATGATTCTTTCCATTATGGGATTTGTTTATTGAACAATCCATTTTTTTCACCATTTTTTTCTTCTTTACACTGGGTCCATGATACCACTAGGATTATCCAAAATCCTTTTCAACCTTGAGAGAACAATAGATAATCTCTTCCTAACTATACAAGTCTTGAATCTCCAATTCTTATTATAGACTCATCTTCAGTCCGCTGAAGATGTGATGCACCTTGATTTCAGTTTTCATGAAAATTCTAGAGGCATACCTTGAAATCCTTGTCATGTTTTCATCATACGTCCTGATTGACCCATCTTCCTTCTACTTGAGTCTGAGGAACTCTCTTTCAATCATAAGATGGATGGTTTGAGGAAAATATTTATTGAGAAAATTATTCTTGAATTCTATCCAAACCATGGGATCAATTTTCTCTAGGGGATTCATATGATTGATCAGTGTCCACCACTTATCATCTTCCCCATCAAAACGATAGACCAAAAGTATGAATTTCTCTTATTATGAACACTAAATTAAAATGATTTTCATTTCAATGGATTTACTCTATTATTCTGTGAGGACATGATCATAAGATCCACTAAACATGCGAGGCCTTTGTCACGTGAAGGATTCAATGATAACTTGAAATTTCCATGGAGGAGTAGAGAATTACACATGATTCATGTTATTATTCATAACATGAGCCATCTGAGTAAGTACTATCATACTGTCTTGGGTTCCTTCTCTCATCATATCAGTCATATTGTTAGGTCACTCTTTTCATGCCTATGACATTGGTTGTTGGAACGTGTTTATCTATTTCTATCCATTAACTATGAAAAATAACATATAATTAGAGGGCATGAATACTAAGTTATTGAACATAAAAATGAAACATTTGAACATAAAAGGATAAAATTGAAGAAGATAAGTATATCCTAACATGTGATTCCTTATGTTTAAATCTATTTTATCCGCGATCAATTTCTTATCTTATATTCTTATGTGGGTAATTTATTACCTTTAGAATTTTTTGTACTATGATCACGATTTTATCATAGAATATCCTTTGAGAGTGCCAATATCTAGATTACAGTAAGTCATGTTGTTGTGTACTCGGATACCCCGAGTCAAGCCCAAAACACTTTGAGAGAGTTTTGACACCTAGGAACATATGTTCTAGAGCCCCCTTTAACTATTAGTCTCCAAACAAGGACCTATTTTCCTGAAAACCCACATACTCTATACTTACCAAAAATTTAGGGAAGTTTTCTAATATTTAGTCTCATCCCTAAATTTCTCACTAAGGTTCTGTATTCCTATTATCAAAAAATAACTAGACCATCCTCTAATACAAACTATAGAAACCCTATCCTTTTACATATAACATAACATGATTTTAGGAATAATCATATATCATTGTACAATCCATGGATCGTAAAGTCTAGATTCTTTGATGACTAAATACATAAAAACTAAAATATGGTGCTAAAAATACTTATTTATTTAATATCCATAAAGACCTCCTAACTTCTATTGAGCTGTTACAACTGTATAGGGTACCCTGGGGAATAAATGAACAATGATATGTGCTAAAAACAGTATTAAGGGAATGAGAATATGATTAAATCATAAGAATGAGATTTAGGAGGCATGACATAGTGATGTCAAAAGCATGATATATATAAAATCCTAACAAATAAACATGGGTTCATATAAACAAGGAATCATGGAAATGTGACAATAACATGAACCATGTCTTTAGTATGAGACAAGGCTAACTGCCAATCCCATTTCCAATATAATTATCTATCACGGATAACCACCAATCATGTTTCCCATAATAGTACAATCCAAGGCTGACTGCCAAGATTGTTGCACAAAACATTTCATGAGACATAACATCACCCAATACATTATAGCACTATATAATTGCACCCATATAAAATGTAATAAATATATTTTCCACATCTATAATCATACATAATCAATATTACTCAAATATAAGGTTTACCCATAGAAAGAATCTGGTACCACAATCATGACATAAAGTATAAACAATGGGTTTATCATGAAATTTTCCATGAAGAATGAAATTAAAAAAACATGTTTTTTTATAAGGTAAAATAGTCATATATAATGGTAATTAATTTCATATAGAAATGAAAACATGTAGGAAATGTATTTGAGAAATTTTATCATTAAAACATTTTTTTCCGGTTTTAAGGAAAATACTACAGAGCCTTTTAAATAAAAAATGGGACAACCATCTATATAAAACAAGAAGTGAATCAAGAAAAATTACTAATAAATCTACTGATTTTGTAAAGACAATGGTGGCATAAAATAAAATATATAATTCACTTTAAATTGGGTCAAAATTTGGGAAGACCCCTTAAAACATGTTTACTAATGAGAAAGTAGTGAGGTAATCATTTAAAATTATGTATATCCCCAAAAGAAAGTGATGAAAGGGTATTGATAAATTGATTCGGAAAAGATAAAAAAACATTAATAATATGTGGATAATTTTTCAATATAACGTCATTTTGAAATAAATAATGATATGGTAGCCCGAAATAACAAAGGCGGTTCAGGTTGAATTTGTTACGGATTGTCGGCATGGTATCGGGTGTTCCTATGAGGAATTGATTAGAGATGAAAGCGGTTTCTCACCACATATAAATAAAAAAATCAGTAATGGGGAGGTGAAATATCATAACCCATTATTTTGTATTACACATGAAAATACATAACAAAGAGAACAATCATGATTAAGAGTGAAATGGAGAGGATCCCTTACCATATGTCTGGTGGTGTTCCCCACTTGTTGTTAATGAACTGAATAAATAAATTAGGATAAATAATTAATAATTAAAAAACCCATTATGTATTTAAACAATTTAATGTAATCATTCTATGTTTCTTTATAACCATTTTGATTGGTTGTGAGGTAAAATTTCATTGTTCGAGTATGTTTTCTTACTTGGTTTTTAGTGATCAGTTCATGTTTGAATAAACATGTATTATGAAAGTGGTCATCCGGAATTTTATTTTTATTTTATTAGTGAACATCCAAGAGATTTAATGGTTATATGAATTCATTTATTTATTTAGATTAAAGATGAATATTTATATAAAATCTCATTGATAACCATTTTGGTTAATCTGTGGCTTCGATTACAATGAACATGTTTTCCTTTATAACATAATAAAATTTGTAAAAAACGGATTAAAGAACCTTAATTATAATATATTGAATATATAATAATGTAGTTCAACCATAACACAAATGGTTTCATGAACAGAATTAAATTTGATAATAGAAATTGATAAATGGTTGTCCTTAAATGTGTTAAATTAACACATCTCAAATGTTGTTTTCATCTCTTTCAAATAAAAGATAGAGAAATGAGAGAAGATAATGAATTATCCTATGATAAAAATTTCATTCCATTACATGTATGTAACTAGAGCTATCATACCATTTATGTTAAGTGATGTGAGGATTGAAATAATAAAATAAATGAACATAAAAGAAATAAAAGAATTGGAAAGAGGAATTTACATCTTGAGTTTAACTCATTGGAGAGCCACTAAAGATTAGAGGCTTTTCTATTTTGAAGATACTAGGGGTTGTTAGACGTGGTAAGTATCATAAGAGGATTTTTGGTTAGAATATTGGCAATGAACAAGGCTTAACATGAGTGGAGATAAGAGCGAGTGAGGGGGTGGTTTATTATGGTGGAGAGGAGGTTTTTCATAATTTTTTAATCATTAGTTTATTAATTTTCCTCAATAACAGAAATAGTGATGATTGTCTGACAAAAAATAGAAATTTTTTCATGTGAGTTAGATCCATTTCCAATTTAGATTATCCAAAAATCAAGCAAGATGTAGATATTTTGTTTAAAGCATTTTTTGTGAATTTTATGATTTTACTATTCAAAAAAATTAGTTATTTCAGAAAAAATCACAAAAAATCACCCTATCTATTTTTCAATGTGTTGAATCTAAAAATTAATTCCATTTTATGAAAATAATTTTAAATATATAAATAATTAAATATTTAATTAAAATCAATATTTACTCAAAAAATAACAATTTCAAAAAAATTATTTTTTATTCTAATATAAAGGTATATATATTAAATATACTTGAATAATATTTGTATATTATCATATGTAAGGTAACTATTAATTAGGGAATATCACTATTCATAAACGAAAGTTACTATTCATAAGAAAAAGTTACTCTTCACCAAAAATTATTTTGGTCATATTAGTCTCTAAATAACTTACTGATTGCAACGGTGTGTGTCAGATTTTCAAAATTCCGAACACAGAAGTGTAAAACATATTTTTAAAGTTCATATAGCACTTAGTAGTTCAATATGATTCAATTTCATGTAATTATATAGCATTTTTATAAGAATGTAATTTTCATTGATAGAGAATTGGGTCATTACATAGCTGTTGGTGAGATGGTGGAGTTCTTCCACTCTATCATATAGAGTAGTTTTTTGGTTTTTTTCCTTTGTAGTTGGAATTATATCATGCATATTTTGGCTATATTTACAATTTTTTTCAGTTTTTCTTTAAATTATAAAATATATATATATACAACTAATCTTTCATCATGCCTCATTTATAAATATGACATGTGTATGTTTATGGTGGGTGAAATTGTTCTATTTAGTTTGTTGTTCGACGATCATGTTCTTATCACTAACCTATAAGGATTATGAAATACCATCAGGTTTGTGATTGAATTTGTCGGATTCTAGGTTTTAGGATAACATTGTTCAATTTGTAACACTCAAAGCATTGAAAATTCATTAAATCATGAAATTACCATCATGATATATATGTTAAAAAAAATTATTTAAATATATTTTTAATAAGTGAATAGAATAAATTTTTTAGAAAATGTAATTAATATTGAATTTAATCCATTTTTAAAAAGTGAAATTTTTATATAAATGACATTAAAAAATCATTTTATAATATTGGAAACATTCCAAACAGCATTTTTAGCACACATGTCCATGAATGTAATGTGGTTTTTAAGAGACCAAAGAAATGAATTTGGGTTTCTTAAAAACATTTATTTTCGTATCTTAAGTACATGATGAGATGAAATTGGAAGTAAAACATTTTTTTTACCTTAATAATAATAGGATAAGAATAAATGTATCTTAATTAGATAAATATTATTTGTTTCCACTAATATAGAAACGAATATAAGTAATCTCAAACATTGATGAGATTGTAAAATAAACAGTTACCATTCTGGTAAAATTTGAAAAGAAAATATCATCAAATTAATCATTAAATACTATTAATAAAAATATATTCATGATATAAGATTTCAATGAGGTATTGTATACCCCACACAAACGAAATAAGAGTTGAATATTGAATATGCTTCTTGAGAGTAAAAGTGACATGAAAAAACCCTAAATTTTGGTTAGAAATCTTTAAAATGGATATGAACCTTCTCTATAATAAATAATTGTATCTAATATTTATATTTTAGAACTATAATCATACATATAATACCATATATTATATAAATATAATCATTTATGACCCTGTTATTGATGATTCTTCATTAAACTCACTATTCTAGAAAATTACTCTTTTATTTTTCATTTAAATTTTTTGTGTGTGGTTTTAATCCTTGTACATTGTTAATGGGAACATCACATACATAGTGTTAATAATTATATAAATATAAAATATAATATTTGTATATGTATTTGTATCAATCTATAAATACTATAGATGGAAAAAGGTATTACCCCATTTGTATGTATGCCCTATAATATCCTTTAAATTATAGAATATATAATATCCTTTAAACTCACTATTCTAGAAAATTAATCTTTTAATTTTCATTTATATTTATTATGTGTGGTTTTAATCCTTGTACATTGTTAATGGGAACATCACATACATAGTGTTACTAATTATATAAATATAAAATATATTATTTATATATTTATTTGTATCCATCTAGAAATACTATAGATAGAAAAAGGTATTACCCCATTTGTATGTAATCCCTATAATATCCTTTAAATTATAGAATATATATATATATAACTACTCTTTCATCCTAGTTAATTTATAAATATGACATGTGTATGTTTATGCCGGGTGAAATTGTTCTATTTAGTTTGTTGATCGACGATCATGTTCTTATCACAAACCTATAAGGATCGTGAAATACCATCAGTTTTGTGAGTGAATTGTTCAGATTCTAGGTTTTAGGATAACATTGTTCAATTCGTAACACTCAAATCATTAAAAATTCTTTAAATCATGATATTCCCATCATGATATATATGTTAAAAAACATTATTTAAATATATTATTAATAAGTGAATAAAATACATTTTCTAGAAAATGTAATGAATATTCAATTTAATCGATTTTTAAAAAGTAAAAAAATTATATAAATTAAATTAAAAAATAATTTTATAAGATTTAAAACATTCCAAACACCATTTTTAGCATACATGTCCATGAATGTAAAGTGGGTTTTAAGAGTCCAAAGAAATGAATTTGGGTTCCTTAAAAACATTTATTTCTGTCTCTTAAGTACATGATGAGATGAAAATGGAAGTAAAACATTTGTTTTAGCTTAATAACAAAAGGATAAGAATAAATTTATCTTAATTAGGTAAATATTATTTGTTTCCACTAATAGAGAAAAGAATTTAAATAATCTCAAACATTGATGAGATTGTAAAATAAACAGTTACCATTCTGGTAAAATTTGAATCAAAACCCCCATAAAGAAAATATCATCAAATGAATCATTAAATAAAATTAATAAAAATATATTCATGATATAAGATTTCAATGAGGTATTGTATACCCCACACAATAGAAATAAATGGTGAATATTGAATATGCATCTTGAACGTAAAAGTGACATGAAAAGACCCTAAATTTTGGTTTGAAATCCATAAAATGGATATGAACCATCTCTATAATAAATAATTGCATCTAATATTAATATTTTAGAACTATAATCATACATATAATTCCATATATTATATAATTATAATCATTTATTACCCTGTTATTGATGATTCATCATTAAACTCACAATTCTATAAAATTACTCTTTTATTTTTCATTTACATTTTTTGTGTGTGGTTTTAATCCTTGTACATTGTTAATGGGAACATCAAATACATAGTGTTAATAATTATATAAATATAAAATAAAATATTTATATATTTATTTGTATCCATCTATAAATACTATAGATAGAAAAATGTATTACCCCATTTAATTAAAATATTACCTCCACCTTTTGAGATTAAAATTCCAATAAAATAGGGATAATTAATGTGAAAAGATATTTTTGTTTTTTACGGTCAATATAAATGTCTCTAAGTTGTTTAATGATGAGAATATAGGGGTGCCCTTTTTTCGTTGAGGGTAGGGAAAATCTTTGAATTTCATAATTGATTGAAATAAAATAAAGTCATTATCTAAAGAAATAGACTAAAAAATAATGTTATTATAATAAAATATATTATATGGTTGATATCTTATCACTCAATCTAATTTTCATTTTTTTGTGGGGCCATTTAAATTTTATCAATTAGTTTTGCACCCCTAGTTAACCTATTTTAAACTTATCCACAATAGCATTTTTGGATACATATAGTGGGTATAATTTTATGAATATTATTAAAAATGGTTCATAAATGGTCATGGGAAATTTTTTTGGCCATATATGTCCCCCTACGACCAAATAGTATTGTCTTAATAAAATTCCAATAATATGAATTTTGAAACAAGTGATTTAATTTTACATAAATGTCATATAATGTATAGATTTGAATAAAATTTATTATAATTATACTAATAGTTCATACACATATATATGAAATTTCTATAACACATTAAATCAATAAAATGTTTTTTCTATTTGTAAATTGGTGATTTTTTATTTTTTTTCTTTTTATAGAATAAATATTATATTATTGTTTTGATAGATCATAATGTTAATTTTTAAAAACAAGATTATAAGAAAATTAAAATCATTAATATTATTTCATTGAAATAAACATATTATTAATATTGACAGATAACAATGTTTTTTGTTTATGCGACCATATAAGATATATTTAAAACTAAGTATCTGAAATTTTCTATCATTCCTTAATTAAAAAAAAATTAATCTTTTAATAATAAGAAGTAATTAAACATATAAATATAATGAATAAAGTTATAAGTTTCAAAATAAAATTATCCATCACGAATTAATATGAAAAAGTATTACCTTATTACTTAGTATTAACATATACTAACAATATCCCCCCTTTATAGAGGTGATAAATTTAACCATAATGAGTATTAATTTTGACAACAAAATGGATCTATCTTAGAAATTAATAAATAATAATTTAAAATATATAAATAATTTTTCATTATTTAATTTATATAATTTTAGTTAATCAATTTAAAATCAAATCATAAAATGAAATGAAAACTTGTGTTCTAGAAAAACCTTTTCTTTTGAAAAAAAATACTCTAATACAATGTTCAATCTTAAAATTGATTCCAATGAAAAAAATATAATTATAAATAAAAAAATATTATTAATTTTGGAATTATTTTTTTAAAATTATTTTTTTAAACACAAGAATCAAAATTATAGATTTAAATCAAAATCGATATATTTCATGATTCATTGAAAAAATATCATTTCAAAAAAATATTCAAATTTTACACTCTGATAAATTCAATATTATGATTTCTAAAAAATATTATTTTTTCAAAAATATATTTTCTAAATGTTCTATAAATTAATTATAATTTTTTCTCACTATATAAAATGAATATTTTGGAAAGAAAACGTATTTATGAAGTGTAGAATAACCCTACTATAGATTGTGAATTTCATTCATAATAAAAAAATGAATTTTTATTAACTAGTTCCTATAAATATATATATTAATTTGGTTAATACTATTCATACTGATAAATTTAATTTATGTTCTATAATGGTCATTTTTAATGATAATATTATGCAGTTCATTTAGGATCATTGTTGTCTATTGTGTAGGCTATAGAATGTTGTGTTATTTTAAAAGATAAGTGTCTTACTATTATGATTAATTTCCATTATACCCATACCTCATAATGTGGCTAATATTATTAATAACCAATAATTCAATGGTTTGGTTGTAATGGTTACGTTTTAAAATTATATTTTTTGTCTAAATATATCATGGATTATATTTATGTTTTACTCTTGGTTCTTGGGAATATATTGAAACTTATGAATTATTTAAGAGAAATATATTTTTAAATAATAGGTTCATAGAAACTAGGATGATTGGTCAAGATCAAGGTTCATTTTGGAGAATATCATTTCTATCTATAGTGGTTTCAGTGAAAATCATTCAGAGGAATATTTTTTACACAATTATTCAAGAACAATTCATGAAACATAAAAAATTTATTTTAATGATAATAATAATTAAAGAATTATTCCTTCTATAATTCTATCAATACATTTATAGATGATGATCATACATTAGAAATCAAATCAAAATAATAATTAAATCATTTCAGATCATCAAACTGACTAATATCAAGGAGTGGATCTCATGATATGTGAGGCGAGAGATGTGCCTGGATCTTTCGATTATAGGATACCTTCTCTATTTAATTAATTATAATTATATAGAATCACATATATTTTATTTATCATGCATTTTTTTCCTAGTTTGATCCCTCGTAAGATACAATTAGTGAGATTCATATTCATTCAGCCTTGCATTATATACCTAATTTGTATTATTTTCATGATCAATTCTTAATTTTCTTTAAAAATTATTTTCATCATCGTATTTCGAACACATGATTTATTTTAACATTACGAGTTCCAAATAAATGGATATGAATTATTTAAATATGTTTTACCCATTTTATTACCTACTATGTAAAGGATTTTAAGTTTATCTTTTGGTTTTCATATAGGTAACATGGTTGATTGATGGATGGAGAACATCACCATAATTTTACCCATCCATAGGTGCATGGAAATAATATGATCATACAATGGATTGAGGGAATAGAATTAGACAAAATGATTCATTCATAATAAAAAGGATGGATTTAAAGTAATAAATAATGAATAATGAATTATGTACTTAGCATAGTTTTAATTAATGATCAATGGTTCTAGGAACGTATGGTCAATTATTGAGTAAATTAGTTTTTATGGCCATAATGTGGTGTGGAAAAAAATGAGTGTTGGGGGAAATACTATAAACGGTTCTCTAAGAATTTTTTATAGAAGGTGAAGTATCTACATGGATGGATCGGTCTTTTCAATATTCCTTCCATAAAAATTTATTAATATATAATAAAATAAATGTAATGATTCATAAAAAATATACTTAATTCAAAAAAATTAAATAAATCATAGAAAAAACCTGTTAAATTAATTTTTTTCAATCATTATACATTAAAATAATATTTTTAAATACACAATCACGCTTTAAAAATTTAGGCTTTATTTAAGTTTAATCATCTGTTGAATAAATAAATAAATTTAAAATCAAATTAATTTAAATTTAAATTTTTTTACATAATCTCATCATGTATTCTAAAATAACTTATAAACGTGATTAATTCTTAAAATCGTAATAAGAAGGACATTTAAAAATCAATTCTATGTTGAATTGTTTTTTGGATTTTTAATAATTAAATATATAAAATTATTAGAAATAAAAAAATCAAGATTTCTATAAATAATTCATTTATGTCAATAAATAGGAATATATAAATGAAAATTATTATCTACTAAGTATTTAAATTAATATTTATTATAGTTATCAATGATAATCAATTAATATATTCTAACATTTCCTCCCTTATTAGAAGGTCCCTTAACACGTCTTCTTTTTTGATTTTACACAATCTTCAATAACCATAATGACCATCAATTTTATTCCATATCTTATTTTCATCCATATAACATAGAAAACATGAATTACTCATATATCACAATTTTTTATTAGTTACCACTTGTTATGTATCCCTTAGGGGTGCTTCATCAAACTTTTAATCCCTTGATCATTAATTAATTCATATAGAAAAAAACATTATATCGATAATCACATTGTTGGGCGATGATTACTATTTTGTATTAAAAATGATAAACATGAATATATTTTAGTTTTAGTTTCTTGGATTGAGTCACATTTATAATAATTCAAATGATTTTTAAAGATATATTATTACAAAATGTTATAGGACCTCCACTATTCACTTCAACATTTTACATATATCAATATAATAAATCATGTGAGGGGAATCCCATAAAAAAGAATATATATATAATATTTATTGATATATTATAGATATACTTCCATAATTAGAGACTTTTCTTCCATATTCATTTATCCAAGAATCCTATCATATTTCATCAATGAGAAACAATATTTGATGAGTACTCTAACATTATTTAGAAAAACTAACATGTTGGATACATTTCTTTTAATTTATTGCGAAACCATAAATCTATTTAATGTTTACCAGAATTATAAAAATGTATTTCTTAATTTTACATTCAAAACATTTTCAAAGATGATTCCTTTCTTATGATTGTTTCTCTGTTAGATTCATCCTTACTCCAATGGAGTAATAATTTTTTCTTACCACTCTACACATTATTTACAAATATTAAACAACAGCAGAAGAAATTTCTTAATGATAATATTTTATATTTATAATAGTTATTCTATTAAAAATATTCTTATTATCAGGATACATATTACACTTCATTTTATCATTAGGTTTCCTTAATGGGGTACCATCATTATAATTCAATAAATAAATATATTTCAAATTAATATTCTCTACATAAACATCTATAGTTTTATTTTTAGAACCTTGTTATCATTAACAACGTTTCTTTTATGTCTTGCATTATTAGATTTAAACTAACTTTTTAGGCCAAAATAATTTATCATCAGAAGGCTCAAAATTAACCTTCATTTCTTTTTTTAAATCATATCTCATGATTTTAAAATTATATTCATCGCTAAGACAAATTGATTTTATATTACATAAATCTTATTATTTTATCGAATTATTTTCATCAAGATCTATCACAATTTTTTCGTATTCATAAACCTAAATCATAAATATCTCTTTTTATTCAATGAGACCATCTTATCATTTTAGCTGATTTTATTTTTATTTATTCTATTTTTCATCCACTTTCGTTAATGAGATGATTTTCTTTTAGTTCTATTATTTCTATCTAAAAAACAATGATTTTTAGAGATCATTATTTTCTTATTGTACGTCACTTCCCCTTCTACTAATATTTTTCATAATGTGGAATTGTGTTTTTTATTGTCGGTGTTAATGTTTCTATACTATTTAGGGTCTTATTATTCCTATTGATAATATATAACTTCCATAAACCCATAATCTTTTATCCAATGATAGAAACAAAATCAATACATTCCCGAATTAATACTGATAAAAATGAATCAATTTTTTCCCATCTAAAATAGTTAAAAAATTAAATATTGGATCACATACATACCAAATGACTATTCTAGTTTTATTTTTTATAGAGTTATTAAAAATCCTACATAAACCATGGCCATGAATTTAAGATTATATTTCTCACAAAATATTAATCAATTTATATTTAATATTAGATTATCACCATAATCCATATAGAACCCTTATATGTACAATTTATTTAACATAATTCATAATAACATAGGGAAATTGAATCATAAGATAGGGTGATCTCAAATTCACAGAATGGGAAAAAATAAAAATTAACAAGTGAATGTCATCAAAGAGATAAATATGGTCTTAAGTGTATGTTTACAAAATAAATGTTCCTGATCAAAACATAAGAGAAATCATACCCATCAATATGTGGTTCTTGAATAATAAAACATGTAATAAAGAATTACGAATGTAATGAGTAATAAGAATAAAAAATAATATTTCAAATGTTGTAAATAATCATCAAAGAAAAAAGTATAAACCATGTCAAGAATAACAAAAACATATTTGTATATTGAAACATCAAATTAATATAACCATCAATAACCCATTAAATTTTGAATAAGAATATTTTCAACTTATAATTTAAATATTTGGTGAAAAAAAAATTATCCCATAAATTTTATAGCAATAAGGGGTCTCACTTATCATACCATGAAATATAATGGGTCATAACCTATTATAACATGATCTATAATAGGGCTCAATCTTTCATATCTTGAGTTATAGTGGGGATCAACCCTTCATATAAACAATACTGACATCACAAATTAGATATAATGGGGTTAAAACAATAATAAACTATGTTTAGGAACCCTAATGTAAATATCAATCATCAAGATTTTATCTTGTCATAAATCCCAAAGAAACATCCATTATTCTTGTTATAACATTGGTAAATTACGGAAAAATCTTGAAAGAAAACATAATCTATCAGTGAAAGAATGAGGATGGTATCATTGACATTAATATTCAGTGTAGAATTTTTTACATTGCATATTAGTGAAATTTATTAATTTAAACATAATTAAAAGATCACTAAAAATAGTCATAAAGAAAAAAACATTTCACATTGAACACATATTTTAAAATCTAAATAATTACAAAATATATTCGTAATAATTTTCTTTGAAAATATATGCATAAAAATTAAAGGAATCATGAATCAAAATATTTTTCAACTTGGTAGAAAATTACTTTAATATTTAAAATGTGAATAATAAACCATTATCATCAATAATTTATAGAGGGGAGTCAAAAGTGACCGATTTAGAATATAGCAATGTATATTTTTTAAAATATTTTAAAAAAACATCTATGATCATATGATATTTATTAATGAAATAATTTATATTTTGAGTATAAAATTATTCAATAATTTTAGAAATTTTTTATGTGGAATGTATAAAGTCTTGATCTATATAAAGGAAAAATATCCCTAGCACTTATATGCATATTTGTTTTAATATTTCATCAATTTATAAGGGCAAATATAGAAATAAAACTTGTGAAAAACATTCATAACAAGATTATAATAAAACATATTTTGATTAAGGAAATAATATTATAATATTTCCTCCAAATGAACCTTTTATATGAAATATGTGTAATGGAAAGGATATTGTAAAATAACACCATTTCCTCTTTGTTAATTTTTCATTCTTAAGGACCATAAAATAATAATGTCATGTGAAACATTGAATGTAATGAAATTAAATAGATTAAATACATTGTCTCTCAAACGGGTAATATATACACCTCATTAATGAAGAAAAGTGCTCTTCATTAAATGCATGTCTCAAATAATTGAAATTTGAGATGAATAAACAATACAATGATCATATAATTAAATTGAGAACATATGCAGCGTAGGTACTATAGCAGTACTGTTCACAGAGGGGTCCTTTGGGCCAAAAAATGGGCTTTCAAGCCTTGTATTCAGGCCAATTGGCCTTGGGCCTTCGGGCTATGTAATGGGTCTCCCTCTACCCAGTCTAAAGAGGTCATTGCTTTCAAATAATAAATTGAGGCTTTGGACCCAACCATTTTAAAAAAAAATTGAGAACATATAAATAAAGATATTAAATATAATAATTATAAATCAATTCAAAAGAAACATTCATGAAAAATACCATTGGGTGAAATAACTCAAATTGAAACATTATATACAATGAATTATAAAGGATCCAAGGTTTAACATGTAAATGTGTAGTGTATACACTGTATAAAAAAATTGGTTCATAACATTAAATTATGCCTCAATGACGGAAAATTGAGGTGAAATCTCTTACAACATTGGTAATCTCTTCATCAAAACCTTAATAAAGATAGAAACTATAATGTATTTTTATATAAAAATAATATTCATGAAAATAATTTTAATATACATTCATTGTTAATATATATACCACACTATATAATTATGTTTTTAAAAAGAAAAATTTCCAATTGAAATTAATGTGAGATGACAAACCCTTACCTCAAGTCCTGAAATTCAATGTATTTCTTATAACTCATATATAATAAACATATATCAATTATTTGGATTCAAAAAAATTTATTCTAGGTTTAATCCCATATACAAAATAAATATTATTAATTTATTTTAGTGTTATATTTAATTACATAATTAGTTAAGTCCATATCATGTTTTTTAGGATATCTAGTCCGTATATTCAAAATGGATACAGTTTATTGACTATGGTCAAATAGGTAATTGTTTCACAATATCCATAAAAATAAATTTTAAAAAATTAAAATTTTATACATAAATTATTCATTTAATATCACACATGAGTAACAGTTATGAAAAATTAGTCATATTACAATCATGGAGACAAAAGGTTATATATATTCTCGAGCAATGTTTTTGTTTTTCCAAGATCATAATGTACATAATAAATTAATTAATTAATATTTATAGAATTATAATAAAACCTTAAATATAATATTTTTTATTCATATTGACATGTATCATTAATGAGATGTGACAATGAGAAACGAATCTTAACACTCCACAAAGGTCGTAGTCCACACATATGTATGAAGGAGAATATCATCCATATAGGAATGTAATGATTGAAAATTTTAGGAAATATTTAAATTTTAATTATATAAATACAACATGAATATTACATATAAACATTAAGTCCACAATCATGTGTATAAGGGAGACAATATTATCTAAAATTAATTATATCAGTTCATAAGGAGGAATTCTACCGTACACATAAATGATGGTTTCATATCACATTGCACAAAATATGATTTTGATTTATGTTTTTTCATTGAAATAGTTACATTTAATTATATATTACAAAAAAAATTTATATCATAATGTTTGAATAGGATTTGGTGGAGGTGGAATAAAAAATAATACATAATACTCTGTCAAAGATGATACATCATCGTCAAATGACCTCTTACGGTTTGCACTAAATTCATTCTGTGTTGGGTTTTATAATAAAAATGTTTTCTAGTTTTGTATTATGGAATTTTTTTACCGTATTTAAGATTTTATTAACTAATAAAAAATTACTTTACGGTGTGTGGATGATAGGATATTGGGTTTCTTTTTATAATTTTGGAGAGGACACACCTGGAATTTTTGAAAATTAAATTTTAGACAAATATATTAAACATTAAACATGTATTAAAAATGGATTATTGTCATAAATTATATGATATAAGGAAGAAATATGGAAATTAAATAGAATTTATATATGTTTTTCTTCATTTTATGCGTTTTAATTTTAATTTAACCCAATATAAACATGTTTTAACCTCAACTATTATTGATTTTTTTTAAAATTATGAATATTAGATATTTAAAAAAAATTAATTTTATATTAATATGTATTATTATTTAATATGATTAAAAATATAGAATAAAATTTACCTAATTAATTTAAATTTGGTGGAAACTTTTAATTTAAAACCATATCCTATATACGTTATGGAAAAGGGGTTTTTAAAACATTTTTATAGAGCCTGATATAATTTTATTTTAACCCAATGAATAGTAGTAATCATTATATGAATTTGAGTTCATATTTTATTATTTTTATATATATTATCTTTAAATTAAATTAAATTAATTACTCATTAGGGATTATATGAATTAATTAAAATAGATAATATTAATGCACCTTAAAACAGTTTTGAGAGAAATATATTTTAAACCAAAAATTAAACATATAATAAAGTCCAATATAAATATAGATCAATTGTAACTAATTGGATTAAATAAAAATAAAGTATACTTATGATTCATGAAATCAAATTCAAATCATAGTGTGAAAACATAAATTGTATAATTTATTGAAAATAAATGTTAGTTTTAAACAAAATGTTATTTTTAATAATTCATAAAAAATCAATATATTCGGAAATTTAAAAAAATAATATGTTATTTGTGATATTATTTTTCTAAAAATTATGTTATTTTTATAAAATTAACTTTATAAACTCTATATAAAATATTTTTAAAATTTTCATAGAATAAATCAGTATTATTTTTTGAAGAAAACATATTTAATTTAAGAATAAATTACTTTATTAAAAATTGAGTGCTTCATCCATTTTAATTTATCTATACATCAATATTATGTTTTGAACTTTTATACATTTTATTTTTTTTAATACTACTAATACATGTAATTAAATGGGTAGATTATAATAGTGATATATCTTGTTTGACAATTATGCACAGCGTTTTAGGTGTATACTCTAGTGACGAAGATGTTTTTTTTCAAATTCTCGTGGTATTAATTCCCCCCCCCCATTGAAATATTGAATACATTAATTTTAAATTTGATGTCAATTTTTTTTAAATTGAAATTACAATTCATTATAACATAGACAAAAAAAAGGGATAACAAAACTTCCTTAGGGTAAGAGAGAAAACAAAAGAATGAAGTTTATGTAGAATAACACATAATAATTTTTTTAAGTGGGACTAAATTTGGTACATTTTTAAAAACAATAGTGAAAAAATAATTAATGACATAATAATTATGTATAATGATATATATAATTGATTATAAATATGTGACTGATAATGAGAAAGTCAACAATTATAAAACCATGAACCAAAGAAATTTGAAAAAGATCAATGGTTTCTGCATAAATGATGGTAATTAGAGATAATTTTTTGTTTGAAAATCTATGTCTTATAGTGTAAAAATTTATTTTTGTTCTATACAAATAAAATAAGGAATAATACTTATGTATGTATAAGTATTTCATCCATTAATAAAATTCCACCATAATGTAACCATTTTAACTAAACGATTAGTATTTTAAATTACTATACTCTTACCTAACGTACTAATATCGTCTTCAAATGCATAAAATTATACAAAAGGATAATAACATATTCCTCCAACTTTTTGTCAATAAAAAAAACAAAAACGGTTAATATATGATGAGATCTTCTCTAAAATGAATAATCCATCATATAACAAGTCAACACTAATACCAAAATCTCTAACTAAATCAGTCCATAAATAAATATCTTTAATATTATTGAATGTTTTACTAACAATGATTAAAACCCAATGATATTATATATTTGGAAACATTTTTCTATAATATATAATAAATTTTTACCTACAAATAACATTAATAAATCTTATAATATAATTCAAAAAATATATATTCTAAAATCATATAATCTCTAATATATTATAATCATTTCTATAAATATAAAAAATCACAATAATGCCACATTAAAATCATTTGATATTCTAAAAAATAATGAAAAAGTTATTTATCAAATAAAATATCATAATGATTTTCCGCCATTAATTATATATGGTTAAAAATCATGAACTTCTTCTAAAATAGAATTAATCAAATAACTAAAAAATAAAATTCTACTTCAATGGTTATCTATATGATAAAACATATTTTTCCAAAGTCAACATATTCATTATTTTTCAAACCACTTATGTAAAAAATTTATGTAATACATACTGAGACATAATATAGGCTATTATTACGTGATAAAGAAGTGTTTTCCTTTTGTTTTGGGTTTAAACCCTATAAAATTTCTAGATGTGATAGGTTGTCTTTTCATCATAACTATAAGAATTTAATTATTATATAATTACAGGAATTTTTATGAATATTTGAAAAATAATATTTAGTATCAAGATCATATAAAAACTAATGGTTATAAATAACATAACCCTTATTTCTAGAAATGGCGTACATCATTTTTAACTGAAGCATTATATATACTGCAACAAAAAAAGACCACCCATAATGTAATGAATCACATTAAGATCTCATCACTTAAAACACATAAACTCTTATATAATTCATTGACATAAGATCAACCTTAATATAATAAACACATGAATGTATCCATAACTATTAATAATGACTAAATTAAAACAACATAATATCAAATTTAATCTAAACCCTATTATGATACTATCAAAAGTAATCTCAATCCCACCTTCATAGATCAATTGAAAAATAAAAAATAATTACATTTCTATATTAATACAGATAAATGGGAATCGATTTATTTCTGTAAAAAAATGTAAAAAATTAAATATTTCATCACATAAATAAATAAAATCACATTTGTATTTATTGTTTTAGAGAGTTAGAAAAAAATCTAACACATCAATTACCAATGACATCAAGAGATTATTTTTCCCATCATATCATGCTTTTCATATTACTTATTATGTCATCATCATTATATATGTAAAACCCTTATATAATAATTAATTTAAAATAAATTAATGATAACTTATGAAAATGAGTCAAAAGAAATGGTTGGCTGAAATGATCAATATGGGTGAATCACAACATTAACATGTGAATTTCATCATAGAGAAACGATATTTATAAGGTATGCCGAAATAGTCACAGTACATTGGAATACCATAAGATAAATAATTTCCTTCTATAGTGGGATCATCAATCATGAAACATGATAAAATTATTTAGAACATGATTGTTTCATAAGAATCAGTAATCATGCAAAATGCGATATTAATCTTGATCATGGAAACATTTATAACCCATATAAAGCATAATGAAAATGTGCTTGTACATGGAACATAACCTATATAGAACCTTTATATAAACATTATATTTTTTAATATTAATAATATCGATTACCAAAATAATTTTACATACAACATAATCATAGACCAATTCCTTGGATTGATGTAATGAGGATAACCCATAAATATTGACCTATAATTAGGCTCAAACTATCATATCTAGAGCTATAATTATTTTGAACACAATATATCATGATAAATTATGGGGATCAATCCATAATATAAGATATATTGATCTCACCGATTATCTATAATGATTCAAAAACTTACATTTAAAAGTTCCAATAACAAAAACATAAACGTAGTATATAATTATTATATCTCATCATAAAAATATTTGAAAAATCTATTATTCCTTTCATATCATGATCTTACCATGGAATAATAAAAGTAAAAATCAAATATAATATTTTATTGAATATTCCATTCATGGAAATAAAGAGAATGGTATCAGTAGAAAATATCCCCACTTAATCATATGTAACATCAAGGGTTTTTTACATTGATGATTGGTAATACAAAATAAAGTTAATTAAAATAATTCTTAAGGATAATAATAATATCAAATTCAAAATATCTTTAAAAAACTATTGATTCATAAAATATTTAGAATATAAATTTCACTGAAAATAACCACATAAACATATCAAGGACACATCAATGAAAATAATGGTCATTATGGAGGGAATATTTGTTCATGTAGTAAATATTAAAAACAAAAATTATTTTCATACATTCTTTAAAAGATTTAAAAATTCGCCCATTAGAAAAATGTAATGAAATTATATTATTATAAAAATAAGAAGTTGATAAAATATCATTTATAAAAACTTAAAGAAATCATTTACATATTGTAAATAATATTTTTGTAAAGATTTTTGAAAACATGAATATGGAAGTAAAAGATTCTCGATAATAAAAATTTTGTATAGTATTGGTAGAATATAAAGAAGTTTTTTTTGATATTGATGGGAAACTAAAATTAAACATTTTAAGTCAATTATTAATCATAGGAGAACAAAATAGATGTGGTAACAAGAAATAATATAATTTTATTTCCTCCAAAATAACCTTCAACGTATTCCATATCGAAATGACAGAATATCGAATTGTAATTTTCTTTCCACATTGTTATATTTTCAATCAAAATACCCATAAAATAATATATTTAAACGAAATATTAAATAACATGAAAATAACATGATTAATGATACAAAATTTCAATTGGGAAATATATACACCTCATAAAATAATATATATTCATAACATCAAATGTACTAGAAGGGAAAGGGAATTTCAGATAGATAACCCTTTCAAATAAAATATCATTGAATTGAGAGTTAATCAATGTACATATTCTTTGTAACAATTCAAAATCCAAAAAAGTTTAAATAATGTATAATAAAATTATAGATCATTTCATACAAAATCACTACATATAAAAAATAATTATTAAGTAAGATAACATAATGAAATGAATTGATGTTATAAATCCACATACGACATGGAAGCATCCTGAAAAATACCTTGGATGAATTAATTAATTTTGAAACTAAACAAAACATTATTTTTTATGGATTAATGGTATGCTTTTTAAAAGGTAACTTCATACATCATATAAATTCAATTAGTGTGTAACATTAAAATAGACCTTAGTTATGGAAAATTGATACTTAATAACATACTATGTTTGTAAAAACTGGATTAGAAATGATGATAATGATAATATCAAATGATTTTTTAAATCAAATTTTATTAATTAAAATAATAATAAATAAAATTAATGGGTTTTACATACACCACAATATAAAATTCTGAGGTTAATATGGCATATATTTAACTAAAATAAAAGTGAAAAAGGAACCCTTACCTCGAGTCCATACATTCCATGTATATTAATTAACTCTGGTATATTAAAATTATACCAATAATATTATGATTTATGAATATTATAATGGATTAATTCCTTAAATTTAATCAATTTATCTCATTTAATTTATTGACATTTTAATGTACCTAATCAGTTAATTTTATATCGTGTGTTTTGAGGAAGTTTGGTCAATATTTTCATAACCACTTTCATATGTTGATTGAAATCAAAGAGGTCTTTGATCCATCATATCCAGAATAAAAATACTGATATAGTTATACTTTTTATACCTCATTTTTTATTTTATAACCAACCATTAATAATTGTTATGTGAAATGAACTATATTACATCCATGGAGATAGTAGATTATATATACCCAAGATAAACATTTCCATTTTACAACAATCATAATGAAAAAAGTTTTGTGTTTTTTTAAATTTTTTTAAATTTAATAAAACTATAGATATAATATTATTTCATTCAAATATGTTTACATATATCATAAATGTGACATAGTGATGAAAAAATATGATCTCTTCGATGCGGCGGTAGTCCTCACTATGGATTAATAACGTTAATATCATTTAATAAATGAAACTATAATAAAATATAGGATAACTTATATTCGTATAATGATATATATTTCCCTCATATCAAATATAAACCATAAATCCATAATCATTAACTTCCATGAGTGGCGATTAGGTAAAATTAATGACTTCAGTTTGTGAGGTTGTAGTTTGTTGTACACAAAATATTTTGATTTGTTCCCAATTTAATGGTGGAGAAGATGGATATAGATTATGAATTTTAAATAACGAAATCTACATATATATTAGACTATAAATTTATTATATTGTCATGGTTTATAAATATTCCAAGTAGATGGAAAATGAAATAAAATAGAACTCTCGATTAAGAATGATAACCCTTATGCGGTCGTCCTCTTTATGATTTCACTAAAATCATTCTTATGAGGGTTTGTTAATCAAACCAAGGATTATTGAAATTTATTAGGGTACTGACGAAATTATTATTTTATATATTTTCAAAATAATTCATTTGAGGTTTTAATGGGATTGAGGAGTGGGATGCCTTTTATATATATGGGACACACCATTGTTTTGATTTTTTAAAATAAAAGGTTATACCCACGTTTTACAGAAGTCATAAAACACAAAAATAGACCTTTACTGAGTCATAGATGATTTATGTTATAAATATTTAAATAAGATATAATTTATTAATAGTTTTTTGTCATTCTAATACATATATTATTAATTTAACCCCCATTAATCCAATTTTTATTATAACCACCGAAAATTGGTTTTACTACATTTACTATTCATTATGAGAGAAAATAATTCCTTGTATGTTATATAATATAAAAAATTCTGAATCTACATAATGACTAAATTATGTGAAATTTATCTACAATGAATCGAATAATTTAATTTAAAAATAAATATGCAAATGCGAAAAAAGGGTTTTCATTAAATGCATTTCTCAAGAATTAGATGATTTTATATTAGATCTTTCATTGTTAATCATAATTATTTGAATTTTGATTAATATATATTTGATCTAAAAATATTATTTTTATAATTCCTCATATGGGGTTATTTTAATTAATTTAAAATGAGTTACATTATTCATGTAAAGCCGTATTTAGAAAAATGCGTTTTTAAACAAAAAAATTAAACATATGATAAAATACAGTATAAAGAAAATGAAAATTTAATTAATTGGATTTAATATATATTAATAATAATAATTTTACATGAAATAAAATTCAATTAATAATGATAGTTTTAAATTACACAATATATTTAATTAAATGATAATTTTACAAACATCATAATTTTTCCCAATTCACTGAAAAATAAATAGTTTCTAAAAAAAATCAAAATTCGATCCAATGTTATGTTTTTTTGATGATTGAAATATGTTTATAATTTTATTAAATAAATTTTATTAAAAATCATGAATTTATTTATTATATTTTTCACAAATATGAAAATAAATTATTTAAAAAAATAATTTTTTGGACAGTAAAATGTCTTCATTTAAAATTGTGTGTTTCTATCGTAAAAATTTAACTATAAATAAATATTGAGTATTAATATATTATAAATTTCATTAATATTTAAATACCATTCATACCATTATTTTAACAGATCCCTTTCTTCTTTCTCATCACCCATATACACACTACCTTTCTTCATTAAATAAGTTATTTTGAAGTGCCTCATTCTATAAGAAATAAAAAAATTATTATTGGTTTTCCATTAAAAGATCATTTTCATTTTTTTCAATATATTTTAGATATGAACTATAGATCAAATATACTTTTTAAACTTTTATCCATCATATTTATATTCATATGAGTATATATAATAATCTTCCTCCATTTTATGTTTTTTCGTGCATTAAAATTATATATATACCATGATATTATTCTTAAACATGGGGGGTATTTATTTAATTTGAAAAACTATTATAATGAAAATCATATAGGGACAAGTAATTTAAATATTATAGTGAAAAAATTATTTCATCAAACCAATCATGGAATATAATCATCAATTTCATCACAAAAATATAGAGTTCTAATGTAACTGCAAATGTTTAATGCTCATCATTATATCATTTATTATTGTTATGTATTAATAACTTTTCACTTTATGATTCATGTTCGTATATTAAATTATTAATATATTTATTTAAATCTTTTTATCCTTAGTATTTACATTCTATTAAAATACTACTTTAATTTTTAATAAAATATCATTATGTTTTTTGAGACCCATAAACATTGAATATAATTCTTAGATAATGATTTAATAACTTCATTAATGTTATTTCCTCCAACCAATTATTTTATAGTATCATTAAAATTAGTGGATCTTATTTTTAATTTTGGAAAATCATATAGTAATAGAATTAATGACTTCCATTCCTTTTTATAAATTATATAGAATTATTTTGTTATTTTATCCACTATTACTTTTCCATTAAATACTAGAATAATTTTACTATTAAAGGAATTGAAATTCTAGTTTTGCAACAAAGTTTGAATCATTTATAAATATCCTAATTTGATTTGACACTAATTTAACTTCATATGAATATAATGTACCATTACATAGTGAGTCGGTGGTACTCCTCTTCAATTTCATTTTTTGAATTAATCCTCTATGACTTGTAGGGGACTATAATGTCTATAAATTTTTTTCAAACATACACGTATATAAAAATAATAATAAATCAACCAATGGATCATAATATTTTACAAAATTTCCACCCATAATGTTAGATATTACATGATTTCTATGATTATATCATGTCTAATAAAATTACATTAATATAAATAATTATTACATGTTCTGTGGGTATGTGTCTCTCTTCACCTAATAAATTTTCAAAACACATATGTTCCCTAATAATTATTAATAATAGTTCCCATTGATTTTTTTGGTAATAACTAATATAATGAGAATTTTTTTCATTATATATCATATTTAATAAGATAAGATTTATGACCGTTAACAGAAAATATAGTTTAATTAGAATCAAAACATTATCAACAACATAACATCTGATATTTCATTTCCCAAAATGAAAATTTAGAATAATTTTTTCCTAACACCTTCACTATACTCAAAATAAAGAATGTCACCATTGGTTTGAGAAATATGAGCACATGGGCAATATATTAATGAAAAAATAAAATTACATGAGTTTATTGAATATGATTTTACATTTTTCACTTAAAAAATCTGGGAATATGTCACGAGGTAACATAGTAATGTATCTCCATCCTTCTTCAGAGATCCATTTTTAGCAAGGCCATCACCAAGGAAATTTTCTTCTTGAAATGTGTTGGAAATAAAGTAGTTGATTGAAGATATCTTGTCAAGGTAGTTCATACAGTTTTCTGTTAGTATCCATGAATGATGAGTCATTCTGATTCTATTGTCTTGGACAATTGTTGTAGAATCGAATTCAAAACATATGTTGTTTCATCCTCATTTTCAAAAAATATAAATCTACCATTATAATTAATATAATTCCCACTTCCAAGGCAGTGAGATTTTCTAATGATACATGTAAGAGTTCCACAAACTCATTGTTTTGATCATGGAAAACAATTACATAACCTCAAGGACCTTGATTTCCCCTGGGGGAACTATTTGTGTTGCACATCAACCCTTCATGGAAGGAAAATGACCAAAAAATTTCAAGGACATGAGGTGTCTTTGGAATGTAACTTATAATATTTATGTACTTGAAAGTGGTGAAGCCACATATATAATTTGTGAAGTAGTCCTCAAGATGGAAATTTTCATTTTGTGTAGCCATAATGACTACAGCCAGCACCTTCTTGATAATGAGCCTACTATTACATCATTTCCATATTTTTATATATCATGAAAAATTCGAAGTAGGAAACTTTGAAGAGAATGGAGACCTATTTAGAGAATTCAATATATATATATTTTCATAATGGAAGCGATTTATTGATGTAGTTTGAGATATTCAAGTTTCAATGTGGTCCAAAACAGCTCTCCAAAGAGAATTAGTAGTTTTGAATGATATAAAAATGTGATCTAGATCTTCCCGGTGCTGATAAAGAAGCACACAATTGGATAATATAAAGACCCCCACACTCTATAGATTACCATAATCCTGAATATTTTTATAATAATGTCTCCATATCATTATAAAGCTGGGAGGAGCAATCCACTTTTTTCCAAAATAGCAAATCTAATATGGTTCATCATGAAACATTAATTTTTAGAAAGTCATTGAGTCAAGTTGTACAGTTGAATATTTCTCTAAAAATATAATATGAGATTGAATGATAAAATAATGGATGGAAACAACATGCGTAGCATCATCAGGAATCAATTCAATAGTATCATGCTGATCCCTAATGGAAAGCTTTTGATTGACATTTGAGGGATTGACTCTATTCTGCAGGGGATATCGCTTCAACATGATATGACTAAAGTTGAATAAGGAAATTTTATTAATAATCTACTAATAATTAATATTTATATCATGAAAAAAATACCCTCAACCCAGTACAAGTCCATTTTTCCATACAATTGTGTTTTCCTTCAATAAGACTTGCTAGGAGTCTAGTTCTAAAGATGTCAATGGAGACTTATATTTTAAATTAACCTCCATATGAATTCGGCCTAGAGAGCATGGATGAGAAGATTCAGGTTCTTAATACAATGAACTAAAAGGGATTAGGGAATTCCACATTTCTATTAAGGTGTAGTGATGATATTTCATTGCTCTACATTACCCCTCCATATGAAATTTTTCATTATTGAGTTAACAGATTTGAAGACAGGTGAGGGACAAATGTAAACCATAATGGATTAGACAGGTTTGGCGACCACAACATGTTTGAAAAGGCATATATATCCTTACATTGAAATTTAAATTCCTTTACATGAAGAAATTGTTTGGCTCACTTGTCCCCCTGCATTAGAGAAATGAGAGGCATAGGGTTTTCCCTAGAACATTTGTACCCCAATACTTTTTTATGGTATTCAGCCTCCACTTATACCCAATTCATTGATGATGCTACATTTCCTTATGACTAAGATGTTTTTTCAAAAATATATAAAATAATTATCGAGATAGATTCATGATCTGGGACACTTTCATAGTGATGAATAAATTTTTTTTTGTTTATTATATTCCACCTTCTTCTATGAGTAAAAAAATTAATGTCAACAGAAAAAAATAATTGATGAGAGTGGGCAGAGATTCTTTATTCCTCTCTAATGGATGTAATTTCCCTTTTTCCACCATCTGATGAATATTTCAACTCACATAATCCTCACCATCACTGAAAATAATATCAAATATGGGATCTAACAATATAAACTATATAGATCATTAAATATAACCCTATAGGGATCCATTAATTACGATGGAAATACTAGAAGAACCAATAATAGTTGTAATCCAGTTAATAAGAAAAGCATTGAATCCAAATTGGTGGAGTAGAGTTTCAATTAAGTTCTGATCCAATGTGTCAAAAGCCATTACGATGTCTAATTTGAGAGAAATGGTTCCTCCTTTAGTGGATTTTATATGTATGTTGATACATTCTGAGGTAGTTATCATAAAATCTTGTATTCTCCTTACCTAAAAAATTCAAAATGGATTCCATGAAATAATTCTGTGTGAAACACAAGAAATCCTTGTGGCATGTATCTTGGTTATAAATTTTTGAATCATGTTGAAAATCACCACATGTTATAATTGGAGAATTTCACTGGAATTATCATCGATGGTAATATTATTATGTAATTGAGGGTTGAAACCTTGAGTGTGGAGCCCCCTTTAAGAAAAACGTAACAAGCCTACATACATAATTTTAGATGATATCATAGAATTTTTGGAATAAATGGTTAGTGAATACATCTATTTCAGTAGAGATATCTTTTTTAAGACAATAAACTACCTCCCTGATTTCTGTTTCTAGAGATGAGGTTGTGAGGAATGAGTTCTCCACTTCAGAGATCAGCTTGGGAACGATATATTCCATGAGTATAACATTATTTGGTGGCCCTTTGAAGAGGTTCCCATAGAAGTAAAAATGGTATTGGAGAGCTCTTGTAGTTTATATAGAATATTTCATAATATATTTAAATTTACTGATAAATGTTTCATAACTGTTCAATCATTTTTTAGTAAACAGATTTTTTTCATCCAAAATATTCTCGTTTCTAAAAAGATTTTTATTACTTTCCTTGAAAAAATATTATAATTTTTTGTAAAATATTTATAAAATAAATTGTTTAAAATGTTTTTTGTTAAATATGTATATAAAATTATAATTCAGACAAAAAAATTCGATTCTTTGAATAATATTTATTTTTAATGAATAGTGAAACCCCATTATTTTTATAAAGTTTATTATTTTCTATATTTTACTAAATTTAAAACAAAAAAAGTTTCTAAATAATTATTTATAATAAGATGATAATTTATTAGTCATATATACTCTAATTATTTTATTTTAAATATATTTACAATTTCCTTTAGTATAAGTTTTTTTGGTGTTTGAAATCAGGATTTTTCAAAACACCATTTTAATGTCCGTAATGTTTCTCTGTTTTAATTTCTTAAGATAATACATAATCAAAAATGTTTTATATTAAATATATATTTTATATTTGAATATATATTAATTTATATTAGTAATATAATTATAAATAATCATACTTTTATTATGAAATATTACTTTTATCTCATAAATACACAAACTGAGAACCTATTTTTTCATCTGGTATAATGGTTTTGTTTTAAATTTCATTATTACACATATTTTAAATTTATTTGGTAAAATAGATTATATATTTTGAATTATAAATATTTTGATTTTATATAAATTTCAAATTATTTTTTTACCATCATTAAAAGTGAATATTGCAAATAAAAAATAACCATGGTTAATTTAACAAATTGATTATTTGGTATTAATATAAAAATATAAGGGTTAATTTGACTTAAACACAAATATAAAATAAATATTTTTCCCATGTATAGACCGTATCAGGACTAAGTGTCATAAATGCGCTAATTTGGACCCATTTCCCATATTAAAATTTTGGGTACAAAATTTTCATTTACAAAATTACATGTCTCCCACCCACCTAACGTACAAATGGCCACCCCATGTCCTCTCTTATAAACACCTAAAAACCATTTTCTTATGTCCAAGACCTATAAAAATAACTTCTAAGAGTTCATATAATAATCAAATAATTTCTTTTTAGGTCACAAATCAATTCAAGGAAATCATTATGTATAATCTTAAAGGTTTGGTTCAAGAATATATAAAATTCATAACTATGTATTTCTTATTTATTCTTCCACATCCATAAAATCATAATTAACTATGGTCATATTATAAAAAATGTATCTTATGTATTCTTATATGTCATTTTTATAATTGATAAACCAAAATCCATCTCTTCTTCCATCAAATGGTATAAGAAATCATCAACAATGTATGTGGTGGACTACCACCATGCAGACCAGTGTCATTCGTTTTCCATCAGCGTTTGTCATGGAATATTTTATGGATTTATTTAAAGTATATAAATTTAAATTATATTGAAAAATATTTATATTTATGGAGTTATTATATCACATTTAACTTCATAAATTCCACTCTACGAGGGATACAATAGCATTGCTCCTTTATATTGAAGTCTCTAACAACCTGAAGCAATGAAACTCATTTTAACATAATAGTATAGATAGATAGTAATAAAGAGAACTGCCTCCACGAAGTGGTGTGATTATTTTTAACCACAAAATATCTCATGTGATATAGATATATCAATGTATATTTATAACCAATATTATTTTTATTATATAATTAACATTATAAATATGAAAAATAATTTTTAGGTTTTTACATAACGATCCTAGAAAAAATTAAATCATTTATAATGTGTGTGTACATCCTACCATATCCATTATCATAACATAATTCAATTACTATAATATTGTATCAAGATTGGATTTAAAAAGTATAATTACTATTTAAATATTATAATTATTTGGTAATTGTTATTTTTTAGAAATTTAAATGGTTATTTCATTGATAACTACCAACACACCGAATCAATTTTGAAAAAATTAACCGAATGTTCACAAAACACTGAACGTGGAAGTAACCAATTAAGTATTTTAATATTTCCATAAAATAAAATCTAATAACTGATATATTAAAAAGTAATTATAACTAGAAAAGGATATTATGAAATCATATAATTGATTGAATCTAATTATGTTGGAGTTAATGGAAACACATGTAATGTCTGAACTCGAGGTAAGGGTTTCTCGTCTTGCTTTTACTTCTATGAGAAATTTTCCATTATCACCATTTTTGTTATTGTGGTGTTTATAAAATATGGTTTAAAAGTAATATCTGGAATTCACAATAAATTGTGGTATATAATTATTCAATTTTAATTATTTTATCTAAGGGGAATGACATGAATGTTACTAAGTGGTGATGTGTTTCTTAAATAATGTTTTTTCCATTTTCGTATAAAACATCTCCATTGACTCCAATATGTTATTACTAGGTGTAAATTGTTTTCTAAAATGTTATATAATGTATTTATACTTTTTTGAATGTAATAATATATTTTACACATATGAAAACACTTTATTAACTCTCAATTTAGAAACATGATCTTTGTATGTGTTAATCATCAAAAATTCCATTCTTTAGGTTGGAGGATTATTATATAAATATATATTCTTCATCTGAGGTATATATGGAAATTTTAGAATTCTACATAATGTTTTAAATTATGTTATTGATATTTATAGTTTTATATGATTTTTTCCTTTCATATAAAATATAGTTTAAGAGTTACCAAAATTTTATGTGTTTTATAATATAATAACAATATTCATAAGGATTTTTTACTATGATATTTATGATAATGAAATATTATAATGAATTTATATAGAAAGTAATGGATTTTAAACTCAAATTTTAATGTCAACAGAATAAATTTTTTCCCTTAATTTTAATCTCGTTATGTTCTCAAGAGTTCAAAATTATTATTTTTTGAAAAATAATATTTATTTTCATCTTTATTCATAGACTTCTTTCTTCGAAAAACCATGTTATTTAAAAATTGCCCTCGAAAAATATTTTTATTGTAGAGACCCGAGTCTTGACGTACATAGACATTACATTACTTTTGCTGAATACTTAATACATAACAAAAATAGAAACACACGAACCGTAATAGTTTAGTGTCTTTGGAAAATCGGAACAGAATCTTCTAATCGTGGTGAAAGATCTTCAACATCCCCCATATTGATTTTCCACTTTTGGTTTTCTTACCTAAAACATTTCTTTAAATCCTGGGGAAATGAAAATATATAAAGGGTGAGCTCAAATGCTCAGTAAGGATAAGAATGGATAAAATAAAAAAATCATATACATTTGAACATAAAAACATGAACATAATTTTTAAACATCAAAATCTTGGGAAATGACATAAAATATGGAAGTACATAAGGCATAGATCATAAAGAAACATTAATCATGATAAAATAGCATGGGAATAAAACATGTGACTGTGAAAACCATTAAGCACATGATATGATTTCCATAGTAGGCAAGGCATTGCTACCAAGACCGTCTTAATGGACAAAGTCCCTTTCTGAATCGAGTTCACTACTCATTCCAGTCCTTTATTACTGAACTAGGATAAATTACTATTTCATACATGTATATCTCATGAGATATAAATCTTTTCCCAATGCATTGGAGGGAGATATAGGTCACACCCATCTCATAATGAAATCATTCTTTCTTGTGCCACAAAATAAACATAGTTCATTCATCATAACCTAATGAATAAAATGGGTTTCATAAACATCATTCCATCATATCATAATCCATATAAAACAAACATATATCATTTCATAATATGAAAAGTTAAACCATTTAAATCATAGAGACATTATACATGAAACATACACATATGATATAATTTCATCTTAGATGGAAATGGTTTTGATATAACACTTGAGATGAATTTTTGAGGAAAATATCCTTTCTTCTTCAAAATCAACTTATTTTCACAAAACATCATGAAATTTTAAAAGAAAACAATTTTGTTGAAAATAGACATGAAATATTTTGGAGTAAGCTTCATGAAAATAAGGATTTATAAAACCGTAAAAATTCTTTCATGCCGTATAAGTTAAAAAAACATTTTTCTCTTACTTTTGTCTTAAAGTCAAAAGTACCTCATAAAAGAAATATTCCTTACATAACATGCACTAAAAGTCAAAAATGGTCAAAAATGATTGTAAACATTCATGAAAACATTTTTAGGAAACATGGAAGTGGATGATAACAATAACCCCAGTAAATACTTACGAATAAACAATCTTGGATAAGAACGAGATTGGAATAGTTATCCCTTACCTTACATCTAATATGCTTCATATGTATCTGAACCACCTATATAATGATTTAAATAATGTCATTGACTAATTACATAATCATATTCATTGTTATGATATCATATAATTTTCACTTATGACTTTATATTACCCGTTCTTTTGTAAATTCCATGTTAAAGAATCATTTTGGGTAAAATCGTTTCATTTATCGTATGTGTTTTGACTTGTTGTTCTTGATATTATTACTTAAATACTGATTTAAATAATTATAAAATGTAAAAAATGATTTATATATAATATATATTCATCATATACATATATATATGATAGATCGATAAATGGAATGAAATACACTGTTCATGGAGACGGTAGGTCATACGTATAGATTAACGCTGTTTTTGTTTCCTTATTGAATTTAATAGAATTAAGTAGATGACATACATATATATACATACATAAATAAAGTATCATTATTATGTCATATATTTCATTATTATTCATTATATATACTTTATAATCATTTGTGAATGGTTGACATAGAGAATGAATATCGTCGCGTCGTGGAGACGGTAGTCCGTATGTATGCACGAGCGATGATATCATTCCCATGATCGTGGAATAGTATTGAAGTGTATGTATAATATTTCCGAATAAATATCTCTTTACAATAATCATATATAGTTATTTATTTACACCATTATACCCATCTAAGTAAGTTGGTGGTCAAAAAAATATTACACCACAGCATGGAGACGGTATTCTGTATGTACGCACGCGCGGTGATTTTGTTTTTCGTAGGATGGATAGAAGGTGAAATAAGGTTGTTTCATATTTATAATAACATATCAGTATATAAGTAATACTTATGTTATTAATTTATAATGATAAAACTAAAGAAGAATATGTTGAAGAAGAAAGAAACATGAGAGAATCGGAAGAAGAGATTACCTCTTCTTTGACACACCTCCTTTAAGCTTCCTCTTAAAGAAGTAGAGTTGGTTTTTTGAGAATCCCAAAACCTCCAGAATGCTTATAGGGAAGTGGAGAAGATAAATGGGCAGGGTTTTTCTGAGATTCAAGGCTCAAAATTGTGTGAATAGAAGAGGGAAGGGGTGTTCTTTTTATAAGGGAGGAGAGGGGAGCCTTTGGAAAAACATAAAATATTATTTTATAATAAATTCATATTCGGTTTTTAATAGATCCAAATTTATTTATTTATAATCTAAGGTGGGGATGGGTCTAAATCCTCTCAACTGATAGATTTTATACAGGTTTGGGACATTATATTATCCTTATCTTTTTGTTTTAACTCTTAGTTAATTAGATTGTCATTTACCATGTCAATTTGTATTTTTATATTATATAGTTAATAAACTTACCATATACATCAAAGCGACCCCCAAGTGGTCCATTAATGATACACCTATCATGATATAAGTAATTTTTTCTTAACCTTATATTTTTAGGAATATAATAACAATTAATAATATAATATTTTGCGTTAAAAACTATTTTATGTCAGTTTTGACACTATTTGGTAATGGATTTTTGTGAAAATCATAACAGCATGATTAGTTGGAAAACATTTACCTAATAAAATAATAACATGTCATATTAACCTAGAAAATTAGTATAATTCATAAATAGTCTCAAATAACAATTATTTGGGTATTTATAACATCAATTATTTTAATATTTCATTATTTAGGTAATTACTGCATCACCATTTTTTCATAAATAACGTAAATTATTTAATGTCTAAAAATTATAAATAAAATAAAATTAGGTAGTAACTATTTTTATATTTCTAATGAATATTTATAGTCTAATTTGTATTATGTATAACCCTATATTAAAAATTATTTCGTTATTAAACATCGATTTTAACTATTTTAACCCTTCTTTAAATATGTTAATAATAAATGTCCTAATCTAATCCAAGTGGACCTAAATGGTCATATGTTATTCCTAATGTTGTATTTGTTCGAATTACACTTCTCCAATAGAATTATGACATGTGTTATGGTAATAATAATATCATTTTTACCCTTAATTACCGTATTTACTTTTAACCATTGTAAATAAAAGTAAAAAGTTACTATTCACCAAAAATTATTTTCATCTCATTGAACCACATTTTAGTCCTTGATATTAACTATGTCTCTCGGATTTTTGATATTCTACTCACAGAAGCGGTAAAATTAAGTTTTATTTGAATTTCCAAATTCTCCTAGGAGGTGGGTAAAAGACGGTGAAAAGTTCAATAAATTTTTTACATATGTAGAATTATTATAAAATGACTCCAATTAATTACATTGAACTTATATAGGTATTATTTATCAATTTTTACCTAAAATAAATTTAAATAAAATAAATAATTATTTAAATGAAAAGTTTGTTTTTAAATAGAAACCAAGTGTTTTCACTATCCATCAACAATTGAATGTTTTCAGAAAAATACCAAAAATTATTCCTAGGCTAATTTCGATATCCTGAATCCAAAAATAAAGTCCATTTTGAAAGATAAAAATTATAAATTTTCAAAAAATGGATATTACTATTCATAACGTCCAGTTTATATAATTATTTAATAACATATCGTTGTTTAGTGAAACTCGATATTGCGTACAACACACGCTATCATGGAAGATCACGATTGTGTGCAAAGAAAGCCAAGTCAGGGATGCGTGTAGTGCAAGCTCCTTTTGGTGTAGCGTACAACACAAGATATCAATGAAATAAAAAAAATATTTTTCAAAAAATCTCAGGCTGTTATATTCTACCCCCCTTAAAATGAATTTCGCCCTCAAAATTCGTCGGGGTTATAAATTGTTTACTACTTGAAATTTTCTTTCATAGAAACCCACATCGTAAAAAAGAATACAAATACTTGACTTTAAAAACTAAATTATGAAACGTAATAGTTACCCAAATTAACTAATCACTGGGTTTCCACATAGGAGAACATAGGTGAAAATATGGATATGAAAGAGAAATATAACCATCAACTTTTGATGAAGAGTGGTAGAAGACATGGTTATGAAAACGCCAACAACCACAAAGCCATAAATTTGTGATGATGTAAGGTACCATCTGATTCAATATAATGAGAGCACTAGGACACCATTTTTTTTGTTTTCAAGATCTTTTCCCTAATGTTGAAGAATTTGAATTAGAAGAAATACTTACTTTATTTCGGTATCATCCCACCATTGCTCGTGCCTTGAACAATTTTCGCTTCATCTCTTAAAGAAATGAAGTTGAATTTGTCTTCTGTGAAGTGTTATCAGATTATGCGATAGAATGATAGGTCATTCCATCTATTTCTATCGCAGAAAGTTTATCATAATTTATTAAATATACAGAAGTCCATCTATACTGAGATTAATCGTATATGGTTGCTAAAATGGACTTATACTTCAGTTATCATAGCGCTTATTAAAATGAAACTAGTTTATACCAACCAGGGGCTTCCTGTAGTCTAGTGGTAGGCGATAAAGGCATGTCGCACTTTTGTTGTGGGTTCCATTCCCGAATCCTTGTCCGACACGACTGGTTTTTGCCTGTCCTACGGGTTGTCCTTTTTCTAAAACTTTACTATTAAAACATTCTATCAATAATATTGAAAAAAAATTCTAGCCTTAAAAAATACTAACTTATGTTCAACATAATCCATTCGAATCTTTAGGGTTATCCAAAATACTTCTTTACAAACTCATAGTATAATGATAACGATTACTAAAAAGATCATATAACAAGCATGTGAATACTACCATTTATCCCTCATCTATCTTGTTAGTCATATTCCAATCATGTGAATACCTTAATCATGTATTCTCTTGAAAAATGAATACCCATTGAACCTCAGTGAAAACATGAATTCTGCCAAAAGTTAACTCTTCCCACATACCCAAATCCAAAAATTATATATACTAAAACCATGATATAACATTGTCCTTATATCAGTCATGAGCTCATGAATACTGTCAAACATTTCATTTTCTTCTTATCTCTTCATTATGTGCAAATAATCATCTTTACAAAAATATCTCAATCACTTTCCATGGTTATCGGTACCATAAAATTATTGAAAACCACAATAGACCAATACATAAATATTCTAATATTCCAGGATACTATATACAACTTTATTTTGGAATCCCATTACATAAACACTTAATCATTCCACCACATCGTTTTCATATTCAACATCACCAATAGTTATCGCATGTAACTTCCCTTTGTCATTTTCCTTAAGTGGTTGCTCATGTCGATCATCATTAACCCTTGGATTAGGGCATTTATTAAAATAATGGAAAATTTCATTGCACTTGAAGCATTGAAGTGTTGGTGTTGCATTATCTATAGTATTTTCTTTATTCACATAATTAGCAACCCTTTTTCCATTACTTCGATACTCAGCTGCTCGGTGACCTTCTTTTCTACACTTAAAACATTTTCTAGTCCCTTTAAGACAATCTCCACCATGCTTCATTCCACACTTCGAGCATAAAGAAGCATTTATCTTCTTTTTCACCACTGTTCTTAGATTTCTCCTTGAACTCCATCTTTCGTTTCTTGTCCAAACCATGAAATGTATATGTAACACCAACATCAATTTCTACCTTGATCGCACAACGCACAATTTCATCATAGCCATTGAAGTCTCTTATAGCTAATTCCCTTCAAAGACTTGGTTTTAAGCCATTGAAGAATCGATCAACTTTACGTTCAGGTTGGATGATAAAGCCGGATGCATACCTTGAATGCCTTGTAAAATTTGCTTCGTATATACCAATAGATTCATCATCCTTTTTCTTAAGCTCAAGGAACTCCTTTTCCATCTTTGTTTGATGAATACGAGGGAAGTACTTACTGAAAAAGAAGATCTTTAACTCGTCCCATTCCATGGATTCAATTTCATCTTGGGGACTTGTATTCGTAATTAGAGTCGACCACTAGTCTTCTTCACATTCTAAAAGGTAAATAACTAGAATGAATTTATCATGTTCTGAACAATGAATTATGGAAAATATCTTTTCAATGGTACTGATCCATTTTTCAGTAACAAGTGGATCAGAAGACACATTGAAAGAAGGTGGGTGTTTTCTCATGAAGGACTCAATAGAATATTGTTCCCTTCTCTTCTCATTCGAATGTCCAGAATGATTCATATATTGCGTAAGTATAGCAATAAGATTTTTCACTCCATATCCCATAACATTGGTTTGTTCAGGAGGAAAGTCATTGCATTGTCCATTACATTGATCAACACGGTTCCTTCGGGTTCTAGCCATCATCTAAAATGCAAAAAAAATAGTGTGAGAGGAAAAAATCAGTCTAGGGAAAACAACATAATAAAGGGGGAGTACCTTCAATATCTAACATCTTACGTTTAATTCTAATATCGTTACCATAATTCTAGGACTATAACATATTATTATACTTAACCTTAGGGACAACCCTAGACATACCTTAGAAATATCTCTAGGGATCTCACTAATGTTTTCCCATCCTAGTTTCCAAAGGTTAACTAATCCTTTTGTATGATAACAACTGTAGAGACCTGAGTCTTGACGTACATGGACATTGCATTACTTTTGCGGAATACTTAATACATAACAAAAACAACCACACAAGGACCGTAATAGTTTAGTGTCTTTGGAAACTCGGAACATAGTCTTCTAATCATAGTGAAAGATCCTCAACATCCCCCATAAAGATCTTCCCCTTTTGATTTTCTTACCTAAAACCATTCTTTAAATCCTGGGGAAAAGAAAACATATAAAGGGTGAGCTGAAAGGCTCATTAAGGTTAATAATGGATAAAATAAAACAAATCATATACATTTTAACTTAAAAACATGAACATAATGTTTAAACAGAAAAATTTTGGGCAATGACATAATACATGGCAGTACATAAGGCATAGATCATAAAGAAACATTAATCATGATAAAATATCATGGGAATAAAACATATGATTGTGGAAACCATTAAGCACAAGATATGATTTCCATAGTAGGCAAGGAATTGTTGCCAAGATGATCTTAGTGGACAATGTCCCTTTCTGAATTGAGTTCACTCCTCGTTCTAGTCCTGTATTACTAAACCAGGATAACATACCATTCCAGCCATGTCTATCTCTTGAGATATAAATATTTACCCAATGCATTGGAGGGAGATATAGGTCCCATCCATCTCATAATAAAATCATTCTTACTTGTGCTACAAAATAAACATAATTCATTCATCATAACCCATAGAATAAAATGGGTTTCATAAACATCATACCATCATAACATAATCCATATAAAACAAAAGTATATCATTTCATAATAAAAAAAGTGAAACCATGTAAATCATAGAGACATTATACTTGAAACATACACATATGAAAAAATGTCATCGTAGATGGAAAATGGTTTTTATAAAACACTTGAGGTGAATTCTTGAGGAAAATATCCTTTCTTCTACAAAATCAACTTCTTTTCACAAAATGTCATGAAATTTAAAAGAAAATATTTTTTTTGAAAATAGTCATGAAATATTTTGGATGAAGCTTCATGAAAATAAGGATTTATAAAACCGTAAAAATCCTTTCATGCCGTATAAGTTAGAAAACATTCTTCTCGTACTTTTAACTTAAATGTCAAAAAGTACCTCGTAAAAAAATATTCCTTACATACCATGTAGTAAAAGTAAAAATGGTTAAAAACGACTTTATACATTCACGAAACAATTTTTAGGAAACATGGACTTGGATGATAACAATAACCCCATTAAATAATTATGAATAAACAATCTCAGATAAGAACGAGATTGGAATAGTTATCCATTACCTTGCGTCAGATATGATTTGTATGTATGCGAACATCATGTATAATTATTTAGATAATGTCATTGACTTATTACATAATCATATTCATTGTTATTATATCATATATTGTTCACTTATGACTTTATATTACCCGTTCTTTTGTAAATTCCATGTTAAAGCAGCATTTTGGGTAAAACCGTTTCATTTATCGTACGTCTTTCGACTTGTTGTTCATGCTATTTTTACTTATATACTGATTTAAATAATTCCATAATGTAAAATATGATTTATATATAATATATATTCAGAATATACATATATATATATGATAGATCGATAAATGGAATGAAATACACCATTCATGGAGACGGTAGGCCTTACGTACGCATGAACGCTGTTTTCGTTTCCTTACTGAATTGAATGGAATTAAGTAGATGACATACATATATATATATACATAAATATAGTATCATTATTATTTCATATATTTAATTATTATTCATTATATATACTTTATAATCATTCATTAATGGTTAACATGGAGAATGGATCTCATCGCGTCGTGGAGACGGTAGTCCGTACGTACTCATGAGTGATGATATCATTCCCATGATCGTGGAATTGTATTGAAGTGTATGTATAATATTTCAGATTCAATATCACTTTAGAATAATCATATATAGTTATTTATTTACACCATTATACCCATCTAAGTAAGGTGGTGGTCGAAAACAGATTACACCACGGTGCGGAGACGGTATTCCGTATGTACGCACGTGCGGTGATTTCGTTTTCCGTAGGATGGATAGAAGGTGAAATAAGGTTGTTTCATATTTATAATAACATATAAGTATATAAGTAATACTTATGTTATTACTTTATAATGAGACAACTAAAGAAGAATAAGTAGAAGAAGAAAGAAACTTGAGAGAATCGGAAGAAGAGAATACCTCTTCTTTGACGCACCTCCTTTAAGCATCCTCTTAAGGAAGTAGAGTTAGACTTTTGAGAAGACCAGAACCTCCGGAATTTTTCTAGGGAATTGGAGAAGAGAAATGGTAAGGTTTTGGCATAGCTTCAAGGATCAGATGTTGTAAAGAAAAGAGGGAAGGGGTTCCCTTTTTATATGGGAGGAGAGGGGCACCATTGGAAAAACTTAAAATATTATTTTATAATAAAGTCATATTCGGTTTTTAATAGCTCAAAATTGATTTATTTATATGATAAGGTAGTTATGGGTCTAAATTCTCTCAACCAATAGATTTTAGATAGGTTTGGGACATAATATTAACCTTATCTATTATTTTTAACTCTTAGTTAATTAGATTGACATTTACCATGTCACTTTGTATTTTTATATTATATAGTTAATAAACATACCATATACATCCAAGTGACCCCCAAGAGGACCATTAATGATACAACTATCATGATATAAGTATTTGTTTTCTGAAACTTATATTTTTAGAAATATAATAACAATTAATAATATAATATTTGTTTTAAAAACTATTTTATGTCAATTTTGACACTATTTGGTAATGGATTTTTGAAAAACTCATAACAGCATGATTAGTTCGAAAAAAGTTAATTAATTAAATACTAACATGTCATATTATACTATAAAGTTAGTGGAATTCATAAAAAGTCTCAAATTACATTTATTTGGGTATTTATGACATCAATTATTTTAATATTTCATTATTTAGGTAATTACTGTATCATAATTGTGTCATTAATAACTTAAATTATTTAATGTCTAAAATTATAAATAAAATAAAATTCTGTAGTAACTCTTTTTATATTTTTAATGAATATTTATAGTCTAATTTATCTTATGTATAACCTTATATTACAAATGGATTATTTATTAAACATTGATTTTAACTATTTTAACCCTTCTTTAAATAAATTAATAATAAATGTCCTAATCTAATCCAAGTGGACCTAAATGGTCATATATTTTTCCTAAGGTTGTTTTTGGTCTAATTACACTTATCCAATAGAATTAAGACATGTTTTTTGGTAATAATAATATCATTTTTACACTTAATTACACTATTTACTTTTAACCGTGGTAAATAAAAGTAAAAAGTTATTATTCACTAAAAATTATTTTCATCTCATTTAACCACATATTAGTCCTTGATATTAACCATGTCTCTCGAATTTTTGAAATTCCACTCACATAGTTGGTAAAATTATGTTTTATGTTAATTTCCAAATTCTCTTAGGAGGTGGGTAAAAGACGGTGAAAAGTTCAATAAAATATTTATATATCTAAAATTATTATTAAATTACTCTAATTAATTACATTGAACTTATATAGGTATTATGTATCAATTTTTACCTAAAATAAATTTAAATAAAATAAATTATTATTTAAATAGAATGATAATGTTTAAATAGTAACCCAGTGTTTTCACTATTCATCAAAAATTGAACGTTTTCAGAAAAATAACAAAAATTCACCCTGGGATAATTTCGATATTCATAATCCAAAAATGAAGTCCATTTTTAAAGAAAAAATTTATAAAATTTCAAAAAGTGGATATTAATATTTATAACGGCTCGTTTATATAATATTTTAATAACATATCGTTGTTTAGTGAAACTCGATATTGCGTACAACACACGCTATCGTGGAAGGTCGTGATTGCGTGTAAATCAATCCAAGTAAGGGATACGTGTAGTGTAAGATCATTTTTGTGTAGCGTACAACAGATGACATCAATGAAATTAAAAAGACTATTTTTTCATAAAATCTCAGGGTGTTACATTTATATTGTATAAATGACATATTAAATGTAGTTTTACCCTTTTTTCAAATACTATGATATGAATATTCTTATATTTTTACAAAAAAAGATCATTTTTATTTTACATAAAATATGAAAGGAATCTTTTTTTTAACATTTATGACATGAAACCAATTTCCTCCAACCATGAACATTATTTTCATTTAATGTTGAATTAATTTTTCTTGATTAATTTCATTGAAAATGATTTTCCAAATTTTAAATTCTAAATAATGTTTTTTATAAAATAGAACATATTTTTTCACATGAAATGTTTTAATTTATTTTTAAATAATCATTTATGTGTTTCCAAGGAATTTTTCAAAGCGAATAAGTTTCAAAATATTTTATAAATTTTTAGTATTTAAAAATTATTTTTAAATGAAAAGGATATTTTCATAAAAACGTTATTTATATTTTAAATGTATTTAAAGTCATCAACATTAAAAAACCATTTTATTACTTATTTTGTAATGGGGATAAATTATAATGATAAAATATCCATTCATTACCTATATGGATCATGATGATTTCAAATAAATTTTTATGGATCCCACTTCATTTCCTCAGCTGAAAATATTTTCAATGGTATAGTGATATGAATTTTTTCCCACATGTAGAACATGTCCCAAAATTATTTTTATGGAACCTATTTATTTTCAATGATTTAATGATATTTCAAACAGATTATTAAGGAACTTATTTCATTTCCATGGTTTAATAATGAATCAATGAGATTTTTAAGGAACACATTACTTTTATGCGTGTTAATCATCATTCCTAAATATTATTACAGAACCCATATATTACCCATGGGTTACTCTTCTTTCATAGATACTATTATGGAATCCATATGATTTCCATCAATTAATAATGTCTCAAAGAGACTATTATGTAACACATTTCATTTCCATGGTTTATTCATGTTTTAGAGTCATTGTTCTGGAACCCATTTCATTTCCATGGGTTAGTCATGTATCAAAGAGATTGACATGGATATTATTTTATTTCAACATTTTATTTAATTAATTAATGTAATAATGATTTTTAGTAGTTTTATATCAATATTCAAGAACATTGTACTTTATTTTTGGTTCCGGAATATTATATGTGATTGGTGCACGAAGATAGTGTCGGATGAGCTATAAATAGCGTATATGAAAGTTGTTCCCAGAAATCACTCCAATGTAATGTTTAATGATTATGTTATCTATATAATTATTTTATAATTTAGCCTTGTGTTTATTCAATGTTTAAGGGCTATGTAAGTGTTCTATGATGATGATGTTCCAAGATTTTAATAATTTTTAGTTATTCTTGTTATGGTATTATAATGTTTCTTTGGATAATGATAGATATCACACAACTATTTATTGTTGAATATGATGAATCGTTACATTTTTAAACCCCAATGAAATGTTATAAATTATAATAATCTAGATATTTATGGGAATCAATATTCTTATTTTATACTCATTCACTTTTATTATGTCAGCACACATTTTTTCCATTTTTATGGTCAATAATTTCATTCAATTGTTAATACATAAAATTACCCTTGATGATAAATAGAGATCACCCTTATTATGTTTATTTTTTATACAAGATATAAAAAACAATTTTTTTATGAATAATTTCATGAGGGGTTTCATATGGATGGTGGTGATAAATTTATGTGACATATGAAAACTCAAGTTCTGTTGGAGAAATTCTAATTTAAATACGTCGGTATTTTTTATGTAAGAGTTTTTCTAAATTATCTTAAACAATATTCCTAAAATATCTTTGATAATGCAATAGATCTTATATTTCTTTATAAATTTTTATATTTTGGCTGGTGAAAATGTTTCTAGCTTCATCTTTTTTAATTTTGGAAATTTAATGTTTATGATTTCCTCACCAGATTAATAGTGTGGGTTCTAAACTGTTGTAGTTGGTATCAGAGGAATGATTTATATAACATTGTTGATTAAATTGATTTCATGTGAGGTAATTTTTGATTTATGGATACCATAATAAGATTATAATATTAATGATTAACATAATTTTGATTTATTGGATACCCCATTGAGTATTTATTTCAATTTATAATAATGTGTTTATTTACACAATTGGATGTGGTTTGTTGGGTTGTTTTATATGTAATGTTTCTTTTTAATTTAATATATTCCATTAAAATTTCTAGAAATTGTTTTCCTGGTATTGAAGAAAATTAGCGTTTATATTTTGTTGGATATTTAATTTAATTATGATAAAATTTGTTTTATTATATAGATAAATATGGTATTGAAAATTGATTTGGTGAATATTTTATTAATGTTATTTAGAAAGAATATCTAAAAATTCTTTTCTAAAACTTGAATGTTAGAGATAAAAGTTAAGGATAAACATCTATGTAATATTGAGTTTATCTGAGATTTATTTTTAATTACTAATGGTATGAGTTAGTTGGGACTTGTGTTACTAATGTATAATTTTTTGGAAATATTTATTTTTTAATCATATAAAGGCCTATCCATTTTGGGTGTTTTTTACCATATGTACCATTTTTTTGTATTGGTTAATAATAAAAGTTTTGTGGAATTTCTTGATTATCCATTTTATGTTTATATGATCTTAAGAGGTTTTATTTTATTAAACCTGGTTTTAATAAGTCATTTTTATATCTCATTATTTAGAGACCAAGATAAAATTGTGGACAAAAATCACTAAAGGATAAAATTATCATTTTAAATTAATTTTATTGGAGTATTTTTTTTAATATTTAGGGTAAAATAATTCCTAAAATCTTTGAAAATGATCATGAAATAAATATTTTATCCATGTAAAATCATTTCTGATGAACAAATGTTCTTTTCACTCATTACAGATTTATGTTTTTGAGGTTCTTAACATTCTACTGATTATTCTCTTCTATATGAACAATTATATTTATAAATATCCATAACTGTTTACCTTTTTCTACCATGTACAAATCATCACATCCCAAAAATTTACACTTATTTGGAAGTATAATATGTGTTATTTTTGAAGACCTTCATATGTCATTTTCATACATGTTAAGAGGATACCTTATTGACAATTTTTACAATGTGGGCTCCCAAAAAAGGGGTAAATTAAAATATGATACCTTTTATTACATAGAGAAAGTTAAAATTACAATACCACAATTTATTAAAATTATACAGATGCAACACTCCAATATTTTAGAGAATAATTCTTTGTTTAATAACATATTTAATGCACAACACTGAGTTTAAAAGTCCCATGAATTATTGAAATATAATGAAGTAACTGTTAAATTGGGGGTACTAATAAAATTACATAATTCAATATATATATATATATATATATATTCTCTAATAAATTTAAATTTATTGAATACTTTTTAGTAAATAATCAATCAATTTTTAGTAAAGTAATTTTAGTCTTCAAAAATATGTTTTTTTAATTATTTATTTCCAAAAAATAATAATATTAGTTTTTGGATGTTTTAGAAATTATATTTCATATAATTAACATTTTTCGGGAAGTCATGATATCAAAAGTTACTACTATTTTTATTTTTGTATTTTTTAATAAATATTTATTTTTCAATGAATAGTGAATAATACAAATTTTTTTTAAATATGATTTCTTTTCAACAAATGATGCAATTAAAAATCCACCCTTTTATTTTAATTTAATTTTATTAAATAAATATAAAAATCAATTTTTTATATCAAATAAAATTAAAATCATAGGGGGGATTTTAGTATAAAGTTGTTTTGGTATTATAAAATGCGATCTTTCTAAAAACTATTTAAAACAACATATTGGTTTTCCTATTTAAATAATTAAAGTATTATCTAATGATAAATTATCTAAATGAAATTTATTGATTTAATATAAATAAATTTTAATTTATATTCATAAAATTATTATAATTAATCATATATTGAATATAAAATCGTTATTTTCTAGAAAAATACAAATTTTAAAACCTTTTTTCTCAGTTCATAAATTGGTTTAGCTCAAAATTTATATTTAATCATTCTAAAAAAATAATTTTTTAAATTTATTAAATATTTTGAGTAATACTAATTTATATTTTATAAAAAATTCATCTTAAGGTTTTACCATAATGTTTAGTGAAATTATTTAAAATTAATTACCATTGTAAAGGTAATAATGAGACAATAGGGGGATAAAGTAAAAGGAATTGATTTAATGATACCTAATAACATGTATAAAATCTATATGATTTCAATTTTTAGACATTAAAATTTTTTAATTATCAATAATGGTACATTTTAGACCCTTGTTTCATCTGAATAATATTGGTACACATTTTTCTTTTTCAAAATTACATGTGTGGAACCCACCTTACATTAAATGGCCGCATCATAAATTATCTTATGCACTCTTTAATATTATTTTAGACAATAAAAAAAATCATAAATAAATTATAATTATACATACCTTAATCAAATAATCTATTTCTAGGTCAAATATCCTTTTAATAAAGGATTATAATATAATACTAAAGATGTGGCCTAGGAAGAGGTAACATTCCTAACAATACAAGTTTCTTTTATTATGTTTCCGAAATCCATAAAATATTCATCTAATACAATCACATTATAAAAAATTATAATATTTATATATATCTTTTTGTATTAATTTCCAACATATATCCAATTCCTCTTCTATCTAATGGGATATAAAATCATTATTCTTATGTACAATGGAATACCTCCTCACGAACTGATGACATTCGTTTTCCATCAACAACTATCATGGATTTTCTGAAGGATGGATCTAAAGTTTATATAATATATTTGTAGTGTATTATTATTTACTAAGTTATGATATCACATTTACCTTCTTAATTTCTATTCAATGTGTGATATGTTTACATAGCATATACGTATAGTGTACTATTGCGTCACGAGGTGATGTGATTGTTTTACACAAAAACCAAATATGGAAGGTAATGGGAATAAAGTTAAAAAATATATGAGATATAATTGAAAAAATATTTATATTCTTGATATAGTTATAATTTTGAAAGTATAATATATCATGATATTTCTCAAACTGATAAATTATAATGTCGTACATGATTGTGTGGTATATCGCATCCACAAAAAGGTGTGATTATTTTTTAGTAAATAAATCATTTGTATGATATATATTAATTTATTAAAACAAATTATATTTTATATAATTTAATTTAAACATTATATATTTATAAAATAATTCTAACCGTCTTTCCATAATGATCATTGAAAAATTGAAACGTTAATAATCTGTATGTATGACCTACAATCTCCAAGATCGTAACATAGTTCATTTTCATTACAATATTTCACTGATGGTTTTCAAAATTATAATTTTTGAATAATATAATAATTTTTTCATTATTGTTAGTTTTTATATGTTAATATAATGAAATCTTTGAGAATGGTCAACATACCAAATCTATATTGAAATAATGAACCGAACATCCCCAACAGAACCAATGTTGAATTAATTGACCAAGTATTTTAAAATGTTATTAAAAGATAAAATAAATGATTTAAATATAATTAAATGATCTTGTAAAAGGACATTATGAAATCAATTAATTGATATATGCTTATTATAGACGATTTAATGAATATAAGTTGAAAATATGGACTCCAGGTTGGTAATTCACATCTAGATTATATTTTTATGAAGAAAATGCCATATTCACTTCGTGTTGTTATTATATGGTGTATATAATGAACATTTTACATGTAATATCATGAATCCTCCAAGAAATATTGGGTTTTTAGTTTTTTAATTTGAATTTAATTTTCCATGAATAATGACTTGATTGTTACCTGGTTATTTGATCCCAAAGGCCTAATGAGTTACTCCCTTGTTTAAATTTTGATTTAGATACCATACATATAACAGATGAAATTTTTAACAGTTATAGTAGGAATTTAGGAGAGTTTTGGGGTTCAATACATGAAATAATAGGAAAAATTACTTTCATTTCATGTTTTATGGTCAGCGTATAGTTTGGATAAATAGTGAGACCAAACCATGCTATCCAAGAGGAGGGGTGCATGGTTAAGTAAACAGTGAAAGGGGAATGATAAAATTGTGTGAGATTAGAAAAATATATTATGCACTATTATAATATGGTTTGTTAAAATTTGAGTTATCCATCAGAATTCAAATTAACTAGCCCCTCCTAGGTAGAGGATGGTTCATGGTTGGTCTATGGTTTGGAAAACTGTGCAGCCAAACCATGAACATAAATAAAACAATTATTTTACCCATTTTAAACTATCGTTATCATGAAATTTTCTTCTTCATTTTCTCCACCAGAAACCATAATGACCAACAAAAATGCCCAAATATTTTCATGGGTTGATCTTCTTCAATTGTATGATGTCTGGAGGGTCGTTAGTTATATATTGAAGCTCTGGTTAATTCTAATGCTCATCTCTCTTTTCTTTTCTATATTAGGGATTGTGGTTTTTTCATCCTCTTCAAAATCCCCCAAAATACTTTTTTCTAGTTGGTCATAGATTCGGTTGTTAAGGGGTTCTGGATTCTATATTTAAGGGAAATGTAAATTGATCGTTCATTTATTGACTCATGGAAGGTGGTCTACAAGTTATATCACATAGTCATGAAGTAGATTTGTAAATGTGTGGTTGGGGTTTTTGTTTCTCTATTGTTGAGAATTTGATTCCTTTCATATACATGTGTAAAATGGTTGGAAAAATGAAAAACTGAACCCCTCAAGATCATCATGGGATGCAATGAGGATGATTATACAGGTTTCGAGTCACCCATGGGGTGCACCAACAGTCCTGAAAATGGAAAATAGAAATTTTAACCATATATTTGACTTTTGATAAAGTAGATACCATGATGATCATGTTGATATGTTATATTGAGATAAAAATTGATTATTGATAGTTATTTCAAGACTTTTATAATGGCATATTGGATTTTTTTTGAATAATTTGAAAAGGGTTAAATGGAATATAGTGTATGATCCTTGGGACATGTAAGATTATAATTGAAATGAATAAATGGGATAATTCATGTGGATTAATTTATTTTTAATATGGGTTAATATATGATAATTTTTGACCACACAAATGGGTTAATTTATGAGAAAAAAATGGAAGAAATTGGATTTGTAAGGTAAATGGTAAACGTGTTAATTGATTATGGCCATAAGAAGATATATGTGTAAAATGAAATGGGACATTAGAATGTTTTTTATTTATTATGTATGGTCTATGTTATGGTATATGATGTAATCATATAAATAATAATGTAAATATGGATTAATAGTCCTGTGGTATTCGACATGAGGATCTACACCCACATTTTAGGTTAGACTTATGCTTGGATCAAGAACAAGATAATGCATGAGTTGGGGAAGGGAACAAAGGATCTATACCTCTAATATATTCATTTTTTGAGGCGACCAAGAATGAGGCTCTAATGTAACTATGTTGTATTTTTTGTGATATTTTTATACCCGTTGATATAGGGAACCTAAATTATTCCATTATTCATAGTAGTTGACTTCCATATGTCATTGTGTAAATGACATATATTCCTAACCCATGGAACAAGTGATTAAAGTGGAACAAATAATGAATATGAATTAGGTAAATATTGTAAAATAATGAAACCTATGATGAGTTTTATAGCTTTTAATTTATTGAGTAATTTCATGCACCATATGATCAAACTATATTTATTTTTGACCCCATTTATGTTGGCCTACACAGGTCTACTCACACACTACTTGGGACGTCATTCGATAACGAAGTAGATATCCCAGTTTCAAGCCTGGAAAAAAATCCCCTATTCTAGGGAGAAAATATTTTCATGGGAAATGAAATAATAATGCTCCAAACATAGATTCATGACCTATATTTTGAATGCAGTTGTTTTTATTTAATTTGTGGTTTAATTTACGGCTGTAAATATTTAGATTGAATGGAATATTATTTGTTTTATTATGATTTTTACCATGTTTCATAAATGGTTAGTAATAGATATTTATATTTTATTTCATATTATTTCCATTATTTCATGTTTCATCTATTTTTTTAATTGTGTAGAGAGGGTATATTCTCCCCACATGATCCATTAAAACCTTACTTCTTGTAAAAACATATTGCATAAGGGGTGGTGTTCTTGAGGACACGTAAAAAACTGGCTCGATGAACTTGTTTGGTGGATTCTGGTTCAAAAGAATTACAAATATGTACCAAAGTGGTAATTATATATGGATTTATATTTTGGGATGATATATAGAAGATTATGCAGTTTTGTGTCTTTTCAAAGAGCTCATGACTGGGACAAACTAACCTATGTAAGAGGGAAACCCCATTTACTCAGTGTTGGAATTGTTTTTTATGTGTGTTGGTATTGTTGAATAAATTTTCACCATTAGTTAATGAACATGTTGTGCTATAAAACTATTTTATGATATTTACTTCTGGATGAAATGGAATGAACATTTGAATACATGAAACATTATATGTATATTGGGATATATGTGGAATTAATAATGATAGGCATTAACTGGATGGGTGTACGTTACATGAAGTGCACAATTCATTTTACATTATTGAAAAATTTGAAGAAAATGTTGACTGATAAGGAAGATGTTAATTAGTAAATGAAAATAATTCTAAATAATGGTTAATTAATTATTCTTAATGAAGAGTTGTAAATATGAATCATCCATAGAGGGAACGATTTACATTTTGAATGTTTAAATGGATAAAAAGGGAATCAAATGAAATGTTTTTTAGTATTTAGCATAGTTTATACAATGTTTTCCATGAACTGTGATAGGTATTTTCATAGATATTTTTCTCCATGTGATTATTTCTACAGGGATAGTGTATGTGACATGGTTTTATTAGGAAAAATGAAGAACAATCATTTTCATAAGCTATAGAATATTTATGTATTTTTCTTAAGGCTCTTGTTTGGAATTATAGGGAAAAAACACCATGTTGATGTGTATTGGTTGAGATACAAGATGATATTTTTGAGAATAATCTACCAATAGTGGAGAAAGAAAACTCATTTTATGAGAGAATTGAAGATATGAATAGTTCCATGGGAACATCGATTTCTCTTTTCAGATGATGAAATGGGGCTATGGATAGATCATACCAAATATGATTGATCTAACAAGAGTGTTTCAGTTGCAACACCATCCAACATTTTATGGAGTGGTCAGACCCAAGTATGTAGAGTTCTGGATTGATTTCATCTAGATAATGATGGAAAACATGGACACTCATATAGAGGAGGAAGTCAATTTGGAATAAAATTTATTGTGGGGATCAACAAATCACTCGTTGTATATTTTGATTAGATAATGTAGTCTAAGGGTATGCTATAGATATACATTGATGTAAATATTATATATAATTTCAGTTCATACACCTTGATAAAATTAGTGAGTATTAGAGTTTATGAGGCTGACTTAGGGGACTATGTCAGTGATGGATTATAGGGTCAATTTTAGAGACATGAAATATTTTGATCAATTTTTGATAGGGGATGAGGAAACTATTTAATATGTTTTTAGGATGGAAATAGACATATAATTATGTCCTAGGTGAAAATTATCAATTTAAATAGGTTTGAATAAGTTGAGGATCATTACCGTATTTTAGAAGGGAACTAATGGGAGGCTTCAGTTAGTGGGTTTGTGGTCCTAGTTGGACAGACCTTTTTTGTGATGCCTATGGAAAAAAGTGTTATTTTGGTAATATTTAATAAGGTGGATGTGTGAAGAGTGGTTATAAAAGGGGTCCAAACTCTCATATTGGTGTCCGTGTGTATTTTTATTACTGTGGGATTCCATGGAACATGATTAGTAAGTGCCCTCGATCACCATTTGAGTGACGAGAAAGTGGAAAAATGGGGAATGTGTAGAGGTTCGGTAGGAACCCTTAGTGATTAAGAGTGGATGTATTGTTGAGGTTAATAATGGGGGCAGGATGGGGGATAGTTAACCCATATCATTCAAGAACCAAGATCTTAACTGGTTAGACCAACTGAGGTGGAAGATTTGGCACTCATGGATGATAACACCTATATAAGCCGGGTTGTGAAGCACTGGGAACATTTATGAAGGCCAATGGGAAAGGGGTACATTAGATTCATACAATTTATTTTATCCATGATGGTGGACATGATGAACAATAGATGATGTGAGGTACTATTTTTTATATATTTTACACTTTTTACAGCTTTATTCATTATAGCTTCCTCACATTATTTTACTTCTTCTTAATTTGTGAATATTTTAGGTATAGTGGTTGATATATTTTTATATGTACGTCTATTGATAAATTTTTAAAGGTGAGGGTTGAAAATGTATCACAATGAAAGGGGTTTTTCTTGAATTTTTTTCGTACCATTTCGTGTGGGAATTTTTTTTAATGAAATGTTGGGTCTTGGTGTGATTTTTGTTATGGGTTTCCTAGTGTTGTTCCAATACCATTTTGACTATTAGAATCATCAGGTATGGTTCACATCTTTTGAAGGATACACCTATGTCCACATTGGAGAATGATTTGTTAGGTAACGTTGTGGAGGGTAGTTTTTTCATAGTTAAGTGTAATCACAACCCAAGTGTCATATCGTATGCATGCTGACCAAGGAGTTGTGAATCATGAATTTCCACTGGTGGTAGATCAATACCATCATGTGTTTTCAGAGGACTTCTTAGAGAAACTTCCTGAGGGATTTTTCACTTTCATGACCGAGGTGGTGTTGGGAGCAGATTAATTTTTCAATCTAGCATATAGGATGGAATCAATAGACATACATGATCATAAAACATAGTTGGAGGAGTTATAGAATAATGGTTGTATTCATCCAATTTCATCACCTTGTGGATCTCATGTGTTGTTTTCCAAGTTGCTTGATGGATTTATTTCATCATTTTTCAAGTATAGGAAGTTGAATCTGATTAATGTTATGAACTAAAACCCAATTTCATGAATTAATAAACTTTTTTACTAGATCGGAGGTTCCTCATAATTCTCTAAAATTTATTTTATACCATGGTATCATCAGATAATGTTGAGACCTTATGATATTCTTGAAATTGCATTCAAAATAACGTATGGTTTGAATGAGATTTTTTTCATACCATTCATGTTCGTGAATCTGATGGTTTTTATATGTCCCTAACGAATTCATTCATTCACAAATACATGGATTACGTCGAATTTGTCATTGATGATGACATCCTGGTATAGTATACGACTCATGGAGACCATTCCAAACATCATTACATAAACCTAGTTACACTAATAAGGAATAAGATATACACCAATATATCCAATTATCGCTTATTTATTGATATTGTTAATTAAATGGTCACATTATCTATAAGGATTCCTTGTTAGTGGACCCATAGAATTTGAAGGAAGTTTTATCTTATGCACAGCCCAAGAATGTTTTGGATGTTCAAAATTTTTAAGGGTTTCCTTACTATTTCCAAAAGTTCATAGAAGACTTTTCTCATCTAGAAGCACAACATCCAAGTTAGACCAAGAAGGGTTTCAGGTTATAATAGTCTGGGGAATATGAGAATAATTTACAAGACATAATGGAGTGGTTCTAAAACCCACTAATATTGATCTTACCTAAACTAGGAATGGATTATATTGGTTCCTGTTACTAGTTTGGTGTTTGTATTGGGGAATTTTTTATGTATGATGATCAGGTAGTCGTCTCTGGCTCACAATATTTGAGGTCCCATGATAAAAATAACCTACTCAGGATCTTGAGTTATCAACTATGGTTTATTCATTAAAGTGTTGGTAGCACTGCTTGTTTAGATAATGGTATACTGTATACACCTATCATAAAATTCTTATGTATATATTCTCTTAGAATGATTTAAATCGTCTGTTCTTAAGATGCGTTGAGTAAATTCCTTTTTTTCACATTGATATAGTTTTCAAAACACCAAATCCAAACAGTGATGAATATTCGCTTAGTTGGAAGACTCAAAATCATGAAGGTCAATAATCTAGTTCTATGTGGAGGATGATGGAGTTGTATGCTAGGTTGCATCCAGAGGTGTAGGATGGTCATGGTAAGATGACTATTGAATCATTGTTAGTTGATTCCATGATTTTGAGCCTGATTAAGGAGAGATATAATGATAATATAAAATTATTTTCTTTGAAGAATTTTCATAATGGTAGGGAGACACCTTCCTATTAGAGTGATGGTGATGATGAGATCATCTATGTATATCGATGTTTTGTTGTTACAACAAGTTTGTGTGAGATGTTGATGTGTGATTTTCATAAATCAATGTGGGCGGTGCATCGTAGTGTGGCCAATATTTATCGTCATCTTCATGGAATGTATTGGCGGCTAGGGATGATGAGAGAGTTAATAGGTTCTGAGGTGCAATGTCATACATGTTAGCATGTAATGTTTTAGCATCAATATCCAAGAGGTTTATGCCAGACATTAACCATGTCAAAATTGAAATCAGATGACATAGCCATGAATTTCATGGTGTGTCTTTCATAGAAGTCTAAAAAAATGATGTGATCTGGGTAGTTGTGTATTATTTAACTAAGGTGGATCAATATTTCTATGATTTAATAAACCATCACGATGGACTAGTTGGGTTATTTGTATGTTTGGGAGATAGTGTGGTTGCATGGAGTACCATGGACTATAATTTTGGATCATGAACTAATTTTTAAATTATGCTTCTGAAAAGAATAGATAAGGTGGTCTACACCCAGGTGTTCTTGAGTATAGATTTCCCTACACATACATGAATGTAATCAAAGAATACTATTTAGGTACTATAGGACTTGTTGAGGGATTGTATCCTAAATTTTGGTCAATCATAGAAAAGAAATTTCTATATTATTGAGTTTTCTTGACACTATAGTTTTCAGGATATGATTCATATGGAACTATATGAGGTACACTATGGTCGACCATGTATATCACCATTGTGTTGGATGGATTCTATGGGTCATAGTGTTAGAATATATTCTGGTACATGAAAATTCCTATCATAATGATTTGATTGGGAAACAGATGGATATATCTCATATTAAGGAGAAGTCTTACACAAATCTGAATCACCAACATGTTGATTTTATAGTGGCTGGTCTTGTGATTCTTTGAGTTTCACAAAGAGTAGTTCACAAACGAATTCATATATAGGGTTAATTGGGAACCATGTTCATGGGGCCATTCGAAATTGTCAGGACCAGTCCTCAGGGCCCGTGTCGTGACTACCCCAAACTCGCCTTCCATAGGCCAGGGGCTGGTGACTAGCACCAACGGCGTAATCCTTATAAAAAGGGAATGCATTTCCTTTTATCTTGTAACCCACACATAGCCTGCACACAAGCAGCAGAGTATGAAACTGAACGTAAACACTAAGTAAAACTGTATACAAAAGTAAGTGCTGAAAGGATAGGGGTCAGAAATACAATCCCAACAGTAAAGTACAACAATTATAAAGCTAGTACAACTACAGAAAGGAAAAACAACAACTACTGAGTTGTCCTCATAGTATCCCACCTGAAGGGTGGGTATAAATGGCCACCTCAGCACCCCAGGTTCGTCCGTCCACTCCGAGTCCGTCTTACCAAGTGGTCCGTCTCTGGGTATCATCCATCTCCACAACTCTCAGCCTTGATCAGTGATGTCTGTCGTTTGCAACTAACACAACTATGTGCGGGCATAGCCTATGCAGGGGTGAGTATAACGATACTTAGTAGGGGACCTCGAGACACCTGATGGTCTCTCATAATCATCAATGGACAAACCACAGTAGAAAGATAAAATCATGAAGTATCAACCAACCCTACTTAGGTATATTCCCATACATATACCTAAGTTACCAGTCACAATCAGACTCCAACTCTCAAGCTCAATCACAACCCATTCCACAAAGAAAGTAAAGTCAATCACATCGATGATAATGACTAAAATACAACACTAAGCTCACACAGGTATACATCTTTCGTAGAGCGATGGAGATGATCAGATGTAGCCACTGATTAATCTAAGCTGTTGGACCCACACAGGATATAGGACCAGCTACGCTGTCGGACCCACACAGGATACAGGACCAGCTACTCCGTCGAACCCACACAGGATACATGAACATAAGTTAGAAATATCGAACCCACGTAGGATTTCAGTAATGTTGTCATATTTATCGAACCCATGTAGGATTATAGTATAGTATTCATTGCTGTGGAACCCACGTAAGATTATGGTACAGTAGTAATCACTGTCGAACCGACAGAGGATTCTAGTACAGTTGTCGTCGTAGCCAGCTCTAGGGTTCAAGCACACAACACGCTTGATTCCAGGAGGGTCCGCTCCTCGAGCCAAGTGACATAATATCAACTTCCATGATGTCTTAAGTTGATGTTTCTTGTAGTTCCTTATCATCAAAAGGAACCCAACATGACAGAAGGCGCGTCAATCAGATTCCCAGTATAAGAGTTATTAGCATCTCTCTTCTAGGGGCCCGGTTGGATTTATGCTCATTCCAAACCCAGCCATTTTCCAAAGTTTTCCAAAAATAATGTAGAGTATCGAAAAAGGACTGCCTCGTCACAAGGATCCAAGTAACGCAGATGGGGCATCGATCAGACACGCGATCTAGGAGATATTCACATTTAAGCGAAGACGGGTCTGGACCGTCAAGCCTAGTGGGCTGGCAGGTCGGCTTGTCCCAGTTCGGTGGGTCCGACCTGGCTGGGGGACGGCCCGGACCGGTGGAGCATTTCCCACCAAGCGGCACCACCCCTACTATGCCTGGCCGGCCGTAGCTGGCCGGTTCTATCAAGTGCTAGTTGCCCGCACAGCAAGCCACAATTCTCCCAAAGCGGCACTGCAATCTTCCTGCCCAGCCTGCAAGCGGCCGGCCGGTTCGCCCAGCAGAGCAGCCCACACAACGGGCTGCAGTTTTCTATGCGTAGCGCCTACGGGCGTTGTGTTCCTTCAGCCCGTCCGGTAGGCAGCCGACAGTTCCTCCACCCAAGTGGCCCGTGGTTTCGGGCTGCGGTCTCCCTCCACGTGGCACCTACGAGCGCCACGTTCTTCCAACGTGGCGGAAGGATTGGTCGGCCGGTCGGCCCGCAGACCCGCTCCATAGCGGCCGGTTTAGTCAGATGTCTCCGCACCTCCACTGCAGTGCGATGACGTCGTGCCACCACCACCGTCACGGTTCTTCTTCGGCACATTGCGATGGCACCGCATCCTTTCGGCTCCACCACCGATGTCAAAAAAATGAGATTCAATGGAGGGTCGTCGGGCCGTGTTGGTTCGGCCCACGCCCTCCTCCATAGGTGACATAAACATTCCACCATCAAACCAAAGTAAACATCGATGAATCGAGTATATAATTTTATTCATTTAAAATTAAAAAAATCCCCCTAGCTCGATTCAAGAACGTTGTCGAAGTCACGGAAGACGGTTTAGTAGAAGACGGACGTCATTCTGATAACGTCGGAGAGAAAGTTGTTGCCAATGGAGATGTTATTCATGGGTAGCGTCTTCTCCCATGATGCAGAGGAAAAGTAAAGAAGATGGTAGTTCTTCGTAGAGAGAGTATTATTCCTTCAAGAATTCTTCTCCTCTCCTTTTTTTCCCAACTATGATTATGCCAACCCAATTAAGAGAATGTAATATCTTCTTTTAATGTTGGAAAAACAATTTCAAAAAAATTCAAATAGATTAATGATGTGTGGAATTAATTAATCTTAGGTGTTTGAACTTTAATGAGGGAATGTGGAAGGATTGAAATTTAAAAGAAAATAGCGGTGGCCTCATTAATTCAAAGGGGAGTCCAAGAGTTTCAAAAGGGGTTTTAAATGGAGTTGAGGGGTTTGGTGTTCGTGTGGGCCCCACCACACAATATCCTCACATGGAAGGTAATGTGGGGTGTGGGACCCACCTCCAACTTCCCTTTGGTGGATTTAACCACCACCTATATAAAAATATGAAAATCATATTTTTTTTTATTTTAATTAGAAAACCCCCAAAAATAAATTCCAACTTGTAAATAATGTAACTTAGGTAAAAGTACCCATAAGCAAATACTGGCACTGTGAGTTCATCAGTGTTCTCGAATTTCAATTTCGGGCATCGGTTCAAATGATAGAAAAACCCGCACATATGTTTACTGAACGTACCTGAACAAATCTTCATAAAATGATTTCGGGCACACTGAGCCTCGGAATCAAGTGCCTTCAGAAACTGTGGACTCATAAAATTCTCATGTATTTAATAAAAAAAATTCCACGGGATTTATTGGTCTTTACATTCTCCCTACCTCAGGGATTTACATCCCCATAAGCTAAACACACACTATGGGAACAAATGGGGGTAATGAGCACGAATCTGAGCCTTCCGCTCCCATGTGCTCTCCTGAAAGTTCTCGTGCCTCCAGTGAATGCGCACCAGAGGAATCGACCATCCTTGTAGGACCCCCTCCTATCGATCCACGATCTCCTCTGGGACCTCCTTGAATGTCGCCCCGTCGTCGATGTCCAGCTCCCCATGGTTGATGATGTGGGATGGGTAGTGCACGTATCTCCTCAGCAGAGATACAAGTAAGAAGTTGTGCACCCGATGCAACTGAGGTGGTAGGGCCTGGCAGTAAGCCACCTCGCCTACTCAGTGAGTACCTAAAATGGTCCAATGAATCGCGGAGATAACTTTCCACCTCGCCCAAATCTCTGTATACCTTGTCGAGATGAGACCCATAAGAAGACGTGGTCGCCATCCTTGAACTCCAGTGGTCTCTGTCTCCTATCAGCATTGGACTTCTGTCTTCTATGTGCAGTCTTCATCCACTCCAATATGATCTGCACCATCTCTATCATAGCCTGAACCACCTCTGGTCCAACTACTGTGGACTCCCCTGTGTCAGTCCAGCATAGAGGCCTTCTGAAAGGTTGCTCGTACACTGCCTCGTAAGGTGCCATCCTGATGGTGGAGTAGTAGATGTTGTTGTACGCAAACTCCACCAAGGATAAGTGATCCTCCCAACTAAGACCAAAGTCATGGACACAAGCATTGAGCATGTCTTTGAGTTTCTGGATGGTCTGCTCGGTCTGGCCATCCATCTAAGGATAGAAGGCGGTGCTCAAGTGAAGTTGCGTCCCAAAAGCCTCCTGCAACCCCTTCCAAAGCTGGGAAGTAAAGCGTGTGTCACGGTAGGAGACAATAGAAGAAGGTACTCCACGTAAATGCACAATCTCCTGCATGTAGAGGCATCCCATGCTCTCTACCGAACCCTACTATCTGATCGGTAGGAAGTGGGCCGACTTGGTGAGCCGGTCAATGATCACCCAGATAGAGTCATGTCCTATGGATGTAAGTAAAAGTCCCATCACGAAATCCATGGATATCCCATCCCAGTTCCACTCAGGGACCTCTAAGGGATGTACCAAGCCTGCTGGTACCTGGTTCTCTACCTCCACTTGCTGACAAGTGAGGCATCACAAGACAAAATCTGCTACTGCGTTCTTCATACCTGTCCACCAGTGCTATCGTCTGAGGTCCTGATACTTCTTCGCCACTCCAGGATATACCACTAGAGGGGATATATAGAACTCCCACAACACCTCCTCATATAGTGCAACTAGTAATAGGGAACTTCCACTGAAGATTATGAGGTTATTGCCACCTTCATAAAACCCATTAGGTGCCTGTCCTGAGAATATTTGAGCACGACCCATCTCACAGTAAATTTCCCCACGTTGTGCCTCCCTGAATCACTGGAGGAGTGGAGGAGTGACTGTGAGAGACTGAAAAAAGGTAGCTCCATATCTATCCACAAAGGATATCTACAATGCGGCCACATTCTCTGTCGCCTCTCCTAGAAGCTGAATGCCTGATCTCCTACTGAGAGAATCTGCTACAATGTTCCCCTTACTTGGAGTATATACAATCTTGAAATCATAGTCCTGTAGGAACTCAAGCCATCATCGTTTTCTCAAGTTCAGGTCCATCTGTGAGAAGATGTACCTGAGACTCTGGTGGTCAGAATATACTGTAAAATGTTTACCATCAGATATTGCTGCCATATCTTCAAGGCGAAGACCACTGCTGCTAACTCTGGGTAATGGGTAGCATAGTTCTGTTCATGTTGTCTCAACTGTTGTGAACCATATGTGATCCCTTCACTCTCCTATATCAGGACACACCCGAGTCCGGTACCTAATGCGTCGTAGTAAACTACGTACCCTACACCCTTCTCCGGTACCTCAAAATGGGCACACTGGTCAACCTCTTCCTTATCTCTTGAAAGCTCTCCTGGCATCTATCTGACCACACGAAGGGTTTGTCCTTCTTCATCAATGCTGAAAGTGGTGCTCCAACTCTAGAAAAGTCTAGCACAAATCTTTGATATTACCAAGCCAGCCCCAGAAAACAATGCACCTCCGTCACACTCATGGGTGGCTCCCAAGAAAGTATTGCTTCAATCTTTGTTGGATCCACATCAACTCTATCCACCGAGATGACGTGTCCCAGAAAGTGAACCTCTCGAATCTAGAAATGGAACATCAAGATATTACCACAAATCCAGTTCTCTCGGAGTGTATCCAATACTACCTGAAAATGGTAGGCGTGATCCTCCTCACTAGTCGAGTAAATCGGAATGTCCTCGATAAAGACTACGACAAAACGACCGAGGTACGACTGGAAGATCCTGTTCATGAGACTCATGAACAATGATGGTGCATTGGTTATGCCGAATGGAATAATCAAGAACTCATAGTGGCCATACCGACACCTGAAGGACGTCTTCTTCACATCCTCGTCTCTAACTCTATGCTGGTGATAGCCTGACCTGTGGTCAATCTTCGAGAACCATTTTGCTCCCTTGAGCTGTTCAAAGAGGTCGTCAATCCTCGGGAGTGGGTACTTGTTCTTCACGGTCACTAGATTCAGGCGATGATAGTTGAAACACAGTCGGAAGCACCCATCTACCTTCTTGGAGAACAAAATCGGAGATCCCCAGGGTGAAACACTGGGTTGGATAAATCCCTTCCCCTGCAAGTCCTCCAACTATACCTGCAACTCATGAAGCTCAGTGGGAGCCATCCATTATGCTGGAGTAGATATCAGTGATATCCCGTGGTACAGGTAAATGTTAAACTCTACCTCTCTGCGAGGAGGTAGACTTGGAAAGCCATCAGGGAAAACATCCGCGTACGGATCGACCACAACAGGAAAACTCGGACTCCGCACATCAACCGCTCCGAGGATGAGACTAGCCAACTGATGTGTGATCGGCTGCCCTATCATATGCGTATGTTCATCCTACACTGCAAAGCCTCCCTTCTCACCGATGAAGGAGAACCTGTTCCCATCCGTGTGGACACACCTGACTTTTCACCTAATACATTCAATCTGAGCATGAAATGTGGATAACCAGTACATACCTAAGATGAAGTCGTAAGGCCTCAACGCTGCTATAGGAATATCCCAACTGAAGCTATTGCCTCATAGAGTAAGCTCACACTGCCAGTACTAGTATGTAATCGTTGAGTCTTCTCTCGTAGAAGTCTCTAGCCGTAACGATCGAAAAAATGGCTCCATCGGAATCTCCAAGCACCGAACGAGGGTAGTGGAAATAAAATAATGACTCCCACCTATGTCTATAAGTACTACAACATGGGTGGTGGAGAAACATATAGTACCTCGAATCATCTCAGGTGCACCGTGGTTGTAGACCTTGACTACCTAGAGCTAAGACTGCCTCTATTCACCAGCTCCCTATGGTTGGGGTGGACCTACTAGTTGTGGTAGTGGTAGAGCCTCAAAATGTCACCCACCACTGGCTACTCGGGTAGATCCTCTGCCACGTCTGCTTATTCCCGGAGAACAACCATAGTCAAACCACTACCTCTGCCTGGGAGGTTCCTATACATTCTGATGCTCATCTGCTTGGCGGGTCGGGTAGTCACGATCCATGAGGCCCTGCACGCCGCATGCATAGCACTACCTTATCCTCATATAGCTGGCTTTGTCTCGTGTGCCCCCACACAACCGAAGCTGTATCATGGGGTCACCCACTAGATTTCCTGGTCTGCTTGGATATCTGTGTCATCTGTCTACTATCGCTTGCAGAAGACTCTGCTACGTGTCGCCCTGTGGTGGTTATCACTACTGGTGACTGCAGAACGAGAAAACTCTCTACTAGAAGGGCTCACTCCAGTACCCCTGCCAGCATCAGAATGTTGAAGGGAATCGTCGAATCCCTGATCTCATGCCTGAGTCCCTACTCGAAGGTTTAGGCCCTAAAGAACGGGTCCCGTACCATATCTGTGGACTAGCACGAGAGGTCGATGAACCTCGCTGAGTACCGAGATACATTCATACTACCCTGCTGTAGATGAAGTAACTCATAAATCTGCACTGCATGAAGTGTGGCTAGAACAAAATCTGAGTGAAAGAGTCTCTCGAAGTCTGTCCAGAGTAATGATGCCTCTTCATGCACCTAGAGCATCTGTCTCTAAAATCTGCATACCGTTGCATGCAGGAGACTCACAACTAGGATCACCATGAGGTCGGCTGGTGTCTCTACCAATATGAAAACTCTCACGAAAGCCTCCAGAAAATCCTCAACTGCATGTTGGTCTGTCTCTCCCCGGAACCTGGGCGGCCTCTGACGATGGAACTTGTGAAACACACTCAGGCGGCGTGCACTCTCTACTACTGGAGCTGGTGGTATCGGTGTCCCAGCGGGTAGTGGTACCGCACGTACCTCTACTATGATGGGGCCCGACATTGAGGCCTCATCGCTTGGTGGTCTACCATCTCGAACAAAACTCAGAACCCTAGCAGGCTGCCTTCGTGGGGTCATCCTGAAAGGAAATAGGTGCGCCAAAGTTAAAACCGTATACCTAGGGAGCAGACACAAAGTAATCACGAAGAAAACATTTCAAAGGAAACACACATGCAATCGGTGTTTTCGTGCACTGAGTCAAAAATCAGAAGTCAGAGTCCTAGTGTATGGATACGTCTGCCGCCGCACCAACACTGGTTTCCCTAAACTGATAAAAACACCCAAAACACTTAACACTATTGATTTTAAAAGAATTATAGTCCATGTTCTACGGTAAAACCGACCCATCTGATACCAATTTGTCAGGACCCATCCTCGGGGCCCGTGTTGTGACTACCCTAAGCCCGCCATCCATTGGCCAGGGGTTGGCGACTAGCACAAAATGTGTATTATCTATAAAAAGGTAAGGTAGTGCCTTTTAAAATGTAACACAAACAAATCCTGAACCCAATCAGTGGAGTACACAACTGAAATTAAACACTATGTAAAACTGTATACAAAAGTATGTGCTGAAAGGATAGGGTCTGGAAATACAAGCACAACAGTAAAGTACAACAACTGTAAAGCTAGTATAACTACAGAAAGGTTAACAGAAACTACTGAGTCGTCCTCCGGGTATCCCACATAAAGGGTTGGTAACGATGGCCTCCTCAGCACCCCAGGTCCATCCATCTGCTTCGAGTATGTCTCTCCAAGTGGCCCACCTACGGGTACCGTCCAGCTCCACAATACTCAGCCTCGATCAGTGTTGTTCATCGTCTGCAACCAACACAACGATGTGCGGGCATATCCCGTGAATGGGTGAGTATAAAGATAGTCATTAGGGGACCCCGAGACCCCAGAAGGACTCCCATAATACACAAAGGATAAACCACAGTAGAAAGATACAATCACGAAATATCAACCAACCCTACATAAGTTTATGCCCATACATATACCTATGTTACCAGTCATAGCCCAACTGTATCTCTCAATCCCAATCACAACCCAGTCCAAACAGGAAGTAAAGTCAATCACATCGATGATAATGATTGAAAGACAAGACGCAACTCAAAAAGGTAAACATCTTTCAGGGAGCGATGGAGATGATCAAATGTAGTCACTAATTCATCTAAGCTATCAGAACCACACAGGATACAGGACCAGGTAAACTGTCGGACCCACATAGGATACATGACTAGCTACTCTGTCGGATGCATATAGGATACAGGAACAGAAGTCAAAACTATCGAACCCACGTATGATTCTGGTACAGTAGTCATCACTGTCGAACCCACATAGGATTCTGGTACAATAGTCATCACTATCGAACCCACGTAGGATTCTGGTACTGTAGTTTTCATTGTCAAACCCACGTAAGATTCTTGATTAGTAGTCATTGCAGCCAGCTATAGGGTTCCCCCACATAGCACACTCGATTCCAGGAGGGTCCGCTCCTCAATCCAAGTGACGATACATCAACTAACATGAAGTCTTGAGTTGATGTATCTTGTAGTTCTATCTCATCAAAAGGAACCCAGCGCGACAGACGGCATGTCAATCGGACGCCCGGTCTGAGAGTTATTAGCATTTTGTTCCAGGGGTCTGGTTAGATTTACGCTCGTTCCAAACCTAGACATTTTCCAAAGTTTTCTAAAACTCACATAGATTATCACAAAAGTACTGCCTCGTCACGAGGGTCTTATTTCCACGGACGGAGTGTTGATCGGACGTGCGGTCTAGGAGACATTCACGTTTAAGAGAATATGGGTCTGGCCCATCATGCCCAGTGGGCTGGCGGGTCGGTCCAACCCGGTTCGGCAGGTCTGACCAGGCTGGGAGTCGGCCTGGACTTGTGGAGCACGGCCCACCCGTGGACCCAACCTAATGAGTCTGACCCGGTTTGGGGTCGGCCCGGACCGGTAGGGAGCGGCCCACCCACAGACCTGGCCAGCGCTGCGGGCTAGTTCGGTTCACCTGGGGGCGCCAAGCAGTGCCACCCCTCCTCCCCCCGTCCGGCCATAGTTGGCCGGTTCTGTCCGGTCCGAGCTGCCTGCACAGCGGGCCGCAGTTTTCCCCACGCAGCACTAAGCAGTGCCGCTATCTTCCAGCACGGCCGGTAAGCAGCCGACAGATTCACCAAGCAGAGCAGCCCGCACAGTGGGCCGCAATCTTCTCCACGTAGCACCTACGGGTGTGGCGGTCCTTCAGCCCTGCAGGCAGGTGGCATGCCGGTTCGTCCATCCAAGCGGCCAACGGTTGCAGGCCAGAATCCCCCTCCACGCGGCACCTATTGGAGCTACAGTCTTTCAACAGGCTGGCTAGATTGGTCGGTCGGGCTTCCTGCGGACGAGCTCCATGGCGGCCAGTTTAGCCGGCCGCCTCCGCACCTCCATCGTGGCGCGATGGCGCCGGGCCACCTCTTCCACCGTGGTTCTTCTCCAGCATGGTGTGATGACACTGCGCCCATTTGTCTTTGCCTCCTATGTCAACCAAACGAGATTCAAAGGAGGGCCATCGGGCCATGTTTGTTCTGCCTGCTCCCTCTACGGTTGGTGATATCAATTTTCCACCGTCAAACCAAAGTAAACATCGAAGAATTGAGGATATAATTTTATTCATTTAAAATTATACAAATCCCCTTACCTTGATTCTAGAACGTTTTCAATGTCGCGAAAGGCGGTGTCGTGGAAGATGGATGTCATTCCATCAACGTTGGAGGGAAAGTCTTTGTCGTTGGAGACGTTCTTCGTGGGCTGCGTCTTCTCCCTTGAAACGGAGGAAAAGGAAAGAAGATGGGCGTTCTTCATGGAGAGAGTATTATTCCTTCATGAATTCTTCTCCACTCCTTTGTTTTCCCACCCCAGATTATGCCAACCCAATTAAGAGAATATAATCACTTATTTTAAGGTTGGAAAAACAATTTCTAAATTATTAAAATAGATTAATTATGTGTGGAATTAACTAATCATAGGTGTTGTCACTTTACTGAGGGAATGTGGAAGGTTTATAATTTAAAAGAAAATAGAGGTGGCCTCATTAATTCAAAGGGTTGTCCAAGAGTTTCAAAGGGGGGTTTAAAGGGAGTTTAAGGGTTTGGGGTTCTTTTGGGCCCCACCACACAATATACTCACATGGTAGGTTATGTAGGGTGTGGGTCCCACCTCCAACTTCCCTTTGGTGTATTTAACCACAGCCTACATAAAAAGATGTTAATCATTTTTTATTTATTTTAATTAGAAAAACGCCTAAAATAACTTCCAGCCTGAAAAAAATGTAACTGTTGTAAAGGCCCCCTTAAGCGAATATTGGGGTTGCGAGTTAATCGGTGTCCTCAAATTTCAATTCCAGGCATCGATTTAATAGATAGAAAAACCCGCACGTATATTTACTGAACGTACTCGAAAAAAACATCAGAAAATGATTTCAGGAACATTGGGCCTCAGAATCTGGTGCCGTTAGAAACTGTGGACATGTAAAATTCCCGTGTATTTAAGAAAAATAATTCCCCGAGATTTTCGGGTTTTTACAAAAATTTTGGAGGGGACTGGATCGGTGGCATACCTATTTTCTCTTCCACTATAGTATATTTGTATTCATTATATTTTTTAGGTGTTTGATCTTCATAAGTACCACCCTGACCCATCCCGTGGGATTGATCATGATGATTTTGACCTTGTGGATAATGGTTCCTTTGAGTATCATCTGATTCATGTTTTTATCATAGTGAGAACATCTTAAGAAAAAATACCATGCCTTTGGATTGAGTGTTATAGAATCATGGTAGTGTTGAGGGAGAAAAATTGGAGAGAGATATGGATATAAGGGTATAGTGGAATGATATTTTTAACATGGAATCTTAATGATTCTTGGGATTTGTATCTCAAGGAAGATATTTTATTATGTTTGGAGTTTATAAGATCCAGAACGTTTGGTAAGGTACGTAATTGTTTATTTTTTTAATAACCTTTTAATGGATTATCAAATGTATACAATGGGTATAAAGTGGTTCGAGGGTGCTTTATGTGTTCGGGACTCAAAATAAATAGAAAATGGTCACCTAGTGAAAGTTTAATGGTTGGCGCATTGTTGGGAGAAACCATGCACCCAAGCCTTGATATCTGACAGGAGGGTGCCATGTTAACTAAAATGTGCATGGGGGAATCCCAAATGATGTAGTCAAGGAATGATCCATTACACGTGGTTGGCACATAGTTTTTTAAACCATGTGGGATCCCTTGGAAACCATATTAACTAACCCCTATGTTGGACCATTAGAGAAATAATTGTTTTTGTAATCACAAATCACGCCAATTTATAGAAGCAAATAATTCCCATATTCTATTATATGTAATATTTATAACTGAATAAATTATGTAAAATAGTATAATAAATTTCAATAAATCAATATATTATGGGTATTTATGTTTCAATATTTTTTAATATTTTTAAAATAGTATATTTACATGTATTTATGAATTTCACTTAATCTGAATTTTTTTTGTATAAGAAAAACACTTTGTATGTCTTTTAGAGTACATGACACCAATAATTCAAAGGAGTGTCCAATGGCTGAATCAAATATGAGGACTCACCAATCAATGAAATCATCAATTGAAGGAGCTACCTATCAAGGAAGTCACCAATCGATGAAGACATCAATGGAGGACACACCGATAGAACAAATGACACACTGATGAACAAGTAACCAATGGGAGACACACTGATGAACGATTCACCTATGGGTGACACACCGATGAAAGAGTCGCCTTTGGGAGTCACACCTATGAATGAGTCGCCGATGGGCGATACACTTATGAAAGAGTCACTGATGGGTGACACACCGATAGTTCTAAATGAGTCACTGATGATGAACCACCAATTCCCAGATAGAACTATATCGCAAATGACTCACTAATGTATATAGTCACTAATACCGATAAAGAGGACTCACAGATATAGAGAGTCACCGATGCTGACAAACTGATGATTGCAGTCTGATGCCAATGACTGAACGATAATCATGTCTCACCGATAGTCATAAAAACTATTTAAATTTAATAATTAAAATTTATATCTAATGTTTATATTTTGAGAAATTAATGTTTCTAACATTATTTAATGTTTTGTGTAGAAAATTCAATATACAATATGAGGTACATGCACATGAATAGATATTCATCTCTTTTGCAACTAAAACAATAAAAGAATTACAATTTGGATCATTCGATGAATACATAAATATATCTCGAAAATAAGAACTTTAATTCACTGAAACTCTCAAGCTTACATACATGACCTAAGAACACTAATGAAGAATAAAAATGGAGATCAGATAAACAAGATAAACCTACTGAGCTACAGTGATGTTCTTTCAAAAAATGTATATAAACATTTCACACACTTAGAAGCCATACCACAGAGATAATGATACTATATTTTGGATCCAGCATCCAGAAGAAGACTCAAATTACATTTCTACTACATCAATCATGCCGAGGGAGTCACTGAAAAACACATAGTGATTGCTATACATTATTCTACATCCCTAGCTCTGTTGTGTTCTTTTGTTTATATTTTGTGTAGTGTGGGTATTTTTATGTCACACACACACTGACTCTTCTTCCTAAGTTGAGGATATGTGATATTCTCAAACTATATCTCTCTATTTATCATTTTGTAACCCACATAGAATAGTAGATTAGGTCAAGTGTGACCTCTTTGTTGTTTTTTCCATGAAAAACTCTGGTAGTGGTTATGTTTGACCTGGACAACCTTGTGTGCTGTTGTGAACCCCGATCCAAGGTGTGGATCAAAAATATTTTAAAATTAAACATATTAGTTATAGGTGATCACCATGTGGAGAGGGATAAGTCTTAGTATGATACTGAACCTCTTATTTATATCGATTATGCTTTTTTCCTTTTAGTTTTTATATATATTTATTACATTTTCAAAAAACTAACATGAAATATTATTGTTAGTTTAGTAAGTGTTTATAATAATCATGAATCAGTACATTAGAATCAAAATATAAATTAATCCTTAGATTAGTATAGCTTATAATTAATCAATAATTTGAGAAATTTATTGAACAATTAGTACATTTATAGATTCACTACAAACCAGCTTGTATTATATTTTTAATTCGGGAAATTTTCAAAAAGCCATGTTTTAAGGGAAATTTTTATAGATACTCAATTCACCCATCCTCTTGAGTAATATACTCCAACCAACATTTTTTATAAAATGAGGTTTGTAATTTCATTTTTTTCAAACTTTTTCAAACATTATCAACTGTGATTATTTTTTTATTTCAAAGATCATAAAATTTCTATTATTTTTAATTTTTAATCTCTTTGAAATAATTACACAATTTACACTTTGGAAAATAGATTAGAAGGAGATGATACTAATAGGCCACATTCTTTTACTAGAACAATTTATACTTACTAGAAGCATAAAATTAAAATATATATAAAACGATTGGGATTTGAAATCTAGACTGCTATTGAATAGAAATATGCAATTCCTAAAACTGTTAGAAATGTATGGGGTGAACCTACCAAGACTACCTATAACAATAACTATAAAGTAATGAATGACATATACAGTGCACTTGGAGATGAATAGTTTAATCCCATTTCTACTTGTAAAACCACCCCTAAGATTTGGGAAACTTTTTTGTTTACCATGAGGGAACATCTAATGTGAATAAGATGATATTAAATTTTTATACTATTAAATATAAAAAATTCCTAATGATTCCTGATGAATCTATTTCTTATAAGTATCTCAGGTTCACCGAAATTTTGAATAACATTATTTTTAGTAAGTGTTGTCCCAACAATGGAACAAATCAAGAGGATTCTACGATTCTTAACAGAGAGATGGAAAGGGACATCTGTGTCATTTAATGAATCATGCATCATTGATAAGATTTCAGTAAAGGAGTTGATTGGAAAATTAATGATATATGAAGAGTATTTAAATGTAAATCTAGAAGAGGATGAACAAAAAAAAAAATATTCTTCACGAATACCAATTCCAAGAGTAAAGACAGTGAGAATGTTCAAGCTGCTGTTGGGAGCACAAGTAGGGAAGATTCAGCTACAGACAGTGATGATGGAATGGCCCATCAAGCTAGAAGGTTCATAAAATTATAGGAAATATAAGATTTTCATATATCCCAATTAAAATGGAAATTATAATATCAAGGGTATCTTGAAAAAGAATTGGATGAATCCTGAAAAATCAGAAGAGATAGTTTTCAATGAATGTAAAAGTATAGGACATGTCAAATCTGACATTCCAATGATAAAATAAAAATAGACATTTGAGAATAAGGACAATAAATATAATAAATCTATGAAGGCGACCAGTAGTGTATCTGAGGACGCCTCAATTGAATCATAATCATCTCATGATGATAAATATGACACAAAAAATATTTGTTTTATGAAAAACACTTATGTGGTAACCTTAGACTCTCCTATACAAAATTATTGTTATCCTGAAAATGAAAATGAATTTGAAAATATGACCACTGATGAAATATTTGAATATTGTAATATTCTATAAGAGATATTAAATGAGATAAAAGATACATATAAATCTTTAATTAAAAAACATTCTCTTACTGTAACCTTTAAATATTAATTTACTTCTTAAAAAGGAAAAAATGTTGAATTTCTCTAGAAAAATAATGAGTTAAAAATGCATAATTAGAAACTAAAAAAATTAAAATGTTTACCAAATGCAAAAACACACATAATTAAATTCATGGTAAATATATCGCTCCTAAGTACACTTCTGGAAAAGGATATCAACCAGGACAAAGAAATTTATCAAAAATAGTTTTTAGGACTAAATCTGGAAAATCTGCATCTTTGACTACAAATCATGATTTTACACCAAGTTCATGTACAAAAAAATCTTTTACTACATCTAGTTTTCCTATAACAAAAAAAATTTATTTATCATACACTCTATATTATACATATAAGAAACCCATAAGACTAGTTTTTGTTCTTAAATAATTTATTACTAATGTTTCTTGACCCAGAAAAATATGGGTACCAAAATTTGTTCTTGGAAAAACTATTTTATAGGTAAAATACTTAAGGTGTTCTTATAGAAATATTTAGCACATGGATAGTGTTTTTTTATCACACATGCTAGTATACTACTCAAGCATCTATAATCTCATCAACATTGATGGAGGACATGTCACATTTTTTGACAATGTTAATGAAAAAATAATCAGCGTAAGTCAAATTGGTAGCTCTAACTCTATTTTAATTTCCAAAGTACACAATGTTGATGGACTAAAGTATAACTTTCCTAGAATATCCGAACTATGTGATGATGGATTTAATGTTTTATTGAATAATTATTCATGCTATGTTTTTATGCCAATAATACCCTACTATTTACTCCTCTATGAAATGATAATGAATATGCTATAAATTGAGACACACTAGATTCACAAAAATGTTTCTTGCCTAAGTGCCTTTCACAAACTATCTTGGATCTTGCACATATGACTAGGACATTGTAATGTACACTCTTTTATTAAGTTAACTATGAAAGGATTAGTTAATGAATTTCTAAAACTACTGTTACTATACAATAAGGTGTGAAATCCGTGTCAAAAAGGAATGAAACATAAAATCACTTTCAAACCAATGAATGAAGGTAAAACATATCAACCTCTCATGTTGGTTCACAAGGACATCGTTACACCATCTAGAGTTTCATGTCTTGATGGGAATCATTGTGTTTATGTTCTTTTAGATGGATTATCTAGGTATATTTGGACCTTTTTCGTTGCTCACAAAAGAGAGTATTTCCCACATTTTACCAATTATTCTAGGACTGTATAAAATATTAGTGGAATTAGAAATAAATCCATAACATGTGACCATGAATGTGAGTTTGAAAAACAATACATCGAATATTTTTTCTCAAAAAATGGATATAGCCAGAAATTCTCTACCCCAAGTACTCATTAATAGAATGGTGTAGTAGAATGAAGATACATAACCTTAAAAGAGATATCCCGAACAATTATTAATGAATATGAACTAAAAATTTATTTTAAAGCTAAATCTGTTAATACACCTTGTTACATAGTAAACATAGTATTAATTAGGCTTATCCATTGGAAAAATAATATGAGTTGTGTAATAATATGAAAACCATGTTAAATTATTTGAAAGTGATTGTTTGTAAAGATTATATACCTAAAAATAAATACAATCTAGATACAATTTCCACCAAAAGAGATAAAGGAATATTTTCTTGATATTCTGCATCATGAAAACCTTATAGATTATTTAATAAAAAAACCAAATGTGTGGAAAAATATGTACATGTCAAGTTGGATGAAGCATATCCACGTGAACCTAAGACATCACCTGGAAATATTGAAGAGGAGAAATCAAATATGGAATGTAATGCTAAATCATCAGATCATCCTATAATGGAATCAGTAAAAGCATCCAGTTCTAAAAATTCTCCAGAATCTAGCCATAATAAACCAAAACAAAATAATAAATTGGAAATAAAATTCCCATATTTTACTAGACCGTACCCTTCAAAACCATCCAATAGATACTATCTTTGCAGATTTAGATAGAGGAACATAAACTTTAGATTCATTGTGAAATATGGTTTAACATCAAGTATTCTTATCACAACATGAACATCAAAATATCAATGTTGCAGTCAATGAAGATTTTTGGGTGATGTTAATGCAAGAATATATTAATCATTTTTTGTGAAATAATGTCTAGAATCTTGTTGATATTCCAAAAGATACTATAACCATAGGAAATAAGTTAGTGTTTAGGAATAATGTATATGAAGCTAGAAATATAATAAAAATAAATCTTAGTTGGTTTCCCAAGGCTATAATCAAGAATACGGAATTGATTATGAAGAGACCATTTCATTTGTAGCTATACGTGAAGCCATTAGTATCTTACATGATTATGCATCACAAATAGATATATAAAATTATCAAATTAATGTAAATAGTTCATTCTTAATTGGTTATATAATTGAAGATGTTTTTTTAAAACCCCGGTTTTTTCAAATCAACATTTTCTAAAACATGTTTCCAAATTATCTAAAGCTTTATATTGATTCAAACAAAATCTACGAGCATGGTATAAAAGTCTTTGTGACATTCTTATTTATAATGATTTTACAAAATGGCTGTCACATCCTATGTTTCATAACAAATTATTTTTTTAAGAAGTTTTAATTTCTCAAATATATGTATATGATATTATATTTTGTTCTTCTAAAATTTTTTATGCAACGAGTTTTCCAAAATGATGCAAATAGTATTTGAAATAAGTATGATAGAGAACTGAAATATTTTCTTAGATTGAAAATATTTCAAAACAAGGAATGTATAATTATACATAAAATTAAATTTAATAATGATCATTTTAAAATATATGAATTTCATTGCATTAATATTAGTGGAACCCCTATGAGTTATACATGTAATTTATATCTTGGTAAAAATGGGAAATCTATTGGTCAAACTGATTACAGAAGAATAATTGGGAGTTCGATATACTTAAATGATGGTATGCCAGACGTTTTTTTAGTGTGTGTATGTGTTCAAGATTTATAGAAAACCCAAAAGTGTCAAATTAAAATTATATTAAAGGATTTTTCAAACATTTGAAATATACATTTAATATTGGATTGTTCTATCTAAGGGGAAATCCTTTTGAGTTCGTTATCTATTCTAATAATGACTTTGGTTGATGTTAATTAGATAAAATGAGAACAACTTGAACATGTCACTTTTTCAAAAAGTCTCTAATATCACGGTGTAATAAAAAAGAATTATTTAGTGGCATTATCAACTACTGAAGTAGAGTACATTACTTCTAGAAGTTTCTATGAAACAATTTTGTGGATGAAACACACTATATTAGACTATAGATTTAATTTCATAAATATCCCAAAAAATTATAACTATAAATGTGCTATTAAAATTTTTATGATTCCAGTTTCACATTCTAGAATAAAAAATATTGATGTAATAAACCATATTTTTGAGAGATCAATATCAAAAAAGTTATATCACTCTTGAGTTTATTGGGACTGAGCCACAACTTGATCACAAATTCAACAAAACTGTAATCTCTGAGGAAATAAAATATATTAGACCTGATCTTGGAATTATAAATATAAAATTTCTATACAACTATATTTTCTTGTAAAAATTGGATTATCTATGAGATTGATCTGTTAAAATGATCAGGTGAAACCGATATGTCAAACAGATATGGTGAAACCGATCTTCCAAACCGATCAGGTAAAACCGATATGTAATACTGGTCAGGTTAAACTGATCAGTCAAATTGGCCAGTGGAACAGATCAGTGAAACAGTTCATGTGAAACTGATCAAGTAAATCAATTCATGTGATACTAATCCTGTGAAACCGATTAGATAAAGCTGATAACATGACACCAATAGTTGTATACCATTAGTATGAAACAGATTCCCATAAAGACCTTTTTATAAATATTTCTATTTTAATTGAAACCAATCAATTTTGTTTTCATTTTACCATTATTATATTATATGATTTTACAAATTAAAATCCCTAAATGATTAAATAAATTCAATCCACACGTCGACCTTTAACCACCCTCTCTATCTTTGAAACTCACTCTACCCTTGATCCTTCTACCTTTAAACTCCCTCCATCAAACCTAAACCTTCAATATGGAAAGAACCATGTGCATGTTGGAAGGAATATGTTAATAATCACTGGATAAGTTTCCTAAGTGTGAATCTAGTGGCACTGCAGGCTCTGGGAAGATAGGATTGGGATGTTGTGTAGTCACCACTGAGAAAGAAGTTTCTATTAAATTTCTTTTTTCATGAAAGTGTCTTTTCATGAAAGTACTAGAATTTCAATGATGGATCAGTTGGTTTTCCAACAATGATAGATATTTATATCCCCATATAGTACATGAGTTATATCTAAAAACAAAGGTATCATTGGAAAAAGATGAGAAAGAAACAATGAAGTCTGTAGTGAAATGAAAAGAGATTTCTTCTTCCTCGAAATAATGGTTTAAATGATTAGAAATATCACATGAGGGTATATTTGTTGATTACCAGGGTAATTTTCCTCCAACCTCAGATATATTTTCAAATGAATATACTATTTTTTAGTTCACTATGAATGTGGATTCAAGGAAATCTACTTCCATAGAATTTTATAGAGTGGAAAAATTTCTATTTAAGTTCATTCAACACAAAATCGTCCCAAGGAAAAAATATTTTGTTGTTGTGAAGTATCAGGATGTCATCAAAATTTATCTATTGAAGAATTGGGTGAAGGTAAACTTATGTAGGTACCTCATGGTAAAAATATATGATATGATCAAACCATCCAATAAATAAACTTTTTTATACTACCTTAGGATGGTTTTTGCGATGTTGAAGATGCTGGAATGTGTAGAGGTTGGAGATGAAGTGATCACATCTTATTGTGGATTCAGCCTACACAAGGAAAATTGATAGTGGATTAAAATATTTTGGAATCAATTGAAGATATTTAATGTAGCAGATGAAGGGAAATTTTACGAGGATTACAATATCATCGAATATTCTAGTAGACCAAAAGATCAAGCTAATACATGTCTTAAACTAGGTGAACATGTTGTTTATTATGACGAGAAACATGCAGTGAATGAGCTACCAAGAGAAGATGGGCGTCACAACCTGTCCTAGTGGGGCCTGAACCGCAACTCCCCAAGCCCGCAACCAATAGGCCAGGGGCTGGTGACTAGGATCGAGTAGAAATATCACTAACATGGGAGGCATTGCCTATAACTTATACACACACACACACATCTCTAGGCCCAAAGAGATGAAAAGTAAAAACTAATAAAAAAGGAAATGCATGCATACACTGAAAACCCAACCAACAGAGTACAACAGGAAAGTAAAGTATAGTAAGTGTAAAACCCTGGACCAAAAGTACAAGCCCACCAAAATAATGTCTGTAACAATGTTAAAACTATAAGGAATTGTAATGGAACTGCAATATGTAGCCGTAGGAACACACCTCGGCCTGTTTGATCTCACTAAGCATCATTTGGTCCTGGTCTGCCTAGAATCTTATCAAAGGCTTGCTCATCTACACAAGACACGACACATGCGGGCAAAACCCATGCAGGGATGAGTACAAAAATACCTAGTAGGACACCACAAAACCACAAAGGAAATACAATAAGGGAAAATGCCACAAAAGAAAGATACAGTCATCTCCACACAATATATGTCTACAGAACATATAACAAGAATATCTAGATATACTCATACACGATCGACTATCGCGATACCACAATTAGGATCCAGCTCGAAGATTCCACTAAGCACGTAACAAGGAGAACACTATCCTAGGTATGAAGAGAGAGATACGACGTACTTTTTCTGGGAGAACACACTCCACAAGTACTCAGGAACATGATACATAGATGAGGATCATAACCAATAGCCTTGGGTGATTCCAACAACTCAGTCTGATCTAATCTACTAAGCAGAGGATTGGCGCCTGGGTAAAGTTGGTCACGTCGATACTAAGAACTCAACCAAGGGTACCGTGATGGAATAGAGGATCCGGCTCCAGGTCTCATAGAGGGAATTCCAACAACTCTATTCAGGAAGTCCTGCTGAAGGGATCATACTATTTTATGTAGGAAATGATACCAGAAACCTTCAAGAGAAAGATCAAGGGAACGATCCCTAAGGAAATTAGTCCAAGTCACAGAAGACAACTAGCTCAACCCATGTAAAATAGGATACACGGCGTGTAGTATGGTTACATGTCATCTTCCTTGACCCCAGTTAATACCCCTGTAACGGCCCATGTCATCTGTCCAAGTTGTGTAAAACTCAACTATACGGCGTGTAGAAGGATCACACGCTGTGTTCCTTGAAATTGGGTACTTCCCATGTAAATGGTCCGTGTTTGTAAATGAATTCATGTATGAAAGAATATACACGGACTGTAAGTCAAAGCACACATCGTGTCTAATAAACTAGGAAACACCTGTGTACCGTGGCTGTATGCCCGTACACAGTGTCCACCCATGTTTCCTTCCTGTGTACCAGTACATAGGATATCCCGTGTATCTTGCCAGGTCTGGTTGGGGAAGGGTGTACATGCCATGTCCTTGGACGTGTACCCAACTCGTGTCCGTGCACTCCTGGAATACACACCAGGTGGCCCGCCGACGAACACACGCCGTGTAGCCCATACTACACGTTGTGTATTCGGGAAATTTCTAGAAGCATCATCTTCTTCCTCCGGCCTCGACCAATTATCTGGATCGCATTTCTCTAGTCCATTCGCCGCTAAACTCAAGGCGATGGATCATTTCATCATCTTAACACTGAATCCAGGTGTTTCAGACCACTAATCGGCTCGAAGAACAACATATGATCTTCTAACAGAAAATGACCAAAAAATAATATCTCTCGATCCGCTCCGAATTGTCCACCGAAATTGTCGTCTCATCTCCGGAGCATCCACTCAAGGTTGGATCTACAATCTCGGATCATTGCGCCAACAAACGAATGCACAACGATCGATTCCCTCCATGAACACGTAGAATTCACACGAAGAACACGTAGAAACCAGGGAAGAAAACAACAAAAAACGAGAGGGACAAACCTCGATTGATGTTCGTGTCGATCTGGGTTCGTCACTGTTAGAAGGTTGAACGAAACAAAAATTTCTCCAAGAATCAAATCCCTAAAATCCACATAATAGACCATCCCGAACATATTATTGATCCTCATGCTAATATATTCGTGGATTAGTCTGATTTCATCATAGGAATCATGAACGGGGAAGGAAACCAAAACAAAACATCCTACTTGGATCAACGACATTGGTTGGCGAAGATCCGGTCGCATCGTCATCGTCGCCGGCGAAATTCATCAAGAACAACGTCGCCGCGTTGGGGATTTCCTCCAGAGATTTTCCCAGAGCCTCTAAGGGTTTTAGGGTTATAAGGTCTATCACCCTGGACGCCTGCGTAAAACTCTATTTAAAATATATAAGAGATATTTTCTGTAACAAGATTTAATAACATATATTAATAAAATAGTTTATTACTGTTACGTCCAAAATCCATATTTCACCACCGACCTGCGTCAGCCGATGTTAGGCCTCGCATAAGGTAAAATCGTTGTTCTGAACGCAATGGTTCCATCTTATTTTTGATCCGAGCAACCGTTCAGGAGTTATTCCACTTTTTCAGGAAAACCACACGAGTGCGTAATTTAATTATTTAATTAAATTCAAACAGTTGTTCGTGGCTCACAGGGCCTCGGAATTGAACGGCGTCTCAAAGCCTGATCTAAAAATAATTCCCACATAATATTTAAATAACAGATGGAAAAAATCTGGGATGTTACATCACACCCACCTTAGGGATTTTACGTCCCCAAAAAGCCAAAACATAGGATACTCAAATAGATGCGGGTAATCCTCACGAATCTGAGCCTCTCACTCCCATGTGCTCTCATGGATATTCATGTGATGCAACATGACACACACAAAGGGAATAGATTGCTAATACAAGATCTTCTCTAGCTGATCCTCGATCTCCACTGGGTACTCTACAAAGGTCGCCCCATCATTGATGTCCAGCTCTCCCCAGTTGATAACATGCGATGGAACATTCACATACCTCCGTAGCTACCACCCATGGAAAATTTTGTGTACCCGGTCTATCTGAGGAGGTATATCCATGCAGTATGCCACCTCACCAACTCTACTCAGAATCTGAAAAGGGTTGATGAACCTTGTAGATATCTTGCCGCCTCGGCCAAATCTCTGCAATCCCCGTCAAGGTGAGACCTGAAGGAACACATGGTATCCCTCTTCGAACTCAAAGGGCCTTCGTCTCCTATTGGAGAAAGACATATGCTGACTCTGTACAGTCTTCATCTACTCCTGGATGACCTACACATTCTCCGTAGTAGCTCGCACCATCTCTGGGCCCATGAGTGCTGGCTCTCCTTGGTCAGTCCAGCAATGTGGGGACTTGAAATGTCGCCTGTACAAAGCCTTGAATGGTGACATACCAAGAGTGGAATGATAAATATTATTATAATAAAATTCCACCAGTGGTATGTGATCCTCCCAACTATGACCAAAGTCAAGTATGCAAGCTCGTAGCATATCCTCTAGAACCTGGATGGTCCGCTCTGTCTGACCATCAGTCTGAAGATGAAATATTATGCTCAAGCGTAACTGAGTCCCAAAATCTTCATGAAATCCCTTCCACAACCTTGACGTGAAACGAGCATCACGATATGAGATGAACGTGGATGGAACACCATGAAGTCGAACTATCTACTACACGTAGAGGGGTCCCATGCTCTCTACCGAACTCTACTCCCGTATGTCTAGGAAGTGGGACGACTTGGTGAGTCGATCAATGATCACACAAATGGTATCGTTTCCCTTGTACATACATGGTAAACCCATCACTAAGTCCATGGATATCCCGTACCACTTCCATTGCGTCACCTCAAGGGGCTGTGTCAATCCTGCTGGCACCTGGTGCTCAGCCTTTACTTGTTCACAAGTAATGCACCAAGAAACGAACGCTGCCACACCCTTCTTCATTCCCGACCACCAGAACTAAAATCAGTGGTCCCGGTACATCATTGCCACGTCTGGATGGACTACCAAAAGAGATGTATAGAACTCCCTCAGAACCTCCTCCCACAACGTCACTGGTACTAATGTGTGCCCTCTGAAAAGAATAACATGCTCCCCACCTTTTGAATATCCATCAGCAGCATCGCCTACAGATATATTAGCAAGTAGAGTCTCATAGCTAGAATCCATGTGCTATGATTCCCTGACTCACTGTTAGATTGGAGTGGTAACAACCATCGACTGAAGGTAAGCTCCCTAATCTCTATCCATGAAGGATAACTGTAAAGAGGCCAACTATCTCGTCGCCTCATCCACAAACTGCGAACTCGATTTCCAGCAGAGAGAATCTGCTACAATAATTCCCTTCCCAAGAGTATAAACGATATCAAAGTCATAATCTTGTAGGAACTCAAGCCACCGTCTTAGTCTTAGATTCGGATCCTTCCGTGAAAAGATATATCTGATAATCTTGTGATCAAAGTAGATGATAAACCTCTCTCCCATCAGGTAGTGTTTCCACATCTTCAACATGAAGTCTACCGCTGCCAACTCAAGATCATGGGTTGTATAGTTCTCCTCCTGTGGCCTCAACAGACGTGATCCATAAGAAACCACTACATCCCTCTGCATTAGGAAACAACCAATCTCGGTTCCTGATGCGTCGCAGAACACTACGTACTCGACACCCTCCTCCGGTAATCTCAATATCGGGCCGCTCATCAGACATTGTATCAACTGATGAAAAGCCTACTAGAATCTCTCGGTCCATACGAAAGGTTACCCCTTTCGGGTAAAAGCTGTCATGAGTGCTGAAATCCTGGAAAAATCGAGAATGAATCTTCGATAGTAGCCTACCAACCCTATGAACCTCCGTACCTCTGTCACGTTCCGGGGTGGATCCCATGCTAACACTGCCTCTACCATGGCTGGGTCCACTGCTACACCATCTGCTGAGATAACGTGTCCCTAAAAGTGGACCTCCAGTATTCAGAACTAACACATCAAGAGTTTACCGTACAACTGGTGCTCTCGTAGTGTGTACAGAACCATCCTTACGTGTCTCACGTGCTCCTCCTTTAAATTAGAGTACACAAGGATATCATCGATGAAGTCCACCATGAACCGATCTAGATAGGGCTGAAAGATCCGGTTCATGAGTCCCATAAACACTTTCGGGGAGTTCGTCACTCCAAAGGGCATCACTAAGTACTCATAGGGACCGTAGCGACATCTGAAAGATGTCTCTGATATATCCTCATCCTGTACTCGCAACTGGTGATAGCCTGATCATAGATCAACCTTCGAGAACCATCATGCCCCAATTAAGTGGTCAAAGAGGTCATCGATTCTTGGTAGTGGATACTGGTTCTTCACGGTCACCTAATTTATGCGCCGGTAATCCACACACAGCCTCAAACATACGTCTGCCTTTTTGGAAAACAACATTGGTGACACCCAGGGTGAAACACCGGGTATCACAAAGCCCTTTCCCTGCAAGTCTTACAACTGCACCCTCATCTCACAAAGCTCTGCATGAGCCATCAAATATGCTGATGATGATATCAGTGTCATCTCAGGTTGAAACACAATGCAGAAATCTATCTCCTGATGAGGAGGTAGTCCAGGGACATCCTACGGAAAGACGTCCTCATACTCAGCCACTATTGGTGGAAACTAAAAACTCATAACATCTGCTGCACCAAGGGCTAGGCTAGCCAACTGATGTGAAATCGGTTGTGCCTTCCTATGCTTGAGTCTATCCTGCGCTGCCTGGGTCTCTTTTTCACTGACGAAGGAGAACCTCATTCCATCACTACGGACACACTGCACCCTTTGCCTAAAATAGTCAGTCTGGGCATGAACTGTGGATAGCCAATCCATACCAAGAATGAAATTGTAAGGCCTCGACCCCACCACCAAGAGGTTCTAACTGAAACTCTCGACTTCAAGTGTCAAGTCACACTGTCTGTAAAGATGTGTGATCTCTGAATCTTTTCCGGCCGGTGTTTCCTAGAGTAAGGGTTGAGTCAACGGCTCAACTGGAATCTCAAGGTCTCGAACAAGATAAGAATCCATAAATGAATGACTAGAACCTTTTTATATTAGTACGACAACCAAAGTAGAAAAAAAACAAATTTTACCTATAATCATTCCGAGAGTACCTGGGTCATAAGCCTCTGCTGCCTGTAGTTGTCCATGCCTCTGTTGACCATCTCCCTGAGCCTGGGGTGGACCTCCTGGGGGTGGTGGTGGTAGAAGGTCAAAATGTCGTCAACCTCCAGCTGCGCTCCCAGATCCTCTACCACATCCTCCACCCCACGGATCTATCTTACCCACACGTTTCTTCTGCCTCAGTGGTCCATCCACTGCTCCCATGTCAGTAGTACGGCGGGTCGGACAATCTCGATTGAGATGTCCCCTTCCGTCACATGATTAGCATCACCACTCTCGATGCTGGATGTATGTGCCCTATGTACCCTGTATGGATGATCCCCTATCCCGGGACCACCTCTGAAAACGTCTCCCATGCCTAGGTCCCTGACGTCGGCTCCCTACCGCCAAGGTCTCTGCTCCAGCTCGCTGACTGCTGACAACTGTTGGTTGTCTTTGCTCTTTCAGGAAGCTCTCGACCACCAAATCCCGTTCGAGGACCCCAACATAAGTAGGAATTCTCATAGGGATGATGCTAGTTTAGATGTCTCTACACAAGCCCCACTCAAAAGTCCGAGCTCTGATGTACTGATCCCTGACCATATCCATCAAGTACAGTGAGAGGTCGGTAAACCTCAATGAATAGTCATCCACCGTCATGGTTCCCTAATAGAGCTGAATAATCTCATGTATACGTACTGATCTCAGGTTAACTGTTGAAAACTCTTCTCTGAAGAGATGCTCAAACTCTGACGATGCACGAGTCGCCTCGTCGTGGGTCTGGATAACCAAACACCACCATCGCCCTGTCGAGCCCTACAGAAGGCTCGCTGCCAGGATCACCATCTAGTCTGCTAGTGTCCTGACCAAATGGAAGACTCTGGCCACTGCCTCAAGCCAGTCCTTTGTTACCTGAGGGTCAGGCTCGCCTCGAAACCTGAGGGGTCTCTGTCTCTGAAACTCATGGAGTGCGCTCAGCCTGCGCTCCTCCTCTACTGGTATAGGAGGCACTAAATACTGGTCCATAGGAGGTGGGATAGCTAGCACACCACTCAAAGGTAAAACTGGGGGATCTGGTCCCTGAATCGAAGCTTCATCACTAAGGGGGTCATCCACGTGAACAAGCTGCTGGATCCTAGCGGGTGTGTGTTGCGGAAGCATCCTGTAACAAAACAACGTGTTCACAGTCTGTGAGTATATCTGTAGAGATAACTCAAGAAGGACATGGAAACCACAACCCATTCCTATAGGATGCATGTACCATTTTCCCCCCTTCAACTAGTGATCTCATGTTTTGAGTCGAAAATCAAGTTATCAGAGTCTTGGTGTATGGATACGACGGCCGAACACACCAACCCTGGGGTCCCTGGCCTGAAAGTCGAACTCGATGCACTTAGCACTGTTTCCCCAACTCACAGTCTATCCGTCCTAAGGTAGAACCGACCACCTCTGACACCACTCTGTCATGACCCGTCCCAGTGGGGCCCGAACCGTAACTCCCCAAGCCCGCCTCCAATAGTCCAGGGGCTGGTGACTAGAACTGAGTAGGCATATCAATAATATGGGAGGCATTGCCTATAGCATGTACACACGAACACACATTTATAGTCCCACAAAGCTGAAAAGTAAAAACTATTAAAAATGGAAATGAATGCATACACTAAAAACCCAACCAACAGAGTACGACAGGAAAGTAAAGTACAGTAAGTGTAAAACCCTGGGCCAAAAGTACAGGCCCAGCAAAAGAAAGTCTATAACAAAGTCCTACCTGTAATGAAATGTACTTGAACTGCAATACATAGTCGTAGGAACACACCTTGGCCTATCTGATCTCACTAAGCATCATCTGGTCCTGGTCCACCTATAATCCTATCAAAGGCTCACTTGTCTGCACAAGACACGACATGTGCGGGAAAGCCCATGCAGGGGTGAGTATAACGATACCCAGTAGGACACCCCAAAACCACAAAGTAAATACAACAAGGGAAAATTCCACAAAGGAAAGATACAATCAACTCTATACAGTATATGTCTACGGAATATATAACAAGATTATCCATATATACTCATACACGATCTACTATCGCAATACCACGACTAGGATCCAGCTCGAAAATTCCACTAAGCACGTAACAAGGAGAACACACTCCTGGGTCTGAATTGAGAGATACGAAGTACTCGTTCCGGGAGAAAACACTCCAAAAGTACTCGAGAACATGATGCTCAGATGAGGATCACAACCAATAGCCATGGTGTGATTCCAATAACTCAGTATGAACTAATCCACTGAGCAGAGGATTGGTGCCCAGGTAAAGTTGGTGATGTCGATACCAAGAACATTACCTAGGGTACTAGGAAGGAATAGAGGATCTGGCTCCAAGTCTCATAGAGGGGATTCCAACAACTCTATTCAGGATGTCCTGTTGAAGGGATCATACTCCTATATGTAGGAAATGATACCAAAAACCTTTAGGAGAAAGATCAAGGGATTGACCCTTAAGGAAACTAGTCCAAGTAACATAAGACAACTGGCTCAATCCATGTAAAAGCGTTTACACGACATGTCGAATGGTGACACGCCATGTTCCTTGACCCTGAGTACTTCCCGTGTAATGGCCCGTGTCATTTGTCCATGTTGGGTATAACTCAACTACACAACGTGTAGAAGGACCACACGTCGTGTTCCTTGACTCCGGGTACTGCCAGTGTAAACAAACCGTGTCTGGAATCAATGTCTTGTAGGAAATCATATACACGGTGTGAAAGTCAAATCAAACACTGTGTCCTATCAACTAGGAAACACCCATGTACCATTTTTGTATGCCCACAAATGGTGTTCGCCCGTGTTTTCTGCCCGTTTAACTATACACGGGGTATCCCGTGTATCTTTTCGGGTCTTGTCGGGGAAGGGTATACACGCCGTGTCCTTGTCCATGTACCCAAATCGTGTCTGTGTACTCTTGGAGTACACGCTAGGTGGACCGCCGATGAACACACACCGTGTAGCCCATACTACACGCCGTGTAGTCAGTAAATTTCCAGAAGCATCGTTTTCCTCCTCGCGCCTCGGCAGATTTACCGGATCGTGTTTCTCTATTCCGTTTTCCGCGAAACTCATGGTGAGGGTTCGTTTCATCATCATAACACTGAATCCGGGTGTTTCGGACCTACAATCAGCTCGACGAACAACATATTATCTTTTGACGAAAAAAGCCAAAAAATTCATATCTCTTGATCCGATCTGAATCATCCGCTGAAATTTACATCGTAGCTCCGAACCATCATCACGAGGATGGATCTACAATCTCGGATCGTTATGCCAAAAAACGAATGTGCAACGATCGATTCCCTCCAAGAATGCGTAGAACGCACATGAAGAACGCATAGAAACTAGGGAAGAAAAGCCCAAAAAATGAGAGGGAGGAACCTCGATCGATCTTCGTGTCGATCTGGGTTCATCAACGTTAGAAGTTTGAATGAAACAAAAATTTCTCCAAGAATCAAATCCCCACAATCCCCAAAAAAGCCCATCCCGCAAATATGATCGATCTGCGGGCTAATATTTTCATGGATTAGTCCGCGTTCGTCGTAGGAATCAAGAACGGGAAAGAAAACCAAAACCAAACATCCTACCTTGATCCGCGGTGTTGGTTAGCGAAGATCTGGTCGCTGCGTCGTCATCGCCAGAGAAATTCATGAAGAACGTCATCGCCGCGTTGGGGATTTCTTCCAGAGATTTTCCCAGAGAATCGAAGGGTTTCAGGGTTATGAGGTCCGTCACCCTGGACCCATGTGAAAAACTATATATAAAAAAGATAAGAGATATTTTCCACAACAAGAATTAATAAAATATCTTAATTAAATATTTTATTATTGTTATGTCTAAAATCCAGATTTCACCATCGACCTGCGCCAGCCGATGTTAGGCCTCACTTAAGGTAACATCGCGATTCTGAATGCAATGGTGCCCTTAGATTTCTAATCCGATCACCCGTTCAAGAGCTATTCCACTTTTTCTGGAAAACCACATGCGCACGTAATTTAATTATTTAATTAAATTCAAACACTTGTTCCGGGCTCACCGGGCCTCAGAATTGTACGCCATCTCAAAGCCTAGTCTCGAAATAATTCCCACATAATATATTAAGACCACATGGATAAAATATGAGACGTTGAAAGGGGTGTCCAATAGATGATAATAGTTATGAAAATAAAGATAAAATTCTTAAAGATATGTTATATATACATTATAGACCACTTTTGTATTTACCCTCTCGAGATACATTATTGGGTGATGAAGAAGAGAAAAAGACATAGGTCTCTAGAGTTTAGGGAAATCAATGTATGTATAATAATGAGTATGATTTGGAGGAGGAGAAATAGGTGGATGATGAAGAGAATAATGGTCTGAATGTTAGAGACTTATTAAAAGCTAAACAAGATGTAGCCAGTTCCAGAGAATAATTTGTTCATGGATTAGTTGTAGAGGCTGATGGACAGGGTGATGTAGATCCTTTTGGAAATGATGCTAATAGAGATGTTGATGGAAATTATGGACATGAATAAATTCTTGACCATCCTACTGAGTAATATCATGTAATAATTTTGGATATAAAAACGTTATGGCCAAAACCCAAGAGGAAGAGGCTGAGTATCACATTTCACCAATTACATTGATTGAGGAATAGACTGAAATAACTAGAGTGGATGGAGTTCACGTCGAACCACAAGTCCATTTGGTACCAGTTAATAGAAAATCTATTTTGGATATAAGAATTTATGAAAAATAAGTTGTAATAGAGATTGTACATGAGCCTTAGGGATGAAGAGTCAGGACTGATACAGTGGAGCCTAGAGACTTGACCTATACTCGTGAGTGGAATATCAATCTAGGGATCATTTTTTTGGTCAGGACTATGATTTTGATGAGGATATGGTAGCTCCTCCTCCTCACGCTCCACAGGGACAAGATGAAGCAGAACTAGTTTCTCCTGTTTCAATAGTTTTACCTGCTGTTGAGCCTATTGTCAAAACAGTGATTAGTGACTATGTCCCCAAGGCAGATTTAGAACAATTAAAGGATGAGATATGTGATTCGGTGAGAGACACTATTGGAATCAAAGCATCTCTATCTATGAGTATTTCAAAACATGATTCTGTATTGATTTCAAGAATATCCATTAAAATGATTTAGCCTAACCTAATTACCACTGTTGACACCATCATTAGACACAATACACTATTGATAGAAGAAGTAAAGAGGATTATTAATGGGTTGGAATCTTGAACCATTAATTTCTAGACCACACCTGGTGGTGTCAGGGATGTTCTTATGAATATTTTCACACATCTACGAAGTGTAGATTTGAATAAATTAAAGATTAACTTGAGAAGATGATCTCTTGTACATCCAGTTCTAAAGGCACCAAACCTGCATCCAATTTGGAGTCCCTTAGGACTATGATAAGGGAAGAGATAAAGGTTATTCACAGGATTCTAACTTGGATACTCATTCCAAGCATCACAGAAACACTGACCTTATTTATAATGTTTTAGACAGTGTACAATTGAATCCATTGTAGTTCAAAAGGAAATCAAAGAAAAGGTGTATACGTATTTCTCATAAATCTATATTATGTACAATATAACTAACACTTTAATTATTTTGATAAAAATATCATGATCCCTCCAATGAAAGAAGTCTAGAAGATTCAAGTGATAAAGTTTAAGACTTTTACTCTTACATTGGAAAAACTCTTGGAGAACAAAAAAGATTTTGGGAAGGAAATGAGATATAGTTGTGAAATCATCACTGATTTCATAAATCATTTAAATCCCTTCCTGCATGCCCATGATGAACCAATTGTGGTCACATATGTTTCTTAAATTGGGACAAGTTCTCTGCATCCTACACCAATGAAAATATCCCAAGCATTATCTCAGATCTGGTCAGTGATCTAGGAAGAACCTCAATGTTATCTACTGTCAGAAAAAAAACCAAGACTTGTAGCGAATTTTCATACATGTGTTGCCTTTCATAGTGTTTTCATTTGACCAATCCCACCTACAGTCACAACAACATATTCCCCACCTCCATTTGGACCTTTATCCCAAGGGATAGTACATAAAAATCCAAATCAATAGATAGGATTGTTTATTTAATATGGATTTATAATTTTTACTTTTCTTTTGATGATTGTAGTTTTTGAAACTTAATGAATATCCATTTTTTTCTTCACTCTATTTATTATTTTATTTATTTTATTTTTATTTATTATTTTTTCCTTTTTTATAATACCAAAAGGGAGAAAATTCTATTGATGTAATTAATATAATTTTAAATTATATGAAATCGATGAATGGGATGGCATCAAATCATAATCTAAGAAGGAGTAATTCTAGTATAGAAAAAATAGAATGTACATATGATGAAATCCTTAGTGATTTTGAGAATTCACATTAACTACTACTATGGTAAGTAAAGTAATTTTTATTATCTAATATTTTTTAGAACACAATAAAGCCATGATTTGCGATTTTCAAAAAGGGTGGCATTATTGGACCCTTTGAAAATTATTGTTTTCATATTCACAAATCAAGAAAATTTATAAAATCTATTAATTCACATTTTCTGTTTAATGTAATCTATATAACAAAATAAACTATGTAACAAATTATAATACATTTTAACAAGTCAATAAATTATGGATGATTATGTTTTAATATGTTTACAAGTGTATATTTACATGAATTGATGAATTTTACTTAATCTGGAATTGTTCTTTATAAGACAGACACTTCATAAGTCTTTCAGAGTCTATAATACCGACAATTAAAAGGATTCACCAATGGGTGACTCACTAATGAGGAATCACCGATCATAGAATTCACCAATCTAGGAATTCACTAATCGATGAAGACATTGATGTCAGACACCCAGATATAACAAAAGGCACACTGATGAACGAGTCACCGATGGCTAACACACCAATGAACTAGTCACAGATGGGAGACACGCTGATGAATGTGTCACTGATGGGCAATGCACCAATGAATGAGTCACTGATGGGCCACACTGAAGAATGATTCAACAATGTGCGACACAACGATAGTTCAAAATGAGTCACTGATGATGACTCAATGATGCCCAGATATACCGATAGCATAAATGTGACTCACTGATGCCCAGAGTCACTAATACTGATAAAGAGGACCGACCAATATAGTGATTCACTGATTCTAATAGACCGATAATGACAGAACAAATCAAATGAATCACCAATACTCATGACTCACCAGTAGTCATAAAAATTATTTTTAATTTATTAAAACAAATTTATATGTAATTTTAATATTTAGTCAAATTAATTACTGTCACATTATTTAATGTTTTTATAGTACATTTAGTAGATAGAATGAGGTACATTCATGGGGTAGAACATCGGGTCTTCTAGACCTCGATGTATAAATGAATTATATGTTGGATCATTCGACGCAGAATAAAAAGTATCGTGAAAAGAATAACAACAACTTCATAAAACTCTCGAGCTTACTACCAAATCCCAAGAAAAATTAGTAAGAACATAAGTGGAGATCAATGAGACATGAAAAACCTAATAAGAAACAAAAAACAACTTTTAAACAAAGGAGATGAGCATTTCACACTTTTGGAAGCAGAAAAACATTGACTGTGAAACTCAATTTTGGAGCCATCCTCTAAAAGAGGTCTCAAATTCCATTTATACTACTTCAATTGAATCTAGAGCTTCACTGCATAACACTATGTGAATTATAAATCTTATTCTGAATACCTAGCTCTGTTGTGTTCTTTTTTTGCATTTTGGCTAGTGTGTGTATCTATTTGTCACATGCCCACTGTGTCCAGTGCATAAGTGGAGGATACATGATATTCTCAAACTCACTCTCTATTTATTCTTTTTTTATCCAACATAGAATAGTCGAAGAGGTCATGTATGACCTGTTTGTTGTTTTTTTAGGAATAAATGTGGTAGAGTATAATTGTGACTAGGATACCTTGTGTGTTATTGTGAACCCTGATCCAGGGTGTAGATCAATTTTTTTATTAAATTAAATATGTTGGTGGTAAGTGATAACCAAGTGGATATGACTAACTCTCATCTTGAGACTAAATATCTTATTTATATCTTTTATTACTTTACCTTTTAGTTTTACTCTCAGTTTATTACTTTTTCAGAAAACGAAATTGAACTTCGATAGTTAGTTTATAATGTGTTTATAATTGATTTTAACAAGTAGATTAGTTTCAAAAGTAATATGAAACTCTATATTATTATATATGAGAAATAATAAATCATTTGAGAAATTAATTTAACATTTAGGATTTTTCTAAATTCACTACAAACATACTTATATTTTTTTTAATTAGGGGAAATTTTTAATGTGCCAATTTTTAAGATAAATTTTTTAAGATACTCAATTCATCCCCCTCTTGAGTATTATACCCCGACACACACCCTCTATGGAAAAGGCTAGCAAAAATTTAGTACATGGTTTGGTAAACTGTGTGTCCAAACCCTTTTCTTCATAATTTGTAACATTTTACCCTTTTATCCCACATGATTTATGAGTTATCACTATATTTTTTGTCTCATTTTCACTTCTAGAAACACTAGTGACAATCCACATTGTTCAAATATTCTCAATGGTCAATCTCCTTCATAAAAATGTTTTTTTGGAGTTTTGTTGGGTGTGGATCAAAGCTCTAGGTAGTTCTAATTCTCCCCTTTCTTCTCCTATCGAGATTATTATTTTTTTGTTCCATTCATATTCTATTAAAATCCTATAAATACCATTTTCCCAATTGATTAGATAATCGAGATTCAATGGGTTCATTAATTCATATATATGGATATTCTTATGAAATCTCTCATCTATGGTTTCGAGTTAGGTGGTATACAAGTTACCCCCCCCATAGTCATGAAGTAGATTTGTGCATGTGTAGTTTTTTTCCCCTTTGTTTTCCATTTTACTCATTTGATAGAATTTTTTAAAGTGTTTTTCTAAATGATGAATTGAACCACTCATGATCCGTGTGGGATTAATGTATTATGATTAGACAAGATTAAGTCCACCCATGGGGTGCTCTAACAATTTTGTTCATAGAAAAATTTAATGATAAGCATATATTTGAATTTTGAAAATGTTGATACCATAAAAAACATATTGATATGTTATATTGAAATTTTTTTTATTATTTATATAAGTTTATATACTTAGATAATGGAATAAGGAATCATTTGAAATAGCATGAAAATTAAAAAATGGAATAAAGTGAATGATCCAGGTTTCTTCGGTGATTGTTATTGAAAATAATAAATTGGTTAAATAAAGTTGATTGATAAATGTTATATATGGGATAATGTTTGATATTTATTGATTTTGTTAATGGGTTAAGGTATAAGAATGTTAAATTGGAGAAATATACTATGTAATGAAAATGGAAAATGTGTATATTGGTTTAGGGATATAGATGAGTTATGTATTAAATGAAATGTGAAATGTGAATGTTATATTATTTATTATGTATGTTTTTTTTGTATTGTATATTTGGAAAATTGTTAAGAATAATGTTCACATGAATTGGTTGTTTTGGGGAATTTGACTTCAGGATATATGCCTAGAGGTCAGGTATGAATATGGCTCCAAAGCCCAACTCTATAACGCATGGGTTATAGAAGGGGACTAAGGCTCTATACTCATAACTAATAAATATTATAATACAAGATTTATTGGGGCTCAATTATAATTGTGTTTTATTTTATTATGAAATTGTTATCCCTAGTTATATAGTGAACTATAATGATTCCCTTATTCATAGTAATTGGCTGAGTTAGGACATCGTGTAAATAATGTAAATGCCTACTAAACTATAGATTTTGACTGGATTTTTTGTAGACATCATTTGTTGTGTCATAAAAAGTTTTACTCACACAATACATGGGATACCACTTGGTACCATAGTAGATGTCATGGTTGCAGGTCATGAAAAGGGATAAGGAACTATGTTAGGGAGTTATTTTTTTCAAGGGATGTTCATGGATGAGCATCCAAACATGGAGTTAGGACTCACATTGGGGATCAATATTCTTTTTTTCCTTCTCCTTTTTCACATTTATATTGACATTGAATATATTTTTTTAGTTTTTACCATATTTGTAAAATGATTAGAAATGATTGTTTTTGGTTTATTTTTTATTATACCCATTACATCATATGTCATCTATTTTGTCTTACTCAGGTAAATAGGATGTAGTATCCCTATGTGATTCATTATACCCTAACTAATATATAGAATAATTTGTTATACATCATTGAATTATTTCGGTCATGTTTCTACCTATATCGATGCAACGATATAGTGGTTTATTGGACAAGGTTGTTATACTAATTAGTAACTAGTTCTTTAACTCGGTTTACTTTTTATGGGTTATAAAAAAAATTCATCGAATATGTTATTATATGATTATGTGTTAATTGATATATAAAATGTTATATACTACATTTCATATTATTGGTTTGTATTTTTATTTGTTTTACAGAATGTCTCCATTGATTAGCTATCAATTTAAGTATATGATATTTCTAATTGTTAATCATCAAAAAATCCGTTTATTGGTATATATGTTTATGATATGAACATTAATTCATTATTAGTGGACTACAATGACCTTTTTGTATGTTATATCATGAATTTACTTATGTTCATGATATTTATATTTCTATTTGATTTTTTCATTAATGGTGCTTATTATAGCTAATTTAACAAATTGGATTGTTTTTAGTATACAATATCCTCATTTTTGAGGATTCGTTTAATATATTTATGATGATGAAATATTATGATAAATATCTATATAATATAATGAATTTTACTCTTCCCAAGAATTTATGATGATAATACATGTTTTAATTTTATTTTTCTATCTTTATTTAATCAAGAGTTCTAAAGAAATTTTTTATGAAAAATCTTATTTATTTCCCTCTTCAGCTGAAAAATATTTTCGTTCCAAAACCATTCCATATAATGTGTTTCAACAAATGTTTTTATGAATCTAATAATTATTTGTGAAATTCACTTTTACACATTTTTATCTTTTTACGAAAAAATATTAAAGGAATATTCCAATCGTTTTCAAAATAATTTATGTTTGGATTTTTCTAATAATTATAAATAAATCATTATTTCAATATATATGACATGAGTAGAATTAACCCACCATCATGACCATTATTTTATTTTATTTATTTATTTAATACTTTTCCATGTTATTTCCAAATTATTGTATGTTTTAAAAAATTAAAATAGAAAGTATATTTTTCCCACGAAATGTTTAAGATGATTTTTATTGATCTTATTTTATACTTCTACAGATTTTTTTAATGAAAAATAATTTCAAAATATGTTATAAAATTTTATTTTAAAATTTTATTTTCAAAAAGAAATTATTTTATTTAAAAAAAGTAGGATCATTTAACGTTATATACATTTATTCATGTTACAATTATTTTACTTTAACTCCAATGGGAATATTTTGTAACAATACCATCCTCGTAATTTATATGAACGTGTTATTATATTTTAAATTATATTTTTATGGGCCATTTTTATTTTCCATGAGTTAATCAGGATTCAAATATATATTCTTGAGAAAATTTTCTTTTCCATGGGTAAATCAAGTATCAACAAAATATTAATGGACCTACTTTTTTTCAATAGGATAATTCTGATTTAATGTGATTTTTGTGGAACTAATTTCATTTACATAGGTCAATGATTTTTTAATGTGATTGATATGAAAGACGTTTCTTTTCTAGGGGTTATTCATGTTTTAATGGTATTATAACGGAATCCATTTCTTTTCCATAGTATAATCATGATCCAAATCGATTGTTATGGAACCTGTTTTGTTTACCTGGGTTAATTTTATTCCAAATAGAGTTTAATGGAACATGTTTCATTTTTTATGGTTTAATCATTTATCAAATATATTTTAAAGGAGCTCATTTATTTTATCATAGATATGTCTTATATCAAAGAGTTTTAATTATAACTCATTTATTTTCCATTGAATAATCATGTTATAAAATGAATAGTGATTATTTATATGATTTTTATGATATAATTCAAGATCCATGATATTTATTTATAGTTCAAGAACATTATAGATTATTTGGTGTGGGATGATTTTTCTTGGATATCCTGATACACTTTATATGATGTGTTCTCCCTGATAGAAGTCCAATACATTGTGAAATGATTATATAGTCTAAATAATTATATTATATGTATAAAATATGGAAATTGCAATTGTAATGATTCTATAAGGGTTTTATAATAATGATTTTTTGATGTACCAATAGGTTTTATATATACTTCTATGCGTTTGTAATGTTTCTTACGATAAATAATTATAACATAGAGCTCATCATTATTGATTCTGATGAATCCTTCCATTATTAAGTCCTTGTTTCATGATTTCATGTTAAATGATCAAAATATTAATGGGTCTGAATATTCTAATGTTATAATAATGCACATTTATTTTTTCATAATACTCTAATTTTTTTCATACGCTCACTGATCACATCCAATTGTTAAATATTTCATTTAAAATTACTTAGAAAATGACGTCAACTATTTTATGTTTTTTACCAAGGTTATAAGTATTTTAGTTTAATGAATTACATATCAACTGGTTTTATACATATAATAATGGATAAATTTTAAATAATAATATCTATGTTAAGTAGGAGAAACAATCCTTTTTAGATATAAAATATTTTCTATTAAGTGTAATACCCAATGCTCGGAAACACTAAACCTAAAACATCCTTAAAAACGTAAGGGATACTATATTTCCACATGATGAATTCTTTTTTGGAGAGAGAAAATTGGGTCACCTTGATCGTCATTAATGGTATAAATGTCATGTTTATGATTTGAGCACTAGACCATGTCATCCATGTTCAAGGATATTATATTCTCAATTTTAATATTCTATTATTTTTCAATCATTCATAATTTTTTATTTTATAAACTAGAAATGATTTCGTGGTTATGTCAAGATAATTATTTGATGACTATGAATTTTCTAAATAAATTTATTAGAATTAATAAATCCTCTAGAATTAACTTCCTCATAAATCCTCCTTCAATATATTGATCATTTTACTTTCAATTCTCCTTATGCTTATAGAATACCATGTCTTATCTAATTTGATACTCTGTGAGAATCTCAAGCCTATATAGATTATGCATCTATTTCTTCCATATTTCAGATACTTCCCCTTCGATCTCCATACTACTACATATTATTGAGTTATTGTAAATAAAATAATTCCATCAACTATGATTTTTACAATATTAAATTACCTTCATAGAATAATGTGATTTTTTTGAGTCATAATTCAAAGGATATTCTAGTTTTCAAATAGATTCACGTTATATAATTTTCGATTCACCGTCATAGGTCTATTAAAAGATCTATTTTAATTTTATATGATCATAATATCTAGAAGTAATAGTCCACAACTATGAAGTACTTCCCTATTACTTTCTAATTATCCATGTTTTTACCAATTATTATATATTAGCATTATTCAAAATTAATGAAAAATCTAAACACATATCTACTTTCATTGGTAAATCATCAACCAAATATGTAGCATTATTTATAAAAGTATATTATGAATCTAAAGTATGATTAAATTATTATTATATACTAAATACACCGATAAAACCTAAATACATCTTCCTCGTATAACAAGTATATCAATATTTAATCATCTGATTATTCTATACATTTGTTTTCATGACATATATAGTACATCCTTAAAAGATGTGACTACTAAGAACTATCTCTCCGATCATATTATCTTCATTTAGAAACCCCAAAACAACATTACAATCACATATATATCAAAATCATTCTCATAAAAAATTAGAAGTAAATGAATTATATCTAAAACACTTCAACAATTCTATTAGGTTTTTAATTAATGCGATGGTTGTTTTGATCCTAAATATGAATAAAAAGTTGTCATAACTAGATTGGTGTAAAATTACAGACATATAATTAATATATATGAGTATATGAGTTTTTATTGAAAAAATAAAATATATTAGGGACTTATTATTTTTATAGTGTGGTAGAGTAAATATTACCAATATACCATTGATTATTGAATGACAAAATGTATGTACTAAAATAGTAAATACTTGCTTTTTTACTACATTAATAATTGAGAATCTAGATATTCTGAATCCAATGGGGATGACTATTTAGAACAGATAAAAAAAATTAAGGCATAAATTATTACAAAATTAATAATGATTATTACAAATTTATAATAAAGATAAAGGTCTAATATACTATATCGGTTTATAGAAAAAGGATAGTAAAACCATGAACTCAATATCAATGTGATAAATTCTTAGAAGAGAAAAGTCTCTACTGATTTCCAATTTCATGGAATGGTATACACACTTGTGAATATTGTTATTTAAATAATGGAAATGTTATGTTTCGTGGCCCCCTATACATACTTATAAACCATTAGAAATTAGTGAGATGGATTATAATTCCTAATAGTTATATATATTGGATCCATTAAATTTTCAAGGTATTGTATTTTCAAAAAATTTAATGAGATACAGAACATGTATGAAGACAATGGTGTATACTAAAAATTTTCTAAACTCAAAGTGATTTATGATGTGGAAATAAGGTATCAATGGGATTATATATCCAATTATATATTTCAAAATGATAGGATAATAAATCAAATATCATCCTCATGTGATTAATATGATTTGGTATATTTTGAAATAAAAATTTCTAGTATTAAATATTGATTAAATTTTCATAAATATAATAATGTGTTAATTTATAGAAAATTTTTATAGTTTATTTATTTCTCTATGAATCAGTAATACAAACAAGAAACTCTAAATACATTTGGATTTAATTCTATAAGAAAATAATAACATGGGGAAGTCCATGTCTCTAGTGATTAAAGGTAATGAGGAAATGATAATTTTCATGTGTCAAATGTATTTATTAAATCTAGAGACAGTTATAAGACATTTTATAAGTAATTTTTTTATTTTTAGTGATTTTTTAAAAAGGTAATTGTCTACATTTCATGTGTCCTGAAAATATAATACAATAAGAACAATAATGGGGAGGAATAAGGAGATGTATTTATATTTGGTATGTTTTTCATTTACTGAAATGTTTCTATTTCTATATCAGTTTGTCAATAAAAATAATTTTTTAAAAATTTATTTTCAAATATAGGAACCATGTAGATTAAAAAAACTAAAATAGGTTTTGTAGATCTTCACGTTTCTAGGGGATATTAACTTACTGAATATTTTTAAGATATTTAAAAATTATTTTCCATATAGAATGATTATTTTAATGTATAATTTTTGTCATGTTCATAACATTTCCAGTAAAATAATTATTTTATCAATGTTAATCAGGAATGGTTTTTTCTTCTGTTTTATAAATAAAATATTTTCATTTATTAAATAAATATAAATGATGGAAAAACATGTTAAAATTATATATTATATAAAAATAATTTGGAAAATATTCAGTTGGTAATAAATAATGATTCAAAATCACAAGATTAATATTAGACCTAGTCTTTTCTTTTATCACTTTGTTTTGTAAAATAGAATCACTTGACGATTATATATAAAGAATGTTATTTAAATTTATTTGAGATTAATTACATGTATTTTGTGTGCATCATTATTATAAAAATGACCCAATACCCATGAATTGGTAAATGGGAAAGAGCTATATAGATTATTTATTCATCCATATATATATATTGACATTTATTATTTAATTGTGGAGGTGGATTCTAAAACATTAGTACTTTTACTAGTGAAAATGTTATAGATGGGCAAATCTAATTGATAAGTAATAAATTATATTCCTTTAAAAATTTAAATAATATAATAAAGAAATAGTTAATAATAATTTTCCAAAAAAATATAATAAATTATAATGTCATGGGGAAGAAGCAATTATCCCAGAATTCATTGATTATCTAAAAAACTGTGGAATAATATTTAGATGAACTTCTCCATATATTCCATAATTAAATTGTTTGTAGTAAATTATGAATCAAAAAATATTACACATGGTGATATCAATGAATAATTTTATGAATATCATATAACACTTATTTGGATTTTCATTATTATAAAATATATACACACTTAACTGGTTTCATACCAAGGTGGTATATAAGAACCCCCAAAAATATTGTGTTAGAAGAAACAATAACTATTATATATTTGGTTATCGGGATATGAAAAATATTTAATATATAATTTAAATGAAAACCTACATCACAGGGAAATAAATTAATCGTTATAAATTATCCTAATTAAAAAATGTATTAATAATATAATACCCCATTAAATTTTTAGTCGTGATATATGTTATATTTAATTAAGGGGTGGAAATATTTGAAGATGATATTGTCGGAAAACATTGAAAAATACAAAGATAAATATTCATAAATGATGAATCATGAACATAGACTGATATTACCTATTGAATATGTTATTATAGATTGAAAATTTTATTTTATGAAAAGGTAAAATATATTCTTTAAAATAAAAGGAGATGTTCTATTTGTAGTTGAGAAAAATATCATCACCCAAATTTAACGCCTCTTATGGTGTCCTTTGAAAAATTTATTCAATAATATTTTTTCATAATCATCTTAAATAAGGTATAATTTCATCCTTAATAACCCCCAACTAATTACTTGATAAAAAACAATCCCATCCAATAGTTATTAGCTCATCCTAGAAGCTTTAATATGGTAGTATCAATGTATTAATGTTATCATTTAATATTTATATCAACGATTAGGTATGTGGATTCAATATTAATATAAACATGTGTTATATCAAATGAATAGTGTAAGAAGAATAATTTTTTATATGTTGTGATAAATCCATTATAAAAATCCTATTTTGTTCCACAAGAGTGAAAATCATACCTGGACATAATACTGAAGAGTTATTAGTCATTAATAGAATCATAACCTATTAAAGATCAGTTGGTTCTATTGAAAATATGTGTCTCGTGAAATGGATTAACAAGGGGAGCTGTGATAACTATTAGGCAGATTTAGAATAAGTCTCTCACCGTGTTAATTGGGAATGGGGATGTTTTGAGTAGATATCAACTGAGTCATTATCATATTGTATTTGATCACATATTGAGGGTTATACAAATCTTGTAAGAAATATTTTATCTTACGGTGAGGTGTTCAGATAAATGTTAAATACAAGGATAGTTATGTCATATTTCATACGGAAATTCATATTTGAATTTAGAGATTAATTAAATTTTTATTTATTAATAACATTCTAACAGATGTGTTCAAATGGATATGGTGATGGAATAGATAAAATTGAAAGAAAGGATGTTGATGAATAATATACCACAGAGTGAAGGATATCTCTCACACCATGTTAAGATAATGTTAAAAAAATTAATCTTATATATAAGATCAGTACATCATAAATATATGTTGTGCCATTATTAATTTTTTTAAAATTACTTTAATATTATATAAGACACAATTTTTGGGTTAATTTTTTTTTACATTACTGATTTTCCATGAGAAGTTTAATGATAATGTATTGTTTATTGATGATATATTGTATTAGAACTTATTTAATAGTCCCATGAATTAAATTAAATATAATATTCTCATGTTACGATCTATATTTTTATGGGTCTCTTAGAGATTAATTATCAATAAAGTGTTTGAATGCAGTACATAGTAATGTTGTAGTGAGTTTGGAATCTATATTACACAGTTATTTAATCATGTGAAAATTCATTAGGTAGTAAGAATTTAGTTTTTCACGTATCCTCTATAAATTAGGAAATTTACAACATTACCCACTAATAGTGGTGTAGTAATTTGTAATCGGTGATATTAGATATTTGGGATCATCATTCTATATATTTCAAATATATACATAATTCCACCGGGATGGGGGTCATATGGTAAAGAATAGGTTTTTATAAATATTGTGACATAGCATATTTTAAAAAAAAATTTAAATTCATTAAAAATTATTTTAACTAGGTATTTATAACATGAATTTAAACATAATTTTATCATTTTTATGATCTAAATTTCAAAAATTGTCCATCTACATTTGTGATCAGTATCATATTTAGAGTATGAGAGAACCAACTTGTTGTTTTGGTTAATATTAACATAACCATAAGAATTTAAATAAGAATAGTAATATACCCCATATTAATAGAAAGTAACAATTTTATTTTATTTTCAAAATGACATAAGATAATTTGTTGTATATTAATTTTTCATGGTGTTAAAAAATAAGTTATAGATATAAAATCGTTATTTTTGAAAAAATATTTATTTTAATTGAATATTAAATTATAAATTTTTAGAAACTTAATTTCAAAAAAATGGAGTTCATTTTTGAATTATACACGTCCAAATATGTTTAGAGTTAATTTTATCGATTTTTCTAAAATACATGAGTTTTCGTGAATTGTAAAAATACAGTTTTGAGTTTTTGGTATGTTTAATGAAATAATAATGATATAGAAAATAATATAAAATTCTGTTTGAAATTTTTATAGTAAAATATTACATGAGGTGTCCTATATGGAAAATACCCTGGTCAAATACCCTGGGAAAGCACATGGTTTTGCAAAAACCACTAATAGGGTTTCCGTTGAAAATAACTCCCTCTGATTTACTATAAATACCCACTCATTACCTGATTTTATTTCTTTAAAAAATCAAAATCCCCGAAGATTTGGTATCTATACCTCCCTCTAACTCCTCCCAATGTGTTCTCAAGCCACAAAGGACCCAACCATCATGTTTAAGGAGATATTCTACAATGTTAGGAAATCAAACATCCTTATCTTTTTCAAGATTTCATTTTATGTTATTATATTCTATATCAATTGGATTATGTTGGGATATTTTATTCCATATACCCGTTACTCTACACATTATGTAATAATTGTGAGATACCCATTTTCTCTCATCAATATAATTTATGAAATTTTATGACACACGGTTATGCTACTGAATATTCATAAGGGATTTCCAATCTTTTATTTTTTTTCTTTTTTGTCGTTCCCTACATCCATTCTTCAAAAAGTTATGATAACTCCAGTACCATACATGTACCAGAATTTTGTTCTGATAATGTAATAATTCTTTATCTTCTCTCATTTCCCATTTTTTTATTCCAAAAAATAAAACATTGTCTGAGATTTTATAAATTACCTCATTCAAGGATGATGAGTTTTCAATTTCTTTTTCCATCTCAATAGCGGTCATGAATCCATTTTTATTTAAGAACTGGATTATTAATTATGTAATATATCTTATATAAGGTTATAAAATGGTTTTTACACATTTATTAATTTATAAAATAATATGAGTTCATTATGATTGAAGAATCTCTAGTATGACCTAAACAAATATAATTTTTTTTAACATATGAATCATCCTTTTGTCATAATTCAAATTGAAAAACCATATAATTTATTTTTATTGGAATATATAAATTATATTCCTTTAAAATTCTTGAGTTTCAATTCCAATCAACAAGAATACCCATCATGAACCGATCATGTAAATCATGTAAAGGACGCAAGCATTACAATTGAAGGAACTATATAATAAAACATTTAGGGTGAAATGATGCAATGAAATGATCATATAAAGTGTTATAAACATTAATATTATTCTATAATCTATTAATAACAATATATAACCATTATATAAGAGGTGTAAATTAGTTATATGTAATACAAACCCGATGTAATATAATTCATAACCCGATTTCCATTCTTTTGGTTAACATTCTACCTCATTATTTATGTGGTATTAATATTTTTTGTGAGATGAATATTGTTTTTATTTTGTTTAATTATGTTTATTTGTAGTTTATATACTAATTCCATCCCCCATATTAGGTCTCACTTCAATTTATATTATATTTATATGGGACTTTCCTTTTAAAAACCTGTTTTAAAATTCTATTTTACGAAATTCAGAAGCAATGTTTATGAAATTATTCATATTGTATGATTATATTCTGGAACTTGTGAAATGTTTATGATTAAGGGTGGTACCTATATCTCCCTCAAATGCATTGGGTATGTCTATGTTGGAGGTCATCTGTATGGTCACTCCAAGTGTAACTATGATAGTTACACAAATTTTAAGGTAGCCATGAGGGTCAAAAATTATAAGTTATCAAAAAGGGTAAAATGATTATGTAAGTAATTCGACAAGATTCATTTATTATTATTTTTTATGTTCTGGGAAAATCTTATGAAATTATCAAGTATCAAAATGTGTGTTTATATGGGTACTGTTATATTTTTAAATGATTTCATACTTTACAAGTATTCATGGAATAATGTTTTGTGTCCTTATATTTATATCACTTAATGAGAGATTTGTGATCATCCCATGTATATAAATTATTTTCACAGGATATAAGGATGTCTAAGACAATAAGGAATCCAATTTAAATGTTATGATGATTATTCAAGAAAACCTATTTTATTTAAATTTTTTATTTTATAAAAGATGTGGATACTATTTTTGGGGTATATAATCTATATGAATTTGTTATGGTATGTAATATATCCCAATTCCCTAAAACTATATACTTTAAAAGATCCATAATTTTAAAGGAAAAGATTTATTGACAAAAATTGATGATTATGTAATGTAATATGGTCAGATCCTTATAGGGGGTATCAGAGGATGTTTTAGATAACATTAGGGGTCAGGATAATGCTAATAGAATACCATAAATTATTTTTACTTAGTGGTTAATTTTATATGATATATCATTTAATGATTATCATGTTACTTAGACTAAGATATGATTGTTCAGAATGGTCTTCTGCATAATAAATAGGGATGTTGATGTGGAGAGGCACCGACTAAATGATATCCATCTTAATCTTCATCCCTGAATGGTAGGGAATGGAATCGAGTAGTCTGTGATAGTAATAGATCAGCTAAAATATAAAAAAAATGGTGGTGGAGTCCATGCAAGAGAAAAAACATAGATTCCACAAAGGACCTTTATTATTGAGTATCATTTTATGAGACAACTCCCTCCTACATTCAATGGATCATCAGAACCAGTAGTAAATCAATGATTGATTAATGCCCTTAAAATACATACTATGTTATGGTATTTTCATATAATCATAAGGAAAGTACATCGATTTATCATAATGAATGTGATTCTAATAATAGGTTGTCAATGGTCAAAAATATCTAGGATAGATAGGATATTGATGCCTAATAGTGGGATGAAATTAAAAGTCTTTTCCTTGAAAATAATTTTCCTAAGGTTGTGTGACATAGGATGGAGAATAATTTCTTTAAATAGAAGAAAACAGAGGAACATTATGTGGTTGTTTATGAAGCGAACTTCACTCAACATGTGAGGTATGATCCAAATCTTATTTTGGATCATGATAGAAAAATCAACCACTTTTACTCAGGATTAAATCCAATGTATCAAAGGGTGTTGGCCTCCCTTGAATTCAAATGTTATGAGAAACATGTATAATGTACTATGAGGGTAGTGATGGAGTTTGAGGATGATCATGTGAAATTTTACAAAAAGGATAATAAGAGGTACAGATAGTAAGCGATTGGTAGGAATCAATCAAAGAAATATGATGGTCAGAAAGTGTAGTTTCCAGTTTGTGAAAAGTGTCACAAATAGAACCATGGATAAAATATTTCCAAAACTAGGATGTTTTTTCAATGTGGTATGTTTTTACATATAACCCAATATTTAAATCATAATGATCCTAACACTAATCCTGATAAGAAGAATGTTATGTGTTTTAAATGTAGAGAGATGGGTCCTTATGCAAATGCTTTCCCAAAGAGAGATCTCAATGATGCAAATAAGCAATACTATAATCATAAAGGTGTGGTGATATCCTTTGTGAATATATTAAGTGAACACATTCGATCCAATGAAGGTGTATCAGGTACCTTGTTTTTTTACTCATATTTTTCTATTTTTTCTTGATATGGTGTCTACACATTTTCATTATTGTCTGTGGAAATTCATTACTTGAAAATGTTTTGTTTTTACCTTTTTTACATTTTGATTCTATTCTGAGAATGGATTGGATTTATGTTTATCATGCTACGATTAACTAGAGAGCTAAAGAAGATGTTTTCAGAAAGAGTTTCAATTTTTATATAAGAATAAAACCATACAATTGATAACATTTTATAAATATGAGAAATTGTTGAAGGATGGAAATGAATGTTATTTTGATCATATTGTTGAAAATAAGGGTACAATTAAGAATAATGATATACCAGTGGTAAATAATTTCTTTTATCATTTTTCTCACATTGATAACTTGTTTGATCATCTCTAGGGAGCTCTTTAATTTTCAATGATCAATAAGAGATACACACCCCATCAGTTGAAGATAAAGAAGGATAAAATCCCAAAAACATATTTTCTTACAAGATAATGCATTATGAATTTCTTTTTATTCTATTTTGGTTAACTAATGCACCTTATTAATTCATTGATCTTATGAATATAATATTTCACGAGTTCTTGGATAACATTGTGGATGTGTTTATTGATGAAATTATTGTGTTTCCTAAAATTAAATAGGAGCATAAAAAACATCTAAGGGTTGTTTTGCAACCATTAATGTAAAATAAACAGTATGGAAAATTCCAAAAATGTTATTTTTGGTTGTAACAAATTTTTTTTCTTAGGAACATTATAAATATGGATTGAATAACAATTGATCCTTCCAAAAAAGTGGTCGATGAATGGCCAATTCCTAACAATGCAACATATATTCATAGTTTTTTGGATTATTAGGTCATTATTGAAAATTTATTAAAAACATTTCACAGTTATATTCTCTACTTACTAATTTGACACAAAAATAGGTTAAATTCTTTTCTGGATAGAAGAATTTAGTGTTTTTTTTCAAGAACTAAAGAAGAGATTGGGGAATGCTCAAATTTTGACCTTGCCTTCCCAAAATGGGGAGTTTTTTTTCAATAGTGATGATTCATTTAAGGGAATTAGATTTGTTTGATATAGAATGATCATGTAATGTATTATGCTTCAAGGAAACTAAAACCTCATGAGTTAAATTATCACACAAATGATTTGGAATTTGATGCTGTGGGTTTTTCATTGAAAATATAGAGGCATCATTTATATAGACCAGAATTTCATGTATATACTGACCATAAATATTCTAAGTATATATTCACTAATAATTAATATAACATGACGCGGAGAATATTACATTAATTGATAATGGATTATGATTTCATGATCAATTACCATTTGAGAAAAGCATACAATGTGGTAGATTCAATGGGTCGAAAGTTTCATGTATCATTATTCATGTTATGTTTAGAACGCAATCCCTGGATTAATGGTTTTTTTATTATGGCTTAGAAGTTTTTGGTGTATGAAATACTTCTATTGTGTTTCAGGTTTTAGTGGCATCATCGTTATCAATCAAACTTAAGAGAGCATAGATGGAAGAACATGATCTATAGAAAAATGTATAATTGGATAAAATGGGTAAGTATCCAGAATTCTACCTTGATAATAATTGTGTTTTAAAATTTGGTAGTAAGAAGTGTGTGCATTGTGATTTACAATTGAAGAAAGAATTTTTGTGTGAAGCTCATAGTTCCCTATTTTCAGTTCATCTTAGAAGTACTAATTTGTACTAAGACTATTGGTGGTATTATTGGTGGGATTGAATGAAAAGGGATATTGTTGATTTTACCATTAAATGTTTGACATGTAAATAGGTTAATGTTGGTAGATAGTTACCATAGGGGATGATTAAGCATTTCCTAGTACCAGAGTGGAAATGGTAGAATGTTTCCATGGACTTGTGGTGGGACTAAAAAATACTTATTTTGGTAAAATGTGATTTGGGTTATTGTTGATCGGTTTACTAAATATGCAAATTTACATTCTATTCAAGATATAATGCCTTTCGGCTAGCTTTCTTGACAATACATCAATGATATTGTCAGGTTACATGGAGTGCCTCTTTCCGTTGTATCTAAACCGGATCACATTTTCACTTCTAAATTTTTGAAGGGAATTCCGAATTCGTTGGAAACAAAATTAAAATTTTGAAAGACATTTCATCCATAATTAGATGAGCAGTCAAAATGAATAATTTAGACATTGGAGTATATTCTTTGATCTTTTTCAATGGACTAGTAGGAAATTTGGCATGGACGTCTTTTGATAGTTGAGTTTTTTTATAATAACATTTTTCATTCAATTATATTGATGGATCCTTTCATGGAATTGTATAGGAAGTAGTGTACAACTACATATTTTTATGATGAAGTCATTTAAATGAATTTTATGAGACCAAAATTAGTAGAGGTGGTGGCTGAGAAAGTGAAGATTATCCAGCAACACATGAGGATAGATCAGATCACGGTGAAGAGTTATGCAGACAATAGGAGGAAAGACATTTCTTTTTGAGGTATATTATCACGTTTTTTATAGAATATAACCATGGAAAATCGTTATTCATTTTGGTGAGAAGGGAAAGATAATTCCACAACTCATTTAACCTTATAAAATCCTAGTTAAAGTTGGAAAAGTCTCCTACCAAGTGGCTTTTCCTCCGATTTTATCTCCGGAAAATAATGTTTTTCATGTTTTATGTTTAGAAAGTATCTTCCAGGTTCATCTCATGTTTTGATCCCATAGGCAATCTGACTGGTAGTGAACCTTTCTTATGAGTAGAAACATTTTGAAAATTTGGATTTTAGAGAACAAGTATTGAGGAATAAGGTAATCTACCAGGTAATGGTTTTGTAGAAAAAACCCATGGTTGAAGAAGCAACATGTGAATCTAAAAATGTTATCACTTTTTTAATAAGTATTTAAAATTACAGGGACGTAATTTCCAGAATGTGGGGATAATGTAACTCCTGATGTTTTTTTTAAATAAAATCAAATATATTGATCATTTTTTATCATGATATTTATAAGTAGCCTTTAAGCATAATTTTTCCTCTTTTATTATTTGAATTTCCAAAAATGGTCAACTATAGTTGTTATTGGTACGTTATTTGGAGTCTAATAGAACATACTTGTTTTGGGAGAATATTAACATACCCTTATGAATAGTAATATGATTTGTAATATGACCCTTATGAATAGTAAAACATATTTTTATTTTATTTTATTAAGGATATAAGATAATGATATGTTGATTAATTATTCACGGTGTTAAAAATTGTTTTATAGATTTAAAATTGTATTTTTTGAATAAATATTGATTTTATTCAAAAATTAAATGAATAATATTTATAAAATTAATTTTAAAAAATGGATTTCATTTTTTAATTATAAAAATATAAAAATGGTTAGGATGATTTTTTTGGATTTTTCTAAAATACGGTAATGTTATGTGAAAAGTAAAAAAATTGTTTTGAGTTTTCTGTATGTTTAATGAAATAATATTGAAATATTATTAAATAAAAAATGTTGGTCGAATTGTTTATATTATAATATGACATGTGGAGATCCATGTGGCTATTACCATGGGAGAATACCATGGTCAGGCCCATGGTTTTGTAAAAACAACTAATGAGGTGTCCTTCAAAATTAATAAAAAAAACCCGCTATAATTTTCTATAAAAAAGCACTCATTACATCATCATTATTAATTCCAAACTCATAATTCTCAATGTCTGGTAGATTTTCCTCCCCAGGTGTCCTTCCATGTTTTCTTCAATCCCCCAAGGTCCCAATTTTTATGTTTCTGGAGTAACACTACAAGGTAAGAAAATCCACCACCCATCTCTTTTTCAAGCGTACATTTCATGTAAATCATTTCAATTTCATTTGTATTATCATGCGATATGTCATTACATATCCCCCTTAACATCCATATTATGTATGAATTATGAGAGAACCATTTCATTCGTCAAAATAATTTATGAAATTTTAAGTGATGTCGTTAGGCTACAATATTTTCGTATGGGATTTATCAACCTTACTTTTATCTCGTGATTACATTTTCTCCTTCCTCACCTCCATTCATCCAAAATGTATGATAACTCCAGTAACATAAATCTTCTATAATTTTGTTGTGATAATGGAATTATTCTTCATATTCTATCCTTTCCTATTCAATTATTCCAAAAATGAGTACACCGTATGAGATATGCTAATTTTCCACATTCAAGGATGATGGGGTTTCAATTAATATTATACTCTTAAATTATGTTCATGAAACTATTTTTATAGTTGAACCAGATCTTAATTTATGAATTATATATTATATAATCTTATGAAATGATTTTCTACTCCTCTTATTAATTTATAATATGAAATGAGTTCATTACGAGTGAAGAATCTCCAAAATGGCCTAAACAAATAACATTAATGTTTTAACTTATTAATCATCCTTAGGTCAGAATTCAAAATGATAAATGGTTTAATTTATGGTTATGGAAGTATGTATCTTCCATTCCATTCCAATCCAATATTTTTTGTACCAATTAACATGATTATCTATTATGAACTGATCACAGAAATCATGTAAAGAATGCACCTAATGCAATTGAAGGAACTAAATACTAATAATTAAAGGGAGAATTAATGTAATGAAATGATCATATAAGGTACAATAAACATAAATATGTTTTTATAAGCTATTATAATACTATTTTAACCATTATATAAGTGTATTAAATGAATAAGATGTAAGACAAACCCGTGGTAACAGAATTTATAACCCGATTTCCGTTATTTAGGTTAACATTCTAACTCATTGTTTATGTAGTAATAAAATTGTTTGTTAGAGTAATTTTGTTCGTATTATTATGAATTATGTTTTTTTACAGTGTATATATATGTTCCATCCACTCTATAAAGACTCATTTCTATTTATATGTAATTTATAATGGGTTTTCTTTTTAAAAACACCTTTTAAAATTCGACATTTCTAAATTCTATAGAAATTTTAATGATATAATTCATGATTTATTATTGTTTTCTAGATCCAAGGAATTTATTATGATGATTTTTAGGACCAATATCTCCCTATAATGCATTGGGTATGTTTAAATTGGTGGTCTACCATATGGTTACTCCATGTGTAACTGTGATGGTTACAGAAATGGGAAGATAGTCGTGAGGGTTAAAAATTATAAGGTAGATGAGACAGTTATGTTATTATGTAAGTAATTAACCAGGATAAAATTATGGTTTTATTTATGTTCAATATGTTCTTTTTGAAATCTTATATAAATATCATGTTTCATAAAGTATGTTTATATGTTTATAATAATTATTTTGGAAAATTATTTCATACATTACAAATATTCATGGAATAATGTTTTTATTCATTAATTTTTTATCTTTTACTAATCACATTGTTCCCAATCCATATTTGTAAATAATTTTAAATGGTTATAAGGATTTGTAAGAAATTAAGGAATCCTAATTAAATGTTATGAGGTTTTTTAGAAGAAAAAATGTTTTATTTAAAAAGTTTAATATTTTGGATGATAAGGATACTGTTTTTATTATATCTACTATCTTTAAAAGTGGAATGTTATGTATGTAACATATCCAAATTCCCTAAAAATCTAAACAAGAAAATATCCTCAATTTGAATTTAAATGATTTCATGGCTAAAATTCAAGATTATGTTCTTTAATAATGTATGTTCCTTATAAATATGAATTAGTCCTCCTTGAAAAATTTATAAAGAACAAATTCAATCCATTGATACCACCAAAATTAAATTTCTAGGAGTTTTTGTTTGAGATTAATGGGAAGAAAATGGATATACAAGTGATATAATTTATGAAGGCACTTGACATCTAGAATTAATAAATAATCGTTATGTTGGAGCTTGTATTTCATTCAAGTAACCTGAATTCATTACCATCTTATTTATATATTGTTTTTTCTTTTTTATAATATAATAAATGTTAAAATATATGTTAAACTATACTTTAACAAAAAATCATAACATAATTGTAATGGTGAATGATCATTAAAAATCATTTGTGTCATATGGGTTCTTTCTCTATATATCTATCATCATATAAATCTTCAAGACTCGAATTATTTTACCCTATCAACTGCAAGAATGATAAATTCCAATTTTGTGTTTTAATAAACCACATATTATCCCCCACCAATTGTTTTCTACTATCACTCGGGCCATGTACTAGGAATCAATCAATTCATGGACCACTTCCTAGTATCAATCCTATAGACAATTATTTCAGACATCTATATATCAATGGGGTCTTTGGGGGCTATGGATACAATCAATAATAATATACTTTTTATATTTAATTGAAATTTATTCCTTATATATAATAAAATCATAGTTAAAAATCTCTATCTATATGATTATATGATATTTATGTCACTGAGAATTTTGTAAATAGTATCAATGTTAGGATATCATACACATTTCTTGAAAATTTTTCTAATCCTATGGGACAGAACACAATTCATTTTTTTAATTGTCCTCGTAAAACATGATGATATGTGTAAAGGGAATAAATATATAGAATTGAATTTCAATGAATCTTCATGATACATAATATGGAGATGATAATGTGAAGGATTCATTATTATTAATATTACTAGATAAATTCCTATATTACTCAATGAGAGAATATAATTTAGTAGATGGGTTTTGAATTCACATAAAAAATTACAATCTTGAATCGAAGGTATGTATATGATTTTTATGATTCTATGGTGGTGAAGAAACTGAAAAATATCCTTCAAGAAAAATTTAATTTAGATATTTAGCCACTAAGGATTCATACATATACGATTGGACAATTTAAAAACTGAATAATTTCATGATTTCTAATATAATGTGGGGTATTATATCTTTAATGATAAAAAGCTTAAAAAATAGCAGACCACATTATTTGTTTCCTGAATTTTTTTTGACACAAATAAAACTCATAAAGAGTAAACTAGAAACGAGGAACATTCTATGGATTTTGAAGGTTTTATATCATTATTATTTATGGATATATAGAAATTAATTGATAAATATAAGGGTTTCCATCCATTAAAGTTATATAATTTGTGAAATATTTTACCTTTTTTAGTTAATTTATTTTAGGGGATAAAAAATATTAGTTTTATTATCAAGATCATTGATTATCAATGTGTTTTAAGGAGGATAATGGTTGCAGAAGAGTAATTTCCATCAAAGAGAACTGAAAATAAATCATACCAAAGAATATGATTTTATTCCCCATACTTTATGAAACATCTTATAATAAGAAATTAATTATTACAATGAAGAATGTAGAGACAGATAAACTAATGATTATTCACAATAAATTATGAAACATCATCAAGTATAAATAAAATATATATGCATGCAATCTTCTAGTAATAAAGTTATTAATGTTTATAAAGAAGAATGTAGTGATACAGAAACCCCAATAGAGTTTCAACTGAAAAGGAAGATCATAAAAATATTGAAAGAAAATATGAATCATGTGATAGAAAATATGTCATTAAAAATTGTGGTTTTCTCATTTAATAATTATACTAAAGACTCAAAATCCTATAGTATTGTCGATATTGAAATATATTTAGGATATAGGTGGGTTTTATCAATGAAATAATTTAATAAATACACAAGATTCATAATATTACAATTTAAAACATTATTAAAATGAATTAATAGATTAATTCTCTAGAGATAATGCTAGTTAGCTATGAAAATTATGTTCTTGTTGGTCAATTTGTATGTTATTATTATGTTAATAAATTAATTTAATTCTTGATGATATTAGATAATTAGTGGATTTCTTCTGAAAAATGGTGATTTCCCCATTATACCACAAACTATTATCTTGATCGCAAATGAATGTAAGATTAATGTTGTAAATATATAAAATGAATGAAAAATTTAATTACTTCACCAAATAAGGGTAAAACCGCTATTTCTAATTCTTGTATTGGTAATAAAAAAATTTAAAGGAAATGAGTTATATAAGTATTATAATTTTTAGCCTAATACTTGTTGAAAATAACGGGTGAATTAAAAACATCTAATCAGTAAAAAATATATATGTGGTGGTACATTTGAAATTAAATTTAAACTAAATTATTTTTTTTTAATGATATTGTTTACCACCTGAGGGGATTACATTTTGAAGGAATTTTTTCTTTCATGATTTTGATAAACATTCAATTTTTTTGATGTATAGTACATTAGACCCCATTTCAATGAGATATTGTGAATCAATGGTGAATCATACTATATTTAAAAAAGGAAAACTAAAAAAACTACAAAAGTATAATAAAATAAAATAAATTTTAATATATTGAAAAACTGTTTGATTTTTGACCTATATATAATTACCCAAGAAAATTTCCTTATCAATTTACCAAATATTTTTTTATAAATTCATAACTCCAAATATATTAAGATGAGGATTAGTTAATAGCATGTGATTATAATTTAAGTGGATTAAAAATATGAAAAAGTAAGTAATAAATATTTACCTGATATAAGATTCTAACCATGAATGATCACAAACAAACATCTCTTGAAATATTTACCAATATATAATAATGGTTTTTTTAAATCATAAAATGATGGGTCAACATCGAAAATGATGGATCACTCAATGTTGGAAGAGTTTTATACTACATGATTATTAGGAAGAAGTCCAACAATGATCTATTTATTTATAAGGTAAGGAATTGTAATTTGAGTGTTTAGGAACTTCTTCATAATGACAATGATAATTCTTTTTTAGAAGAGTAGTTTTTTATTTGGATGGTTGATAGAAAAATATTGATTAATAGTTATTGAACAAGTTTATTTTTTTAATTTAAATTGGTCATATTATATGCATTATTGTTATCGAAGAATACAACCAGTTATGGAATATGGGTTATTAACATGTAATGAAAAATAAGATGTCTAAGATCATAAATTATATTGTTGTGAACAATATTCTAAGGATATATCATAAATAAAAACCTAATTGTTACATATTCCAAAAATAAAATATAAAAAAATTTAAATGAATAATTGATAATAAGAAAAATAAATATATGGAGTTAATATATTTCGATGTGTTTGGTTTGATGAGTTCAAATGAAACTAATTTTTATTACCATTTCATGAATTTGTTTGATTGTTTTTCCATATTTATATTTCATGAAAATCATAAGCACATGATATGTTAGTGAATTTTTTGTGGTGTGATTAAAAAATTAATGTTTTCTTAAGAAAATATTTTAGTATGATAATTGATCGATATATTGGAAGGTTGATTTTTAAGGGATATCATGATAATCATGGAAAATTTTCATAATATAGTTCAAAATTCACATGATACCAAAAATGTGAGGCTGATATAAAGAATTGATGATTAGTTTACTTGGGGAGAGACGTTTTATATGATAAAGGATCCTAAAATTACTTTTTGAGGCAAGATAGAGACGTTACGTACTATATTTATATTTACTGATTACTTTAATAATACACAAGCAATACACCTTATGAGATTGATTTTAGTAATAATTCATGGAAAAAAATATTATAGGTATTTCATATCCATTTTTAGAAAATGATCATAGGGAATCACTAGTGAAAGATTAATGAGTCATCCATTGAGGGATTATTTTATTTATATATTCTCAATTAAATGAGTTTCATATATTATTATAATAATATGAATAATATATATTATTGATAGGATCAATGTAATTTTTTAGTATGATTAAAATTATATACAAATATCATCAATAATTAACAAATAAATTTACCATTCCATTAAAGAATTTATTGGAAAACCTTGGATGAATACCATCGGAATAAAATTTTTATATACTATCATGTTTATTCTAAAATTTTTTCAAATAATGAAGGACTAAAAAAAGATATTTTATGTTTTAATGGATTATAAAACATGTAAATACAAAAAAAAACTCTTGAAGATAGTACCAAGGGTTAAAAAACCTAGAGGAGTCTGAGAAATACTATTTCAGCTCGCATTCATTCAAATTTTGATTTGTAGAGTGTTTTAGAATATTTAAAATGTAATGATTGGATAAAAATAATAGATGCTGATAAAATTTTTATTAATTATAATGAAATGTGGGAACTAGTTCCAAATCCAAAATATAAAAATATTTTTAATAGGAATTGGTTTTATATAAATATTCTTAATGTGAAGGGATATGTAGAAAGGAAAAAATAAAATCTAGCATAAAATATACACACTCAAATTTATGATATATATTTTGATGACAATTTTCCTGTAGTTACAAATCATAAATAAATATTGTTATTTATTGAATATATCTCACAGTATTATTATTAGATTTTCTAAATGCAATTGTATTACTTATACATAAATTGATGACTTAATTAAGAGATCCATATTGAACAAATGAAAGGTATTATCCTTTATAGTGGTGGTTCTTATGATTATAAGATAAATAATATCTTATATATGATTAAAAACAACTTGAGATTAGTATTTAATGATTGAAAACAACCTATGGGGCACATAAACTAAAGAAAAATAATGTGGATTATAATATATATATATATATATATCAATGGGGAATACAAAAAATTGTTCCTTATGATCATGAATGTTTATGAAATTATTTTTTTAAAAATCATGAAGATATTTTTGATTAATTTACTAAACAACTATGAATAATTTTCATGATGTCTATGATTTTTTAGATGAAAATATCAATAATATATAATATAGGAAATATAAAATACATAATCATTCTAACCTAGTGAAATTATTTTAGTGAATTTTGTAAAATGATTGTCTAAGAATAATCATTGTAATTATCCTCTTTTATAAATGTTTAAACCAAACTTTATTTATATGATCTTGTAAGGATAATGGATTAATTACTGTTCTAGAGTCTTATTCATTACTAAATATATTTTATGGAGTAAATCATTTAATTTTTATTTATATTTTCCCATCTATGAATGATTCCAATGTAATATGATGGACTAATATATTGCAGAAACATAATATATCTTCTATTGCATCAACAAGACTATTTATCAAGGATTAATTTTTTAAAAATTTGTATCTATATATACATATATCTATACCAATGAATATTGGGTATGGTATGTTGGGGATTATACATATACTAGAAATTCACAACCAATATTGGTTGTGATAGTAAATATGTATTTAATTGGTCAATAATATAGTGAAACATTCACTCTTAAAGAGAATTGATATTAGGTACCACATTATCAATGATATTCTAAATATGGGGATCATTTATTAAAATATGTTTCCACCATTGATCATGTTGACAATATCTTGTGACATCACAAATCAAATAATGTCTTCCAATACTAGAGAATTATTCAATGAGTGAATTACCTTATTATATCCACAACTGATTTCAAAATTAACATTACACTAATTAATTTACATTTATTGAATGTGGGGGAGAATATTAAATGTGCATATACATTTCATAGGGGGAGAAACGAGTTTAATTTAATGGGGAAAATAATGCGGGATTCGATAATATATGCATCCCATATGTGTAAAAACCTAATGAGTTATAATTTTTATATTTCAGATGATTTCATTGAATATAGTGTTTTTAATAAAAAATGAGTGAGATTAAATATCATGTTTGTAGATTGAGAAGATGTCCCACATGAAGTGAATTGACAATGGGAGTTTTCTGAGATCCCTTATGGAGATATTGAATAATTATATTATAATTAATAATATGAATGACTGTGTTTTGGGATGATCATAAGTATAGAATCATAAAAATAATGTTCTTTATACACCAATGGATAGTGTAGTCACACCAAACCTACTATATTTAATTGTGTAGTCTTTATAAAAATTTCACAGTGGATATATCATATATCTTTCTACATGTTGTAATTTAATCATGATTTTACTGATGAATTAATGGTTTATTTATTCTAAATATTATCTTGAATGAGTCGAAATATGTGTATAGACAAGTTAATATTAAAAGGAATGAATTATTGATGATGATGATTGAAACATGGAATATAAGAAGTTTTTTACCAAAAAAATTACAAATATAGTGGATTTTATTATATAATTTTTCAGTCCAAGATAGATTTATATAGATTCAAAATAGATCTAATTTACAAAAGTAAGGTACTATTATAAAGGAACATTGTCATATCTTATGGAAGATTTAACAATTACAGTTCAATTGAAAACATGAAGGAGTAGATGATTGTACCGTGATAATGGGGTTTTTGTTAATGTTACACTATGTTTACATGAATTTTGATAAAAAGAAACTATAATGCTATAATATATCTACATACATGTCTCGTAGAGTTTAACTCTCTCTATGGAGATTCTGATTACTCTCCACCAAAATTATTATTTCATGTTGCAATGATGTGGAGGCCTTTGAGTCTCTATGCTATAGTGAATATATTATAATTCCATATTCTAGGATAAAAGAACTATATTCCCCATTAGTACTAAATTAATTTGATTCATCAAACCATTATATGATTAACCACATCAAAAGGATTTGTTAAACATGGGCCGAGATATTTTGGATATTCTTTATTATAATTATTATTTGAATCAGGGGTTTTCTAAAAATATGAATTTACCACCCAATTGAAAAGTTTAATAAAATAGTTAAAACTCCATTGTTACTGATTATCCATTATAGAAATCATTTTTCTTGTCTAAAATGAAGAAAAATTATCAAAAAATGATCAAAATTCCAAAATAACTTGATGTTGGGTGGTAAAGAACGATAAACTTTTTGGATATAACTATTAATTACATTAATAGTACCATAGTACAATTTATATTTCCTACTCAGCTTTGTAATTTACAATGAGGAAGAAACATGAGAAATGTGATCAACACAAATATTCACCAATGATTATACACTTGATAGTGTAGGTGAGTAATCCTTGTAAATAACATTTAATCATAAGGGTTCTTTCTCACTCTATTCATCATCATCAAAATCATCTTGACCATGAGTATGTCACCCTAAAAAAAGAATAAAATATATATTTATAGTTTTAATTTTTGTTAAATAACTGAAATTATCCCTTTAGTGGTGGTCTACCCATATTTAGGCCTTATGAATATATTACTCTATTATGACTGTAGAATAGAGATAACTTTAATTAATATTTCTAGAGGTCTATTTATATTTAAAATTATATATATATATGAAACAAACATAAAATCATGATAATGTGAATAATATCTATTATTAAAGATGAATTTTTATTTATTCATAAAATCCTTTATGAAAATGAAATCCAATGATTCCTTGGTATTAATTTAATCATAAATTATATGATATGAAACTTTAGATTCCATATTCCTTCTTCAATATTAAAGATTTTAAACTCATTATATCAAATTTTACTGCCTAGTACATACGTATATAACCATATAATAAATTACTAATTGAAACTCCTTTAAGTAAGATTATCTATGATGGTATTTTATTTCAATAATTATTCTACTAGAATCATAATCCTTATGTTAAACTCCATAAACATTGTATTAAACTTCATTACACAAAAAATATTATATAGTGTTAATATCTTCTATTTTCTATATATAACTTATTCCATGTTCATTATAATCAATGTCAAACATTTTACATTCATTTTATGTTTTATATAATTTAGTTTTTCGAATAAAATATAACTAGTTGGATGATTTATTTCATTACCAACACATTTTAAAATATTCCAGGATATAATTTGACATTTATTTTTAGTTTTCCAAGAACAATAATTTTTCTATTGCACATATAAATTATCAAAGTCCAAACACACTATCGACATCTTTTTAGAAACAATATTTTCCTGAAATTTTATTTCTTAGGAACAAAACCCTTTTTTCTCAAAAATAACAAATATCACCTTTATATTAATATTCAACATTTAAACTATTAAAAAACTTTTTCATATTAAATCCATTCTGTTTAAGTACTTATTTCCATAAAATAAAAATACTCCTTATAATATGTCATGGAATGGTGGTTGGAACTATTTCACCCATAATATAAAAAAATTATCATTGATAAACACTTCTTCCCTATAAAAATCATTTTTCACACAAATATTATTATAAAAAATGGTATATAAGTGAATCAATCATAACATATTTTTAAAAAAACATCACATCATTTATTTATAACAATAATGGTACATATAAATCCACTTATCACATAATAATAAAACAAAATTAAAAATCAAAAAATATAATTTTTAAATTCACGTTTGTTTTAAAGTATTCCAATTAATCTACCTTCATTATGTAAAAACCCATTTATTTATCATTTTATTTCATATTTTAATCTATAAAAAGACAATTCATTATTTTTTCATTATTTTAAATATCCACTACATATATTTAATGAATATTCAGTATAATATTCCCCCGAAAATAGACTAAATGAATTATATAACATCATTATTTTATATAGACACTTTATGGTTTTTTGTGAAATCATATAGTTATTTTGTACAATTCTTCATCTAATGACTTGTCTCACCATAATGGAAGAAATAATCCTCTTTAAAATGTCCTTTTGGTTTCCAAGACCAAGGATAACTATTGGGTCGTTAAATATTTGTATTACATAATAAATAATTATAATTATATAAAATCATCAAAACATTAGATCTTAGATCGTTCATATCATATTATATTAACATAACTATATTATGTGAATCATATAAACTATAATTTCTCTCTCTAATATTTTCATTTGTAATAAACCAATAAAAACATTCCATGTTTTCTTTTAGAATAAATCCCATAGCCAAATAAATCCTTAATGGAGAGTTTATCAACTAAACATAAATTCCATTCCAAATCATATGGATTATATTTATGGATATTAAAATTCCTTTTATTATATTATATCTAAATGTTTCCTTTAAAAGCTTATACCTATCAACTCTCACTTGTTCTTAATAGTTCCATTTTTGTTTATTTTTCATTTTGAATGAAAATATTTTCTCATTATTCTTTATATTCTTAAGATCCACATATATAATAATTAACGTTGTAACATCAGTATAAAATTTAATAAACTTTTAAAAATAACCATTCCCTTCATGAATCACATATCCAATATAGGGTTACTCAAAATGTTTTCCCCAAAAATACACCTTTATTTATTTCATGAGAATCTTCGTCAAAGTCAAATAATAGTCTAGAGTTTTCAATTCATTATTTATTTATCAGGGATTGGTATTTATGTTAATTTTTTTAATGATTATATAATTTTATCTATAATTTTTTTATTTATTTAAAGAGTTTCATGTTCAATAAGTATATAATAAAGAAAATTAGTTAAAGGTATTCCCCTTAATTTGATTAACACTTTAATACTTATCATAATATACTATGGTGGTTTATGATCTATATTTTACTACATAATGTGTATATTCTGGAATTCCTCTTATCATATCTCTATTTCTTATACCATCATTTCAATCATTTTAGTTGAGTGTAAACACACTTCAATATCTATTATTAGAAGAAAAAAAATCAAATATATTCATATTGTATTGTAAATCTAAGGGTTCCAATGATAATATAGACCTAAAAATAATTATATTAATTTTTATCTAACTTAATTTAGTAACAACATTTAAGAATGTGATATAGAATTGAATTCCGGGACACACAACATTGATATTAGAATTTGGGATTCATGTTTTAACTCCCTCAAATATGAATCCATCTATCTCTATCACTCCTTATAACTCTCTATAAATCCATAGTTTGAGAAGGAATTGAGAAATTGGGGGAACCTACCATGAATTTTTAATTTAATATTTCCCATGGATATCAAAACATAATGGATTTTTGACCAATATATCATTAAGCCTTATAAAGATCATGTTGGGTATAGATTGCATCATCCGAGAAAACATAAACATTGTTAATAAATTTCATTCAAGAAATATATTAAATTATATATATTATATTATAAAAAATATTAGATTTTATTTACTTGATTTTGATATGTTACTTCCCCCCAAAAACAATTAATGATATCGAATCTACTTACATTACATTTAGACTGAATTTAAGAATAGATTAAAAAACTGTAAAAACTGTATTTTTAGAAACCATATTGTTTCATTATAAACATAATCACTATTATTTAGGTATTCATATGCCAAACATAATATAATAATAATATAGGTATGTAATTATTAATGTTATAAAACCAAAATGTGGGTTTATAATAAAATTATTTTTAGATGATTCCTGAAATCTACCTAATAATAAGGATAATATTAAGAAATTATTATTTATTGGTAAATCATACATATTTTGTAAAAAATGATATATTTTAAAGATAAAATTGATAATTACATGGTAACTATGATTTTTTCAAAAGTATTATTTTTTAATTCATTATTAAAATTTTTATTTTAATTAAAAAATATTTATTTTCAATGGTAGGTGTTTTAACTTTGGAGAAACCACATTATAGTTCCTGAAGATATAATAATTTTCTTAGTGGATTTTATATATGTTTAATGTATATATTTCATAGTTGATATTTGATGATAAGTTGAAAAATAATAAAATAAGGATAAATAAAAAACTGGTCATATTTAAGAATTATTCAAAATTAATAATATAAAATTTATTACTTTCAGAAGACTTATTTTTAAATTTTATTATGTAATGGAAACAAGGTTGTTTATGTAATTTATTATGGTTGAAAAAAACAATTTGATATCAAGATTATATTGTGATCTCCTAAAATGTGAAATTTTTATATTATTATAATTCTTTTTCATATAATATTCCATAATTTGTAATATTAAATTGAATATATTGGATACAATGTAAATCAGTGAAATAAAAGAAATTACATTAAAATAATTTTAAATGTTCATCTTTATTTATTTATTATATTAAAAAAAATTAGTTATTCACAAAGAAATTAATTATAATTATTATAACATGAAATTATTTGAAATAAAATTTCCTAATGGCCCATAATTTCCTCAATTGCATGTTCATACACAATTATGAACTAAAGCAAACTATAGAGTCATAAATAACGATTATAATGTAGCAGTTATGTTAGTGGAAATAAAATGGGGTATCAAATTAATAATATATATATATATATATTTATAATAATAAATTTGATTCAAATAAAAATCAATTAGTAGGTTGATAACTAATAAAATAACCTTGTGATTGAAAACATAGCCTTTTAAATAACATTAATGCACAATACTTGATGAAATTAAATATATTATAGAAATAAATAATATGTATATGTAAAAAATTTATTATTACGAACATAATATTTCAAAAATAATTGTATTTATTATTTATATAAAATAAAAATAACAATGGTTAATAATTGGGAAATATCTCTTCCATTAAAACTATTTTTTAATCATATCATATGATTTTATTTGAAATCAAGATTCTCAATTTTTTGGAATTCAAATTTTATAAATTGAACTATATTTATGGATTCATCTTTATAAAATTATATTTGGATACTAATTTTTATATTTAATACAATTGAATATTTTTGTGAATAGTGAAAAATTATTAGTTTTATTAAGAACCTCACTTTCATGACATTATCGTATTACCCAAATAACAAAAATTGATTTTTTAATGTCAATATAAATTAAATATATTAATGAAATTAAAATATTTTTTTAAAAGTAGGCAGTTTTATTTATCTAACCAATTATTTTTCATTTTAAAAAATGCGTAAAACATTTCACTAAAGACTGTTTTATTCAATAATTCTAGAAATTATATTTCATAAAATAGGTTATTAAATCATAAAAATGTATTTAATATTCACTATAAATAACAACATATTATTTAGTTGGGATAATTTAATATTTATACATAGAATAATGTATGTTAATATTGAATTTTATGACCACGATAATATTGAAAATGTTATTTTCAATGAATTAAATTATTAAGGTTTTGTAATTTTAATATAATAAATTCATATTATTTGTTTTATATAATGTATCTGATATATTTCTTCAAAATAAATTTATATATATTATCTCTCATTTAATTTTTTTAAAATTTTATATAATATAATGATTAAATAATGGTAGAAACATTATTTTCAAGAGAAATTGTAACTCTATAATTAATTGATCAAATTATAATTTTAAATTTATCATAATGATAAATTAAAAAGATTATGTAGAGTCTAAATTTAGTTTAATTACAGTAAAAAAATTATAATGGTTATATTATATTTTTAGAAAAATCAAAATTATATAGACAATACATTATTACATAGATAAAAATAGAAATGGTAAAACATAAAAATATAAATGTAAAAGAAATAAACTTGTCTCAAACATGTTTTATTATTAATGATGAACGATTTGTTAGCCCACACACCATTCTAATAAATTATAGGCCATTTGTTTATCCATGTATGCTGGAATAGTATCTTCAAATTATTTAGATGTAATGGGTATTAAAAAGTCATTTTCCTCCACTAATAAATGGATCACCTAACCACCCCTTCACTCCCACTCCGTTTCTCAGTTTATTCTAGAAATAATACCCAATTTATTATTATATAATGCTAATTCCTTTCAATAGTAACATGGAGTCTAATTTTTATATTATTTAGTTCATTTCTAACAACACTTGCAAGAGATGAACGGTAAGATCATGGAAACATGATATTTTTTTTATACCCTTTATAAGAATAAATAAGTAAGATTGAAAAGATATTATAGATGATCCCCTATAATTCGATTTCCTATAAGTCAATGCTCCCATTGATAAGTAGACATTAGAAGAATGACCAGATCAAGAAAACAAGAAAATTGTGTTAACCATACATATCTAATTGACCACATAATTCCTATAATTTTTTTAAAAACCCATCCTTTTTCCTTTTTCTGTATGATTGTAGAAACATATCTCTTCAATAGTATCCAAAATTAAGCTGGTGTCTTCTTCATCTAGCATCAATCTGGTTAATCATTTGTGGTTGCAATCCCATTAAGAAACAATGAGATTTTGTCTGATCGAAAAATCCAATGACATGTTGAAAACATGATGATCTTGGATTAAAACAAACAATGTATGATCCTGACCATGGAAGATGCATGGGAGGTTCTCCAGGGATAGAAACCAGCAAGTCTCCATCGCCTAGGGAAATCCACTTCTTTTCCATTAGCCCTTATCTCTATAACCAACTTCCAATAGATCTTATCTTCAGAGGGTTATAAATAAATCCATGAATCTATGATGAAGGAGGACCAGGAAGCCAAATATATATCCATTTTGATTCAAGTTATACAAAAGAGGTAACTTGTCAAGCACAATTTTCAGAATCTTCCACCTGAAACAAAAATGTCTCATATTGAGGGTACCAAACAAAACACTATATCTTCTGATTCCCATGAACAGGGAATAAGGAAAGGTCATATGTGGAAGAAAAAAACTAGATATCAAGGGAAGGGATCATATACACACTCTTATAGATGATGCCTATCAGAACTTACATATAGGAACCAGTAAAAATGGATATATCTTTGAAAACATTGTACTACTCAATGGGTATATTTCTACAACAAACATGGGGGGGAACATATCCCTACACACATGAATTAATGTTATTAGATTATTTCTATTGTACAAGGAGAACATAAGTGGGATCATATTCAAACATCAATCTATGGAATCATCCAATGTATAATACAGATGGATAATTTATAGGCTTATATCCGTAGATATACATTATAAAAATGAAAATATTTTTTCATAAAAAACAAAAACAATCTACATGAATATTCCCTCACAAATTAAGATAATGGGATATGCTCATACTCATATCCCTATAACCATGGAAACATCAAACATTTATCATCGTAATAAAGAGGTTATACCACAGAATGAAGACACTGTTTCTCTATTCATGGAGGAATATAATAATATTCCACGAAATGATGAGGAATCGAACCAAAAACAAAATGCTATTCCAACTAAATCCCACTAGGTCAGAATGGTTGATGTCTCGGGATAGGGCCACACTCATGTGAAACAATTATAGTGGCACTTTTCGAAGGTCTGATATTAGGATCATATCCATTTTCTAGCTAGTTATCACCTCATGAGAGGGGAATAAACCTCTCGATACACTCATATTCCTATCAAGGAAGTCTCATGGAAAACTCAAACGGTCCAAGATCCGGAATATATCCCAATTTTGGATGGGAGTGGCCATGTGTGAATGAATAAATCCTCAAGACATGATCATACTCCTATTACTGAATCATCATATCATATTCCACTAGATAGAGGATGAAAGGAGCATATAAATTATTCCATAGATGAACAACTACGCCATATAATTCCAATGAAACATGGGAGGAGGCTAATAATCTTTCTCGGATTCCCTAGGTCCCTCTGCATATTCCTTTAGGGAATGAATATTCAGAATAGGTTCGCAGTCCTATTCGAATTTAGTTTCACCATGTGAGAGTGACATTATCCTCAGTGAAGGAATACACTCTGGCTATGAAAGACCACCTTCATAGCCCAAAGGCTCAATATCTGGCTTAAACTCCCATATTAATTGAGCCCCATAAATTGCGAATATAGAATAAATATGTACATACCCACATTCTTTTCAATAAAGAGGCAGTTTATTAGAATATTATAATAGCTTCTCTGTAATATGTTCATATTTCTGTAGCACCAGATAGTTATTTACAAGTTTTATAAACCATAATATAGTATACAAAGTGTCTTTACATCCAATTTTTTCCCAAGTTAACTATTGTTTTCAAGTTTAAATGTTGAGAATGTATATGGAATATCGAACTCATGTTTTGAGTCTAGAGATAGTTCGGTTTGAAGAGAATCTCTTCTATGAGGAACAACCAGTACAGATTCTTAACTAATGAATGAAAGTGTTGTAGAATAAGGTAATTCACCAGGTAAAGGTTTTTTGGAAGAAAAATATTGTTTAAGAGGAAACATGTGAATCTGAAAATGGTATGACGGATAAATACCCCCATTTATATGATAAGTGAATAAAAATTGTGAGGAAGGGATTTATAAAAGGGGGAAGGATGTAATATCCCAAGTAAATAATGAATATTAAATTTTAATAATTATTAATGTTTTTGAATTAGATATTAATTTTACTTGAATGGTGTTTCTATTTTCGATGGTGTACCTGATAGGTAACAATGGGTTTCTTTGAAATCTTACATTGCACACAAGTATAAGTCAAACTTAAAAAATAATAATATAATATTATTATTTTAAATGGTAGGTATAGCCTATCCATTTTAATGATGGAAATGAACATAACTACCTACAATATTATTATACATGTTTTTTTAAATGTTTTTACATTTATCCAATTAATGTTAGAGGCTTAAAATGTGAATTAATCATTTTTAAGCATAAATACTCTAATATTCATTAAAAGGTTGATTTACCACCATTTAATGGAGAACCCTCTATAAATCTAGTTTTGGTAAGTTTTATAATTTCTATTAGACAATATAAAATTCTTATTTTTAATTGGGACATCAAAATTTACTTTGGGTAAATTTTTGGTATTTTTCTGATAAAATTCATGTTTTAAGGAATAGTGAAAATACTGTATTGTAATAAAAAACATAAATTTATTATAATTTATATAAATTGTTAGATTATATTTTTAATTGGTTTTATACTGTAATTATATTATATTTTACCATTTAATCCAATTTTGGTCATTTGAAGTAAATTCATGTTGAAATTAGACAAAAACAAGTATCAATCTTTTGATAGTTATTATTACTTAAAAAATAAGCTTTTTGTTTTGTCAACAAAATATAAAATTAAATTCATTAATGAAACTTTTGTGTATTTAATTTGGTAAAATGTACATCATTTTTTATTTCATAATATAAAATAAAACTTAGGCTAAATTTTTTGTATTTTTCTCAAAAACATCATTTTTTGATTTATAGTGAAAACACTGAGTAGAAGTTAAAAAGTTAAATTTTTCATTTAAATGAAATTTTACCGCTTCTGTGAATTGAATTTTGAAAATCTAACAGACATTATTTTTATTAGTAAGTAAAATGTGGATCAATAAGATGAAAATATTTTTTGGTGAATAGTAAGTTTTGACTTTTATTTACCACGGTTAAAGGTAAATAGGGCAATTGAAGGTAAAAAAATATTATAATAATATAAAATTACATTTAAATTTGTATTAACCTTATTTTATGAGTAATGGACATCCAAGACAATCCTGGGGTGAGACTTTTGTCCTTTTAAAGCCACTTGGGTATGTTAATGATATTAATAACTTTTTATTTAATGTAAAAATAAAAATATCATAAACATGTATTGTTTTGTAAGAACAATATAAATGTGGGGATATATAATTGATATATTTTACTATAATTATTCATTATAAAGATAAAAATATTTTTTAGATTATGGTATTTTTTATAATTTTTAGACATCATATAAATTAAATTATTTATGACACAACAATGATGCAATGTTTTCCTCATTAATATATGATTTAAATAAATAAGATTATAATGATTAAATAAATATCTAAAACATGTCCAATTATTTTTGGATGATTCTTTTTCTACAATGAGTCATCTTATCTTCTACTTTAATTTGTTTTGGACCTTTAGAAACTAAAAATCATTATAAAATAAAATAATATTTTCACACATTCCAAAATAGCCCCTCCTCCCCCTTATAAAAATCCGACTCCTATACCCCATTACTCGCACTTCTCAAGCCCTTTGTCTCATCCAACCACTACCCATATAATCTCTCAAGATCCCTCTCATCCTCCTCAAATACTTACTTTTGGCAGAAGGCACATCTAGAAGCCCCTTTGATTCAAACTAAAGCGTGTTACCCTATTTAAAGATAACATCTTCTCTAAAGTTCTTTTATTTTATATTACTTATCCAACCCCCAAAACTCTTTTTATTCCATTATATTATTAAAAAAATAGTATCCTAAATATAATTTTTTTTTCATTAGAAGTATTAGAACTACACTTACACACACCTCCATCAAATGGGTAATGAAAATACTATTTCTCTGGACGACAAAGTAACGCCTCACGAAATGATGATTTTTCAATATTCTCCTACCACCCCTTATGGTGGCCATTATAGTGGAACTATATTTATATATGATATATATTATGTTTATGTTTTACTTATGCTTTTTTATTTTACATTTATATCATACCTTTCTGGTTTCCATTATTGGTAAACGAGATAATTTCATTTGAGAAAGTGCGGACTACCGCCCCCTCAAAGTGATATGAATCGTCAATACCACATGCAGGACGTATAAATTACGGAGATAATTATAATATATATGATATTATACATGAATTATAATATTCATATGTATCATTATGTTTTAATGAATTAAATTATGAAATTGAAATGAAAGTAGCGTCCATGCGTACGTAAGGCTTACAGTCTCCATAAATAGTGCATTTCAATTCATACCTATAAATGTTATGTAATATTATAAATACATGTATATAATCTATATATATATAATATATATGATATATATGATATCTAAATCATTAATATAATTCGGGATACAATGAACTTTTGACCACATGAAAAACTAGTAATTATAAGAAGATGATTTTTGACTAAAGTAACAAATATCAACAAAACACCCATTATTGTCTTAAATGACTACATAATGTTTATAACATGGTAATAAGTGATTTTAAATTAATTATAAACTTGAAAAATATTCTTAAGCAAGTATAAATTTTACTTAGTTTATTATTCACGAAATTATAGAACGAACATGTAATATCAGACCTGAGGAATGGGACTTCGTCTCAATATCCTTTCATTGAGGCATATTTAGTTTTATACTAGAGTTTCTTTTATACGTTGTGTAAACCCATTTGATTTTTACTTTTATTCAAAAGGAATATTCTCTATACTAAGCATTCTACTAAATGACAAAGAATAATGTTTCTTTTAATGTACGCGGAGACAATAACCTTTCTGCTGCCATTAGTATTATTTGATCTTTGGCTTCCTTAACAAAACTTATTGTTTTAAAAAGGAAAATAAATACCATACACACATTTTCATATTTTGGTTTTGAAAATGTTTTTGACAATGTATTTTTTATGTCAATATATTTAAATGATATGTAGTGATATAATTGTGGAAATGTTATCTTTTCTTTATATTTTTTATGTGTTATGAATATGTTATGGTTCATGGGAATTGTTACGTATATGGGTGGTTCCCTGATAAACCTCGGGCGGGTGAGCCCGAGATAGCTCTCGAATGCATTGGGTAATGTGACATAGGTAAATGTGAATGTTTCTCCTATTATATTTATGGAATATTCTACGATAGGTATTCCAAATGTAACTCCCTACATAGCTATTAATGATACAACATAAGAATGTTATGGATTCTACAAGTTAACTTTATAATTTTTGTTTACTATGTAAATCTTACGATTTCATGTGGTATGTTAAAGAGCATATGTTATGTATGTATTTTGATGAACTAATGTTTTCGTTCTTTGTTTTATAACACTTAATATGTTGTTATGCTCATCATTGTTTTGAAATTTGTTTCACAGGACTTAAAGATGAATAGGGTCAATGATAGGATCAAGGAAAAGTCATGTTGTCTAAAAAAAGGGAATAGACATGACTCTTTTTTTCAGAGTTTTTATTTAATTGAAAAAGGAAACTGAGTTGATGTGTCTACCTAGTAATTTTTGAGATGTAGTCTAATAGTTATGGCCTAATTATCTAAAACACTAAACCTTAAAAGATACTCAATGTGAATTATTCATTTAATTCCACATTATGTAATGTTTAAGGTTGGGTCCTTATACTAACATAAAAAAGTTTTGAGCCCCTCTGCTTGTGTTTTCTTCATGACCGAATTTCCAAGTGGGTGGATATATGGGTTTGAGTCCATCACAGGGATAATGGCATCACCAAAGGAAGTAGATGCAAGTGGAATGATGAATGAACCACTGGTGTGGACCTGGTAGTATGCAAAATGCCCCACTGGATTGCATGCATTGGAAGCTTCATCAGAGACCATTAGAAGTGTGCCACAATGGCGTGCTAGAGAGGACCTTTGGTTCTATCTCCGACTACGGCGAAGTGGAAAAGGATGGAGGCCTCCGAGCTAGCATCATGTGGTGGAAAATGCGACACCACACCACATTGCACATGGTGGTCTGTGTTTATACAAATCATGGTAGGGGGAGCTGGACCTCCATCTGACCCATAGGGTAGGGGTTTTAGATGTAGATTCTAGATGCATCTTGGCCTATCAGAAAAACTAGTCCGCCTTCGACGGACTCTGTAGGGTGCTATCCGGACTCTCCGTAGCGGGCCAAGCTGCAGCTGCGGCCCAAAAAATGGACCCAGGTTGGGTTTGCTCTGAGGTAGTTCGGAAAACCTAGGTCAGGTTTGTAGACCCCATGCATGGTTTGGTTGGGTCGGTCTGACAAGGTCAGACCAGACGTAGACTGAACCAGTTCCTTTTTAGAAAAATATCAAAATCATGCAAACAATGCGTCTGATTGACAAGTTGTTTGCGGTTTTGGAACCCTTGCAATGAGGCAGATCTTTTGGAATAACCGATGGAGGATTTCATTAAAGAAAAAATTTGACGAATGGCTTGATAAGTGGTTCTCCTGTGATCAATCATGTTATGTAGGGAAACCCTACAGCTGGATGAGACCTAAAAACATCAGAAAAGAGACCCTATGTAGATTGAATATTGTGGCCTTGTGGGAAGCGTCTTGTGCGTTCCCGATAAGCCCATGGTGGGGAGCGGCTTCTATGTTACCCAGTAAAACCATAGTAGTCAACAGGAGGAGTACCTCAGTATGTCCATAGGTGAGAAGTGACTTCTGTGTGACCCAACATGCCCACAGTGGGGAGAAGCTTCTATTTGACCAATCAAACCTATAGTACTTTTATTGGATGACTACCAAAATAGTCTTAATGTTTTTGGTATATGGCTTATGTGTAACCCAAAAGACCCATTGTATAAAATTTGGAAGAGTTATCTCGTAGAAAATGGTTATTGTTGATTTTTTCAATGATCCTACCATCCTACTCTTTAATATAGCTGGTGTGAGATTTCATGCTCTATGATCATGCATTATGATCAAGATTTTTTGTTTGGTTATCGGTCTTTTGTGGTAATTCCTTTATTATTTTGGAGTCCATACTGATTAATTCGTTACTCACCCATGCATGAGCTTCACCTACATTTATTGTGTCTTGTGCAGATGACCACTAACTTGACGGAGGACTCGGTGGCCCAGGACCCAGTGGTTCCTTGGGAGACCAGTAAAATGGGGTTTACGTCTACGGCTTCCAAATTTAACTTGATTCCAACCCATCATGTGGGGTTTTCACCTGATGGATATCTAGATTTCCCTTTTTACTATCCTATTTTCCAGTTATAATTTTGTTGGGTTTGTATTCTGGCCCATTTTACATTTAGTTGTACTTCTAATCAATGATTATTTAAAGTGGAATGTTGTTTCAATTTTCCATCTTTGGGATGTGGTTTTGTGTGCATGGATCTGGGTACTAAAGAAAATACCTCTCACTTGATGGTTGATGCCTTCGGTCCATGTCCCAAACCCCTGGCCTTCGAGAGGTGGGCTTGGGGTATGTCATGGCATGCGCCCTGGGGGATGGGTTGGGACACCACAATAAATGAAAAATCCTTCTTCATTATACAATAATGATGTCATAGGATTACTAACTAATGTCTTCTTCAGTTCATGATAACTCTCTTAACATTCCATGGTCTATATAAAATTATCTTTCTTTTGGATATAACATGGTTAATCGATTAGAATTTCAGGAAATGTTTCTCCCACACCTTTTACATTATCCTACTCAAACATGGTAACTATGAATAAATGTTAATTTTTTTAATAACATTCCACTCATCCATGACCATTGTCATTATTGGATACACCGATATTCTTTAACTTAAGACAACGTATCTTAAATATGTGACATTATGTAAGAAAAACATACATTTTATGAATTTACTAAAAAAATATCCTTCAATATAGTTTATTATATTCACCAAAAAAGATATTCATGGTCCTCATGATTTTTTAAAATATCAAAATATCCCAAATGAATACCACTATGAAATTATAATGTTAATTCATAGAGAATCTAATTGTTAAATCCATAAATATGGATTAGGATTAGTCAATTCAAAGATAATACAAAAAAACAAATAATTACAATATATTATTTGGATGGTAGTCTTTGATATATATTATTTCATCACACTCAATTAATAATACAAAGAACATAGATCAATCATAGAAAATAATAGAGCTCCATGATGCTGGAGGAAAAAAATCTGCAATTCTTCGAAGAGGATATTTTATCATCACTACTATACCATTAATTTCTCTATAATAAATATATATCTTCATTTATTCATCCTTATTTACAAATAAAATTTGTTATTCATAAGGGGACAAACTTATTCAAACAAAAAAATTCTCCAAAATATTATATAGTTGCTTCTACACGTCCTCTATATCAATGTATTCCATTCTTTATATGTTTTTCAATACCATCTTAGATCTAATTTATTGTTTTCATGAGGACACTACCACTCTTTTTTGGAGTCCCAAAAATCGATTTATTAAATACATCAATTCATTCCTAAAAAACTAGATGATCTATTACTTTTAGTCGTTCTCTTTTTTCTTATTATTCACCAATGAATTCCCTAACGAAAAAGTATGAGGTGGTACATTGAAAGTTTCAAGGTTAAAAATGAATCCATTGAAGACTATAAAATGGTTTTCCATCATAAAAACTATAATATAAGTTATTATAATGTTTATCATAGGTTTATTCATTGTCAACCAATCCATCCCATATATTAAATCAAATTTCACAATGGAATGATCACACTTTCTTAAGCGTGATTATACTAACCAAAATTAATAGAGGAATCCCTATCTATCATTAATGACAGAATAATTACTATAGGATATCTAATATAAAACTATCAGAAATAAGTTAATGTTTTATATTGATGTTCATTGAAAACTAAATGTAAATAAAATAATGCATATAATAATAACCAAACATTATACCTAAAATCATTCAGTGTACAAAGTGTATACCCACCAAAAAATTATTTTGAATCCCAAATTTAGTCATCATAAGTTTGAAACAAAAACGATTATCCATATTTCATGTATTGAGTTGGATGGAGGCTTCAATCCATTATATTCATCTTTGTAAATTTGATTGTTAAATTCCCACATTCCCTATACTTGAAGCATTTCACAAATGGTTGTTCTTGAACCATATTCTATTTTTCACTGTATTATATATTTTGAATCATAATATATCAATGATAGTTTTTAGATATAGTTAAATGTCTTCCACACTAGTATAAAATTTATCTTCATTAAGAATAATTCAATAATGCATATCCCCAAATTTGTTTCACATGGTATGTTTTACTTTATTTTATATAGGGTTCATCATAAAAACTCCTCCATCATTAATTTATTATAATGTTTTCTATGAGTCCAATGGGAAACTCCAAAATCAGTTTCAATAATTAGATCACATCTCCCTATCTTGTTATGACTCCCAAGGTCTCACATATCCATGAATTTTTATATATGGGGTCTGAAACCTCTAAAGAACATATCTATCTACCCATTTGGATAAAAATAATTCTTGAAACATAAAATGCATGATATGTAATGTTTATCTCTTAATTACCCACTGATTTTTTCTCATTATATCAACTCGATGAATTAGCTTTAGCTTTTTTCCTAGAGTGGACATAGAGTGTTATTGATGAACGATACCTTTTTAATGTCTTCACATCTCATGGAGTCCACCTTATTTCATTTTGTCATGTTCTTGATCAATGTCCACCAATGTTTATCTTCTAACTCTAGCAGATACAATTCCAAAATAACATTATATTGTCTAGAAAAATGGATTACATAATGTATATTTTCATTATTATTTCTCTATTTGTTTTTCAATTAGTGGATCAATGGATCCACTAAAAACTAGTGGACGTTAATGCATGAAGGATTCAACTACTTTTTTCCTTTCTTAGTGAAGTAGGATGCTCAATATATTTTCTATTATTATCCAATTGTTTATTTAACTTATTCAAAACCATTAAAAATCAACTACAGCTCCCACATTATTGGGATGTCCATTATTGCATATTCCATTGAATCCATTGTTTGCTTCAGTCCTTCTATTTACTTTAATTTTTCAATAAGGGTAATATATATGAGAAAATTTTACTACAATGAATCAAATAAAAAAATATAATGTAATTAATAATCAAAAAATGTTTTAATATAATGCTTATATGATGAAGAACTTTAGTCTTTCTAACATTTTTCATTATCATTATTCCCTTCCAAATAGTTTGTACGATCATGTGGTTAACCAAAGTGTACCCCTATGGAGGGGAAACAAGTTGTGCAGTATGACCCATTTTATTTCTCTAGGTGTAAATATAGTCTATCTCAATATTTCCATTTCGGGTTATTATAAAAAGAAAAAACAATTATAGAGCCATATCCACGTAATAAATGTAAATTATAAAATAAAGGATTTTTATTAGGTGGCATGTATGACATGAAACACCAATAATATATGTGAATATAACACCCTGAAGCCATATGATATATTTATATTTCAATAAATTAAATTAATTATATATATTTAATTACATGAAACACTGATTTTATCATAAATGGGTTCCTTCAATGGATTTCATTATATGAAAGGCCGAGTTTTACTAAACAACAATATATTAGTAAGATTGTAATTTAATATAAATATGATCACTTAACAATTGAAAAATAGGTTAAGAAGAGAATGAACAAAATTAATAAAATATGTAGTTTAATAATTTATATTAAATTTCTATTTAGTTTTAATAAAACAAGTGTCATCTTAAAGAGAAGGAATTTTTTTGTAAATAAACTATATTATTTCTAGAAGACAGTCTAATCACACCTTGTAGATATAAATTAAAATTACATATATTCAAAATTTATAAAAATTGTAACGCCCCGACCCCAGTTTCCTAGAGTCGGTGCATTATTACATAACATTGGCATGATCACAAGAAAGATCAAATCTCGAAAGACCGATTGGTTTAGTAGCCTTGGAAACACTAGATATATTCATAAGTTTTACATTACATCATAAAATGAAAAACTACTACAACAACATAATGTCTCCATAATCCACACTACTATCCCCTCATAATATCCCTGCAGGTCATTCATAATTTACTTCTTCACATCCTGGGGAAAAATAAAACATAGAAAAGGGGTGAGCTCAAATGCCCAGTAAGGATAACAATATAGCGGAAACTTTCATAAATAAGAATAAACATTTAAGGCAATGCATTACTAAAACAAAAGCCTTTTATAATTGAACTTCAACATGGTATGGCAAAAGTAAAATGAAATAATGCCATTTACTTATTCACATGGATATTCTACTAATCAAATAATCACATGCAAAAATAAATAACCACTTTCATAATGTTGGAATGCATAATGCCAGACTATCATAACCACATAGCCAAGGCCTCGTGCCAAGACTACAAATAAGATTTTGTCAAGGCCTTGTGCCAAGACACTAGTTTGTCTCATGAGACCTACCGATTCATCGAGGAGCTATAGCGGGCTCCACCCGTCACTTATTAAGTCCAATGCATTCCCATATGAAAAGGTTTAAACATAACATAAACATTCGTATTAAAACTAGCATACGAAATGTCAATACTTTCACAATAAACTATGAATGGTATAAAAATAGCACATCCACAGTCAAACATATCACAAAACCTTCAATACAAAATAGAAGTTTTGTATCATAATAAATCAACTTCAAAAAATCTTAAAATCCATCAAAGGATGTTGACATAGATGAAATCAAAATTCTTTTTAAAGAAATATCTCCTTTTATTTTGAAATCATTTAAGATCCATATAAAATAAAACATTTTCTTTGAAAATATTCTTATAAGCTTGTATGGGAAGCTTCGACGATTTTATAACGGCGGAAAATAACCGCACCCGCCGTATAAGTTAAAAAAAACATTCTTACCTCAATTCTGTCGAAAAGGTTAAAAAAGGACCTTGTTTTGAAAACGACGAAAAGATTCCTTTATAAACCTCTTATAAAAAGTCAAACAAGGGTATAAATGACTTTAACCCATATTCTTGTAAATAGTAAAAATGTTTTGAAATACATTTCGAAGAAACATGGATGTGGATGATAAAGAGATCCCAGTAGATTATTACGTATAATACAACCTCGGATAATGAAGAGATTGTGAAATAACCCTTACCTTGTACTTTTCCTTGGTTGGGGTAGGTTAACCTCCTGTATAATGGTGAAATAGTTGTTATTAAGTTATACAAGAATCATATATATTAATATGATATCGTATATGATCTTTTAACATTGATTTGTTAATAATATCTTAGAATTATCGTCGTTTCGGGAGTTAACTTACTCATTTTCTTTTATATGTTTTGTTACATAAGCCATGGTTGTTGTATATTATTCATATCCAGAATGATATACAGTCCTTAAACATCATTTTTAAATCATCAAATGATAATTATACTTGAATGGATACGATGGAGAATGAATCTCATCGCGTTCGTGGAGACGGTAGTCCGTACGTACGCACGAGCGACAATATCATTCTTTTGATATTAAAATAATATATAAATGGATGGTATATCATATATACAGAATCATTAACATGTTATATTTATTATTTACATGAGTTACACATCATTATTATACCCATCCAAATAATATTTTATTGAATAACAATTACACCACGACGTGGAGACGGTAAGCCGTACGTACGCACGTATGGTGACATGTTATTCAAAGGGTGGATAGAATACTGAATATGATTGTACCATATTTATAATAACATCACAGTATATGTGAGATACTGGAGTTATTATTTCAGAATGGTATGAACAAAGGAAGAAGAAGTGGAAGAAGAAATGAACTTAGAAAAGGGTGGTGAAATCATTACCTCTTCTTCGGGTTCTTCTTTTTGATTTGATCAAAAGGGATCCTTAGGTTGGCTTTCTGATCAAACTAAGGCCTCTAGGTTGTATTGATGGATGTTGGGAGAGTATTTGGGCAGAGTTTGGCCGAACCAAAAGGCTTTGAAGGTGTGAATAAATGAGAAGGAGGAGTGCCCTTTTATAAGAGGGGTGAGGGGCACCTTTGGAAAAGCTAGAAATATTAATTTATAATAAATTCATATTCGGTTTATAAAGGCTCCAAAGTTGACTATTCAAAGGATGAGGTGGGGATAGGTCGAAAACAACTCATCCAATAGAATTTAGACAGGTTTGGGTACTTATATTAACATTATCTTTAAGTATTAACTCTAAGTTAATTAGTTTCACTTTTACAATGTCTCTTTGTATTTTTATATAATATGGTTAATAAACTTACTATATACATCCAAGAGACCCCCAAGTGGTTCATTAATAATTAACATATCATAATATAAGTCTCTTGGCCGAACCTTAGATTTTTAGGAATTTAATATTAATTAATAATATAATATTTGTTTTAAGAACTCTTTTATGTCAATTTTGACACTATTCAATAGTTGATTTTTGTGAAACTCATAAAGGATTGATTACTTCGAACAAAGTCAATTAAATCAATCCTAATATATCATATTATCCTAGAAAATTAGTTTAATTCATTAAAAGTTTCATATTATATTTATTTGGGTATTTATAATATCACTTATTTTAATTTTTCACTATTATAGTAATTACTGCATCATCATTGTGTCATAAATAAAATAAATTATTTAATGTCTAAAAATTATAAGTAAAATATCATTATGTAGGAAATCTTTGTATCTTTCTAATGAATATTTATAATCGAAAATCCAACATGTATAACCCTATGTAAAAATTGTTCGTCTAAAAGATGTAAGCTTATGCCATTTTTATTTTTATTTTAACTTTATTAATATAAAGTGTCCCTACCACATACAAGTGGCTCCAAGGGGTCCCCAAATTGACCCAAGGATGCCCATGGTCGGGTATGAGTCCACCAATAAGGTTAGGACACGTTTTAGGGTAATTTTGTATTATTATAATATTATTTTTTTTAACCCTTATTTACCGGATTTACCCTTTAACCATGGTAAATAAAATATTTACCACAGTAACTATTCAAAATGTCTAAAAATAAAAGTTACCTATTTACACAATTTGAACATCCTGATTCCAAATATGGAATCCATTTTCCTAAATTCAAAACACAGAAGTGTCAGAAATTAATTTAAAATTAATTCCCGCTGTTAAAACAAAAAGCGTGTTTTTAAGAGATAATAACTATAAAAAGATTGACACTTGTTTATGTTCGGTTTAATTGTAAAATTATGCCCAATGACCAACATTATATTAAATGGTAAAAATATATTCTAAATATACTTTAAAACCACTCAAATTCACAATTTATCACTATTAATTATTTTGATTAAAAAAGTTGTTTTTAATTAAAATTTAGAAATTTTCACTATTCATCAAAATATGAAAGTTATCCGAAATGTACCAAAATTTCACCCTAGGCTAATTTCGATATTCCGAATCCAAAAATGAAGTCCATTTTAAAATATAAAATATATATGATTTCAAAAAGTATGTATTACTATTCATAACGGCTAGTTTGATTAGTTATGGTGTGTTAGAACTCGGTGTTGCGTACAACACACGCTATCACATTATTCAAAGAGAAGCGTACCATAGAAGCTTGGGGTGTTACATTCTCCCCTCCTTCAAATAATTGCGTCCTCGCAATTTCTAGGGTATTACTACATAAAAAGACTCGGGTGGTTCTTCATCATAAGTTCCTCGGGTTCCCACGTTGCCTCTTCCATTTTATGATTTCTCCACAAAACTTTTACCAGACGCGTCGTCCGGTTTCTCAGTACTTGTTCTCTTGTATCAAGAATCCTGACGGGCTCTTCGCAATAAGACAGATCGGGTTCCAGTTCTAATTCCTCATAGGTGAGTACATGCGTTGGGTCAAGCATGTATTTTCTCAACAGAGATACGTGGAACACATCGTGAACTTTGGAGAGACTTGGCGGCATTGCCAATCGGTAAGCTACAGCCCCAATTCGTTCTAGAATTTCGAAAGGTCCGATGTACCTGGGACTCAATTTACCTTTCTTACCAAAACGTATGACTCCCTTCCACGGAGATACCTTTAGGAAAACATGATCACCGACTTGAAATTCCAAATCCTTCCTTCGATTATCGGCATAGCTCTTCTGCCTACTTTGAGCTGCTTTGATGTGATTTTGGATTACTTTCACCTTTTCCACCGTTTCCTCCACCAGCTCTGGGCCTACAAGTTTTCTTTCACCAACGTCATCGCAACAGGTTGGTGTACGACATCTCTTTCCGTATAACGCTTCATATGGTGCCATCTGTATACTCGAATGGAAGCTATTGTTATAGGAAAATTCTACCAGTGGTAAATATTGATCCCACATACCCTGAAAGTCAAGTGAGCAAGATCTCAACATGTCTTCTAAGGTTTGAATAGTCTGTTCTGATTGTCCGTCTGTCTGAGGGTGGTAAGCAGTGCTCAAATGAAGTTCTGTATCCAGGGATTTCTGAAGACTTTTCCAGAATCTTGAAGTAAAACGGGGATCACGATCAGAAACAATTGATAGGGGTACTCCATGAAGTCTCACAACTTCATTAATGTATTGTCTTGCTAGACGTTCTAGGGGTAGATCTTCTCTTATAGCAAGAAAATGTGCTGACTTGGTAAGACGATCAACAATAACCCATATTGCATCGTTCCTTCTAGGAGTCTTCGGTAGCCCCATGACAAAGTCCATCGTAATATTGTCCCATTTCCACTCCGGTATGGGAAGAGGTTGCATGACTCCTCCAGGCTGTTGCCTTCCAGCTTTCACTTGTTGACAAACCATACATCTTGATACAAAATCAGCAATCTCCCTCTTCATGTTGTCCCACCAAAAATGTTCCTTCAAATCTCTATACATTTTGGTGCTCCCAGGGTGTATAGAGAAATTGGAACTATGAGCATCATCCAGTAATTCCCTTTTCAGATCAGGTAAATCGGGAACACAAAGTCTCTTTCCAAATTTCAAAGTTCCATCTTTATACACAAAGTCTCTCAATCTCTCATCATTCACAGCTTTAATCTTCTTCTGAAATTCTTCATCATCGGTCTGAGAACTCTTAATCCTTTCTAGTAAAGATGGTTTGGCAACCATTTGAAAAAGCATTGATGTTTCACCTTCCCTGGTTATTCCCATGTCCATCTTCTCTAGATCCATGAAAATTGGATCCCTTTCAATTCTCATCATGTTCAGAACTCCATGGTCTTTTCTGCTCAAAGCATCTGCTACTTTGTTTGCTTTCCCCGGGTGGTAGTGTATCGTGCAATCATAATCCTTGAGTAATTCAAACCATCTCCTTTGCCTCATGTTGAGTTCTTTTTGTGAGAAAATATACTTCAAACTCTTGTGATCAGTATAAATCTCACATTTTTCACCATTGAGGTAGTGCCTCCATATCTTCAAAGCAAAGATCACAGCTGCTTACTCAAGATCATGAGTAGGATAGTTTTGTTCATGAATTTTCAACTGTCGTGATGCATAGGCAATAACTCTATCATTCTGCATAAGGACACAACCAAGTCCTTTCTTTGACGCATCACTATAAATAACGAACCCATCATTCCCCGATGGTAGAGTCAATATAGGAGCATTGACTAATCTTCTCTTCAGTTCTTCGAAACATTCTTCACACTCTTTTGTCCAAACAAATTTAACCCCTTTACGTGTGAGCTTCGTTAATGGGTTAGCCAATCGGGCAAAATTCTGGACAAAACGTCGATAATAACCTGCCAAGCCAATAAAACTACGTACCTCAGTTATACTCGTAGGTGCTGGCCATTCTTGGATTGCCTTGGTCTTAGAAGGATCAACAGAGATTCCATCTTTAGAGACAATATGGCCAAGAAAAGAAATCTCCTGAAGCCAGAATTCACACTTGCTAAACTTTCCATATAATTCATGCCTCCTCAGAGTCTTCAAGATAATGCGCAAGTGATTTTCATGATCTTCGTAGGTTTTGGAGTATACCAAGATATCATCAATAAATACCACCACAAATTCATCGAGATACTCCTTGAAAACTCTATTCATCAGATCCATGAATACAGAGGGTGCATTAGTCAATCCAAACGGCATTACAGTAAACTCGTAATGCCCGTACCTGGTTCGAAATGCTGTCTTCGGAATGTCTTCCTTCTTTACACACAACTGATGGTATCCAGATCGAAGGTCAATCTTTGAAAAGTATTGAGCTCCATGCAGTTGGTCAAATAAATCATCAATACGAGGTAGGGGATACTTGTTCTTTATCGTTATAGCATTGATCTCCCTGTAATCGATACATAACCTCATAGATCCATCTTTCTTTTTAACAAAAAGAACAGGGGCTCCCCATGGAGAAACACTAGGGCGAATAAATCCCTTATTACTCAATTCCTCTAGTTGTTTCTTTAGTTCGACTAGCTCTACAGTGGCCATTCTATAAGGGGTCTTGGATATAGGCCTTGATCCAGGAATCAAATCAATAGAAAACTCAACTTCTCGTTCTGGAGGATGTCCAGGTAAATCTTCTGGAAATACATCTACAAATTCTTTCACAACAGGTACATACTCTATTTGAACATTCCTTTCCTCACCGATAGTTACTTCATTCTCTTCCTCCCCAATAATTGAATTAAGTTGAGCTACTGGGGGTGGGTCTAAATAAGAATTAGGTGGTGACGATTCTGCTCTAAAAATAAGGTGCTCCTTATCATTATCATCATGAATCGTAACCTCTTTCTTCTTACAATAAATCTTCGCATCATAGTCTGAAAGCCAGTCCTTACCGAGGATTATATCAAACTCAATCATAGGTATGACGATGAAATCAGCAGATAAAGAAAATTTATGTGCTCTAATGGGGACTGATTCACAAAACTTTGTTGCAACGATACTTCCCTTAGGAGTTTTAACTGACAACTCCCTTATTAAATCAAATTGGAAATATCTAATTTTCTTAGCAAACTGGGAAGATATGAAACAATGCGATGATCCAGAATCAAATAATGCATTTGCTAAACTTGAGGAAACCATTAAATTACCTGCCACCACGTCTTTCGGAGCTTCTACCTCAGCAGTAGTGATAGCATAAGCCTGGCCTTGATCCCTTGGCCTTTTCTGAGGTAAGTTCTCCTGACGCTTAGGACATGCATTTGCATAATTCCCCATCTCCCTGCAATTGTAGCACTGAACGTTGGTAGCTTCCTTCATCCCCTTGCAATCATGAGCTTGGTGGCCTTTTTCACCACACAAGTAACAGACTCCCATTCCCTTCAGGCAAGCACCAGGATGTTTCTTCCCGCATTTACCACAAGATGGATATTCAACCTTTCCCTTCATCCCCTTATTTCCATTCCCAGATTGATCAGCAGGTCTCTTCTTCTCTTGCTTTGCTTTAAAGTCATAAGACTTAGAGAATTCCTTTTCGGTCTTGATAGCACATGAGACAATGTCTTCGTACGATGAAAAGGATTGTGAGACTAATGCTCGACGGAGAAATGGTTTTAACCCATCAAAGAAACGATCAATCTTACTTCTTGGGTTGCGAATATAATCACCAGCGTACCTTGCTAACCTTGTAAAGTTAGCCTCATACTTTGTGACATTCTCATCCTCCTTTTGTCTCAGACTCAGAAATTGCCTTTCCATATCTGCTCGATGGTCGCGAGGAAAGTATTTTTCTAAAAACAGATCTTTGAACTCCCTCCATTCCATATTTGATACTTCATCATCTTCCTTCGTATTTTGAATCAATGACCACCATTGATCAGCATCTCCAGTGAGGCGGTAAACTGCCATGGTAACTTTTTCCCTTTTACTACTCCCCAAAGCCTGAAATATTTTCTCTAGAGAAAATATCCATTGCTCAGCTACTAAGGGATTTGTACTCCCATTGAACGTTGGTGGTTGTTGTCTCATGAATCGATCTAACATTGATCCTCCACGCTGTGGATCAGGGTGCTCCATACGGGTAAGGTTATTATTCATAACCTGAGTAAGTTGTCCCAGTACGGTGATTAGCTGATCGGCACCAGTTTCATCACCATCCCCACTATAATTATCTTGAGCAGGAGGGCAATCCCTACATGGAGTGCGCGCATTGATACGGTTTCCATTTCTTCCACTAGGCGCCATTTCTAAACAATGGAATAAACTATATCAGTTTATGAATCAAAATACATAATCCCATACTTATAAAACACTTAACATAAATTGATCTATTTATGGATATAATCCATAATCATAATAATGTTTTCTTTGAGGAATTATATACTCATAAACCCTTCATAATGATTTGTAAAGATAATGAGAGTTATCCTAAGCATATCCCCCGGGAGTGTCGTAACCAAGAGTGCAGCAAGGCCCGTTGTCGTGCACCAGTTCCCGTTCGAGTCTAGCTCAAAGCGGTGTTTTCGGGTTTTACCCCTAGGTACATCTGTGCCAGAGCCGCCTCTACCTGCTCGTATCCAGACAGGGATGTATTGCTCGGAAAACTCACAAAATCTCTACAATACCAAAATTCTAGGAAGTTCTTCTATACTAATCCTCAAAGTTCATCTTAGGTCTACGTGCTCTAATCAGAGTTTATCTAAATCTAGCTTCCAAGGTTTGTACTAAACTTCCTCTGATACCAACTGTAACGCCCCGACCCCAGTTTCCTAGAGTCGGTGCATTATTACATAACATTGGCATGATCACAAGAAAGATCAAATCTCGAAAGACCGATTGGTTTAGTAGCCTTGGAAACACTAGATATATTCATAAGTTTTACATTACATCATAAAATGAAAAACTACTACAACAACATAATGTCTCCATAATCCACACTACTATCCCCTCATAATATCCCTGCAGGTCATTCATAATTTACTTCTTCACATCCTGGGGAAAAATAAAACATAGAAAAGGGGTGAGCTCAAATTCCCAGTAAGGATAACAATATAGCGGAAACTTTCATAAATAAGAATAAACATTTAAGGCAATGCATTACTAAAACAAAAGCCTTTTAAAATTGAACTTCAACATGGTATGGCAAAAGTAAAATGAAATAATGCCATTTACTTATTCACATGAATATTCTACTAATCGAATAATCACATGCAAAAATCAATAACCACTTTCATAATGTTGGAATGCATAATGCCAGACTATCATAACCACATAGCCAAGGCCTCGTGCCAAGACTACAAATAAGATTTTGTCAAGGCCTTGTGCCAAGACACTAGTTTGTCTCATGAGACCTACCGATGCATCGAGGAGCTATAGCGGGCTCCACCCGTCACTTATTAAGTCCAATGCATTCCCATATGAAAAGGTTTAAACATAACATAAACATTCGTATTAAAACTAGCATACGAAATGTCAATACTTTCACAATAAACTATGAATGGTATAAAAATAGCACATCCACAGTCAAACATATCACAAAACCGTCAATACAATATAGAAGTTTTGTATCATAATAAATCAACATCAAAAAATCTTAAAATCCATCAAAGGATGTTGACATAGATGAAATCAAAATTCTTTTTAAAGAAATATCTCCTTTTATTTTGAAATCATTTAAGATCCATATAAAATAAAACATTTTCTTTGAAAATATTCTTATAAGCTTGTATGGGAAGCTTCGACGATTTTATAACGGCGGAAAATAACCGCACCCGCCGTATAAGTTAAAAAAAACATTCTTACCTCAATTCTGTCGAAAAGGTTAAAAAAGGACCTTGTTTTGAAAACAACGGAAAGATTCCTTTATAAACCTCTTATAAAAAGTCAAACAAGGGTATAAATGACTTTAACCCATATTCTTGTAAATAGTAAAAATGTTTTGAAATACATTTCGAAGAAACATGGATGTGGATGATAAAGAGATCCCAGTAGATTATTACGTATAATACAACCTCGGATAATGAAGAGATTGTGAAATAACCCTTACCTTGTACTTTTCCTTGGTTGGGGTAGGTTAACCTCCTGTATAATGGTGAAATAGTTGTTATTAAGTTATACAAGAATCATATATATTAATATGATATCGTATATGATCTTTTAACATTGATTTGTTAATAATATCTTAGAATTATCGTCGTTTCGGGAGTTAACTTACTCATTTTCTTTTATATGTTTTGTTACATAAGCCATGGTTGTTGTATCTTATTCATATCCAGAATGATATACAGTCCTTAAACATCATTTTTAAATCATCAAATGATAATTATACTTGAATGGATACGATGGAGAATGAATCTCATCGCGTTCGTGGAGACGGTAGTCCGTACGTACGCATGAGCGACAATATCATTCTTTTGATATTAAAATAATATATAAATGGATGGTATATCATATATAAAGAATCATTAAAATGTTATATTTATTATTTACATGAGTTACACATCATTATTATACCCATCCAAATAATATTATATTGAATAACAATTACACCACGACGAGGAGACGGTAAGCCGTACGTACGCACGTATGGTGACATGTTATTCAAAGGGTGGATAGAATACTGAATATGATTGTACCATATTTATAATAACATCACAGTATATGTTAGATACTGGAGTTATTATTTCAGAATGGTAAGAACAAAGGAAGAAGAAGTGGAAGAAGAAATGAACTTAGAAAAGGGTGGTGAAATCATTACCTCTTCTTCGGGTTCTTCCTTTTGATTTGATCAAAAGGGCTCCTTAGGTTGGCTTTCTGATCAAACTAAGGCCTCTAGGTTGTATTGATGGATGTTGGGAGAGTATTTGGGCAGAGTTTGGCCGAACCAAAAGGCTTTGAAGGTGTGAAGAAATGAGAAGGAGGAGTGCCCTTTTATAAGAGGGGTGAGGGGCACCTTTGGAAAAGCTAGAAATATTAATTTATAATAAATTCATATTCGGTTTATAAAGGCTCCAAAGTTTACTATTCAAAGGATGAGGTGGGGATAGGTCGAAAACAACTCATCCAATAGATTTTAGACAGGTTTGGGTACTTATATTAACCTTATCTTTAAGTATTAACTCTAAGTTAATTAGTTTCACTTTTACAATGTCTCTTTGTATTTTTATATAATATGGTTAATAAACTTACTATATACATCCAAGCGACCCCCAAGTGGTTAATTAATAATTAACATATCATAATATAAGTCTCTTGGCCGAACCTTAGATTTTTAGGAATTTAATATCAATTAATAATATAATATTTGTTTTAAGAACTCTTTTATGTCAATTTTGACACTATTCAATAGTTGATTTTTGTGAAACTCATAACGGATTGATTACTTCGAACAAAGTCAATTAAATCAATCCTAATATATCATATTATCCTAGAAAATTAGTTTAATTCATTAAAAGTTTCATATTATATTTATTTGGGTATTTATAATATCACTTATTTTAATTTTTCAATATTATAGTAATTACTGCATCATCATTGTGTCATAAATAAAATAAATTATTTAATGTCTAAAAATTATAAGTAAAATATCATTATGTAGGAAATATTTTTAGCTTTCTAATGAATGTTTATAATCGAAAATCCAACATGTATAACCCTATGTAAAAATTGTTCGTCTAAAAGATGTAAGCTTATGCCATTTTTATTTTTATTTTAACTTTATTAATATAAAGTGTCCCTACCACATACAAATGGCTCCAAGGGGTCCCCAAATTGACCCAAGGATGCCCATGGTCGGGTATGTGTCCACCAATAAGGTTAGGACACGTTTTAGTGTAATTTTGTATTATTATAATATAATTTTGTTTAACCCTTATTTACCGGATTTACCCTTTAACCATGGTAAATAAAATATTTACCACAGTAACTATTCAAAATGTCTAAAAATAAAAGTTACCTATTTACACAATTTGAACATCCTGATTCCAAATATGGAATCCATTTTCCTAAATTCAAAACACAGAAGTGGCAGAAATTAATTTAAAATTAATTCCCGCTGTTAAAACAAAAAGCGTGTTTTTAAGAGATAATAACTATAAAAAGATTGACACTTGTTTATGTTCGGTTTAATTGTAAAATTATGCCCAATGACCAACATTATATTAAATGGTAAAAATATATTCTAAATATACTTTAAAACCACTCAAATTCACAATTTATCACTATTAATTATTTTGATTAAAAAAGTTGTTTTTAATTAAAATTTAGAAATTTTCACTATTCATCAAAATATGAAAGTTATCCGAAATGTACCAAAATTTCACCCTAGGCTAATTTCGATATTCCAAATCCAAAAATGAAGTCCATTTTAAAATATAAAATATATATGATTTCAAAAAGTAGGTATTACTATTCATAACGGCTAGTTTGATTAGTTATGGTGTGTTAGAACTCGGTGTTGCGTACAACACGCGCTATCACATTATTCAAAGAGAAGCGTACCATAGAAGCTTGGGGTGTTACATTCTCCCCTCCTTCAAATAATTGCGTCCTCGCAATTTCTAGGGTATTACTGCATAAAAAGACTCGGGTGGTTCTTCATCATAAGTTCCTCGGGTTCCCACGTTGCCTCTTCCATTTTATGATTTCTCCACAAAACTTTTACCAGACGCGTCGTCCGGTTTCTCAGTACTTGTTCTCTTGTATCAAGAATCCTGACGGGCTCTTCGCAATAAGACAGATCGGGTTCCAGTTCTAATTCCTCATAGGTGAGTACATGCGTTGGGTCAAGCATGTATTTTCTCAACAGAGATACGTGGAACACATCGTGAACTTTGGAGAGACTTGGCGGCATTGCCAATCGGTAAGCTACAGCCCCAATTCGTTCTAGAATTTCGAAAGGTCCGATGTACCTGGGACTCAATTTACCTTTCTTACCAAAACGTATGACTCCCTTCCATGGAGATACCTTTAGGAAAACATGATCACCGACTTGAAATTCCAAATCCTTCCTTCGATTATCGGCATAGCTCTTCTGCCTACTTTGAGCTGCTTTGATGTGATTTTGGATTACTTTCACCTTTTCCACCGTTTCCTCCACCAGCTCTGGGCCTACAAGTTTTCTTTCACCAACGTCATCCCAACAGGTTGGTGTACGGCATCTCTTTCCGTATAACGCTTCATATGGTGCCATCTGTATACTCGAATGGAAGCTATTGTTATAGGAAAATTCTACCAGTGGTAAATATTGATCCCACATACCCTGAAAGTCAAGTGAGCAAGATCTCAACATGTCTTCTAAGGTTTGAATAGTCCGTTCTGATTGTCCGTCTGTCTGAGGGTGGTAAGCAGTGCTCAAATGAAGTTCTGTATCCAGGGATTTCTGAAGACTTTTCCAGAATCTTGAAGTAAAACGGGGATCACGATCAGAAACAATTGATAGGGGTACTCCATGAAGTCTCACAACTTCATTAATGTATAGTCTTGCTAGACGTTCCAGGGGTAGATCTTCTCTTATAGCAAGAAAATGTGCTGACTTGGTAAGACGATCAACAATAACCCATATTGCATCGTTCCTTCTAGGAGTCTTCGGTAGCCCCATGACAAAGTCCATCGTAATATTGTCCCATTTCCACTCCGGTATGGGAAGAGGTTGCATGACTCCTCCAGGCTGTTGCCTTCCAGCTTTCACTTGTTGACAAACCATACATCTTGATACAAAATCAGCAATCTCCCTCTTCATGTTGTCCCACCAAAAATGTTCCTTCAAATCTCTATAAATTTTGGTGCTCCCAGGGTGTATAGAGAAATTGGAACTATGAGCATCATCCAGTAATTCCCTTTTCAGATCAGGTAAATCGGGAACACAAAGTCTCTTTCCAAATTTCAAAGTTCCATCTTTATACACAAAGTCTCTCAATCTCCCATCATTCACAGCTTTAATCTTCTTCTGAAATTCTTCATCATCGGTCTGAGAACTCTTAATCCTTTCTAGTAAAGATGGTTTGGCAACCATTTGAAAAAGCATTGATGTTTCACCTTCCCTGGTTATTCCCATGTCCATCTTCTCTAGATCCATGAAAATTGGATCCCTTTCAATTCTCATCATGTTCAGAACTCCATGGTCTTTTCTGCTCAAAGCATCTGCTACTTTGTTTGCTTTCCCCGGGTGGTAGTGTATCGTGCAATCATAATCCTTGAGTAATTCAAGCCATCTCCTTTGCCTCATGTTGAGTTCTTTTTGTGAGAAAATATACTTCAAACTCTTGTGATCAGTATAAATCTCACATTTTTCACCATAGAGGTAGTGCCTCCATATCTTCAAAGAAAAGATCACAGCTGCTAACTCAAGATCATGAGTAGGATAGTTTTGTTCATGAATTTTCAACTATCGTGATGCATAGGCAATAACTCTATCATTCTGCATAAGGACACAACCAAGTCCTTTCTTTGACGCATCACTATAAATAACGAACCCATCATTCCCCGATGGTAGAGTCAATATAGTAGCATTGACTAATCTTCTCTTCAGTTCTTCGAAACATTCTTCACACTCTTTTGTCCAAACAAATTTAACCCCTTTACGTGTGAGCTTCGTTAATGGGTTAGCCAATCGGGCGAAATTCTGGACGAAACGTCGATAATAACCTGCCAAGCCAATAAAACTACGTACCTCAGTTATACTCGTAGGTGCTGGCCATTCTTGGATTGCCTTGGTCTTAGAAGGATCAACAGAGATTCCATCTTTAGAGACAATATGGCCAAGAAAAGAAATCTCCTGAAGCCAGAATTCACACTTGCTAAACTTTCCATATAATTCATGCCTCCTCAGAGTCTTCAAGATAATGCGCAAGTGATTTTCATGATCTTCGTAGGTTTTGGAGTATACCAAGATATCATCAATAAATACCACCACAAATTCATCGAGATACTCCTTGAAAACTCTATTCATCAGATCCATGAATAAAGAGGGTGCATTAGTCAATCCAAACGGCATTACAGTAAACTCGTAATGCCCGTACCTGGTTCGAAATGCTGTCTTCGGAATGTCTTCCTTCTTTACACACAACTGATGGTATCCAGATCGAAGGTCAATCTTTGAAAAGTATTGAGCTCCATGCAGTTGGTCAAATATATCATCAATACGAGGTAGGGGATACTTGTTCTTTATCGTTATAGCATTGATCTCCCTGTAATCGATACATAACCTCATAGATCCATCTTTCTTTTTAACAAAAAGAACAGGGGCTCCCCATGGAGAATCACTAGGGCGAATAAATCCCTTATTACTCAATTCATCTAGTTGTTTCTTTAGTTCGACTAGCTCTACAGTGGCCATTCTATAAGGGGTCTTCTATTAATTATTGTAAACCCATGATGATATATTTTAATTACTGATTTAAATATAATGGTTTATTTTTATAAAATCATAAGTAACATAGACCATCTTCACTTCCATCAAATGGGTTACAAAATCATTCTTCAAGTGTATAGAGGACTACATACTCACGAAAAAATATCATTCATTTTTTCATTCCAACATCTGATGGATGGTTTTTATGATGAATATAAAGTATAAATATGATGTATATATATAGAATAATTATACCTATTATGTCCTTATATCATATATATACATCACTAGTCTCAATTCCTTTAGAGATGTGATAATGTTGGTGATGTGTACGTTGGAAAACCATATTGTGATGTCATGGGATTTGGTTCATAATTACTATACATAAATTATGATAAGGGAAAATATTAATAATTATATTATTATGTAATTGTAATATAAATTAAATTTTAATATTTTGTTTTTGGTAATATAATATATCATTTTATTTTTTGTACAATGAAAGCAGCATGCCAAAATTTGTATTTAGCGGCTTTTTTTCTGTTTGGCATCGGTTTAAACCGTTTCGAAATTGTTCTACGGCGGTTTTGGAGAACTGCTTCTAAATCATGTGTCGGGAAATAATTAGCAGTGGGTTTTTAGTGGCAGTTTAAACCACCGCTAAATTGTTTTTAATTTTATTAATTTTTTTAATTTTTTGTAATTTTATAATTACCGGAGGTTTTTTAGTTGTGGTTTAAAATGTTGCTAAATCGTTTTTGTTTTTATTTCAATTATTTTAAATTTTAAATTTTTTTTATTTTGGTTATCTTTTTTATAATAGTAATTTATTTTGTAATTTAGTTTTTAAAAAAAATTATTTTGGTAATTTATTTATATATTTATTTATTTATTTTGGTAATTTATTTATTATTACCATGCACATGCCCATCCATCTCCATGCATAAGTCTATGTCCATGCACATGCCCATGCATATTCCCATGAACATTCCCATGCACATGCCCATGCCATTTATATAAATTCTACATTTGGTGAGATTTGAACCCCTTACCTCTTGCTTAATCTCCAAAGACTTTATCACTCCCGCATGCTCCTCATGTGGTCAATAAATCGAATTTAATATACTTATAAACACACACACACAAACACACACACACATATATATTTATTAATTGGAAGATGAAGTAATAAATAAAAAATAGATACAAAGTAAATAATTATTATTCAATAAATATTAATCAACAATCAATAATTAACAATTAATCATATATTATATATAATATTTAATATATAATATATAATATATAACATATAACATATGATATATAACATATAATATATAGTACATAATACATAATACATAATAGGTAATATATAATATCTAGTATCTAAAATATAAAATATAATTTATTATATATAATATATAATATATATTAAATATTAAATATTATCTAATATATATTATATATTATGTATTTTTTATTATGTATTTTATAGTAGATAATATATAATACATAATATATAATATATAATATATAACATAATATATATAAGTAATGTATAAATAATAAATTAATTAAAAAATACTTTAATATATAACAAATAAAGAAAAATTAATAATAAATTAATAAATAATATATATATATATAATAATAATTAATATATAATATATAATATATAATATATAATAAATAGTAAACAATAAATAAAAAATAATTAATAATTAATAAATAATAATTAATAATTAATAATAACTAATAATTAATAATTGATCATTAAAAAATAATAATTTATAATTTATAATTTATATTAAAAATTTTCTAAATAATTTATAATGAATTAATAAATATTTAATATGTAATAAATAAATAAATAAATAATAAATGAATAATTAACTAATAATAAATTAATATTTAGTAAATTAAAATTAAATTAATAAATAATAAATAATATATATTATATATTATATAATAAATAATAAATATGAAATAATATATAATAGATAAGTAATAAATAAATAAATAAATGCATAAATAAATGGATAAATAAATAATAATTAGTTAATAATTAATATATAATGATAACTAATAATTAATAATTGATAATATAAAATGATTAATTCTTAATTAATAAATAATATTTTAATTTTAAAATTAAATATGAAATATGAAATATTTAATATTTAATAAATAATTAAATTTTAATATATATTTTATTAATAAATAATAAATAAATAAATACATGAATAAATAGATAAATAAATAATAAATAATTATTAATTAATAATTAATAAAAACTAAAAATTATTAATTGATAATTATAAATTTAATAATTCTTAATTAATAATTAATATTTTTATTTTAATATTTAATATGAAATATTCTATATGTAATATTTAATAAATAATTCATAATTATTAAATTCATTATAAATAAATAATCAATAAATAATTAATAATTATTAACTAATAAATAAATAATATACTAATAATAAATTAATATTTAGTAAATTAAAAATAAATAATAAAAAATAATGCATAAAAAATAAAAAATAATAAATAAATAATAAATAATAAATAATAAATAATAAAAACATAACTAAATAAATTAATAAATTAATAATTAATAATTAATAATTAATAATAAATAATAACAAATAATTTAAATTTTATAATTATTAAATAATAATTAATCAATTAATAATTAATAATTAATTAATAAATAATGAATAACAAATAAATAAATAAATATTAAATTAAGAAAATGAATAATAAACTATGAATTAATAATTAATAATTAATAGTTATTTAGTAAATTAATTAATAATAAATTAATAATTATTTTGTATATAAATACTAAATAATAAATAAATAAATAAATACACAATAATAATAAATAATAAAAACTTTTTTAATTTTTATTAAAAAAGTTTCTTATATTTTGAGGCGGTTTTCAAAAAACCGCCACTATTTAGCGGTGGTTTTTTAAGAAACCGCTGTTAAAAAATTAATTTTTTAGAAGATATTTAAAAAAAATTAAAAATATTGTTTAAAAAAATTAGCAGCGGTATTTTCTAGATGGTTTTAAAAACCACCGTGAAAAAACTGCCGGTAAAACACTATTTTCCCATAGTGAAGAAGATAACCGTGTTTTTGTTGGTGAGAACTATCTCCTTTACGAAGCTATGTGACAATATTTTGATCACCGAACCACATGGATTATATATTTATATATTTAAATAAATAATATGTTATTTATTATATAATGATAATTATTGAAATGTAATATATTAATTATCCCTTTTCCCTTGTGATCATTCAAAAATCAAAATGTTGCTCATGTATATGTACGGCCTAACTTTTACATGATCGTAACATATTTCATCTAAAAACATACTTTAAGATTGGACATAACATTTTTATTGATTCAGAAATATGAGTTTTATCTCATTATTAATTAAATAATGTGATTAAACTATAAAATATGTGAATGAATTAGACCTTTCATGGCAAAACGATAATGATAAAACACGAAAATTAATACCATAAACCATGAAAATAATGAAGGATAATTAAACCAAATGGTGATAATATGTTACCAAAGGATCATATATGATGCAATAAATATTAATATGGTTCTATAATAAGTTAATAACTTGTTTAAGGCCACTATTTCTGAGGTTAAATATTGTTCCAAAAAAAGATTAATTTTTAGAGATTTCAACTCAATTTCAAATTTTTGAGGAATATTGTAATGTTTTTCACTTAGTTTCTTTAATATGGTGTATATACTTCCCCATTAACATGAAATATCGTGAATATTTAATTAGTAATGGTATTGTATGATTTAATTTTAATTACACCATCAAAGGGGATTTGAAATAAATATTACAAAGTAGTAATGAAATTCATAACTCACTTACCTTTCATTGGGATATATTACGTATTCATCATCATTGATATTCTATAATTATATGTATAATCAATTTTGATTAACTTTTATTGAATATAATCTTATTTTATGTGTATTTATAGCTGATATAAATAATATATTAATTTACTAATTACCATTTAAACAATATGATAATTATAAGGGTTAATTTCACAATCTCGTTGTTATTGGGATATTTTATAATTGTATTCTCATTAAAGAAAATTATATAAAAATTTTATCACATATACTATTAATTTCCTCATATGGTTATTAGTAATATTTAAATTTAATTGTACCATTTTTCTACACTTCCGTTCTTTAAATAATTGGGATAATGTTTTGAATAAAATCGAACATGATTTCTCCCTTCGGTCAGAATTTTTTTGGAAAACAATTATTTAAAAAAATGATTCAATATTCTTTTTTACTTTTCATAATTATTTAATAATGATATTTTTGTGAATTTTTTATTTTACAAATTTTTTCAGTGGAATATTCTTGACCATTTTCGAATAAGGTAATTTTCTAACTATTTTAGTGTCCAAAACCAATGTTCTTAATGGAATTTATAGAATTACCCACCAAAATGGATGCAATTTCAATAAATTTTACATTGAAATTTTAAAAGGATATTTTTAATGAATTTTTTTCCTAATGTTATGTAAATTCATAGTGTTTTTGTAATTATTTACTATTTAATGGATTTCAAAGGTGTTTTACGTTTTAAAACATAATTTTTAAAATGAAAATTTTATTTTCCATAATAATGATTTTAATAATATTTTAATTTTATTTCTTTTCCTTAAAGAAAAATAACATTATTATCAATCTAATGGGTAAATTTTTAAACTACATAGTTCTTATTAATCATCTGTACTGTTCATTAGTATATTGACAATGGATAGTGTTTAAATTTAGTTTATTGTTTAATTTTTTTGTCATTAACTACACCTTTAAATGTTTTCCTTCTTATGATCATTATAAATTAAATATCATCTAAATATCCATATTATTTATCCATTATATTCTTATTGATTACAAAATGTATCATTTCTATATATGATGTTTTAATATAAATTTTATTTGATTGATAGAGGAAATATTGATATATTGGTATTATTTACTAAATACAAATATTTTCAAGGCATGTTTTAATAAATTAAATCAGTTATTAGATTTATAAAATAGGATTTTAACATTCAGTCAGTGTTGGAGCCTAGTATTATATATCACCTTGATGCTTTGGTAGGTCGCATGAGATAAATTAGTTTATCTTTCATTAAATGGTTTTGTACATCTATTTTAAATATTATTGTGAAATATAATGATTGTAGAGGTATCATGTCCCTAGGACATTGTAACTCCATGACCATAGATGCCCAACACCAGTGCATTATTTGAATACATTGGAATTATTTAATGAAATAAAATCCCAATGCACTATTTATTTATGTGGTGTCGGAAAACCACACACATACATAGGTTCAAATTTACATCTTGAAAATAAATACAACATATAATTCTTATTAGGAACATCCAAAACTCTAATTTTATCCCTGTAGGTCAGTCTTAATATAGTTATTCATGTCCTGAGAAAATGATACATAAGAAAGGGGTGAGCTCAAATTTTCATTAATTATTATGAAATATAGCGGAATATAACATAAAAATAAACATTAGGCATGAAGATTTACTAAAACACATGCCTTTAAAAATAAACATGATCACATTACGAATTGAATAAGAGATGAATAAATAATTATATAATATAACATAATAATGGGTATTCTACTAGTCGAATATCCATATTAAATATCAATACTATTTTCATTATGATGGAATTCATAATGTGGGAAATCATAACCATGCCATCAAGGCCTCAATCCAACACTATAAATAACCATTTTTCAAGGTCTCGCTCCAAGACCATAGTTAGCCTCATGAAACCTACCTATTTTTCGAGGGGATATAGAGGGAGCCAACCAACACATACTAATTCCAATACATTACTCATATGAACTGTGATAATAATAAACCACACACCATTTCTTATAGAAACTAACATATGAAATGTTAAAAAATATCCTTAAACATTAAGCATAAACACCAACCATTCAGAGTAAATTGGTGAATTTTTTTAAGATAGGACAACCACATTAAAACTAATAATAAACCATTCAATTAAATATGGTATATTATATAATAAATGATAAAACTCAATGACGTACAAGATTCAACAAAAGACATTGACATAGATGAAGATACTTCTAAATGAGGCCATTGAATAATCTATGAGGAATTAATCCTTACACATTTCAATGTGTCCCATACCACCTTGAGACACTCAAATAATAATCCATTATAATATAATAATAATAATTATACTCTTTATATGATATAATAAAGGGAAGTTCATACACCACAATAAATAAATAAGTGGTTAATAAGAAATATATCTCGTAAAAGTTAATGTGAGTGAAGAAAAATCATTTTTACTATTTGAAATAAGAGGTCCATTAGAAAATCATTTTTATTTTTCATGAAATAATATTGTAAAAATTAAGATCCCATAAAATAAAAGGATAGTATAGTTAATTTATATTTTATAAATAAATGATGTCCCACTTATGTGAAATCATGTAATAATAGTTCTTAAGATAATTTAGAAATAAATAATTTTAAATAATTTTAATGAAAGTATTAAATATAATTTTTTTGTGGAATGGAATGTTTTATCTCTTAAATAATAAAATGATCCAAGTTCATTTTTAATGATAAAATAAGTTTTTTATTAAAATAATTATGGATTAAGACGGATTCTGGTGTACACTTGAAAATGGGTATGAATTTGAAAAAATCACTTGAATCGGTGATGTATTTCCGAAATAATTTTAAATGTTCTTTTAAAAACGTGTAAATACCCATAAAATATGGATGTATTATGGTTTGTAACATATAAAGTACACTCAAATATAATTTTTAAAGAGTATATAATAATACATAATAATTTCATTGAGGGAATTTGACAATAAAAGTAACCTGAATGGAAATGGAGGTTCGGGTGAAAACCTCTTAACACTTTGTAATCAATCAATTTGGATGCACCAAACTTAAAAATATTCAAATGATACATTTAATACCATAAAAATAATGATATTAAATATATGTTACATTAATGGTCTGTATACTTACAACATACTCAAGTATTAGTACTGAATATGGAAAAACTCAAAAAAATGGATGTGAGATGAAGAAACCCCTTACCTTAAGTCTGATGGTGTTCATCACGTGATCATAGCATCCTGGATAAAAAATATAAATTCACTAATTAATGATTCCATAAAAAAATTTATGTAATAGATTTATTATATCCATATTATGTTCATTCATATAAATCTTGGTGGGTTTAAGAAGTTCAATTTTATTGATTGGGAGCATTTTCTTCCTTGGTATTAATGACTGGTTTACATGTATATATGTAAGGATAAACATGTAATATAACCATGGTAGTCCATAATATAAGTTTTATTATATTTTTTAACATACATATGATTACATTTTTATTAAATTAATTCGTTTATTTGGAGATGAGATGAATCTTTATATAAAGCATTATTGATAATTGATTGGGTTAATTGGTTATTTTTTATCACAACGAACTCATTTTGATATATAAAACAATATCAGTTTCAATAAAATATTCCAGAACCTTAAATCAGTTATAATAAATATATTATAGTCTTGTTAAACCATAAAAATTATTTCATGATCATAATTGAATATGGTAATAAAAATTTAGAACTCATCATCATTGAATGTGATAAATTAACCCATCTTGGACAGTGTTTTAATTTTTAGTATAATTGGAGGGTAAAAGAAGGATGATGGTCAAATATTAAATTTTCATAATAAAATTTCAGTTCATGTAATGTAATTTAATTATAATATCATTTTTATGAGGTGAGGAGAAAAAAGAAAACAAAGGGACTCAAAAGAAAAGAAAAGATGATAAATCCCTCACAAAAATTCAATAGCCTAACGGGCGTAGCTTAAAATTTCATTAAATATTTTGATTATAGAAATAGGGAATCCCATAATTAATATATAATATTGAAATTAAGTGGGGTATGTATTGACACATCCTAGCATAAAAAATTTAAATGAAATGATAATATCAAAATATTTGTGCTTTAAAAAGAGAGTGATTTTGAGATGAAACATAAGCAGCAAAACGGCTATCAAACATGGTTTTAGAAAACATTATAAAGAAATGTGACAAAGGTCATCAATTAAAAAAAGGATCATAGAATATTATTGGTAATGAATAATTTTGAAATTAAAACATGGTATAAAAACTTGAAATACGTACCTTATAAATGAGAACATGGATGGAAAAGAGAATATTAGAATTCTCTTACCGTATAGAGTAACTCCTAAGTGTTATAGGTTGGCTCCTTGGGGGCTTCAGGACACCTTGGGAGGACTATTATGGAGGTAATACTACCAGTACATCAAGTATTATGAGTTTGGAATGAATGAAAAAAATGGAATGAGTGGGTATTTAATGTAAATTAGAAGTAGTTTTTTATTAATTTAAAGGGACATCTCATTAGTGGTTTTTGAAAAACCATGGGCTTTCCCATGGTATTTTCCCATGGTATTATCCACATAGGAAATCTGAAAACATATTTTACTATAAATATGTCGACCATAATTTTATATTATGTATCACATCCTTATGATTTCAATAAATATAATAAAAACAAAAAACTACATTTTTTCTATTTATGAAATATTCTTGTATTTTATAAAAATAAAAAAAATTCACACTAAACATTTTTCAACATGTAGAAATAAAAAGAAATCCATAATTGGATAATAATTTCCTAAATATTTTTAATTTAATTTTTAAATAAAATAATAATTTATTCGAAAAAACATTAAAACTATAACTCATTTCATAACAACTTGAAAATTTGATCAAGGTCCTATAAAATTATCATATAATCACAAGAAAATAAATTATCAATTTATGATTACATTTTATGGAAATTAATTTCTATTTTGAAATATTAAATTAATCATAAAATATTAATTAAAATATTAATGACATATAAAAATACCATTAGATATATTATGGTCATTTTTTTCGCATATAAGATGTATAAATTGTATTTATAAATCAATGGGTGATGATTCTATTTTTGGAAAATCTAATATTAAGTACTATTCAATACTATTCATAATGTTATGTAACTATTCATAACTGTATGATACAATCCATCAAAAATTATGTTTGTCTTATCAGACTCAAAATATCATACTGAACGCAACTGTGTATGACAGATTTCTGAAATACAAATTATAGATGTGGAAAAAATTATGTTTATTGGTTAGTTTATAATAAAGTTATTTTTTTGTAGAGACTCAGTTCTTCATGAATTCAATATCAAAACTATTTTTAAATTTTTAGGGTGTTACATTATCCCATCTTTACAAAAAATTATTCCTTGAAATTTGAAATTGAATATCGCATGTTAATGGTTGGCACTTGGAAATTCACTTGTGGGAATCCAACATCAGAAATAGGGTTAATAAATTATCTTCCTAAACTAAGGTTATGGGAAATGAGGTGGTCATGAAAAAAATTATCCTCTTGAATGGGGTGACATTATTAATACGTAAAAACCTATAAATGGAAGAAAAATATAACTATGATGTTCTTATGGAACATGATATAGAACATTTTTAGATGAAAGTTTATTTAAAAAATACTATAAAATATCGTAAAAAATTCATCGACATTATCAAATATTATGATAATAGGACTAACTTTTATTTAATACTCGTTTCTTAGAGGTGATAAATTATTCCACTCCATAATAGAACAAATATAATATCTATTTCAAAAACACAAACTTATCATTTGTTTATGCCTTTAACTATTTGTAATTCATCACATAGATTAGGTTACACAATATAGTGATGTAATACATTATCCATTAAAATCTCATACAATTGATCGACTTAAAACATTTTATAATTTTTTAATACTTTAAGAATGACGGTCTCTAAATTTCCCTGATGAAATTATAATTAATTCTTCATCAACAAGAAGCACTTTTGAAATTTAAAATCCAAACATGTGAATAACTTCTTCATGTATTTGTTAATAATAATAATTACAAAAAATATCATATTAGAAACATGAATTCTTTCATATTACTCATGTAAGATACATGTTATTGGATATATTCATTAAATCCAAAAGTGATGAAAACTCCATCGATGATAGCATAGACCACTTCTCGACAAGTTAATAATCAGTTCCAAGGTAGTCTGTACTTATCTAAATTAATCATTTCATCATCATTTTTATAACATCAGATATATATTTTAGATTTTCATTCCCTCGATAGTGTTTTTTTAGAACATTTAACATTTTAATGAATCAATTTTCTTTTATACAATTCATTGTATGACCTCAAATCTATAATGAAAAAGTAATGCAATAAAATCCATATATATCTTATATTTCTTATAGCTAGTATATTATTAAAAAAGTGTTCAAATGAAATAAATCTTGATGATGAATATTAATCATTCTACTTCATCTACAGTATCTTCATAATTTGATCATTATCTAGATTCATCTTTTGGGGTATATTTCATTGATGATTGGGACATTTTTTTGAATAGATTCATGTCCCCTTGTAGTTGAATCATTAAGTATAAGAAAATAGTTTTTTTATCTAGAAATTATGAGTGTTGTGGCCTTTTTCTCCACAAACATGAAGAAAAATCATTTTCTTATCAAGCAGATAACTATTTGTTTCCTTCCACAATAATCAAAATTGGGAAAATACTCCTTTCCCTTATTCCCATTATCCATGTTTTCCCCATCATCCTCTTATTCTTTTTCATCACATAACATACATTGGACTCAGTGATGTCTTTACATGCCATGTTTACACATGATATTATTTCCACATTTGATGAGGATTCCTGGGACATAATATTCCTTTTAATTGATGGCATAAGACCATTACAAATATGATCCTTCTTTCTCTTCACATCACATGCATTGGTAAAGTTCTCATTCATACTACTATGAACCATTTCTAATAAATTCTATATTATATATTATCTTATATCATTTTGTAATCTCTATAACTCTAAACATGTTATAGAACATAACATACATTTATGCATTGTAAATCCTAGAACCCTATAATTTGGATACTTTTGGGGGCATAAATCATTCATAATGGTGGGTAAATAAAATGTAAATTATCCAAATCATATCCTCCAAAATTGTAAAACCAGATGCACATTAAGGCCCATTTTCGTATACCAGGACACCCCAGGTCAAGCTGAAATCTCCATTTTAGAGTTTTCACTCCTAGTTACATCTGTGCCAGAACCGCGTCCACTTGTGGTATCTAGATAGGGATATATTTTCCAGAATGATCAACATAATCTATTCCAAATCAAGGTTCTAAGATGTTTTTTTATTATTAACCTCGTATACTATCATAGGGTTTTGTTCCCGAATCAATGTTTTTTAAATATAATTTCCATGTTTTCTAATAAACTTCCTATAATACCACCTATAACGTCCACGCCCCAGAAGCGCAGAGATAGTGCATTATTTTAATACATTTCCAAGATTAAATCGAATCAAATCAAAATGGACCGAGTAGTTAAGATGTTTTTTAAAACCAAATTCATACATCGGTTCAACATTACAACTTGAAATGAAATACACCATAAATTTTTTTATTTAGAACAACCACAAGTCTATGTTTATTCATGTAGGTCATTCATTATTACATTATTCAAGTCCTAAGAAAATGAAACACAATGTAGGAGTTAGCTAAAGTTCATAAAAAGGGATAATAAGTACATTGTAAGATAACATAAATATAAAAATTAGTCATAGTGAATATATAAAACAATTTCCTTTAAAAATAAACTCAACACATTATGGCAGGAATAAGAGTTTAATAAATAATTCCATAAAAACATAATCATGGGTATACTGCTAGTTGAATAAAAACATGAACCATCAATAGTATTTTTATCATGAGGTAATTAATAATTCAGTAAATCATAAACATACCATCAAGGCCTCATTCCAAAACCCTAAATAACCATTTATTCGAGGCTGCATGCCAAGACAGTAGTTTGTCTCATGAGACCTACTCATGCATCGAGGGGAAATAGTGGGACCCACCCCACACATATGAATTCCAATGTTTTTCTTATATGAACAGTGATAAACTAAATTACCAAAAAAACATATTGAAATAAACATATGAAATTTAAATAACTTTCTCCAAATATTATGCACAAATACTAAAAATTCAGGGAAATTTGTTGAATTATATTAAGATAGAACAACCACATTAAAACTAAAAATAAACCACTCAATTAAACATTTTTGATGATATCATAAGAGATAAACCTAAATGATATAAAATATTCATCACAGTAAATTAACAAGGATGAAGATACTTTTAAAAGAGACCATTGAAAAATCCCCGAGGAAATAATCCTTAAAAATTCTAATGTGTCCCATACCACCTTGAAAAACTAAAATCATAAACCATTTTAATATAATGATAATAAGGAGTAACATTATATGATATATCAAAGGGAATTAAATACACCAAAAGAAGGAAATAAGTGGTTAACAATGCATATATCTCATAAAAGTTAACGTGAGATGAGAAAAATCCTTTTTTACTTTTTAAAGAAGAGTTCTTTTGGAAAATCAATTATATTACCGAGGAAATCAGATTGTAAATATAAATATCCATAAAATAAATGACCATGAAAATGAAATTATATTTTAGGAATAAATTATGTCCCACTGAAGTTAAATAATGATAAAAATTTTCTTAAGATTCTTAAGAAATAAATCCTTTTAGAGCATTTTAAGGAAATTATTAAAAAGAATTTTAACGTGGAAAATAATTTTTGTTATCTTAAGTCCAAAAAAGATACAGTATAATTTTTAATGATAAAATTATTGTTTTTATTAAAATAGTGGTGGTTTAAAACATATTCTTCTATACACTTGAAAATGGGTACGAATTCGAAAATATCCCTTGAATCAAGTTTGTATTTCAGAAATAATTGTGAATGTTCTTTTTAAAAATTGTAAATCCCCGTAAAATAAAGAAGGATTATTGTTGGAAAACATATATAGAACATTCAAACATAATTTATTTTGAGTAAATAATAATACATAATAATTTCATTGAGGTAATTAGACAATAAATGTACCCCATATGAAAATGGAGGTTCAGGTGGAAAAAATATTAACACTTTGTAATCAATCAATTCATATGCCCCAAAAATAGTAATATTCAATTGATACATTAAATAACATTAAAAATAATGATATTAATGATATTATACATCTATTTTCAGTATAAATACACTATACAAAGTATTTGTAGTGAATACAAAAAATCACAAAAAAATGGAAGTGAGATGAAGAAACCCCTTACCTTATGTTCGATGGTGTTATCCAATTTATCTTAGTGTCCTGGATAAAAAAATTAAATTCATTAATTAATATTTCAAGAACCTATTTATAATTTATTGATTTATTATATCCTTATTAAGTTCATTCATGTCCTTCATGATGGTTTTAATAGGTTTAATTTTATTGTTTGGGAGCATTTTCTCTCGTGGTATTCATGACCGGTTTACAAGTATATATATAAGGATAAACATGTAATATGAGAATGGTTTTCTAGAATAGAAGTTTTATATATTTTTTAGAAATAAATAATATTATATTGTTATAAAATTCATTTTGTTATTGAGAGTGGATATGAATTATTATATAAAACATTAATGACAATCGTTTGTGTTAATTCGTTATTTTTTTCACAATGAACTCATTTTGATTTATAAATTAATATCATGGGAAAAAAACTCTAGAACCTTATATAAGTTATAATAAATATATTATAATCTGTTTCAACCATGAAAATTATTTCTTGATCAAAATCAGTTACTGTAATAAAAATTTATAACTCTTCTTCCTTGATTGTGTTTAATTAAAACAAATTGAAGGGTGTTTTCATTTTTAGTATTAGAGTAGGAGAAAAAAGCTATGATAATGAAATATTAAAAAATCATAATAAAATTAAATTTCAGTTAATCTAATGAAATTATCATATAAATCGGATGATTTGAGATTAAAAATGAATAGAATAAAATTTGAAATAAAAGAAATGTTGAGAAATCCCTCATGAAAATTCCGCAGCCTAACAGCATTGCTTAAAGTTTTATAAAATATTTTTATGTGATAAAAGGGTATCCTATAATTAATAAATAATATGTATAGTAATTTGTTATGTAATAACATATACCATCATAAAAAATATTTATATTAAAAGATTATAACATAATAAGAGTGCTTAATAAGAGAGAGATTTTGAGACGAAAATTCTACAACATAATAGCTAGGCAACATGGATTTAGAAAACATTAAAAAGAGATGGGAATGGAGTCAAAATATCCTAAAATAATCATAAAATATTATATAGAGAGAATAATATGGAAATAATAACATGGTATAAAAACATAATGTACATACCAGATAAAAGAGAACTTTGATGGAAAAGAGATGTTGAGAATCCTCTTACCTTGTAGGGTAACTCCAAGGACATAAAGGTTGGGACCATGGGGGCATAAGGACACAATGTGAGGACTAATAAGGGGGTAAAAATACCAAAGAATCTAGGATAATGAGTTTGGAATGAATGAAAGCGTAGGAATGAGTGGTTATTTATAGTAAACAATGGGGTATTTTATTAATATAAAGGGACACCTCATTAGTGGTTTTTGCAAAACCAAGGGCTTTCCAATATTATTTTCCCATGGTATTATCCAATTGGGACGCCTCAAAACATATTTTATAGTACATAATCTTACCATCATTTTATTTTAATTATTATATCATTATAATGTCATTAAAATTACAAAAAACTCAAAACTATATTTTTGTTATTCACCAAAATTCAAGTTTTTTAGAAAAACCCAAAAAAACCAACCAAACCAGTTTTCAATGTGTATAATTTAAAAATTAACTCCATTTTTTGAAAATAATTAATTAACTATTTATAATTGAATTTTCTCATAAAATCATAATTTATTTGAAAAATACAACATTAAAACTACAACTCATTTTATAACACCTTGAAAACGTAATCAATGTCCTATAAAAATATCTTATAGCCATAAGAAAATAAAATAAGAATTTATGATTAAATTTTAGGAAAATATAGTTCTATTTTAAAATATTAATTTAATCATAAAATTGTAATTAAAATATTTAAGACATAAAAAATTCTAGTACTTATATTATGATAATTTGTTTTCACTTATCAGATTTATAAATTATATTTATATATTCAAGGGTGAATATTATATATTTTTTCCTATTTTAGATTCACTAATATTCATTACTATTCATAAGGGTATGTTTCTATTCATCAAAAACTATTTTTATCTTATCAGACTTTAATTATCTTACTAAACAGAACCGTGTATATCAGTTTTTCGAAATCTTAATTATAGAAATGGAAAAAAATTATGTTTGTTGGTTAGGATAAAATAATGTGGTTTTATTTGTATAGAAAATTTGTTTCACTCATTCTATATTAAATCTATTTTTAAATTCATGGGGTGTTACAAACATGACATCCAAAAATTAATCAGTCACATTATTGATAATTAAGTTACTATTATCCATGATATTTCCACTATGTTATCACCTATATTTGTATTTCATTATCATTTTAATATTTAAATGGAATGTGGGTTCATTTATTTTCAATGATATATTTATTATAAATTGTTGTTTTACGATATCTTCTATTATACTAAACCATTTCTGATAATTTTATAACACAACTATTTTTATTATTTTTCTTAGGACTACATGATGTTTACTATAATTGTTATGGGGGGATATTCTATATAGAATAAAGATATCCTGAAAAAAAAAATTAGTTTTAATTAGTGTATTGAAATTTAATGTGATACTCATGTAAGTATCTTTTTTAACAAGACTTTCAAAATATTCGTTCCTTCATCTTGAGATTCATTGTATCTTATGCCAATGTAATAAAGAAGACACAACATTCAGGATATTGGGGTTGGGGTTGGTACATTTTGTATCAGAAGAAGTTATATTGAAACCATGGAAAGTATATTTTGGAATATATATATTTAGGAACATAAACTTGTAATAAACATTTTTGATATGTGTAGAAGAGCATACTAATTTTTTTGGTAAGGTGGATATTATATTGTTTTTCTTAGAACATTCATCCCTATGTGGGTACGACATGAATATGTGGTTTTGGAACAAATGTAGCTAGGGGTAATACCTTAAAGAAGGGACCATTGGGAAAAAAATGATCATCACTTAATGAATGTAAATGGGCCTTATTTCTCCCCTTGTATGGAAATCCTAGTGGATATGCATTGGAAAATTCATATTTTCCTTATAAATAATTATTAATGATTTCAAAAGATAATAAAGATTAATGGACATGGTTAAACCATAGACCAATGAGGGACATGTCATCAAATAAAAAGAAGAATTATTTGTTTATTGAGATTCATGAATTAGATTGTACAATTACTTTACCAGTGGTATTTTGGTAATTAAATTCCTGAATCATTAGTGGGTTTCACAAATTTTAAGCGCATATATGTCTTTATTAACATATGAGATATGAAGTCAATAAAGGGTTGTGAGATTAAGTGTTACTATAATTCCAAATTTATAAACACCCATTTTAAAACAAAAAAATATTTATAATGTCACATGATGGAGGTTATTTTCGAATTCATTTATGGGAATAAAACCAATGGTTTATTATATGTTTTAGGAAAAAATAATTCGTGAAATAATTCCAACACCTTTTATAGACATTTTATTAAATATAATGATGACCTATAAGACTAATAATATCATTAATAAAATTGTAATAATAGTATAAGAAATTATTATACTTTTTAGGAAAAAATATTACTTAAAATCCTTACGAAAAATGATATTTAATTATTATTGTATTTCAAGGATATCAATAATATTGTTTTGGGATTGTTATAAGAATTATATTAATATCGTGTAGAAAAATGAAAACATATATGGTGGGTGAAAAACCATCACATCCAAAAAGGAAGTGGGGAATTATCACATTTGTAAATGATGATATGTGATTCTATCCCACCATTGACATACATGATGTATTGACTGATTTTTCATATTTATTAGTTAAATGATTTTTGAAATAAATATTAACTTTTAACAAGTTGTATTACTTTTTATGTTTATATATTAATTTATTATATTAGATAACTTTTCATAACCATATTGATTGTTTAAATATATTGATACGGATAGAAATACATGTCAGGCTTTTATGTATCTTATTCCCATTAATAGTTAATTTAATTACTTCTTGTATAATCAATTCATTTTTGGATATTCATTTCATGGATTAAGTAATGAATTGGATATTTTTTGAATTACTAATACATGGTGAATTGTGATTATAAAGTAGAAATGTATCATATTAGTATATTTCCTTATATTCCTATACATTAAAATAATTCCTCAAATTTAGTAAAATATTATTGAAACAAAAATGATCCCATATTAAATTCATATCTTATAAATCAGTTGGTCTTTTAAATAATCATAGAATATATGTTTTGATGCCCTTAAAATTCAATTGATAATTCAATTTCTTGTGATCAGTGACCTGAATAACCATATATAATTATTAATTATTTTATTCCAAGTCCATAACATCAATTTCCAACAAATGTTCTCTTACTTAGAAGACTAATTATAAGTTCTTCTATATGACCTTTTTATATCCATTTATCTCTAATTAAGAGTATATTTTAGTAATCATCATTAGATGTTGGTTTTCCAATAATATAATTTCCAGATGTAAAACCAACTATAATCAAGACCATGTTTATATTGTAAGGAAGAAAATTATTTTAGTTGGAGAGAATGTAACATCCCATGATTATGAAATAAGGACATTATATTTAATAGCGTGTTTGACATGAAACAACAAGCGTAGAAGGGAATATAACTCCCAGAGAACTTATAATACATTTAATTTTAAGTAAATATGATCTATTTAATATATTTACTTACAAAAAACAATGATTTTAGCTTATATGAGTTATTTTTAAATATTATATTTCACGCAAGGTTGAGCTTTACCGAACAACAATATTTTATTAATATTATTATTTAATATGAAAATTATCACCAAGCCATTTGAATGTTGGGTATGAATATGTTTAACTAAATATTAAAATATATATATTACACATGTTAAATTTTTATCCATTTATCAGTAATAAAATAAGTATCGTGTAAAGGAAAATTAAATTACTTATAAAGTCTTGTAATTTTTTATAAAATTTGGTTTAATCATGCTTAGATCACATAATTTAAAGTAATTATTAATAATTCTTCAAAATAAATTTAAATATATAAAATTATTTTCTTAAATTATAATAAATAAAATATCATATGGTAATTATTTTTTATTTTTCAAAAAATATTCATTTGTAATGAATAGTACGAAATACATAAATTTTATTTAAAACAGATTTTTCGTCCAATTAATTTTTTATGTTATACTATATATTCAATTAATTTTAATGTAAATTTTTTTACATTTTTTATAATATTTCCTGATTTGTTTGTTATTTTAATCACAATCATGTTGAATTGTTTTGTAAAAACATTATAATCTTTTGGTCATTTTCACTTAACAAACTATATGCTTGTATCTTATGTGAGTTTATTTTAAATATAATTATGCCAATTCATTTAATTTAATTAGTATAAATTTATTAAATATTTTTATTATAGAATTATATTTAATTTATAACATGTTAAAATTACTTATCAATAATAAGTATTAAGAAATGAATTTAAAATTGATCACTACGATTAAGGTCAGAAAAGGATTTGGTGCATTACATGTGTTTTATTAAAATTAGTTTTACAAACACAGAGTAATTTTTCATAATAAATAAGATTGATTACTCAGACTCATTAGGTTTAAATTATCATGTATATATAAATTGAATTTTATTCCTTTAGATAATTTAACTATCGTAATAAAAAGATAGAGGTTATTGTGGAAGAAACTAAAGGGTAGAATTCCACAAAAATATAAACTGGGGAACAACATGATAAATTTTTGTTTTTTGTGTTGTGGTGGTTTTTATCAAAAATATAAATCGTTATGTCTATATTTTTAAAAAAATTAAGTATCATGAGGTAAGAGATACCTCCAAATAGTGAATACTTTTCTGTATTTACAAAAATACTACTCTCCCTGAACTATAAAATTGAAATCACTCTCCTCCCTTAATAACACATTAAAAAAACAATGGTTATGAAATTACCTTCCCAAATTTGTTCAAAACTAACCCACCGTCATCGTTAGTTTATTTTTTGAGATTAATGAAATCCTGGGATGGAATTATAGCAATCATATGGAGGACACCCCAAGAAGAGGTGACATTATTCGATGACGGTATTAATTTTACATCATTCTACATATCTCTCAAATATTTTTGAAATCTAATAATATAATAAGACTATTATAATAAATATACTTTGATGTTTTAATTATTATTTATTTACCTAAAACAACCTCCACCTCCATCAAATTTTCTATTAAATCATCGTTCATATGTGTGGTGGACAATGAATCGATAACCGGTGACATTAATTTTTGAATTTCTACCTCTCAAGGTTGGGTATTATGACTGATATAAAGTTTATATATTATATTGATAAAATAAATATATGGCTTCAGTTATTATATCACATATATATATATATATTAAATTTCAATTCCATATAAGACATGATAACATATATCATGTATACTGAGGAATACCACCTCATAAAGTGAAGTGATTCTTTATTCACTAACGCTTTTCATGGAAGGTGATAAAAAATAATATTCAAAATTTTATGTGATATATATAAAATAATTATTATATTCATTATATATTCTAAATTATGGAAGTATTATATATCATTTTATTTTTTTACTTTAAACATGTTACCATCATTTGCTTACGTGTGGACTGCTACCTTCACAAAGTCATATGACACTCATTTTATCACAACATCACTTGGATTATAAATATATATATAACTAAATAATATGAAATTTTTTAAATCATGATCATTATGTAATTTTAACATATTACATACCTTATTTCTATGATGATCATTGAAAAATGGAAACGTTCCTTATGTTTGTGTACAATATACCATCTCCTTGATCATATAATACTTAATTTACCAAAACCATTATTCATTATTCTTCATAAAAGTATAATTGATATATAAATATGAGAACTATTTCATGATTATTATTCTGAAAAAGATGAAACTGTATAATATTTGAAAGAACAAGATATTTCTTAACAAAATATGAATTAGAAATTAAGGAAATTAACACTTGAAATCATGAAAATAATGAACGATTACTAAAAAATGGATAATGAGATATTATTAAAGTATCATATATGATATTATAAATTTTATAAATTTCAATGAATAAATTAATTTAATTTTTAAATCCAATATATGGGATTTTATACAATTTTTACCCAAAAATGGAGTGCAGGGTAATGGATTTCTTCTCAATTTCATTTTGTTGAGGAATATTGTAATGTTATGCACCATGATTAATTTATATAGTTTATTTAATGGCCCAATGAATTGTATTATAATTAATAATTCATTATTAATGATATGCAATGTTTTTATTTTTATTATTTAATCTACAAGGGTTTTACAAAACAGTTACCAAGCGATAAATAATTTCATAAACAAATTTCTTTTTGCTAGGTTATATTTTTTCATCATAATATGTTATATTGTATGAATATATGTATAATGAAGTTTAAATAAATTTAATTTTATTTCCAATTTTTTATGCATAGTTGTAGAAAATATAAATAATATATACTTTAATTAATTCTAACAGCATTATTATGATCATGAAAAGGGATTGTTTCACGGTCTCATTCTAATTCAGATTATTTATACGTGTATATCCCTTAAAAATTATTTGATCATTTTATAATAAACCCATTACATGTTATCATCCTCTCATTATTAATTATATTTTCAATTAATAGTACCCTTTTTCACTATTGGTGACTTCAAATAAATGTGAAAAATTATTTTGTGAAAATCTGAATTAATTTCTCGTGTCTTTTAGAAATATATTTTAATTAAAACTCATGTTCTATGATAATGTTTATAATTTTTTTAAAAAATTTTCAAAATTAATTATTATTCAATTTTTTAACCATTGTTTATTTACACCTATTTTCAATGGAATCATCTTATCACTATATAAACATGGAAGTTTCTTATATTTTTCACTATAGAAATGGAATATTCATTATTGTATATATGGAATTACCTATTCAAATGTACATGAATTCTTAGAATATTATTTTGAAATATTACAGATTTATTTTTTAGGAAAATATTTTCCTAACATTCTAGAAATTTATATTTTATTAGGATAATTTTTTTTAAGGAATTGGTTTTTCATGATGTCTCCCATTTTGAGAAGTAATTTTTAAATTGAAAAATAAATTTTACCCAATACTTTTTATAAATATATTTTATGATAAGTATATATATCAATGAAATCAACTATATATTATTAGTACAATGGGTATATGATGAATTAATTCCATCTTTATTCTTCCTCTAGATGGTATGCCATTTTTTGTCCAAGGATAATATTTACATTCAGTTTTTTATTTAATTTTGTTATTTTATAACTTCAACTTAAAATAATTACATTCTTTATAATCATAAGACATTTAATTTCCCATAAATAACCATATTATTTATCATTGAAATAATTATTTCTTAAACAATATTTCATTTATACATACGTTGTTTTATGTCAAATGTTATTTTATAGAAAATTAAAATATTGATAAATAAACTTTTTTGACTCTGTAACGATATTCAATAAGGAACACTATTTATGAATTAAATATATTATTATATATATAATGAATGCTTTAGTCCTGAGTAATTCATGGATTCATGTACTTTATAGGAGCGCAATGCGTCTTTATTTCTCAGAGGATAAATTAGATGAGAAAAAATAAAATGAGTTTATACCAATAGTTTACATTTTCTTATGAATAGTTATGATGGTTGACATATCATGTAACAAAGAAATAACAATTAATAAATAATAATTCAATTAATTCATAATTTAGATATTATTATCAAGGATATTTTTTTTATGTTATTATCCCTGGATCAATTTAATTCATTTTTCATTATTTAAATGGCATGTTTCTTTAGTTCATTACCTTTATATTTGTATTATTCAATATATATTACGGATAGATTCCATTTTACTTATCCCCCTGATAAGAATTTGACCTCAATCATAAGTTTTTCCCCTAGTAATCCATAATGTTTAACTATGAATTCTATATTGGTATGTGGTACATGGAATCAATTTATTTTCCAAAAAAAATTATTTTTCAATTTTGTTTTTCAAATATAATGTTAGACTCATGTATATATCTGGTTTACCAAGACTAATAAACTATTTTACCCTTCTAGATATGATTATTTGTATATTATTCCAATGTAATAATGGAGGCGCCTCCTCTAGACTACTTTGGTTAGTGTATCTATAATCAATATATAGTATCTTGAAATGGATATATTTTATTTTTAAAAAAAATTCTTAATAATTTCCAAATATTCATGGATTTATTTATATATTTATATTTTATACATAAGGTTGTACTCTTTTTTATAATCAATATTTCCAAAAATAACCAAACCATCCATTGATACCAACTATGTAGACATGCCTTTTTGTTTCAAAATCCATTCATTTCATGGTATGAAATATAAATATACATTGGATATTTTGAGGTTTATTATATTATAATTAGGAACATAATATATCAAAAACACAAAAAAAAATATTATAATCCACTTAAAATAAATCTTTGTAGGTTTTTACTAACATATTTTCACTAAACATTATGTGTTGGGGACTTACATCAAATAAAGGGTGAGCATAAGTCCTAGAAAGGGAACAAACAAATGAACTAGTGAGCAATTGACCAAGTATGATACTAGTAATTAATGATTTTAATAAAATGAGGTGTATCATAATTGAATTAACATGAATCAAAAAATTTAAATCTACATAAATACCAAAAAAGTCATTCTAAAGAATATAAAAAGGGATATCACCTAGGTTTCACAAATCACAATTATAATGGTTATTAGAAAATGTATCACAAAATAGGTTATCAATGGGGATGTATTATTTATCCAATTTATTATAAAACTATTAGGTAACACCCTTCATCATTATTAATTCATGTGAGTTACATTGGTTATGTTATATTATTTTATCAATAACAGAAGGGGAATAAAGAAAAGGATTATTTTAAAATTATAACTTTTTTTTGTTTATATGGACATGTACAATGCATATTTTTTATTCTATAGAAAAAGGGAATGTGGGATTAACACATGTAAGTCAAAGAATCAATAAATTATTTTCATATATATTGGAACATTCACAGACATGTATGAGTTTATGTATCCACGTTATATGAATATTTCATGAAAAAGGGAAATATTCATCACTTTATTTATGTAGCATAATTATATACAAAATGGATTATGGAAAAGCCATAATGATAGAAAATAGAGGTCTCCCAATTGTGAAACATAATTTTTTATTTTATGGGTATATCATAATACTATGGAATAATTGAGTATTTTAGAGATATAAGCCTCTCAATATGGAGGTAAATGAATGAAAAAGGAAAATATGACAATTCCCTTATCAGAAATATTTCCTTCCTAAATATTGAGGTTGGAACCATGAGACCACGAGGAAACAAAGGAGTGAATATGTTTTAGAGTAAATGTACACGAATTTGTGGTTTATGAAATTTTATTGGATAAGATGTTTTGAATGGATGTTATTTATTCTTCGAGAGGGGTCAGTGCTAAAGGATTAAATATTGGTAATTTTATTAGATTATCTAACCACTTATTGGTGAAATAAAATTCCACCCATTATTTTGAACATTAATTAGTGAAGTGGTGAATATATAAATTAATTTCTATTATAAACAGAACCATAACATCAAAACATATTAATTAATCTAGAAAACAAAAAAAATTGTTTTACTTCAAAAATCCATTTCATGTTAAAAGTAGTAATCAATAAGTTTATAAATTAAAATTATTATTTATAAATTAATTTTCTTAATTATTAATGTTATTGTAATTAAAAAAAATCATTAAATTTTTAATCATGCTAATATAATAACTATTCCATAAAATTAAAATGCTGGTAAAAAGACTTTTTCCACATTTTCTTCATAAAATCTATATTATCAAAAAATGACCAAAAATAATAAAAACATTCTAATTTTAAAATGATAGGTTAAAAATGGAATTTATCTAATAAAAATAATTTTTTTATAATTTTAAATTTTAATACAAAATCCTTATTTATTAATATTTCTCAATTCTACTGAAAATTAAACATTCCAGCCATTATAAATATTTTATAAGAATAATTAAAATATATTATAATTTTAAAACGTTTTTATATGATTTATTCAAAAAAACATTAATTTATAAATTATACATCTATAAGTAATCATATTTGTAACAGATTGTTTTATATTCTCTGAAAAATAATGTTTTTATTATATCATGAAATAATCTAGATGACTGCTTAAATGAATCAATGTAACAAAAAATATGGTAACTATTTTATTGAATAGGGGTCGTAATATTAATAAATAAAATTATCTGACTATAATAAGGGTAGACGATCATATTTCCTTATAAATGCACCATTAGTTTTACACTTCATCATTCACCTCGATTATATAATGGTTTTGTATAAGTTCTAAAATGAATATTTTATTACTAAATATCTTTTTATAGTGATATTTGGTGGTGCATTGATTCTACAGGATCGAGTATACCAAATTTATTTTATTTTCCCTCTATTAGTTTTCACATTATATTATTTTTTACTATATTTAGAATTATTATAGTTATAATGTAACATAAGTAAATAAATGAATGAAATATTTATTGGTTTCTAGTACATATTTAATATCCCTTTATTGTTCTTATTTATACCATTTTATATCAAAATATAATTTTCAATGATTTTATTAAATTTAAAAGTTAGTATATAATTTTCTATTTAAAAACATAATTAATATTTAGATGAATAAGATGTATAATTAGTAGGAGAACATGTTTCAGTTCATTACATTTACACATGAATAGTATTATAGAATAACTGATATGTAGTGGGTATTTAAAAAAATTATTTTTCCCTCCACTTATAGAAGGGTCCAATCCCCGATCCATTAAGTGAAATCAATGTTTAGGATTATTATTGAAACTATACACAATTTACCACCAAAATATGTCACTTGAACATCCATATTCCTCTAGTCTATAAAATATATAACATTCCAATTATTTCAATGAAGACATGCAAGCGAATCCTCAGTCTACTCATTAGAGTAATGAGTACACCTCAGTGATTAATTATTAATTTTTTATACCCCAAAAAATGTAGTATATCCTTGAAATAATGATGAATTAATAAATAGTAATGTGTTTGATGTTATTATTAAAATGGAATATCACATTTCTATCTCCCTCCAAAACCATTGAAAAAAGAATATGTTATCATGTGTTTGTTTAGACTATAATAACTCTGACCAACATTTGATATACTTATTAAACTCTTTACATAAACGTAAAAAGAGTATAAATCAATGAAAATGTTTAATAATTATAAAATTACTATGATTCTGAAATGATAATTATTTTATTCCCCCTCCATTCAATGTAATGTTTGAGTATCACCCACTTCTGTGACGGCTATAGCCTGACGTAATTCGTTTTACCATTAAATCCTAAAATGTAATACATTTAAATTATATATAAAGAATAAAAATGATACATATGAAACTATTAGTAGTATATAATCATAATATTTGATAATCTATTTGTAATATTAAAACTCAACAATTATATAATATATAACCAAATTAATTAATCATAAAAAGAAACACTTCATAATTTCAATAAATTTTGTAATACTATAAAATAGTATAAAATTTATGCTAATATAATAATAAATAACTTTCACATATATCATTAGAGATATTTTAATTCTATCTGACATCATCCTTGATAATTTGTTATATTCCATGATTATTATAAAGAATATTTCCATCAAACACAAGTAAATGACCTGAGAAAAACATTATTATAAATTAATAAAAATATTAATAGTTATATTATATAATAATAAATTTCTTCTGAAATCTTTACAAAAAATAGTTTCATTCTTCATGATTTTATGAGACTATGTATCATGAATCTGAAACTGGGATATAGGGGGTTTTGCAAAATTTTGTTTCATTGAGATATGAAACTTTTTAATCTCTTGTATCTTTTTTGGATTATGTTTGGGATATTGATTTTTTTTAATTAAAAAAACATTATGTTTTTCATTTAACTCAAACACTATTTTGTTGAGTTACTATATTTAATCATGAATGTCATACTCTTTGATTTTTTAATTCCACCCAAATAATTTATATAACTATAATTTATAATCCATTTGGGGGGAAATTTTTTTAAAATTTAAAAATATTAACTTGATGAATTTATTCATGAAAAATTATACAATTTTAGAAAGCAATTCTCGTCTCCTACAATGATTGTTTCCCCCTCTTTATCCATATTTTATTGTCCCATCAATGTTATCCATTTCTAATTGGAAACCAATATATATGTTATATCATGTGACCTTGATATTTCACAACTTCTATTGTCAAAATTTTTATTTATTATTATTTTTATATTTATGATTTTAGAAATAGTTATTCAAAACAAAAAAATGGGGCCTTTTGGAAATAATCATTTTTTTCAGTATTTTGTAATATTTATTTTCCTAAAAATTCTTATATTATATTATCATGTATTTACACATTATAGTATATATATATATATATTCTATAAAAATATATTTAGTCTATAGTTATATCACAGTTAGGGACAATGATTGTCTTGGGTTATCTTTTTGATTATCTCTTCTCTGTAAACATTATTTAATGGATCTTTCCAAATTAATATTTATTATCTAGTAGAAAACAAAAAATATATTTTTAACCAAGATTTTTTTAAAACTATTATTTAATGATGAAGCCTAAAAAATATGTTTCTTTTTAAGGGGAAATAATATTAAATTCTCTTCTTTAAATAACTCTCTTCTCCTTTCATATATAATTTTATTTGTGGTTTTTTCATTAATTTGCAATCCTTCACAAAATTTTATATATATATGAACTTATTGTTAAATACCTTTAATTCTTTTATTATAATAGAGACAACTGAAATGATTTAATTCTTTATCCCCATTCGAATCCTTATGATATTACCTTTAATTATTCAATGATATAATATTGCAAAACACCCATTCTTATCATGGGTTTGATCATTTTTATGAAATTTGTGTGGATTATATTCTTCTTATGGAACAAATATATATATTCATATTTACAATTTTATTATATTAATAGTGTATCGTTAATTAAATTTTCCATTTAGGAATTTGGTAATTTTTTTATCCCAGTAGATAACATAAATAGTGTACGGGTAGATATCCAAAATAATCTATGTTTTATGATTAGTGCACCACGAATTAAGTATCCTTCCATTTTAATAGGTAAATCAGTATATCACATGAGATATTATTAAAGGCATTGGGGAATAACACAATAATCCATGAAAATTTATTCACTATGTTTATTGGAATGGGTAGTGAACCATATCAAATATGAGATTATATCCACAATGTTTTGGGAATGGGGAGTGAACCCAATACCTGATGGCACTCATTAAACTATGATAGCATTGGTATTTTTCTTTGAATTATGTTATTGATGTAATTGTTTATCACTCAACCATATAATTATATTTCCATAAATTAATGACATAATTTCTTTATTCCATGATTCTTGTAATTCTAACACACTTATGTTATGAAAAATGTTCATTCTTTTCAGATTACATGTTATTAATTCATATCATATAGAAGAATTTTATTGGTAAATGATCTAATAATAACAAATTTACTCTATATGCATGTTTTCCAATATTTTCATGATCTCACCCTTGATAAAAAATTTATTAGTTTTCCCTTATCTAATATTTTTTTGTGAAACCATCATAGGTTTTCATTCCATATGTAATAAAGGTGAGTGTAACTTTTGAGATGTTTAAATTATTTCTACTCTTGATAAACTATGGAAAAACTCTCACCAGATATTTCAAATAATGTTCTTATGTAACTGGTCCAAAAAAAATAATTTAAATGTTCTTGGGTCTTTTTGAGATTATATTGAGGATAAATTCATATCATATTGTAATAAAGAATATTAATGATATTTTTATATTTATTTATAATAGTTAGTATCAACGGAGTTATTAAATAATTTTCGATATTAGAATAGTTGTTTTGGGTATTTTTTAGGGAATTTTTTTAATACCTTACCGATAATTTTATGGGATAATTCAATATATAGTACAACCTTAATTGTTTTTAGTTAATTGGTGATTATGTGATTTTCTAGGAAATAACATCACTATCTGGATACTAAAATTTGATGAAGGCTCTTGATTAAATTTTCCAACGGATAATATCATAGAAATGGACGTATATTTTATTATCACATTCATCACCTAGTGGATGAAAAAGAGAGATAAATTTACCCCAGGTTTTAAACTCCCACGGGATATTCTTTTCTCAATCACATTCTATTTACAATCCATCTATAATGATTTATTATGTTATGTAATTATGATAAGGATTATTAATGAAACCATCTTAATGAATCCTAGATAAAGGCGTCAATGATTTAGGTTGAATTGAAATATAATGTGATGGTTTTAATGTTGCAGAAGGTTGTGTAGCTGGCGGTGGACGAAGATTCGAGATATTACTGCAACCAACACCAGGTGGTCCAACCCGACCACATAGAGTAAGTGGACAGGGGCGATCTCAGCTCTAGGCAGGTGTGGCCTGTGACTATGGAAATCCGAAGATGATACGAGGTATGATATGTGTCTACTCCACCTTAGCATCAGTACTTATAGACATAAGAGTCAGTCATTATTTTATTTACATATCCTTCATTCGGAGCTCGGAGATACTGATAAGGCCTTTGGCCCTATCCTAACTACTAGAGACTCCTACGGGAGTGGATTAGACGATTACACACTGGTGCGGGAAGTGTGATCGTACTCTAGGAGGCAAGATCATTGACTGGGATCTCCTAGTAGTGGTGTCAATTCCTTAAGACGTCATCTCGGGTATATACCGGTCATCTATAGTCTATGCCTAGATCGACTGTGTTAGATGCAATGTGAGGTGCGTCTGCACAGATGGGAATAGGTTTACCTCCACCAGCGGAAAGGGAACTATTGTAGCACATGATGGACTTATCTGTAGGAGACTGCATCCAATCACTAATTATTTTTCTATCCTTACCCTTGGAGAAGTTTATGTGGAGAGTCTGAGTAATCCCGTAGTGGTGGATCAGTACGCGGATGTGTTCCCTGATGATGTCATGGGTATACCTCCACAAATAGAGGGGTACTTTTGCCTTAAATTATACCCCAATACGACACTGATATCTATGCCAGTGTATCGGATGGCTCATACAGAGCTTCGTGAGCTGTGGTATAGTTGGAAGACTTATAGGGGAAGGTATTCATCTGACCCAGTGTTTCTCCTTGGGCATCCCCAATTTTTCTCTCCACGAAGTTGGAGGGGAGCATGAGATTTTGTGTTGACTATCGGTGCCTGAACCAGATGACCATGAAGAACAAGTACCCACTTCTGTGGATTGATGAATTCTTTGATCAGATGAAGGAGGAACTATGGGTCTCGAAGATAGACCTCAGGTCAGGAAATCCCCAACTCAGAGTATGAGACGAGGATTTGTAGAAGACAGATTTCAGATGTCGGTACGACCATTATGAGTTCTTTGTTATGCCATTCGGCATGAGCAATGCTACAGCAGTGTTCATGTGACACATGAACATGATCTTTAATCCATAATATGATAAATTTTTAGTAGTCTTCATCAGTGACATCTTGATCTACTCGGCTATAGAGGAGGATCATGCATGTCATCAGCAGATAGTTCCGGACACACTATGAGAGAACAAGCATTGTGTTAAGCTCTCAAAGTGCCAGTTCTGGATCAGAGAGGTTCACATTCTGGGACACGTCCACTCGGAGGCTAGAGTTATTTTAAGGACTCTAAGCATGACGTATATGGACATTAAATTACTTTTTTGGAAAACTTAATACATCAAAAAAGAATACGCCCAAAGACCCTGTTAGATTAGTGTATTTGGAAACTCAGAACATAATCTTCTAATCATTGTGAAAGATCTGCAACGTCTCCCACAAATATATTCCCCTTTGTTTCTTATCTAAAACCTTTCTTTATATCCTGTGGAATAGAAAACATAAAAAGGGTGAGATCAAATTTTCTGTAAGGGTAAACATGGAGAACATAAAAACAATCCATAAACATTTGAACATAAAAACATGAACATAAACATCAAAATCTTGAGTAATGACATAATTCATGGAATTACATAAGGCATACATAATAACGAAACATTAATCATTATAAAATGTAATGTAATAAATCATTTAATTGTGGAAAACCATTAATTACATCATATGATTTCCATAGTAGCCAAGGAATTGCTTCCAAAGCCATCATAGTGGACAAAGTCCATTACAGAACCGGGTTTTCTTTCCATTCCATCCCTGCATTACTAAATCATATTTACTTTCTATTACAGCCATGTATATCTCATGAGATATAAATATTTACCAAAAGCCTTGGAGGGAGATATAGGTCCCACCCATCTCATACTGAAATCATTCTTATGTGTGCCACAAAATAAACATAAATCATTCATAATAACCCAAAGAGTAAAATGGGTTTCATAATCATCATCCCATCATAACATAATCCATATAAAACACATGGATATCATTTCATCATAAGAAAAATCAAACCATGTAAATAATAGAGACATTATACTTGAATCATAAACATGCTAAATAATGTCATCTTAGAAGGAAAATATTTTTGATAAAACACTTGTAATGAATTCATGAAGAAAATATTCTTTCTTAATAAAAATAATTTTCTTTTCACAAAATGAAACGAATTTTAAAAGAAAAGTATATTATCAAAAATATTCATGAAATGTTGTAGAGTAAGCTTCTTGAAGAAAAGGAATTAGGAACTTTTAAAAATCTGTTCATGTCGTATAAGTTAAAAAAACATTCTCCTCGTACTTTTACCGAAAAAATAAAAAAGTTCCTCATATGGTAAAAAAAAGAATGGTTCCATACATACAATGTAGTAAAATTAAAAAAAGGGTAAAAATGAATTTAAAAATTCATGAAAACATTTTTAGAAAACATGGACATGGATGATATATATAACCCCAGTAAATACATATGAATAAACAATCCCGGTTAAGAACAAGATTGGAATAATTATCCCTTACAATTTACGATCCGTGTAATCATATGATTCATAAAATAAAGAAAATTACATGCATATTTAAAAATCATATCCTTCGTAATAAAAATCATAAAACATTCATGGGAAGAATAAACACCATAAAAAATAAATAGATGGTGATTAAGGCATATGACTCACAGAAATAAAAGTGAGATGAAATAATCCCTTACATTAGGTCCACTTTCTTCCATACGTGTCCGAAACTCCAGTATAATTGGTTTAAACATATTATTAACATGTAACAGAACCAGAATAATATTTATTATATCATATATGATTCACTGACGACTTTATATTACCCGTTCTTTTTTCAATCACATGTTAAAGTAGCGTTTCAGGTAATAATCATATCATTTATCGTACATGTTTGGACTTATTGTTCTTGATATTATTATTACTTATATCATGATTTACTTATATCAAAAATGAAAAAAATGATTTATATATCTGATATATTAATTATATATATATATATAATAAATATATAAATGAAATGAAATATGCCGTTAATGGAGACAGTTCACCGTACGTATGCATGAACATTGTTTTCATTTCCTTATTTAATTGAATGGAAGTAAGTAGATAACATACATATATATATATACATAAATCCAGTATCATTATTATGTCATGTATTTAATTATTATTTAGTATATATACTTTATGATCATTCTTGAATGGTTAACATTGACAATTAATCTCATCGCATCGTGGAGATGGTAATCTGTACATACGCACGAGCGATGATATCGTTCCAATAATTATTGAATGGAATTGGAGTGGATGATATAATATATAATAATTAGTATCATGTTATAATAATAAAATATAGTTATTATTTCCATCATTACACCCATCCAGGTATAGTGGTGTTGGAAAAACAGATTACACCACGGAGTGGAGACGGTAAGTCGTACGTATGCACGTGCGGTGATTTCATTTTTTATAGGATGGATAGATGGTGAAATATGGTTGTTTCATATTTATAAAAATATATAATTATATTATTGGTACTTGTGTTGTTACTTTATAATGAATCAAATAAAGAAGAGGAAGTAGATGAAGAATTAATTTTGAAAGAATCGGTAAAGGATATTACCTCTTCCTCGATGTGCCTCTTCTTAACCTATTATTAGGGCACTAAAGTTGGACTTTGAAGAATACCAGGACCTCTAGTATGTTTCTAGGAACGTGTATAATATAAATAGACATGGTTTAGCCGAGCATAAAGGCTCAAAATATTCTGAATAGGAGAGGTAGGAGGTTCCCTTAATTTGATAAGGGAGGAGAGGGGCACTTTTGGGATCCTCTAAAATATTATTTTATAATAAACTCAAACACCACTAAAAAACTCCAAAAATGACTCAAATACAAATATGGGATGATATAGGGTTTTAATATCATCATCCAATAATATCGTGACATGTTTAGAATTTATTTTAAAAATTATCAACTTGATTTATCCTTATTTAATCTATTTAATTTTATTAGTGGTAATAATATTCTAAATTTTAAATTGTTATAAATAATTAATTATGTGTTTTTAATTTTCCATAATTGGATACCTTATGACATTTGAGAACATATAAATTTTAATTTATAATTTTTAAATATTTTTGTGATTTTGATACAATTTAATCATATGTTATTTTTATAAAATAACAGTAGTGTCAATTTTGACTCTATTAATTTATTTGAATTTAAATAAAATCCACACATAGGATATATTCGAACCAAATATTTAATAGATTCATAAGATGTCATATTTGACTAGAAAATTCTTGGAGAACATTAAATAGTTCATAAAATATTTATTTAAATATTTTTTAAACCATTTATTTGATATTTCAATCAATAAAATAATTTCTACATCGCTATTGTGTCATAATTAATGATAATTATTTAATCCTTAAAAATTCTAAATAAATACACATGATGTAGAAAACTTTATTGGATTTCTGGTGACTATTTATGTTCGATTTTTTATGTAGTTTATCACCAAATTAAAATTATTACACTTATAAGATATAAGAGAGTGACATGTTGTCACTTTCTTTGGGTTTAATAATAATTACATCATTATCATGGTCAAAAGCCCATGAAATGAATATATTTCGACCCTTCGGTGATATGGGCTGAATTTTATCCATCCAATACCTTTTTTTCTGGTGTTATGGTAATTTTATAATATTATTGTTACCCTTAATTGCCCGATTTACCTTTAACAGCGGTAAATAAAATTTAACGTAGTTACTATTCATAATGCCCAAAAATAAAAAGTAAATTGTTAAAATATTTTAGACCTACTGATTCCAAATATTTAATACATTTTTCCAAATTCAATACATATAATATGCAGTAATTATTTTAAAAATAATCCCGTTTTTGAAAAAAAATGGGTTTTTATTTTAAATATTACAAAAGATTGAAATGTTTTTACCTATGATTTCAATATAAAATTAATGATAATGACCTAAATTATATTAAATGGTAAAAACATATTCTATTTATACATTAAAACCATTCAATATTATAATTTTAACATATAAATTATCTTGATGAAAAAATTTGTTTTTAATTAAAATTTAGCATATTTTAACTATTCATCAAAATATGAACTTTATCAGAAAAATATCAAAACATTATCCAATACAAATTTTTATATATTGATTCACAATAAGAAGTTTATTTTGAAAAATTTAACTTATAAACTTGTTAAAAATAATATTTAATATGGGTGCGCCAACAAAAGGCTGCAAAACTACATTTTTTAAAAAATAGTTAATTTACCCAAAATAAAATATTTTGTTCACGTACCATGATCAAGAAAATTTGTAAGATGAATTATAATGTTATAAAATTCAAAATGTAGTTAATACTATTCATAACGGCTAGTTCATGATAATTTTATAATAAAATCTCGTTTTGTGAAACTCGGTATTGCATACACCCCACGCTATCGAGGAAGGTCGCTCTTGCGTGTAATGCAAGCCAAGTCAGGGTTGTGAGTATGGAAAGCTTCCATTGGTGTTGTGTATAACATACTCAAAATATATATTAGTTATACATTTTACAAAATCTATACTTGGTGTTGTGTAAAATGAATTTTATTCGAAAGAACTTGAAATTGCGTGCATCATAAGCCAAGAATAGAGTTGTGTATACTACAAGCTAATACTTTTTTGTGTACAGTGCAAGATAATCATGGTGATGCGTACATAAAAAGACATAAAATAAATTAAAAAGAATAATTCTCATAAAATCTCAAGGTGTTACATTCTACCCCCCTTAAAATGAATTTCTCCCTCAAAATTCGTTGGGGTTATAAATAGTTTTCTACTTGAAAGTTTCTTTCATAGAAACCCACATTGTAAAAAGGAATACTAAAAAATCATTCTAAAAAGGAATTTTAGAAACCTAACGGAGACCCAATGTAACTCATCCCTGGGTTTCCACAAAGGATAACATAGGTGAAAACATGGATATGGAAGAGAAATCTAATCATCATGTTTTGATGGAGATTGGTAGAGAACATGGCTATGAAAAATCCCTCAATCACAAAGCCATAAATTTGGGATGATCTATGGTACCATTTGATATATCGAATATGAGAGTACTAGGACAACATTTTTGGTTTCCAAGATCATTTTCATAAAGTTGATGAATTTTTTCATAAGGATATATAATTTCTTGATTTCAGTGCAATGTCATCATTGGTCATTCCATGAAAAATTCACACTTCATATTTAATTTAATGAAATTAAGTTGAAAATGTCATTCATGAAGTGTTAGTAGATAATACGATAGAATGATAGGTCACTCCATTTGTTTCTACCACAAAAAGTATAGCACAATTTATTAAATATACATAAGTCCATCTATGCTGAGATTAATCGTATATGGTTCCTAAAATTGACAAATACATAATTTGTCATACCGCTTAAGAAAATAAAATTAATTTATACTAACCAAGGACTTCTTGTAGGCCAGTGGTAGATGATAAAGGCATGTCACACTTTGGTTGTGGGTTCAATTCCCGCAACCTTTTCCGACGTGATGGGTTGTCGAATGACTATCGGATTTTCCTTTTTCTAAAACATCACCATTATATCATTCCAGAAATAATATCTATAAAAAGGTTCTAGCCTTAAACAATACTATCTGATGTCCAACTAAATCCATTCCAATTTTTAGTCTTATCCAAAATCATTCTATCCAATCTCACAGTATAATGTATACTATTACTAGAATGTTCATCTACCAAACATGTGAATACAATCATATATCCCCTATATATCATATGATATATCTTGTTGGTAACATTCCAAACATCTGATTACATTAATCATGTATTTTCTTGAAACATGAGTTACCATAAAACCTTAGTAAAAACATGAATGCTGTCAAAAGCCAACACTTTCAACATACCAAAATCCCAAAAATTCTATATACTCAAACCATGATATCACTTTACCCTTATATCAGTCATGAGCTCATTAATAATATAAAACATATTATTTTCTCCTTACCCCTTCATTATGCGCATATCATCTACTTTCCAAAAATATTTCAATCAATTTTCATGATTACTGGTACCATATAATTATTGAAACCCATAAGTAACCAATACATAGATATTCAAATATTCCATAATGCTATAAATGAGATTCCATGATACTATTTTTTAAATCCCATTACATAAACACTTAATCAATACACTACATCATTGTCATACTCAACATCAGTAATAGTGATCGCATGTGAATTACCTTCATCAATTTCTTTAAGAGGATGCTCACAGTGATCATCATTAACCATTGGATTAGTGCATTGATTTTTATAATGCCCCATTTCCATGCACTTGTACCATTGATGTGTTAGTGGTGCATTCGTTGTAGTCTTTTCACTATTCACGTTATTAGAAACCTTTTTCCTACTACATCAGCACTCAGCTGCTCAATGACCTTCCTTTCCACACTTGAAACATTTTCTAGTACCTTTTAGAAAATCTCCATCACGCGTCTTTCCACACTTTCAGCATAAAGAAACATTCATCTTCTTTTCACCATTGTTCTGAAATTTTTCCTTGAACTCCATCATTTGATTATTGTCAAAACCATGAGATGGATATGTAACACAAAATTCTAGTTATACCTTGATAGCACAAAGCACATTTTATTCATAGCTACTGATGTCTCTTATAGCTAATGCAATTCGAATACTTGTTTTTAAGCCATTGAATAATTGATCAACTTTATTTTCAGGTTGGATGATAAATCCAGATACATACCTTTGAAGCCTTGTAAAAATCTATTTGTATATACCAACAGATTCATCATACTTTTTCTAATCTCAAGGAACTCCATTTCCATATTTTTTTGAAAAATATGAGGTATGTACTTATTGAAAAACAAGTTCTTGAACTCATCCCATTCCATGGATTCAATTTCATCATGGGGCCTTGTATTCTTAATTAGATTCCACCCCTGGTCTGCTTCACCTTCTAAACGGTAAACATCCAAAATCATTTTTTCATGTTCTGAACAACGAATTATGGTAAATATCTTTTCAATGGTACAAATACATTGTTTAGTAATAAGTGGATCAAAAGACCCATTTAAATATGGTGGTCATTGCCTTATGAAGGAATCAATGTAATATTGTTCCCTTCTCTGATCATTAGGAAGTCCAGAATGATTCATAACTTGTGTAAGTATAGAAATAATATTTTTCACTCCATCTTTAATAACATTGGATTTTTTAAGAGGACAATCATTTCATTATCCATTACATTGATCAACACAGTTTCTTTGGGTTCCAACCATCCTCTAAAACCCAAAAAGAATAGTTTGATTGACAAAAATCATGCTAGGAAAACAACATAATAAAGGGCAGATATCTAGCATCTTAGTTTGAATTCAATCATCATTACCATAATTATAGGACTATAACCTATATTATAATTAAACTTAGGGACATTCTTAGACATTCCATAGAAATATATCTAGGGATATTACTAAAGTTTTTCCATCCTAGTTTCCAAAGGTTAACGAAACCATCGCTATGATACTAACTATAATGACCCGAATCATGATGTACATGAACATTACATTACTTTTGCAAAAAACTTAATACATGACAAAAGAAGACTCCCAAATACCGTGTTAGTTTAGTGTCTTTGGAAACATGGACCATATTCTTCTAATCATGGTGAAATATCTTCAACATCTCCCCTAAATATCTTCCCCTTTTGTTTTCTTAGCTAAAACCTTTCTTTATATCCTGGGGAAAAGAAAACATAAAAATGGTGAGCTCAAATGCTCAGTAAGAGTAAACATGGAGAACATAAAAACATCCATAAACATTTGAACATAAAAACATTAACATAAAACATCAAAATCTTGAGCAATTACATAAATCATGGTTGTACAGAAGGCATAGATCATAAAGGAACATTAATCATGATAAAATGGCATTGGAATAAAACATGTAATTGTGGAAAACCATTAATTACATGATATGATTTCCATAGTATCCAAGGCATTGATTCCAGAACCATCGTAGTGGACAAAGTCCATTACTGAACCTGGTTTACTTGCCATTCTAGCCCTGCATTACTGAATCAATTTTACTTATTGTTCCAGCTATGTATATCTCATGAGATATAAATCTTTACCCAATGCATTAGAGGGAGATATAGGTCCCACCCATCTCATACTGAAATCATTCTTACGTGTGTCACAAAATAAACATAAATCATTCATCATAACCCAAAAAATAAAATGGATTTCAAAAACATCATCCCATCATAAAATAATACATATTATACAAATGGATATCATTTCATAATAATAAAAATCAAACTATGTAAATAATATAGGCATTATACTTGAAACATAAACATGCTAAATAATATCATCTTATATGGAAAATATATTTGATAAAACACTAGAAATGAATTAATGAGGAAAATATCCTTTCTTCTTCAAAATCATTTTCTTTTCACAAAATGCCATGAAATTTTAAAAGAAAAGTATTTTATTGAAAATAATCATGAAATCTTGTAGAGTAAGCTTAATGAAGAAAAGGCATTATGAAATCAAAAAAATATGTTCATTCCCTAAAAGTTAAATCAACATTGTCCTCGTACTTTTACCGAAAAATTCAAAAATTTCCTCGTATGGTAAAAAAAGAAAGATTCCTTACATACCATGTACTAAAATTCAAAAATGGGTAAAACTTACTTTAAACATACAAGAAATGTTTTTTAGAAAACATGGACATGAATGATAAATATAACCCGAGTGAATACTTACGAATAAACAATCTCTGTTAAGAACGAGATTGGAATAATTATCCCTTTCCATTTATGATCGGTGGAATTTTATGTTTCATAAAATAAAGAAAATTACATGCATATTTAAATATCTTATCCTTCATAATTAAAATAAAAAAACATTCATGGGAAGAATAAACACAATACAAAATATATAGATGGTGACTAAAGAATATGTCTTACATAAATAAAAGTGAGACGAAATAATCCCTTACCATAGGTCCAGTTTCTTCTGTACGTGTCCGAAACACCGGTATAATGGGTTTAAACATATTATTAACTTGTATCAGAACCGTAATAATATTTTTGAAATCATATATGATTCACTTAAGACTTTATATTACCCATTCTTTTGTCAATTCAATGTTAAAGCAGTGTTTTTGGTAATAATCACATCATTTATCGTACATGTTTTGACTTGTTTTTCCTGATATTATTATTACTTATATCATTATTTACTTACTTCAAAAATGTAAAACATGATTTATATATCATATATATTAAGTATATATATGTATAATAGATAGATAAATGAAATGAAATACACCGTTCATGGAGACCGTAGGACGTACATATGCATGAACGTCGTTTTCATTTCCTTTTTGAATTGAATGGAAGTAAGTAGATGAAATACATACATATATATATATATATACAGTATCATTATTAAATCGTATATTTCATTATTATTCATTATATATACTTTATAATCATTCTTGAATGGTTAAAATGGAGAATTAATCTCATCACATCACGGAGACGGTAATCCGTACGTACTCATGAGCAATGATATCGTTCCCATAATTATTAAATGGAATTGGTGTGGATTATATAATATATAAGAATTAGTATCAAGTTATAATAATAATATATAGTTATTATTTAAATCATTATAACCATCCATTTAATGTGGTGTTGGAAAACATATTACTCCACGACGTGGATACGATAAGTCGTATTTACGCACGCGTGGTGATTTCATTTTTTGTAGGATGGATAGAAGGTGAAAAGCGGTTGTTTCATATTTATAATAAAATATCAGTATATTAAATATACTTATGTCAATACTTTATAATTAAACAAATTAATAAGAGTAAGTAGAAGAAGAAATAATTTTGAAAGAACCCGGAATGGATATTACCTCTTCCTCGATGTGCCTCTTCTTAACCTCCTCTTAGGGCACTAAAGATGGTCATTGAAGAATACCAGGACCTCTAGTATGTTTCTATGTAATTTAAGAATATAAATGGATAGGTTTTGGCAAACCTTAAAGGCTAAAATGTTTGTGAAGAGGATAGGGAGGAGGTGCCCTTTATAAGGGAGGAGAGGGGCCCTTTTGGAAACCTCTAAAATATTAATTTATAAAAATCTCAATCCCCACATAAAAACATCCAGAAATGACTCAAATAATAATATGAGATGATATAGGGTTGTAATCTCATCATCCAATAAAATCTTGACATGTTTGAAATTTAGTTTAAAACTTATCAACTTAATTTATCTTTATTTAATCTATTTAATTTTATTAGTGGTAATAATATTATAAATTTTAAATTGTTATAAATAATTAATTATTTATTGTGAATTTTCCGTAATTATATACATTATGACATTTAAGAACATATAAATTTCAATTTATAATTTTTAAATATTTTTGTGATTTTTAAACAATTTAATAATATGTTATTTTTATAATATAACAATAGTGTCAATTTTGACACTATTCATTAATTTGAATTTAAATAAAATCCATACAGAGGATATCTTTGAAAACATATATTTAATAGATTCATAAAATGTCATATTTGTCTCGAAAATTCGTGGAGAACATTAAATAGTTCATATAATATTTATTTAAATATTTTTAAAATTATTTATCTGATATTTCAATAAATAAAATAATTTCTACATTACTATTGTGTCATGATTAATTATAATTATTTAATCAATGAAAATTATAAATAAATTCCCATGATGTAGATACATTAATGCCTTTCTGGATACTATTTATGTTCGATGTTTTACGTAGTTTATCACAAAATTAAAATTATTACACTTATAAGATATAAGAGAGTGACATGTTGTGACTTTCTTTGGTTTTAATAATAATTTCATCATTTTCGTGGTCAAAAGTACATGAAATAAATCTATTACGACCCTTATGTGATATGGATTGTTTCTTATTCATCCAATAGAATTTTTTATTGTGGTAGGGGAACTTTATAATATTATTGTTACCCTTAATTTCTTGATTTACCTTTAACTGTGGTAAATAAAATTTACCGTAGTTACTATTCATTATTCCCAAAAATAAAATGTATCTTATTAACATAATTTGGACCTAATTAATAAAAATATTAAATCCATTTTTCCAAATTCAATACACAGAAGATGCAGTAATTAATTTAAAATTAATCCCCTTGTCGAAAAAAAACGGGTTTTTATTTAAAATATTGCCAAAGATTGAAATGTTTTTACCTATTAATTCAATGTAAAATTAATTCTAATGAAATAAATTATATTAAATGGTAATAATATATTCTACTTATATTTTAAAACCATTAAATATTAAAATTTAATCATATAAATTATATTGATTAAATAAAGTGATTTTTAATTTAAATTTAGCATCTTTTTACTATTCATCAAAATATGAACCTTATCAAAAAAATATCAAAACATTATCCAACGTAAATTTTTATTTCATGATTCACAAGAATTATTTTATTTTGTAAAATTGAACTTATAAACTTTTCAAAAATAATATTTAAAATCGGTGAGCCATTAAAAGGCGCCAAACCTGCATTTTTTGAAAAAAACTAATTTTAGCTGAAAATTTTATTTTTTTCTCATACCATGATCTAGAAAATGTGTAATATGAATGATAATTTTATAAAATTAAAAATGTTTTTAATACTATTCATAACGGCTACTTCATGATAATATTATAATAATATCTCGTTTAGTCAAACTTGGTATTTCGTACAACACACGCTATCGAAGAAGGTTGCTTTAGCGTGTAATGCAAGCCAAGTCCGGGTTTCATATAGGGAAAGTTTCCTTTGGTGTTGTGTATAAAATACTCAAAATAAAGATCAGTTATACATTGATCAAAATCTATTCTTGGTGTTGTGTGTAATTAATTTTATTCGAAATAACATAAAATTGTGTGCATCACAAGCAAATAGTATTGTTGCATATGCAACAAGCTAATACAGTGTTGCATATAGTGCAAGATACTCTTGGTGAGGTGTACAAAAAAATTCATCTAAGAAATTAAATGTAATAATTCTCATAAAATCTCGGGTTGTTGTTGTTTTAGTGAATCCAGTGAAGAACGAGGCTTTACTTGATTGGGAGACACCCTAGAGTGGGATGGAGGTACGAAGCATCATGGGTTTGGTCGGATACTAATGGAAGTTAAATCCAGATTTATCCACAGTTTCAGCACCATTATCACCATTGATGAAGTAGGGGAAACCATTCGTGTGGTTGGAGATAAGTCAGTGGAGTTTTTAAGAGCTGAGTCAGAGGCTGACTAGTGCCCACATCTTGAGGCTTCCAGAGGAGGGTGTTATGTACGTAGTCTACTAAGATGAATCTAGGACCAGACTCGGATGTTTCTTGATGAAGGAGAGAGCAATGATCTCATATGGTTCTCGACAGCTGAGATAGAATGAGACGAACTATTCTACCCATGACCTGGAGTTAGCAACATTGGTCTTCGTCTTGATGATGTAGCGAAATTAATTGTTGGAAGAACTCTTTATAGTCTCCTCTGATCAAAAGAATCTTATGTATATATTCTCTCATATGGACCTAAATCTGAGATAGCAGCATTGGCATGAGTTCCTCTAGGACTATGAAATTGAGATAGTCTATACTCAAGGGAAGGGGAACGTTGTAGAAGATGCACGCAGCAAGAGATCTGGTATACAGTTGCTAGGTGAGGCAATTGAGGGACTGTCCGATTTGTAAATATCATTTGTGAATCGAGAGGGATCAATATTTCTCCAATCTATTCCAATCACTCCCCCACTAATTCAGTGAGTTAGGGAGGTGTAGTGCGGAGACACTGACTACGAGGCTCAATGTACACAGATAACCACAAAATTGGAACCTGGTTGATTTTCAGAAGGTCGGGAGCACGTCATTCTATTTAGAGGATATAGTATGGTACATGCGTCTGTTTGAAAGGATTTACTGAGGTATTTACACACATCCCCTAAACTAGTATATCCAAGAGTGGAAAATCTGTAACTGGACCTCCAACGACAACACTGGTGGTGGGGAATGAAGAAAGCAGTAACAGAGTTTTTCTCTCAGTGCCTCATTTGTCTGCAAGTGAAGCCAGAACATCAGGAACCGGTATGCTTAGTTCATCCTTTAGAGGTCCTAGAGTATAAGTGGTATGGGATATCCATGGACTTCGTGACATGACTTCCACGTATATCCAAGGTTCATGATTCTCTTTTGGTGATCGTCGACCGACTCACCATGTTGGCCCACATCCTACCAACCGATATTAGGGTTCGGTAAAGAGCTTGGGGAACCTCTATGTGGAGGAGATTGTGTGGTTACATAGATTACCCTCAACTATTGTCTCTGATCATGATTCAAGTTTCACTATCCGACTTTGTATGGGGTTGTAGGAGGATTTCCGGATGCAACTTCGTTTGAGCACCGCCTTCCATCATCAGACGGATGGCCAGACTAAGCGGACCATTCAGTCCCTCAAGGACATGTTTTGTGCTTGCATCCTCTACTTTGGTCGCATCTGGCGGGAACCCTTTCCATTAGTGGAGTTTTTATACAACAACAACTGTCACTCCACCATTGAGATGGCACCTTTCGAGCCACTATACGACCGAAATTATAGATCGCGTTGGGGCTGGACTGACCCTGGGGAGTCAGCACTCATGGGACCAGAGATTGTACAGTCTACAACGGAGAAGGTTCAAATCATCCAGGAGAGGATGAAGACTACAAAAATTATGAAGATGTCTTATTCCTTCAAGAGACATATACCTCTGCAGTTCGGGGATGGGGAGCACATATTTCTACGTGTCCCAACCTAACAAGGTTTGCAGAGATTTGGTAGGGGAAAAAAGTTATCTATGAGGGTCATCAGACACTTTCAGGTCCTCAGGAGAGTTGGTGAGGTAGCTTACCACATAGCACTTCCACCTCAATTACACCTGGTGCATGATGTTTTCCACATATCCCTGCAGAGGAGATACGTGCACGACCCATCAAACGTCATCGAACATGGAAAGCTGGACATTGACGATGGGGAGACATTTACAGAGGATCCAAAAGAGATTGAGGATCGATAGGAGTGGGTCCTTCATGGGCGGTCAATACATTTGGTGTGAACACGCTGGCAGCACAGGAACCTCTAGGGTAACACATGGGAGTGGGAGGCCTAGATTCGTGCTCAGTACCCCCACTTGTTTTCTTAGTTTTTGGAATGTGGATTTTGGGGATGTAAATCCTTGAGGTGGGGAGAATGTAAAGACCTAGAAATTCTATGTAATTTGTTTAATTATATTGTAATTTTATGAGTCCGTGAAAATTTACCATGCATTATACTGAGACCCAGTGTTCTAGGAGTGAATTTATGAACTTTTTTTCAGGTACGTTCAATAGACGTGCGAGCGGGTTTTTTAACTTATGAACCAGTGCTCAGAATTTAAATTTAAGGACAAAATTGAACTCATAGAACCGGTATTCACTTAAGAGGGTATCTTTATCTCGACCGCATTATGTCGATAGTGAAAGATATTTTTCATGTTTTACGTGGAAATAAAAATTAAATAAAGGAAATGTTTAATTTTATTTTTTATTGAAACCTCTCTACATGGGTTATGGTGGTGGGGACAACCCGGACCCTGTTTAATGGGATAAAACCTTTCAACTCCCACTTTAATTAGTTGATTAAAAAAATTATTAAATGTGTCAACATTTAATTCTGCCAACGTAAATTATTTCATTAAACATATCAAATACTAAGTAACAATGTCCTTGGAATTTAGGAAGGTTCCTATTAAATGAAGCCACATAAATTCCATGATTGTTACATACCCTCCCCTTCTATTATTTATATGGAGCTTGGTGGGAAGGATTTGGAATAGCTTCACCAAGTGATGAGTCTCTGGTAAAGGGTTGTGACGCCCGAAACATGGAGGAAGAAGGCGGTTTCGGCGAGTGGTGGTGATCGACACTGAAACCCCAAACAAGGATCGATGATCGAGGGACGTCATTGGAGGCTATTGTGGGAATGGTGGACACTGAACCACTTCCTCAACTGGGGAATTTTCTTTATCATTCATGAGACTGGGTTTGTTAACTCATTCCCCCTTACTTGTTCTTAATTTTTTCGGGATTTAAGTATTATTGAGCTGCTTTCTACCACCCTAACTCTGAGGGTGTGGGCCAAAGGTACATGGCTAGAACCAGAAAAAATTAATTTGGATTCTTGATGTGTTCTACATGATGGATGTGGATGGAAACTAACACCAACAATGCTCAAGAATGGTGGCTGGCACCATGGTCGGCCTTGACGAAGGTGGCGGCGCGACCTCGCCATCAAAGAAGGGCCACAGAAAGTCGGTTGTGGCGGAGCAAGGGCGGTGGCTGGTGGAGGCCGACAACATGGAGGGGAAAGCAGCATGCATCCACACCTCTTAGTGAGTGTGATCCATGCCTTTGTGCCGCGACTGAAATGGGAGGGCTACTGGCCGAGCCGGCTGCCTACGAAGGCGCAACACACAACGTGTCACGCGGAGAAGGCGGCAGGCCATCCGAAGAGCCGCGGTGGGCCGCCGCAATGCGGGCCACCGCACTGAAGGACGTCACACCATGAGTCTAGTGGGCTAGGCCACTCCATTGTGCTAGGCCATACCCATCGGTCTGGGGTGGGATGGGTCGGTCCGACCGGGTCAGATCGGACCCCGATTAACATCGACCCATTTTCACTCTTTCGGCCATATATTGAGCTACGAGCGTCCAATTGATGAACCATCAGTAGCATCAGAACCCTTCAAGTGAGCATACCATTTGGTAAAACCCACATGAGTTTTGGATAATGTTTGGGTATGGCTGGGTTAGATTGAAGACGAATCCAACTGGGCCCTCGGGACTAAAAGGCCAATAACTTAGAGACCAGACGTATGATTGACACACTATCTGTTGCATTGAGACCACTTTTACATGGTGGTCCTTTGGGATACACCTCTATGGGACATTGTGAAAGATGAAGTATCAACCTGTGGATTGAGGAGGAGATCCTCCCAGAATCAAGACAGCTTAGTGCGGGAACCTTGTAGCTGGCTAAAACATGAAAAAGGGATCTGTTTTGGGTCTGTTCTATAGATCCTTTTTAGGTCTATGTTCGAAAGTCTCACTTGGATCCGCTCTAGGAACCCATATGGGACTACTCTAGGATATTGTGTGGGTATTCTATATTAGGATATTGTGTGGTTCTGATGATGTACTAGGATCCTGTGTGGTTCTGCTGTTATAGGATCCTGTGTGGGTCTGATGATGTACTATGATCCTGTGTGGGTATGATGATTTAGGATCCTACGTGGGTCTTCCTCTTAACTGATTAATATGATTCAGTAGTTACATCTAATCATCTCTACTATGATACCTAAGTTATATCTAGTGTGATGTGAGTCTTTACCATTGTGGCATTATTCTATGTGGCATACATGTGTGGTACTTATCTTTGTGGTGATACCTTTGTGGTATTATTCTTTGTGGCATATATTTGTGGTACATACCTTCATGGTGATACCTTTGTGGTATTCTTCTATGTGGAATTCCTGTGTGGTACTTACCGTCATGGTAATCATTTCTTTTTTGGAACATTTGTACATTGTATAAGGAGATGGGCCTTGTGGTTCCTCCTGAATGAGATGGGTAATATTTGATAACTTAGGTATATGTATGGGCATATACCTAAGTAGGGTTGTCACTAATTTCAATTCATTTTTTTATCCATTATGAATTTTTTGAGACCTTGAAGGTCTCGGGGTCCCTACTGAGTATCATTATACTCACCCCTGCACGGGCTTCACCCGCACCTTGTTGTGTTTGGTGCAGAAGACAGACAATGCTAATCGAGGCTGAGGGTACCAGGACTGGACGGTGCCCGGAGGTGGACCATACTGCGTGTCTCTTGGTAGAGGAGACGGGAATATGTGGAGTGATGAGGAGGCGATATGTATCTACCCTTCAGGTAGGAACCTCAGAGGATGACTTGACAACTGGCTTTCTCTTTCTTCAGTAGTATTGTATTTTCAGTTGTACTAGTACCTTTACTGTTATGCTTGTATTCCAGCCCCTCTTACATTCATCACTCTTTTTTCTATATAGTTTACTTGTGTGTGTATATTGTTGTGTTATTGTTATTATATTTATAAGATATAAAGTAAATACCTTCCCGGTTTTAGGGGATACGCCTTTCGGGGCTAGTCACCAGCCCCGGGCCTACGGAAGGCGGGCTTGGGGTAGTCACTGCATGAGCCCCGAGGGATAGGTTGTGACATCATATTTATAAATTAAGTTCACGATCATATGTAATTATTTATATAATTAACACAATTGGTGTTGGCCTTCAAATATTTATGGTTACACACTATGCATGTACTGTGGTGGATTTGCCACACTCATGTTAACAATTATGGTTGGGGTGATTGTTATAAACATTATTGAGTGAGATGGAGGAGCCAGTCAAATAAATGGGAACATGTCTATGGTGAGGGTAGGGACTGGTAAGATATATATTAAATTTTTATTTTAATATTTTATTTTATACTGTGTATGATTTCCTTATTAGGAAATATTTTTCTTGATGTATGAAAAATATGGAAAATAATGGTTATTATTTATTAGTGTATGCGGTAATTTCAATTCAATGTTATATTACAAATACAATTCCTAATATTTTATTATAATTTCATTTTTATGTATATATATTTAATTTAATAATTATTGTGTGTGATGATATTGGGCGTACTATTCCCCTTAAATTTTTATTCAAACATCACTACTAGTTAAAGGTGTCTAGAATATGAAAAGGGATGTGTGAGGCTATTTAGATACATAACATAGGATGGTAGATTTTCCTCATTTTGAGAAAATTAAATTCCTAATTGCACATTTGGTTATAGATTTTTAAAGCCAATACTGAATGATTCAAATGTAGTTTAAACATTCAAAATATATAATAACATTGAGATGTCTCCAAAATGTTGTTAGGTTGACTTAAAATAGTGAATTGTTCAAATTTTTTAGAAAAATAATATTTCATATTATCTTTATAGGTTATATTAGCTATTAGGAATGAAAAAAGTTCAAAAATTTATGTTTAATAATGAATAATTAGTTAGTATTTGTGATATCCTAGAATTGGATGTCACTCAATAGTGCTCCATGCCAGTTTGGCTACATGGCATCAAATGAATATCCCTAAAATCTGGAGGCATTCTAAAAGTAGCGAGTTCCTGTGGTTTCTCTATGGGGATAATATGACCTCATTACTATGGTGTAAAACATTGGTATACCAATATTTTTCAACATCATAATCATTATAATTGTCAGAAAATAGGTAAACTATATTAATATGTAAAAATACCAAAATCAATATCAGATATATATATATATATATATAGGTTATGGTACATGTATTTAAAACTAATAAAAAATAGTTACTTAATATTACAATATAATAAATTCAATAAAACAAAATAAAATTGATTTCCCAAAACACTATCACATGCCTCATCTATGTAATGATATCCCCTACTCTTATGAATGGATAAAAATAAACAATCAAACTGTGAGATCATTCATGGTCCCAAAAAAAATCTATATTGTCTTTTTGAGTTCCCAATAGTGGCATGAACAAGTTCATATACGTAATCCCAAACGATAACCACCCAAATATCTATAATAATTCTTGTATTTTAGATATAAAACTATTATAATGGTTCAAAGTAAAATAGTTAAGTTGTAGGAAAATAATATTTCCCTGGAATGTATACAATGAAACAAGTAATACTGAGTAGCCTTATAGGGAACCTTACAAAACAAATGTAAAGATCCTAAAACATGGTAGCAAAATATAAATGAATGTAAACACCATACCCATATCATATACACCATGTCACATATAACCCATGAACCTTCAATACAATGAATAGCATTAGAATGACCATGGTCATGATGTATAACCATACATCTCACATTTCCCAATGTCTAATTTATAATCAAATGTTTCATAACACGAAGGGCTAGATCCAATGTATAGAAGACCAAGGAATCCTAAGCGCATTTTAGGAGCCTATCAATTGAAACATGGTTATAGAATAGGTGGAGTCCAAGGATCTTCTCAATAGACCATGTCCAAATCAATTCCAGCAAGCTGGATCCAGTGGGTATAAATTCCATTTGTATCCAATAGACTCTAGATCAAAGGGGAATATAGGTCCAATGCATCTTCTACCATAACACAATATCCATGATTTAGGAGACCATAACAGCTATATAGAATCAAGATATGTGGAATACTGACCATGAATACACTAACATTTAAAATATATAAATTCTATTGATAAATTCATATTCAATTAAAAAGATGATTACATCCACTCATTCATCCATTTACACTCAAAAGAAACCAATCATTATAACCACTCATATTAACATTTCAAAATTATCATTTAAACAATTCATCATAACCTACAACATGTCAAAGGATGTTGAACATCTCCTACAAAAAAAATTATATTCCATTTTAAAGTCATTGGGCATTAAAAAACTATGCATTTTCTAAAACACACAGATAGGGTGGTTCAACAAAAGGGAACACTCAATGAAATTATAATGATCACCCCATGGGTATCATTGGTTTGGGAATCATCCACCAAAAAGTATCAAGAAAGATAATGTGAATCCCTAAAAGATTCAATTTTAGTTAATTCAGTTGTTCAATTCAATTTGGATCCATGATGGAAATTAAATGGGAGGCACAAGAATAAATTTCTTAATAAAGCACCAAACCAAATTATAAATGTATAGACCACATATTGTTGGTGGGTGGAAGGGTGACCATCTAGCGTCATCTTCATATTAGACTCATATAAAAAAATTGAATAATATATGAAGAACCTGAAAATATGGAATGTTAGCCATGATGGTAACTGAGTGACCGTACCAGTATGGTTTCTATTAATCATGCACAAGAACTATTTGACCCCAAAAGCTACGTTTTGGGATCTGAAAAATTCGTAGACAACCCATACACCTGTAAATTCATAAGTAATTCACAATAGATGATGAACAATAATTTAAACTAAAAACAAATGGATGCATACATCATCTGAAATCCTATGATTATACAATATTCCCTATATAAATAAATTCATCACCGAAGTTCCCACTCATGTGTTTTCATTATTCTGCAAATAATAACTATAGACATTGACGACAAACATCGGCTTTTAACACCCAATACATGTCATGTAAACGAATGTTTTACCATATCACCCATACTAGAGGAACTGAATGACCTCATAGAAAATTTTTTCTCCTATAACTAATATGAATCATCTACTCCTCAGATGATACATCTTCCAATAATTCAATCACCTCTTGAAAAAATACATGAGTTGGGTCTGAATGATAATGACATAGGTGAGATAAATGGATGGTGTCGTGAATAGCAAGACACCTCTGAGGTAATTGCAACCAATGTTTTTCTAACCCGAATCTACAATGATTCTTGAACAGTATGACATATTGTTGTCAAACATTAACATGACTCTTGATACATCTTTTACACAACCTCGTTGAAACACCTAAAAACATAATCTCAAACCTGAAGATATATAGGTGATCTACAATGATCAGTGTATGATTTATGTTGATATTGGGCAGATGATATTCAATTCATAATCAATAGGAACTATACAGAAGTTTTGTGCATAAGATGTAGTCCACGTGTAGAAGCCTCACCATCCTCTATCCAGCAATGGGGTGACCAAAATAGACTATCATAAAAATCCTAATAACGATCTCTTTATATAGTCTCTTGAGAACTATTATTTTTTGATAAATCAACAAAAGGTATATGCTTCTCTAGTGAGGCCCCAAAAATCCAGGATGCATGCTCAAAGCATTTCTTAATGAAACTTTATCATACTCCATGACTGGTCATCCTTATGATGGGATGTTGTGATCAGAAGCACCTGTGTACCCATTTCCCTTTATAATATCAACTATAAATGAGATATAAAATATGTATCCCTATATAAAATGATATAGTGTAGGTCCCCGTGATGCCATACCATCCCATGAATTAAAAATCAACCAACCCCATCAACCCTGAAGGTCTCCTTAATTGGTTGGAAATTATCATCCTTCATGATCCTGTCATCAACAACCCACAATGTGTCACTACCTCGATTTGACCCCAGTAAACCTATACTGAAATCCATCATGGATTCATCCCATTTATAATAAGGAATTATAACTGCTATAATAGTTCATATGGTTTCTAATGTTATGTATTCACTTGCTGATAGGTGTAACAACTCATAATGAACTCATCTAACTCACATATTATACCCGACCACCAGAAGAGATGACGCAAGTAACGAGACATCTCTGTGAAAAATGGGGTATAGTACACAAACTGAGCCATGAAACTCTCACATCATCTCCTCACCCAGTTACACTAGAACCCATAAAAACATTTATATTTAGAATGTAACCCATGTGAATGGTCTATCCATGATGAGGGTCCTCATCTTCATCACAATAATGTATTACATGGCCCTTGAAATAAAATAGCTGACTCATTATAACTCTATCCAGTAGGTTAATAGTAACTACTAAAAATTAATAAAAAATATTCCCCTGAATGTCTTGCACCTTCAAGTTCATCTTAGAGAAAAAAATCTATGCGTTTTCACATGCCTCTATCCTACTGAACAAGATGTATCTGATTCCTCTTCCATAGTGAATCATCCATTACATTTCCCTAACTAGTTATGTATTCAAGCTCAATGTCATAACACTATTGGTATTAAATCGATCATTTCTATGTCATATTTAGATCACATTTGTAAATATGAACTTGATAATTTTTTTGGACGTTGTACACTGTAACACACTATACAAGTAATTAATGTCTCCAACATCACAATGCATTATCAACTATACCTAACTCAAGAATGTGTGTCGATTAATTATTCTAGTGTTTCTTAAGATCCCGAGACCTGTACTCTACAGCACTATCCCCTAAATAAAAACTACTCCAATCATAATACCTAATTCTTTACAATACACAGTGTACCATCTCCATTTCCTTGTAATAATTAGGATTTTTCCTTATATCAATCTACCCTTCATCTCTAGATAATCTATATCATTGGTGTCTCCACATACTAACTTCTTATCATTATTATTCAAACCAATAATGGCTCTACCTATCGTGAGAATTACTATATTAAGTTAATGTAATATAAATCTAAAATTGAGAAACTATGTATGTCATAATGTACTTGTTCTACTCCTAGGAAACTATAACTCTCACCTTCTCTAGGTCTACTAATACAATTGTATCTAAGATAATTTTACCCAGGAAGTGAACATTTTCAATTATTTAGTGGCACTCTATGGGCATATCAAAAAAATTATTCCTTCTTAGTGTATCCAAAATGATCTCCATATGTTTGACATTGTCGTGTCGATTTTATGAATACACCAAGATATCATCCATGAAAACCCCAACAAATAAATCTAGATAATGATTGAAAACTCGGTTAATCATTTTCATGAAAACTAATGGAACATTTTTTGAGAATTAATGACATAAGAAAGATACTTTTATAGGACATACCTTCTACACAATTTTTTATGAGGTTTATCTTTAGGTCAAACATGCACCTGGTGATATCCAGATCCCAAATCAATCTTAGAGAACCACCGAGCTCCTTGAAGTTGATCAATTATGTCATTTATTCAAGGTATGGTATAATAGTTCTTAATTTTCCATTGGTTTAATTTATGATAATTAATGGATGGACTAATGGTTTCATTGTCGTTTTCTAAAAAAGGACTAGTGAACCCCATAATGAAGTAATAGGTTGGATAAACACCTATTCCTCCAAATGCACTAGATGCATCTTGAGATACTATAACATTTTTTGTATCCATCATGAAAGGAGGATTTTATACTAGTATAAATCCAAGAAAAATTATGATGCAGAACTCATCCTATCACTCTAGAGTTAATGAATATAATGTAATTTAGTAACAGAACATTGAAATTATCAACCATTGGAGGGAAGACCTCTTGATGTTCTTTGTAATTATCTAGATACAAACTAGATATCTGAGTTGTCATATCGCTTATCCCGTGATGTTTTAGTCTATCTTGGATCGCTTGGAAATCTCATTCACCATTATGAGGATAAACAACATGCTCTGGTGTTGTGATAGTCACCTTCTGACGGTAGCAGTAAATGATGGCTTGATAATCCACTAGCCAGTCGACCAGAGTATGACGTAAAAACATTCCATCTTATCGACTTATACATTTTAGAAAAAGTGACACCCAAAAAAAATTCAATGGGTAACTACCTATAGTAATTTACACACCCTATTCTGATCCATGATATATTTTCAAGTGTCATTATTCCAACATAATATAGAATCACAAGCCTAAGGCTCTCCACATCAACTTCAAATATGAAACTATATGACACAACTATATCAAAAATGGAGGATGTAATAGTTAAGGATACAAAAAAATTTATCTCACCATAGATGGTATGGAACCATACATTTCAAGGGGAGGATATATAGAATAGATCGGCATGAACCACATCCATGCATTATAATATCACCACCAAGTGTATGCCAACTCTGTTGTCTATAGGTAATTGATGTCTTGAACCCTCGTCCATGACCACCATCATATTTTTATGATTGAATGACACTACTCTAGATTCATTCTTGAATTGGAGATAAGAAACCTATTCCACAGCTTTTTTTCAAGGTATACCCCCTACCACTCACTACTAGATGGAAGGTCCTGAAAGATCATTTCAAACGGACCATCGAACCACAAGATAAATGATCAAATGTGTCACAATCAAGTTGATTATTTATGTGACCACATATTACACAATGATGAAAGAACACCAACCTACTCGTACAAATAGAATGACTAGAACTCATCTCACATGAAGCCTAAAAATTGGAACCCTACATAAAGATATTGAACCACTATGTTGAGATACAACGATGTTTTACTCTATGCCCCCATATTCCCTCATGTTCCAAATCATAATTAACAAATGATTTACCATATACGTAATAGTGTTTAATATGTACACATTCAATTGAGATAAAATTATATATCAATAGCCTTCCTAAAATCAATTATCATTAAATAAATCATCCACAATGTACATCATCATAAAATGTAGCATCTCTATAAAGCATGGTGTGTACTCTATAACAGTCATTATGCCTTGATCTAGATGCATGAACTCCCAAGCCATCTCAGCCATAAGAGTCTCTTAGAAAAATTAGTCATTGAATCTTATTTGGAAAACACACTAAACCATGTCACAAAATGCATTATCCTGTTTCATAATGTCACACCAACACTTTTCTTCTCCTTGAAGTATGTAATTCATGAGAATCACTTTCCTCCCCAGATCTGTTTTAAGATACTTAAAGAGAGAAAACATAGTCTCAAGTCATAGCTCATTATCATATGGTCCTCTATCCCTTAAAAATGTGTGAAAATGATTCTATTAGAAGACACACATCATCTTATAATTAGGAAATGAAATATATGATTCTCCTTAAATATTTTGGATAAGTTACATATCCACTCACAAATCTTCTGTTGACCACTTATGTCAGGAAAAAAATATAATTATACAACTGGAACTGAAACATTATCTACCTATAGAACAAGTATTGCTGCATCTATAGCGTGGTCCTCATCAGCCTCCTTGTGTACAAATAGAGTTTTTCCTGGTGTAATACCACTACAATACCCACTACAAGCCTCGATATTATTATATATCAAATTTAACTCCTCAAAATAGTAGGATAGGTCAAAACCATCAAATAAACAGTTCATACCACACTACCTACTCCTAAAACTTGGATCGATAAAAGGAAAAATCAAAAAATTCACTAGATATGTTGCCTTTCCCCCCTCGACACACAGTTCATTTTCATGGTATGATTTATAATTTTAATTTTCCATTTGAATTTCATATCTATTTCAAATTTTATTTTAATGGTTGATCCAGATGGTGCATCACTTTCTAATCCATAAGGAAACATACTCCTTATGAACCAAAATATGGAATCCCACTAATCCACACAGTTACACATTCAAGACCATCCAACACATTGTTCTAAACTCAACATTCCATAATTTTATTCTTGGGGTGTCTTTTATAGCCTAGTTATGAAAACACTACTTAGATTTCAAAAGGAACTCTTTGTAATAACCATGTTTCACAATAACCTCTAGAGAAGTCTATCACAATAGTAGACATATATATCATTACACCCATCACAACATCATGAATAAAATAAATTCATTCATTATGGAAAAGAATAATGAATGTAATTTCATTATTATTATGTTCCTAAAATGATACAAGAGATGGAATTCCCTAAAAACCTAAGGTTATGAAAAAATAAAACCCATAATTATACCAATAATAACATCACAATTCATGTGCATCATCGAACAATAGAATATAAGCACATTTTATTAAAAAAATATATATTACATCAATTTCATTTGAGGACGTTTGTATTATTTCATGTTAATAAGTTATCCAGTCCTAGGTATAAACCTTTACCACAATCCAATTTCATTATAACTATGTATACAATTTTATGAAAATGAAAAGGAATATTAAAACATTCTCTAATACAACTCTATAACATCCTATACCCAGATTCCAATCAATAGTTCCTCCAGTATCATTGTCTATATAGCCCCAAGTATATCTTCCTAAACACCAGAGGTTCCAACTATCTGTTAGGGATTAGGTTGTGTCCATGGGGAGACTATTCCTTAATTACCATAGTGTAACATAATCAGATATAAAAAATATTCAATAGAGTAATTTTTAAAATATGTAGTGAATAGTTAAAATACAGAAATAGATAACAATGCCAAATGGAAATATATATATATAATGGTTATGATACATGTAACTACAAAGTCTCCTAAATTTGTGCATAGAGGCACAATATAATACAAGAATCAAAACCCCAAATGATCTAAATTTTTTATCCTCATATAGAATCATGATACATAGTTTGGGCATGTTCTCCATTGCTCTTATGCATAAAAAAATAATCCATCAAACTCTGGGAGATTTCCATGTTCCCTACTTGCAACCATATAGTTTGTTAGTGTACCTAATGATAACCAGAAAATGGTGTGAGATAGAATCTCCTCATGTAACCACCTAATGATCTGTAAAAAGTCTTAAATTTGAAATATAACTAGCTGAGTAGGGTGATATGTAATACATATATGTAGTATGAAAACAAAGTGTCCCTAGAATGTATACTAAAATATAAATAATTAGTAGCCTTAGAAACCACCCTTAAAAAATATAACATCCTATAATAAGGAATCTACATGAAAATAAAGTTAAGCACCACATCCATTCCATATGAAACCTGTCACATAAGACCCATGTAATTTCCGTACAATAAACATCATTAGAAAAACCATGAACGAGCCACATAACCATACATATGACATTTCCCACAGTCATTCCACATAATCAAAAGTGACAGGCCCTGAAGGGTCAGATCTATGGGGTAGACGAACAAGGAATCCATATTGATTCTTATGATTATCTCGGTGGAAACTAGGTAACCACACTTGTGGATTCTGAGGATCATATCAACGGAGCACGTCCAAAGTGAGTCCATCTAGCTAGATCTAAGTGGTAGAAAAGCCCTTAGTATCCTATAGAATCATGAAATAAGGAACCTACAGTTATAAGGAATCATCTATCATAACACATGATCCATGGGTGAGGGGTCAAAAACATCTAAATGGAATCATGATCCATGGTATACTGACAAAGGAATCCACTTCCATTTGAAATACATCTATTCCATTCATCAATTGGCATAAAATTATATAAATGAGTATACCCACTAATTCATCGATTCATATTAAAAAGAAACTAATGAGTACATTTACTCGTATTAAAAAATTTCAATATTCTTTTAAAAAACTCATCATCACATACCACATGGAAAATTAATAAGAACATCTCGTAATCAATTAATTAAATTACATTTAAAAGTCATATGGGATCCATGTAATTTTGAATGATCTAAAACCCACTAATTGATTTGTTCAAATGTAGGGCAATCTCAAATAAATTACAAGTCAAATCCTTAGGGTGACATTTTTTGGGATTAAAAATCCAAAAATTATAACATATGCTAAAGGGAATTTGTAATAGGTTCTATTTTAGTTAATTCAATTTTTAATTCAATTTTTTGGATACACCAGAAATTCCAGAGGGTGAAACAGTGGATGATGGCATAAAAATGAACCCACCAATATAGTAAAATTATATTCCACCTATAGTGGTTTGATTGTAGTGTTATCATCTAGTATAATGTTTTAATTCTACTCATATCAGAAGAAAATAAATTAATGGATGATGAACTATAAATTATGGCATATAATCTTGAATCTAAATAATTCAGAAGATACCATGATGAATAAATAATGGATAAAAAGGAATTGAAAAATAATTGATTTCGATATGAGATTGAAAATGTGTGATTCTGATATTAGATGGAGGAACATGATCAATGTCAACAATTTCATCTTGAATTAAGATAACAAGTTCATGTGGCTCTCTAATGTGAGAAGAAGGGAAATTATGTTTATGTCTATAATAATTTTGGTGGAAAATGATAAATTCCCTAAATACACATTCTCATGTTTTTTGGTTGCATGTATCGACAAACTATTTACCAAGCATCCGCCCTTTTATATAATAATTTTCACCCTGCATGGTTAGAGCACACAGATTTACCAGTCGTACACAAATGGTGTGAAATAACACAATCAAAAGTATACTGTTTTTCACATTACTATACACACAAAATTGTACATTTCATATTATCTTTCATCATGTTGGACTCCAATATCTAACCTAAAATGGTAATAAGTAACTATGGAGCCTAATCTTTACGATATATATTAAACATATACATGAACCATTTCTCCAAAAAAGCTCGTTTTCAGGCTCAAAACATGCCCCAAACACCCCGATACACTCATAACATAAGATTGCATTAAAATTAAGCCACAAAACTGAATTGAATCTAAAAAAAGGTTTAATACCTTATAGAAAAGAATGAGTTATTGCAATATTGCTAAATTTTAATTACATACAATGTGAAATTTACAATCATGATTCTTATTGATATTCATGAAAATAAATAGATTTTATTTATAGATGTATTATTTATAGAATAAATATATATAATGAACACAGTTTATTGAGGCCTAGGGAGATGAAATTAATTTAATAAAATTTTAATGAATGTCTAATAATATTTCATCAAGAGACATATTGAATGCACAACAAAAGAGGTATTTTTTATTTTCTTTCCTCTCCTAGGGGTTCAATGATCAATGTATGTAATAGAGGGATCCCAAAAATGACAGCGAACTACCTCTAATTCAATTTTTTCATGGTTTCCATTAATTAACCCTATTATTTATCTTCATACACCATGTCATTAGGTTTCAATATTTTTTTGGCTTTCATGCCATTCATACATTGATATAGAAATTATAACAACTGTTGATATACATGAGGTTATATGGTTGTAGGCTTTCTCTGTAGTAGAGACTCTCAATTAATGATTTATTCACCTTCTCTGATTCCTTATCCTCGTGAATAAGTTACTATTCTCATGTGGATTTTTTTAATGATAAATATAGACAATGTTTTGGTAGCAAACTATTGTTTATCACATTAAAGGGTGGTGTATATAAATTGAGTAGATCGTTATCTTGAGGATGCATGAAATTGCATTGGTTTTTTGGTTTCCTTCATTTATATTGAGATATGAATTTCATCCCAATAGAATACTTCCAACCATATATAGTTTTCTTTAGTTATTGTTTTAGACATTCTTATTTTACTAGGTTTTTTTTTGAAAAGATGTTATGATGAATTTATTTGAAAACAACTTCTTCATGATCATAGGTTCCATATCTCGTTCACACATGGAAAATGAATTTGGGGACCAATCACCATTTTCTATAAATCTTAATATAATATTTTAATTCCCCTAGCACATTCTACTATTAAAAAATAAAAAAATATCATTTTTATTTTTTAAAATATATACTTTAATATTTATGGTTATAATTTTATTTTTTGTGTATGTATATATTTCAAAAATATTAGAAAATTTTAAAATAAATTTTATCCAAAATTTGAAATATTAATGTAATCTTTAAAATTACTAAAAAATCACACGTAACACCCTTTTAAAAAAGAGGGTGACATGGAAATCCTTATAGATTTCGATTTTGGGATTCAATTTCTCCTATTCCAACACCAGGTTAATAATATAATTTTAATAATCACATATTATTAATAATTCACAATTAATCAACAAGTACCAAATTAAAAATAAAGAATAATTAGAAAATACTAGTAACTAATTAATTAAAATTAAAATTAATTTAATAAGTTATTTCTTCTAAATAAATAATAATTAGTAATTACATTATAATTAAAAATTATTTGACAATGAAAAATAATTATTAACTAATTATCAGTTAGTATCTAATTAATAATAAATAATAATTAGTTACGGATTAAAATTTAATAATTAAATAATAAAGAATTGTTATTAATAATTAATTAATAATAAGAAATAATTATTGATTATCTATTAATAAAAGTAATATAAAATTAATTAATAATAATTGGCAATTAGTAATTAATAAATATTTACTAATTTAAATATTTTTTATTTACATTAAAATTATTAATTTTGTAATAGTAAATACTACATGGTAATAATATCTAATAGTTAGTTAATATTAATTATTTAATAATTAATAAATAATTAATAATAGTTAATAATTAGTAACTAATTATTAAAAATTAATAATGTTTATCAGATATATCTAATGAATAAATAGAAATAATATAATTATTATTATTTAATAATTAATAATAATTAAGTAGTTTGGTTATACTGATTTATTTTAAATTTAAAATTATTATATAATTATTAGTGTGTAAATATTAATAAGCTATAATTAATTTATAACTTGTAATTAATTATGAGCAATTAATTAGTATTTTAAAAATAGTTAATATTAAATGATTTTTATTAATTAAATAAAAAAATTCAACAAATAATTAAAAAATAAGATAAACCATGGATTAAAAAACCAAACCCTTGACCTTGAGAAATTTATTAACAAACAAGAAGAGACACGATGCATGTGATATTGAAATGCATTATATGTGGATGACAAATGGAAAAAGTACTCTAGATGGTAAAAATATCATGGCCACTAAAAAACTATAATCATGATATCATATTAATACATTATCATAAAATATAAAAAATCATTTTTCACTTTTGTGATTTTATTTTGAGGTATTATTCAGTTTATTTTTTTACTAGATTTTCCCCCTTGGTATTCTCTTTTGTTTTTGGAAATAACTAAAAATTTTGGGCCCCACAGCATGTAGCATATGATTATCGCACTGTTAGGGGAAACTATGTGCCCCAACCCAACTAAAAATATAGAAGGTACTAGTTTTTACTAGAAGATAATTCAAGGCTCACACATGGTAAGTCAAGCTAAGATGGTAACTATGTGGTAGGTGACTTTTGGTAAGTGAGTAGTGCATGAATTTTTTATGGTTTGGAAAACCATGCTGAAAAACTATGCATCGTTTCTATGTCATTATATATTGGAAAATTCCTTTTTTCAATTAGGATTTGACCACAAGACCCCATGTTCTTTCCCTATTCGTCCTAATTAGTCCTATGCACCTCCTCTCACTCCCTTTGGCTCCCTCATATTTTCACTTTCTTGGTAGAATTAGTGCGGCTTTTCCAAAATTCATCTTATAAGTGCCATCACATATTTGATTTATCCTCTTCTCTAGGGTTTTAATTCTCCCTTCTTTTGGTTTCATTTATTATTTGGTTGGTTGAAATATTTTGGGTTTAATCTTGATTATTAGTCTTCACTCATCATTTTTATGTTTCTATAAAACCTTGTTAGAACCTTGTGATGTTGTTGTCATTGTTTCACATTATTTTTATGATGTTTGTATAATTGAGGTAGGTGGTTCCATGACCTAACATTTTATGATGCCTTGAAATTTTTTTTTGGTTAATAATATATTCTCTATGATATATTTGTATCGTGGGAAATGTGTTTTGCAATGTTTTTACATGATCATGTGGTGGAAATTTAAATTTAAATATAAAATTGTTCTTTTTTGAGGATTCCATATTTTGGTTCATTGTAGAAATGTTTGATAGTTTTTTTGAAATTTGAGAAATGTGTTATCAATGGAATTTTAGGTGAAATTTAATTTGAATGTGAGTTATTAGAATGAAATTTATTTTTATGGAATGTTGGATTATTTGTTGTGATCTTTTAATATGAAATATAAAACTTTAAATGATAAAAAATGTTTTAATTTTAATTGGGATTTATGTGAACGTGACTGGGGCTTGGACCATGTAAATGATTGAATGAATTACGTGTTTTTCTTGTATGTTTTCTAAAGGGTTTTCATAATTTATATAATTTGTGTGGAAATATATTTTAAAATAGTTTTTGTGTTCCTGCAAAATGAATAGTGGTTTGTTAACAAAAATGGTTCTTTCCATGTGATGGTTTGTGAAAGGAGTGATTTCTCGGTATGCTCATATGTCTGGGAATGTTTTTATGAAGGTGTTGAAAAGTGTGACATGTGAAAAAAAAATTAATTGATCATAATGGGAATCCCATGTATATAGGTGAGGAAACTAAAACTCTTACACTAGGGATTCGAAAGTGGAAATCATAGATTCTTCTAGTGGATTGATGATAGTTGACACTGAAGTGGAAAAGAACAGATTCACATATCATGATTGATTATTAAAACACTATCTAAACTATGATGATGATCATATACCACTATGCCCATGGAATTTTACCTTCTAGTAGCTTGTGGATAAGAATATTGTGGGTTATGTTTCATATACCATGATTGACCGAGGTATGAGGTTTCTAGACTTCAACTTCTGCTAGTTAAACTTAGATATTTACCCATGGTTATTTATTGGGACATGGAACATATGTGACATAGTTCCATCCATCCGTATAAGGTGGACCTTTTGTTTACATCATCGTTGCATCAGGTTTGTTGAATTTTTTTTCTTTTAAAGTGATTCCTTTTGAATAGTGATTATAAAATAAATCCTAAAAATATTTAAAATGATTTTTTACAAATGAGCATTCTGATTTGTATTCTAATATTACATAATGGAAATATCAATTTTGGGGGAAACACTCTTTATCTTTGTCTCACACATTTCCTACACCATTTGGTTCATTTCGTCTTTTTTTGTATGACTACAGTAAAAGAATGATGTTTCGTGTTGTGGGTGGATCTGGGATGCTAGTGTTCTATTTCATGTACGTATTTGTTGTGTTGTCTTGAGGGTGACACCCCTCCTATTAAATGTGTTTTTTGATTTGTTTTTTTTATTTCCTATGGTTTTAACATTATTTATTTTTTGTTAAAGTTTTTAAAATAGGATTTTGAATAGTATTATGCCTTGTTCAGATTTGGTTTTTTATTATAGTGATTTTTAATTCTGTTTTTTATTTATGCTTATAATAATTGATGAAATTGTTCCAAAAATATATTGTTGATACCCTGGAATTATTTTCCCACCCATGGGGAACAAGAATTCTTTTCAGGCCATGCCAATGACAGGGATGCATATTGTGTTGGATGGTACCATGGGTTTGTTCAATAAAAAATATTACCATAGGATTTTTATATCTCTTTTGGATCACATTATTTGTGGAAGAGTAATGACAGACTAGATCTAAGAATGTTCGGGTTTGAGGTTTTTGATTCAAGTGGTGTTCCTGGACAACACACCTCATGAAGAGACATGAGTTTCCATGGGTAGTCATGTTTTATTTTGGTTACATGGTTCTTGTGATTTTTTTCTATTTGGGAAATGAAATGGGACGTGGGATAGTGGTCTAAGTTAACATCTAGGGCCTGAAAATCCATGTGGATCTGAGGAAATTTTTATAGAATACTCATTGTGATAGAGGTGAAATTTTCATATGGTCGCCAAAAATATATCCAGGTCACCCCTCATCACTTGTTTTCCTTTTTGAATTGTAATCTATCTTCTGGGGTTCTGAAAATTTCATTGAAACCCCTATTTGAAAATTGTGAAAACTGGGCATCAATGTGGAAATGGTTTGATTTTAGAATGGTGGAAATGATTTTTTAGAATCAATTTGATTTAAAATTTAGAAAAGTGTTTTATCATAAAACAATTTTTTGGAAAAGTGGGAATAAGTTATTTGAAAATAATGATTTGGGAACCAAAACATGTTGTTTTTCAAAATTTTTTATTCGAAAAATGAAATTATTTTCAAATTATTTTTACAAATTTATTTCATATAAAAAGAAAAGAGTTTTAACTGAATTTTTTTTGATTGAATAATAATATTTGTGCTCATGGAAATGTTTTCAAATGGGATAAATTTGATTTATTAATTAAATCCATGGAATATTATTTTGAGAATATAGGAAATGATTTGATATGTGGTATTTGAATGCGGTTATAGACATGGTTGTTGGTTGTTTTTTTGAAACATTTTATGAATTTTGAAATGGTAAATTAATTGATATGTTGAATGTGTTGTTTTAATGTTTTAACATAGGAATTGTTTTGAAATTTGGTATTTTAATGAGTTACCACACGTGTGGATATCTCCAAAAATATAAATGAGGTCCTAGTTTGGAAAAATAATATATATGTGTGATGATCTATGAAATATCATATTTGATTGTTCAATCCACCATGATTGTTTAATTTTCAAAAGTTTTTTTAACTCTAAATATTATATCATGGTGACTAGTAGGACATTGGTGTGTCTTATTATGAGTTGATAATGTTTCTTGTGAGGTGTCATAAATTTGATAACTCTTTTTTATTGAATGGTGTTTCAAGTTGGAGTTCTTGTTGATGAGTTTGTCTTGAAATAATTGTTAGTTGATTCCTTTTAAAAATGTTTTGGGAATATTTTATGATGGATCACTATTGTGTTTTCAGAGTTTTGTTTCGGTATTTCATGGTGATGGAATTAGTTTTATTGGGTTCCTGATTACCTGGATTAGATAGTGTATTCCTCAACAAAGATTTGATGGGCTTTCAATGTGTGGGGATGATTAGTTCACAATTGGATAAAACTAAATTCGATCAACCGTAATACCTTCTTCTTGAGATTCATAAATTGAATAATCATTTATTTTATGATCATGTGGAAACTCTCAATCATGAAGAGTGGATTCATAAATTATAAAGTGAATAACTATTTCCTTTATGTTTCTGAATTATTTAGTGATTATATTTTTTTTACCTTTTTGCTTGAAACATTCTTGGTATGATTAGATCTCTTTTTCTGATGTGGTGAGATAAGCCATTTGTACTTAAGTCATGTTAATATGGAGTTATTGTGGTGATAGATCTTCCTCACATGCCTAGAATCACTGAAGGGAGTTCCTTTAATGAGATAAAAAATCAGCCTGATGCTTTTAGTGTTGGTTTGAGTTTTTAAAACATCTCTTATTCATTCTTCTACTACTTTCGATCATAGGGACGGGTTGTTGCATTGGTGTGGAAAGTTTGGTCATAAGAATGAACTGTGTCTGAATTATATGATGTCTTATCATGAATATGAACACCTAGGTCACTTAAAACAGTTCTTCCATGGTGTTTAAAAGAAACATTATGGATCTAAGTCCACCTCATCAAAAAAAAGCCATTTTGATTTGTCGAACTAGTGTGTTATTTGGGGATTATTTTAAAGTCACTCTCCATGTAATACCTATTGTTCGAAGTGAATCATGTTTTTTTATTCAAAATTTGAGGTGAAATAGGAAGATGTGTGTGAATATTCTTAATCCTTGTCTTTGAGAACGTTCCATGTCGAACAAAATTGAATACCATGTAGTGTTTTGTTTAATGGGTCCTTCCTAGAGCGGTTCATGGTTCCTCATGAACCCAAAATAAGTAGAAAAAATAGGGATCATCAGCCTCTTACTGTGGCGAATGAGGTGATTCAAAATCAGGGCTCTAGCCATACTAATATGAGTGAAACTCGTGTTTAGTTAAAAATACCCATTGTGTGAGGGTTACCATTGTTTCAATTTATTTCACTAGTTATAGAATTCGGACAGTTTAAGTTATATATGGTAGTTTGTTCATTATGGAATGTTTTCTCTTGCGAAAAGGGAATTGATTCCTTGTCACTTTGATCCAAACCTTATGGTTTGAAAATTATCCATTGGTTGTAAGGAGGTATGGATTTATCATTTTTTTTATGATCAAAGTTATTGAGATTTCTAAATGTGGGTCCATGATTTTTTTCCTTGTATTGTTGTCCTTCATGAATTGGTTTTATCCATATCTAGTCTCATGGGTTGGTGTTTTCCTCATCATGTTTTTATCCTTATGGGGTGGTTTATAGTCCTTTTTTCTTGTCTATGCGGACTGGTGTAATGTTTTCATATTTTTGGTTTCTTATGTTTGCATGTTTTGGTTGTATAATCTATTTAGTTATCATGTTGGGGAGACCCACTACGGGTCTCATTGAGATTTATTATAGTGTGAATCAGTTCTAGTTTGTTTCCTATGATAGGGATTCTATTCAAGCCTCCATGTGATGATAATTCAGTTCATCCTTGAGTGTAGCATTTCATTTATATTTATCATTTGCAGATAATGGATTTAATTTTTTCTTTCGTTTGATCTTGGTGATTTTGAAACATACCCAATGGTCTTGTTTGATGTAAGATTGATCAAGTTTAGTATTTATTATTTCATTTTTTTAGATATGGTATTGTTTTCAATAATTTGATTCAATAAAGAGGTATGAGTCTCATTTAGAGGTGGTAGAGATGTTCTTGGTTTGAGAGGTTGGATTATGCAGTTGTTATAATTCATTTTATTTTTATTGATCAACATGTGGTGTTTTGACTTCCTAGGGGAAGAATGTATATGGTGTAGAGTTCATTGTGGACTCCAAAGTAAAATATTTTTAATATGTGTTCTATTCAGGGTGTTCTTGCTTCTCCTATTTTTTCAATTTTTAAGTAATTTCATTGATTTGTGAATGAGTATTGGTTTTTTTAGATCGACCATTTAATGACTTTCTAAAGGTGGAATGTCTTCATAGTGGGGATAATTTCCAAATATGTGTATTTATTTTGAGGTATTTTTCTATTTATTTTTGATTTGTATATATTCCCCTTAGGAATACTTTTTTTTATAAAGATTGTAAATTTAGGCCCTGAAACATTTATGGAATGGTTACCCCATGGTTAGAGGAAACCGTTTGCACCTACATATGTAATTATATGATAATTGGTGGTTTTGGACTAATTATACTATAGGGATTGCACATATAATGTACGGTTGTGATGGATAACTATGTGGTAGCTGGCTCTTGGATAGTGAGTGGCACGTGATTGCTTCACATTATGGAAAATCATGAGGTAAAACTGTATGTCTCGTCCAGGTCATTAAAAATTGGAAAATTTTATTTCTGTCCTATTGGTATTTAACCCCAAATACCCCCTTTCCCACCCCTTTCAACCTCATTAACCCCAGGTACATCCCCCCTCATTTTTTCCCTTTGGTCTTTAATTTATTGGTAGATTTGGTGTGGTTTCTCCAAAATTCTTCAAGTATGTTCCATATGTTACTAGATTTCTTCACTTTTCTAAGTTTTCTCTTCATAATTATTCGGGACTAACATCTCCAATATGTTGGGTGACCTATTTTGGGTTGAATATTGGTTATTTGTGTTCAATGTATAATTTTATAGTTTGATCTTTCCATGTAAGGTTCTTTTGATAATGTGGTTGAGGATTCAAATTATTTTCTCGATGTTTCTACATTTCATGAAGGTGGTTCTATTCTCTAACATATGTTAGATGACGTGATATGATTTCTCGATTAATTATATGTTTTCTAGGATATATTATTCTAGTGATAAATGTTTTAATGTTTTTACATACTCATGTGGTTGAAATTAATTTTAATAAACCAAAATAGTTATTTTTTTATTCCACCTTTTTTTGTTCTTCGTGGAGGTGTTTAATATTTTGTTTGAAAGGGTTGAATTGTGATTTAAATTTCATTTGATGTAAGAATGTATTTTATATTTATTTAATAAAAATAAATATATTTATTACGTAATGATGAATTAATTTTTGTGCACCTTTAATGTGAAATATGTATTTTTTAAATAATGGAAGAATGGTTTAAAGTGAATTTGATTTTCATGTGCACTTTAATAGGGGTTAACCCATGTAAATGTTTGAAGAGTATATGTATTATTCTTGTAATTTTTTCAGATGGATTTCATAAATCAATAATTGGAATGAAAAAATATTTTTAATTAGTTTTGGTGTGCTTGTAAAATAAATAGTCTATTGTTAATGAAAAATAGTGGTTTCCATTTGAGGGTTTCTGAAATTGGTTATTTTTTATTATGTTTATAATTCCTATAGTTTATATATAAAGGTGATGAATTCTATGACATGTTAAATTATAATTTGGGTACAAGTGAAATCACAAGTATCTGGGTAGAAAAAGTAAAACCAATAAAAATGTAATTTGGACATGGGAAGCCCAGATTTGTCAATTAGATTGTCTCTAGTTGCCTTAGAAGAGGAAAGGACCATATCTACTTACTAGGATTAACAATTACAAGACTAAATAAAAAATGATTAGGATCAAAGACCAATAGGCCCTTATTATGTTCCCACCTAGTGTCTTGTGCATGAGAACAATGTGGGTTATGAATATTATACCATGTTTCTCCAAGGTACTAGGTTGCTAGAGTTCCACTTCTGCTGTTTACCCTTAGTGATTTACCCATGGTTATCCATTGTGACATGGATCTTCTGTGATGTGGTGAAACTAGTCTATATATTGTGCACCATGTTTATACTTCATTTTTTGAATCATGTATATTGAAAAATGGTTTTCATTGAAAGTGTTTCCTTCAGAATACTTATTATGATAATGATTTCCAAAAAAATTCAAATCCTTCTCTATAAATGTGCAAGTTTATTTTACTTATAATGTTATAGAAATGAACCTTTCCTAATGGGTGGAATCCTAATAGGCTTTGGCTCACACCATGCATAGAAATTTGGGTGTATTTTGTATTTTTTTTGTATGAACCAGGTAAATGAATGGTGTGTCATGGTGTGAGGGGATATGGTTTTCTAGTGTTACACATTGTGTAGGTGTTCTTGGTGGTGTCTTGAGGGTGAAGTGGATATTTTTACATGGTGTTCATAGAAGTTTTTTGTTATTAAATTTTGTTTTATAAATTTTATTTCTTGGTTAATGTTGTATAACATTGATTCTGAAAATTATGGGGCCTTGTTGAGATTTGGTTATTTATTATTATGATGTTTATTTCATTACGTTATTTATGATTAGAAAAAAGGTTGGAGTAATTAAAAAAGAATATTGTAGATACCCATGAATTTGTTTCCTACCCATGGGGATTAGAAATTCTCCTTCGACCAGGCCATAGACGGAGCCAGTTGTCTGGTTGGATGGGTCTTCAGCTTAGTTGATGAAAACATTTATCTTTTTTATGTTATCTTCAATTCATATGTTAACCAGCAAAGAATATTGAATATTAAACTCTATTATATTTCATAGGATATTTCCATGTAGGAACCATCTCTTATGCATCCAATGAATCATAATTCACTACTGAGTTGGAATCCTCCCCATTTATTAGATTCGTAGTGGGATAATTGACCCCACTATTTTTTCTATCTTCAGAGTCCCCAGAATGAAGCTTTTAAGAATCCACCTTTGTATCCAACAATATTTTAGAGGCTATGATACAGTTAGAAAAAACATCTATCGATATTTTGGACATTTTTACCTTAGAATCTATTATTATTTTTCATTGAAATAACTTTAGAGGTCTTAATATATTCAATCTTCATATCTGGCCCAACTGATTCAGCTGCATGATCCTACAAATATTGACAAGAATATTTTCCAGGAATGTTATTATATTTTATTATGATGAAAAAACATAAATTACAATGACATTGGAAATCCATTTTGGCCTCAAGATATTATTATTTAATGATATTAGTGATACAACTTAGATAAGATGTTGCATGGAATTTTCTTCTTGAATGTAGTTCCACAGACATGTAGTTGTTCCTCATTAAGTACATGAAAAAAATCAATTCCATTGACTAATGGGTGGTGAAAATTTAATTTTTAAATTATTTAGGAGTCAGTTCCATTCAACATCTCTTCTTTTATTGAATAAAACTATCCAAATTATAAATAAACAACATGGGTACAACAAATTCCCCATCATCTCCAACTTTCCCTCATAGATCACAGGCATGGAAAAATCACCATCAATTCCCAATAAGATAATCATTTTATTTTAGGAGGGAGATGAAATGTTTTTATGCTTCTATCAATAAAATTATACTGTATATGTTTTCTCTTCACAAAAAACCCTATTAGTGTTTAACTCTATGAAAAAAGTTCATTTTAACAATATTGACCCACCCCTTCTGTTGTACCTTATTTGAATTCTTTTAACTATATAAGTGTTGTAAACCAAATGATATTTTCCCACACAATAACCAATTATGAATAATTCATCTCTCTTTATCTCATCCAAGTCAAATTGATATTCTTTTTCAAATTTATTATTATTCCGTACTGTATCCCCTCATTCAAAACCTTAGTTCCCTTAGTCCCTAAAGTGGAGACCGAATTTTTAAATTCAACATGAACCATCTCTAAAAATATAGAGTCTTACAATATTGAAATTCATAAACACTATCCATATATGTGATACCAATTTTATTATTATTTTCTTATTTAACCTTCTAATATATTGAGGGATCAATATGGATCCCCTATTATGAAACAACATGTGTGGAATAAGAATAAATTTATCATTTTTATAGACTTCCTATGTCAATGGAATTGACATTGATTTTCCATCCCACAGATTCATTTTGTAACATTACTATAAAATAAATAATTCCCAACAACATTAACATTTTATTATTCATTGGAAAAAATACATTTTAGAAAATGACTTAGTTACCTTATTCTTATTCATGGTAATTTACTACCCCAACAATCTATTATCACTAATTTAAATTTTATTTTTATTGTGAATAACAATGATTCCAAATTTATTAAAGCTATAAAATTAGAGTTTCTTTTAACATATTTTTAATAGAATTCCCAATATAAGAAAAAAATCACAAAAATAAATAATATACTCTAATTTATAAGGTAGATCAATATTGAACTTAACAATAACCAAAACAAGGATACGATGTTATAGAGTCTTGTAAAATATAGGATCAAATAAAACATTAATATTTTAAATCATAAATGTTTTTAATTCCTTCTTCTCTAGCTTCTTAGTCTCCCTCATTAACTCCTTGGTATAATTAGTCACCTAAGGATATACCTCAAAAAATAGGTGAGGTAAAATCCTAGTAAGACGATAGATGAGAAAATGAATACATAGAACATTGGTGAGAATAATCATCATCATCAAAACATAACAATGTTATCAATGTCACAATCCTAAAAGGAAGTGTTAAATAATGTCATGGAATGTGTAAATTCATAAAAAGAAAACATCATGTCTATGTGGTCAAATAAATAATAAAGGATTCAATAATGCTAACATCATGTCCACATATAGAATATGTTCATAACAACAATATAGTCATTATTATCAAATATAGTATCATGTTCACACATATTTTACATTATATCATGAGAGACATCACATTACCTAATTCATTGGAGCACACTATAATTTCGGGTGCACACGTCACATCATAATATATACTCAATCATGCATGACACATATAATTTATTAAAATATTTTTTCATAAATAACCAATGGAAATGAAATGGGTTTTATAAACATACATTCATGAATAAACATTGGGGTTCACAGATAAAAATGTGAATAAAATTCTTATTTTAAGAATCATCAATATTCCATAATGACAAAACAGTCCTAAGAGAAGTAAAATATGTTCTTCTAGAAGGAATAGTTATTTGGGAAAATAATTGTATTTTTCATAAAACCCCATTGAAAAATATTATGTATCAAAAAAAACTATGCTCAAATTAATTATATTTAACAAAAATAAAATGATATCTACATCAAATTTTGGCATGAAATATGAGTAACAAAAAATAAAGGAAATTGGGTTCGAGAATCCACTAACCTTATGTATAAATTCTATCATCACATTAATATAATAGATAATCAAATTATATCAATTAATTAATTAATTAGAGAATATTATAAATTTATTTTATTTATTATATTTTTATTAAGTTCATTTATGTCTATTATGAAGAATTATAGAGTTCAATTTTATCATTCGTGAGTGTCATGTTTCATGATTTTCTTGGTTGGTTTACTTGTATACCTACAGGAAAAATCACATAAAATGGAGATAAATATCTAGAATTGAAATTATAGGTTACTCGTGAACATTAATTAGTATTATTTGTCTTATATAATATTATTTTTTATATGTGAGGATTATTTTATAGATACAATTTTAATGATATTTGTTTAGATTAATTTTTCCAGTTTTCAATCACAACACAATCATTTTTTTCGTTTTTAGTATTATGTATTTAATTTAGTTCTCGAATAAAAAAATTTATAATATAAATTTTAAAATATTTATAAATGATTTTAATTGTTTTATTACTATCATTTATTATGTAAAAGAAAATGAAAACACATCGTCCATAATGGCAGTAAATCCATATATCGCGAACAATGGTTTCATTTTTTAGAATAAAAGGGAGAGGATAAGAGGTTTGATAAGTATGAAATTAACATAAAACAAATCTAGTATATATAATATTATTTAGTTATTATTACACTTTTCTAATAGTATATGAATATATAATAAAAAAAATTGAAAAGAATCTTAATGAAAAGAATGATGGTTTTACATCTTGAAATTTTCTACTTGAGAACCTTTTTGAAATTAATGGGGTTTTCATTTTTTTAATCCCAGAGGAACCTAGTCATATGGGAATATATAGGGATGTGAATTTTGATGTAATTGGATGAGATTCATGGATTCATATTTCTTTGAGGAAGAGTTTGTGGGGGGTGTTTTATATAGGGGAGGAGATGGGTGTTTTTTTATTATTTTAGTCATTAGTTTATTATATTGGATCTAGAATATGAATAGTTTGAAATCTATCACTAAATATATTAAAATAATGAAGGATTGTTTGATATTATGGGATTTCAACTTCTATACAACATCCGTGAAGGAATAATTCATGTATTTGGTAAATACCCTAAATTACTGTAATTCACCATTTATAAAAAGTCAACTATTTCTAAAAAATATCATAAATTTACCCTAATAGTTTATAAAAGTTTATAATTAAAATATGAACTCAATTTCATGAAAAATAAATTTTAACCTCGAAAAAATTAATTTTAAATTAAAGTCATCGTTAATTAATAAAATACAAGTTTTAAAATTATAACTGATTTTATGAAACTTTGATAAATTATATAATTTCTCTTAAAATTTTCTAATAATAATTATAAAACAAAATATAATTTTATAAATAAATTTTTTTGAAAATATTTATTTCTTTTAAATATTTAAATTAATTATATAATTGGAAATATAGTTTTATGAATTATAAAAAAAACAGAACTTAATTGTAAATTTTTTTTAAAAAAATTACTTATACAATGGATATAATTATTCCATATTATCATTTATAAGGTGGATGAATTTTATTTATAATTTCATTTGTGTGGAAAATATTCAATTGGATAGATTATTATTCATAATGGTCATTTAACTATTCTAAATTTCTAGTTATTATTATTTTGGCATGGGTTCATTAACTTCTATAAATACCTTGTATTCTATTCATCTTTCATTTATAAAGTTTGTGTTTTTTCTCTATGTGATTTTATATTTTATATAAAATATGTCATAATTATAAGAATTGAATTTCAATTGATATATTTTTGGGTTGTTATGTTCTTCCCCCGTTAATAAATTTCTCCCTCAAAATTTCATTTTACATATGTAGATGTGGGTATTTATACTTAATCAATTCCTTTAGTTACCATGTTACGTCTTCATAATTATGGTGTCACCATAGTGATTTCACTATATGAGTAGTTATGTTATGCAGAACATTTTATATATTCCATGATAATCATTAGATTCATCTCTAAGGAGATATCATTTTTAAACTATTCCAACTTATGATTTAGAGCATGTAAGGGATCATGTATGTAATTCTGGAAGAGGGATACTTAGAAAAAATTATGTTCATGATACATGAAAGGTGGAAGTGAAAGTCGATTTTCCAAAACAATAACATGATCAGGAATGTCAAAGGGACCGATAAACCAAGGTCTCATATTTGCTTTTATCCAAAATATCAAGATCATCTTCCATGTTGATATGTATTTAAATATTGTGTCTCTAACCTCAAACCCTATATCCTTCTGAGATTGTTTTCCTAAGGATTCAGTCTACTTTGGGATGACTTGTGGTGCTGATGAATGGTTTTCACCTTTTCCACCATTTCATTGAAAATTTTAGATCCTACTATCGTATGTTCACCCACTACATATCAACATTCTAGTGTTGTACATCTTTTCCCAAAACGTTCTTCATATAGATCAATTTGGGTGCTCTAGTGAAATTTGTTTTCGTAAGAGAATTCAGCTAGAGGAATATTTTGGTCCCATAATTCTTTAAAGTACATAATGCATGATCTCCACATGTCTTCTAGTGTTTCAATAATCCATTCTGATTGGAAATCAGTTTGATGATGATATACTGGTGATCAGAGCATGTTTGATTCATTTCCATTACATGGAGGAAAATTTCAGAGCTAGATCAGATTCAATTGATAGTTGTTCTCCATGTAGCCTTACCACATCAATAATTTATATTCGGGCATGTTGATCTAGTAAAAAAATTTATTAAATTTTGACAAAGTTAGATATCATTATGATATGTTCCACAACAAAACCTATAGAATAGTTTCATCTATAGGTATTTTGATTTTCAGTGAAAAATTCAATGTTGATGTTTCCCATTTCATTATATGAATGTGTAGTGGATAAATCATCCCCTTGTACATTTTCATTTCATAATTCACTTGATGAAATACGATGAACATTTTTGTATATTAAATTATTTACTTCTTAATATTATCCCCAAATAGTTTTCTTGGAGATCTCATTACATGTTATTTATCTATGGGTTTATAGATAAGTTTGAAATATTTTCATCGCTCAGAAGCTATTTCTTTATCTATGGATTGGATGGTACAAATAGTCATGACCCAAATCTTTCCACTCATTCCTCATCAATGTTGAACTATGAGGATTTATCCTTTATGATAGCTTCCACATTAATTTTATTTCCACATAATTTATTTGAACATCATTAATTCTATCCAAGATTGATTTTTTAGAAATAATAAAAGAAAGAAATGATGCTTTTCCTTCATTTTTTGATTCCCATGTCCATCCATTGGAAATATAAGATGATTGGGTCCTTCTCAATTGTCATCACGGGTAATGTTGTAGGATTATTTTTACGAAGATCATCTGACACTTTATTTAATTTTTTGTCATGGTGTAAGATTGAGTAGTCATAATCCTTGATTTGATCTGTCCAACATAACTGGTGCCTAATAGCCTCCTTCTATGTAAATGTATATTTTTGGTTCTTATGATCAGTATATATTTCACACTTCACCCCATAAATATAATGTCGTCATATTTTCAATACAATGATCTCAACATCCATCATCAGATCATTTATTGGATAGTTTATTTCATGAAGTTTAATCTTCATTGTGGCATAGGCTATTAATATATCATTTTTCATTATTACATAGCCAAATATATTCACTAAAACATCAAATTATACCAAAAATTATCCCTCACTTGTAAGAAGTATAAGTACAAGGGTAGAGATAACCCCCTTTTTCAACTCTTTTATATTTTCTTTACATTATATCATCCAGAAACACTATTCTCCCATCTATGTTAGATTTCTTAGTGTGTTTTACAATCATGAGAACATCCTCATAAATCAATGATGATACCAAGATAGATGAAGAAGACTACATATATCCATTAAAAATGTTGTCCTAAGCCACTCTTTTATTTCCTTTGTCTTGGAAGGGCCTGAATTTATTCTTTTTTAGGTGAAAACATTCCCGAATAATGATACATCATCCATATATAACTCATATCTTTTTTAATTTTCATATATATTCTACCTTCTCAAAGTAATTATCACAATTTTGATATACTCATAGTGTTCCTCCTTGATCATGGAGTACATCACAACATCATAAATAATTACTACCAAAAACCTAATGAGATAATATCTAAAGACTCTATTGATTAATTAGAAGAATATTTTTGGATAATTATTTATTCTGAAGAGCATAACTATGAACTCATAGAGTTTCATAACTCATTTAATAGGTTATCTTGTAAATATCTTCCTTCTTGACTATAATTGGTGATATCCCTACCGATGTTCCACCTTAGAGAAATACTTGTTCCCACATATTTGATTGAACAAGTCACCAATATGTTTATGTGGATACTTGTTTTTATCTTTTATTTTTGTTTAGATAAAAATAATCAATTTGGAGGCACATCGATACATCCTTATTCTTGAAGAAGAGGACAAGTGCACCCCAATGTGAAGCTCTCTGGAATATAAAACACTTATATAGTTTCTCTTGAAATGGCTTCATTAGTTCATCCAAATCACTGGTATTCATTCTTTATGGTTCCATTCATATCGAAATAAATCCATGATTAAGATCAATCAAGATATAAACCTCCTAGTTTGGAGTAATCCCATATAATTCTTCAGGGAAAATATTAGGTTATTCCTTCCAAATGGGAATGTCTTCTAGAATTATTATCTACTTTGTCTCAATCCTTTCAACTAGATATTCTTGATAATATGAAATAAACATCCAAAATTGAGATGATGATTCTAAACAAGATATATCATCCTCCTTACACATGTATATAATTTGACGATGCCACAAAATTTGAAAAATGATCTCTCTTTCCTGAATGTTGTTGTTGCATTTGTATAAATAATGCCAATCTATTCCTTAAATAGATTCAAAATCCACAAAATTATGTAAGATACGTTTTTGGGAGGTTCATTCCACAACCATTAATCAGAGATGAATTATATACATTGGATGATATAATTTCTCCAGTTTTTGTTCTCACATATTACATAACATCCATATTTTGAGGTGGAGTTTAATTATTTCTACTAAAAATTAATGATATAAAAGAATTCATATAACCAGAATCAAATAGTATGTTCTCTATTATTGAATGAAAAAAATACACTAATCCATACATCATTATCGGGCTCAACCTAAATACTAATAATGGTATAATCTTCCCCATGCTTCTTTGTATTGTGTGGCTGCTAAAAAAGATTAACCTCAATGAATCGAGGTTTAGTGCATTAGATATTGTATTTACATTGCTCCATATAGTTTTAGTGTTGAACCATGGGTGGTTCTCCCCATTATTCCACCACATTTTCTAGCTTCATCATGTCTCTTCAACATTTATTATCATGGTGTCCTTCTATCCCATAAATAAATCATTTCCCCATCCATTTGAGGTGAATCCCATGATTCTCCTTCCAAAATCATGGCATTTTCGTGGTTGATTTTTCTTTCTACATTTTTCATTAGATCCCCTAGCAGGAAACACCAACTTTCATATCGTATCTCAATATCCATGGGACCATTTTACAAAATCCATATCCACATTGAGATCACATCTAAATACCTATTCATAACTCTTAATGTCTTTAATTTATATATCTTTTTGAAGATGTTCTTTAAAAACACTAATGAATCTATAAATTTATTTATCATTATTGATAACAAGAACTGAGGTATGAATGTAAAACCTTATGAAATTTTCTTCATAACTTAGGATATATTAACCATCATATTGATTTAACTCTATATTTGTTTTCCTTTTATGTCCAAATAGTTTTAGGAAAATGATTTTTATGATATATTTTCTTGATGTATTCACACTCCATATCTTTAATTTTAACGATTCTTATGGTGTTTTTAATCAACACCCCCATTGGTTATAATTTCCATCTAAACATTAAATGGACAAAGTCACCTTCTCCATCTCAGAACAACACCACCCAAAAAATATATTCACAATTGATTTGACCAACAATTCTGTGACAAGTGGATCATAAGATCCACAAACATTTTTGGTATTTTCCATAGAAATGAATCGATATATAGTTCGTCCTTCTTTGGGGATTAATGATGTTCAAAATTATTTAGGTTATTTTTCACAGCCTAATATGGATGGGTAAGCATATCCATAAAATTTTGAAATCCACCTACCATGTAATTGGGGATGTCATTCAGGAAATTGTTGCATTGTCCCTCACATGGGTTTTTGGCCAGGATTATCTAGTTTCCTAGCATTTTCAAAATTAGAAATGGTTTTAAAAATTCATAATCAAAGATGTCAGGAATAAATATTTTATTACAGTGTATAATTAATTATAAAGGAATATCTTTTGGGATTCCTATTTTTAAAATATTTATAAAAAAAATCTTCTTGGGTTATTCAATATACCTATTCTCACACTATGTTTTTTCACCAATGATCTCTATTTATAATTCATAAATTAACTAAATTGGCTCTAATAAACACAATTTAAACCCTAATCATCTTACAATACTATTAATTAATTTTAAATATAAGCAATATAAATTTGTTACTAAACAAAATCCAAAGGTTTAGTGTCTTGAAAAAATTAATAACAAACATAAAATTCAAAGAAGAAAATATTTAAATTATTTGATTCATTCTTCTCCAACATCGTAGTGGCCCTCGTGTACTCCTTAGTGTATGTATTCCTGTGAGGATATTCGTCAATGAATGTCTTGTGGTAAAAGGCTATTAAGAGGATAGATAAGGACCAAAATTAATGTAACATGGGTGTTAGTTATAATTGTCATCATATCATAAAAATGGTAACATATTATAGTCATTATAAGAAGTAATAGATAATGGCATGGAATTTAAAAATGCATAAAAACTATATATCATGTCCTAGTGGTCCAATACAACACATAGTTTTGAAAAACATTAGAATGTTTTCCATGAAGAATATATTTGAATAAACATAGCATCTTAATCAGGGAAAATACTGATTAATTTTAATGAAAATTTTACATTATCTCATGAGATACATCATATTACCCAAATAATTGGAGTTCCATATAATTTAAGGCACACCCATCGCATCATAAAATTTTCATAATCATGCAAACCACATAGATATTATACCAATATTTTCTATAAAATAACCAAGGGATATGAAATGGTTTTAATGAGAATAAATTCATGACTAAAATTTTGGGTTCCCTAATAAAAAGGGAATCACATACTAGGAATTATAACCATAAATATTGAGTGAAGAACAAAAAATCTCAAGAGAATTAAAATATCTATTTTTAAGGGGAATATTTCTTTCTTAATATCATTTCATTTTTCATAATACCATTTTAAAAACTTTTATATCAAAAAAATTGAAAAAATGATATTTTTGGAATATTTAAGAACATACACAAGGAAATTTGGCATGAAATAGGAATAACCCGAAGATATGTTATTGGGTTCAAGAATCCCCCTACCTTATATTTGAACACTTTATTAAAATTAACTCCCTGGATAATCAAAATATATTTATTAATTAATAAATATATATCCTATTATACATATAGTTGATTTATTATAATTTTTTATGTTAATTTTTTTCCATTACGATGAGCTTTAGTATTCAATTTTATCATTTTAGAGTGGTTGTTTTCATTTTTTTATGGTCAATTAACTTGTATACACTCATGGAAGGTCATGTAAAATGGGGATAATTATTTAGAATTGAAATTATATGTAATTATTGAAGTTAAAAAAGTTTAATTGGTCATGTAAATATATATATATATATTCTAGATATATATATGATTCATCAGATAAAATTCTAATGGTAATAATTTAGATTAATTTTGGAAGTTATTAATCCTAAGGGACTTGTTTTGTTTAATTATTTAATATTATGTATATAAAATAGTTCCATATCATAAAAAAGATATAAAATAAATTTATAAATATTTATAAAACATTATAATCGTTTTATGACAATCCTTGGAGGAGGTAAAATAAAATGAAAACACATCTTATACAATGGTTGTAAATCGACACATCACAAACAATGATTTCATAAATTTATAATTAAAGGGAACAGGTAACTTCTTTGATGATGAATTATCCCATTAAAATAATTATATTTTTGTATATAGAGTATACTAGATATATCATTCCACTAGAATAAGGGGGTATAGGGAGGTAATGAGAAAAGAAATAAATTGAAAAGAAACTAATTTAAGAGAAAGTGGATTTTACCTCTTGAAATATTATCCTTTAGATCTTCAATGTGGATATTAGTTCTTGTAATTTTTTAGACCAATGAATCATGTACATGAGGGATAACCATGTGAAGAGTAATGGATAGAAATTTTAAATGATCCAAGGTTTTAGAGTTGTAATAAAAAGAGGTGGTGATTATGGTATTTATATGAGACAAGTGGGGTGTTTTTTAATTTTTTCTCTTTATTAATTTGTTATTTCAGCTCATGACATGAATTCTATGAACCTTGTCACTTAAAATAGAAAATCAATGAATGATAGTTCAAGATTATTTTTTTTCATTATCCATACATTATATATGACTCAACAATCCATGTATTTGTTAAATATCATAAATTACCATATTTTAGTATTTGTAAAAAATTCTAATAATTTAGAAAATACCAAAAAATCACAATTCAAATTTGTGTGTTTATAAAATTAAAAAATGAACACTAAATTATGAAAATAAATTTCTATATTTTGGAAATTTAATTATTAATTAAAATTTAAATGTATTCATGAGATAAACATTTTAAAATAATAAATAATTTTATGACACATTGAATAAGTGTATAATGTTTCATAAATTTTTCTTATAATAATAGGAAAAAATATAAATTTATAAATAAATTTTATGAATTTTTTTTAAAATAATTATATTATTTATAAAATTTTATGTAAACATTTATGTTTTATAAATATAAAAACACTTAATTAACTACTTTTAAAACATTTATTTACTTATACTATAATACAATCATATCATATTATCCTTTCTATGGTGGATAAATTTTATTTATACATTCAATGGTTATGTTACTATTCAATTGATCAGATACCATTCTTAATAGTCATGTTAATATTCTATAGGTAATGTTACTATTATAATTGAATATGTTCTGTGACTTCATTAAATACCTCTAATTCCATTCATTCCTCATTTAAAATTTTTTTATTGACTTATCTATGTAAATTTATTTGTTTTATACTATATGGAATAATTATAATAAGGGAATTTCCGAGGATTAAATTTTCGGTTGTTACACACATCATGCTGCAGTCCACGTAAAAACATTCTTTTTTTAATTGTTTTACATTATTTTCATTATTAGGGTACATAATTTATTTGAAATAATCAGAAAATTAAGATTTAAAAAAAATTAATTTTGAAACACTATTCAATTTTGAAAAAAACAATCACTTTTCAACCCCCCCCCCCCCCCGCTCAATTGATCATAGTCGATTATCATGCTATTCAAGGCTAGTTTCTTACTATTTGACTATTTGAGGTATACATTGGGATGCAATCACCTAATATAATTTGAAACCTAAATTTTGACTTGGAAATGTTAGTTACAAAGGTATCATGGAAATAAAAGATATCCAGAGTAGCATATCATGACGAATGTTAAGATAACTTCATTATAATCGTATTATATATTAAAAATATGTTTCTTTAGTTTATTTCTCGCAAAATTTTTAATCATTGGAATAAAATTCAATGTTCTCAAAACTCATAATATATAATAGAAATATGTATAGTCTTGAGTGATGAATTTAGGAAATCTAGTATATACCTTGATGATAACTCATTTTCGATACTAACGAGGAAGGAAAATCTAAAAACCTAGTTCACAAGTATAATTCGATGATGAATAAAAAGATAATTTGGAAGGATGATTTTTCCTCATTCCATGGAGATTTCCAAAACACATCCATGTATCATAAAAGATAAGAGGTAATTAACCATTTTTATTCTCCTGATGAATATTATCTTATTAATGATTTTTATATATCTCTATTGAATGATTTTTTATCCTCATATATTTCTAATGTATTTACTTTTTTATTTTGAGTATTATTAACATAATGTGGAATTTAATTACAAAAAATGGTTATCATTGATAACATTAATTATGATATTGGAAATTCGTTAGACTATAAAATTGAATTATTGAATTAGAGAAAATGTGGTTGCTAAGATTTTTAAAATTAATAATGATCTGAGTTACTTTTTATTGATTTTTCACATTGAGCACATCCATTTACATTATGGAATATTAATAATATTATTTGTATTTATAAAATTGGTAATATTCAAATAGAAATATTTTAGGAATGATGTACCTCACAAATGGTGATTGAGTTAATGTATTAAATTTTTATAATTATTATAATGTCACTAAAATAATATGTCTAATATTTTTTTTAATATAAGAAATAATTAATTATTTTTTTCATAAAGACAAAAAAACGTGTATTTTTTATTCTTCTGATGAAAAATAACCAGGACTTAATAAATTACATTACTAATAAAAAAATTAATATTGTCTTATTGGTTCTTAAATGATATTGGATGGTTAAAAAATATAGAAAAGAATTTCAATATCATTAGAAGTTTATTAAAAAATACTCCTACATATTGTCAAATACATGAAAGATACTATAAAAATTGATTACGGAATGATTTTTACATTTCTATTATACATTTATTTTATCACATACACAACACAATAAATAGGTATGGTTAGATTACATAACTGTGAGTGGTTTTTCATATGTATTATATCTACATTAGATATATTGCATTCATTGTGAGTTTTTTATTCATTAGGGTTCCATGTTTTTTCATGTTCTATGTATAAATCTATTTAATAGATAGGGTGACATGTGAATGAACATATTTTAGAACATGAATTGTGGACATAATCATAATATAATTTAGAGTGCATTTTCTGTCTCCAACCAATAATATATTTAATTCATGAGATTTATGTAAATTAATAAAAAGTAGAAATTCATGTTCTATTTCATAAGACTAGTCTTATTGAAGTGAAATGAAATGACCAAATTTCATTAAGCAATAAATATTTTAAATTTAAAAAATTAAGATATTATACTAAAAAAATTGACTATAGAATAACATTCATAATTTTTGTAAAAAAATTCATCCCATGATTTACCATACAACACATAGACACCCCATGATAGACCATCGAACAAATATTCATCGCCAATTTCACAAACACATACCTAAAACATAATTTTATAATCCTCTTCATAGGCACAAAAAATATATATTCAATCATTTTTTATATATATGTTGATATAAATATTTATCTACTGTGTCTAAAATACCATCCATATTTTACCTTATAATATTGAACCCCTAATCATATAATGCTTTACAATCATTTTTAAGTATCCTCATGAGTATTATTTACCCTACAAATTTTCTATTGATATTATAGGTTTTATTTTCTAGTCTCTTTCTTTAATGATTTAAAATTTATGTCAATGTTATTGATAACTATTATAACTAATACTATTTATTGTTTCCCTATAAAATGGTCCAAAATTAGAAGCCTTAATATTTTGTAAATCCATGATGAAAAATAACCAGACCAAGAAATCATCCCGGCTAAAAAATTCAATGTATGGCCCATTATATTCGGTTTTATTATAATCCTAGAAAAGATATAGACGATATATAATGGAATAATTAAAGATTTATGGTTTCTAAAATTATTATTATAAGTTATTGTAATGACTATGAATCCTTAATAGTGTCTATCAATTCTCACTCACTCCCTATTCTAGATGTTTCCCCTTCTTGAGGTCTATTTTCTTTATAACAATTTTATTATAATAAAAACCATCATGATATATATATATATATATTTATATATGTAGTTACTCTATGTTATCCTAAGAAAAATAGCTATGACCCCCATTGAATTTTCTACACACATGTTCTGAGGTCAAACATGACCCATTATAGTGAACATATGACACATATCACTTATCTATATTATTAATTATGCCAATGGAATCATGTCATAAGGATTCATGAATAAATTTTGTAATCTTGGATGTTATATGGGAATAATGGATCATTGGTATGATAAATTGAATGTTCAATTATACCATGTATCTATACATAAAGATAAATATCATAATATACCTTCCTTTTACCAATAAAATTATTATCAGACATGCACTAATGAAGCATATTCTCCAAGTGTACCCTTTTTTCATATTATACCTTTTATGTTTCATTTTTTAATATTAATATTACACCTATTGGGAATATATATGTTTAATGGTTACAGATGTCTTTGGATGTTACTAGATGAATCACACTGAATAATGTTAAATTATTATTATCTTTATGTGTAGCTTCATCCACACTTAATAGTTTGTATTATTTATTTTCAGTGAATTCCATTACGGATAAAATGATGGATTTTTTCTCTAAAATACTTCCCAATGGAGAGTAAACCTTATAGGAACTATGGAATAAGAATTTTTTGTAATAATTATTTCACAATATGAATAAAATATTCAATGATTATAAGTATATATTATAGTAATTTAAATTTATTAAAATGATTAGAGTGATTTGGAAATTGTGGAATTGTATTTCCCATCCAATGAGGAATCAATTTTAGAGGCATGGATACACCCATTTAAATAATTGGTATTACCCATTTTAGAAAATCATATAACATATATATTTAATCTTATTCATCTGATCATGAAACATTGAATAATTGAATCATATTTAACTTTTTAATGAATGGATATGGTCATATGATCCTTCCCAACTTAATCGATGGTCTATATTATACCCATTTGGTGATCTAGGTTGTCCCTCATGGTATACCTATTTGGACTTGGGCATGATCTAATACAACCCAATGATCCATTTTTAAAAAATAAAGGTACATATATCTTCCTTACACAAATATAGTGTCTAAAGTAGATCTTTCAACATTAATGTTCCACATTACGTGATTGAGGACACGCACACATGCATGTGTTTTTATGGTTCAATGATAAATCCCCTATAGTTTTATTCCCCATATATAACATTTTTGGATAATGAAAAAATTATTTTAATTAATAAAGGATACTCCACTCTAAATTCATTGTAATATGGGGTTATAAAAAATCATTCATGTTATAAAGTTATTTTTTAACTTATTTTCAAATAACACTTAAATCAAACATCCCAAAAAAAATTTAAATATTTTATTGGAATATTGGGCATGGTCATGCAGTTGAATCAGAACTGTGGGCGATGATTAAGGCAATTAGGTACATGGCTCGCTATGGTTGGTGTATAGTATGGCTTGAATATAACTCCTATGTTGCTGTATAGATTTTGAAAGATCGATACTAGAATATTCCATGGAAGGTGCTATCTGTCTGGATTTCTTGCCTCAATCTTGCTGAACGATTATCACTTGATGTTTCTCATGTTTATCATGACGCAAACAAGGTTGCAGAGGCCCTATCCAAAAGGGCTATCATGGAGGATAGTTCTAGTTGGTCTTTTGTTCTTCCCAACTACTGTGATAGTTTGGTTAGGAATGATTGTGATGGTGTTCATTACACACAGATTTGTAAGGCTCCCCTTTTTTGAGTTGTTTTGTATGGTTTATCTTTTTATATAATAATTTGTTGGGAGCAGGTTTCTACCTATCTCTCGGACCATTTGGCTATTTCAAAAATAAATAACCATACCCTCATGGAAGGTACATGTATAAATAAATGCATTTCATGATTAGAACCTTTCTGTATTCTTTATAAATCAATGAAAAATAAATAATCAAAAGAATTATCCTTAAACATGTAACAATTTTTATCAACCTGCTTCATCCTATAAATTTCTATTCAAATTTTGATGGTTTTTATTTACTCCTAGAAACCATTATTTCATTGAGTAACGTATTCATTACAATCGTTTGGGAGATAATGTTATAAGATCATTATAGTATCCCCCTCCTATATTAATATAGGTTAACAAAATATTTCTATAATGTTTCAAAAATTTATTGTGAGATTATGATTCCTATGGAAAATAGAAAAACATTCTTCAAGATACAATATAACATATTTTTATCCTTCACCCAAGTGATATAATTTCATACATTGGACATATAAATGTGTTTTTACAACAAGTAAAATGTATGTACCATCATTGGTGAATATTTGTAAATGAAATTAAAATCATCCCTAATGAATAATTGTATACCAAATGAAATGGATGTCTTGTTGTTATTGGACCTATAAAATTTTGTCATGATCTTATAAACTAAACAATTATGATCCCACCTTGTATTACCAAACTCATATAGCCATGTCTGATATCATTATGTCTCAATTTTCCATTTTAATTAATAATTCATTCACATTCCTATATTTCTAACGATTATAATGTATAAGAACATGAGAAAATGGAATATGATAGAATTGTTGATAAGATAAATAATATATAATCCATTATACTTATTTTCTACATGTTTCTGCAAATAAAAAATCAAACCCATTTTTGGAGTCCATTATGAAAATATTTTTCATTGATGCCTATGGAATATATCCACCAACAAGTGTATGTATCCAACGAAGTTTAGAAGAATGATACTCAATATTAGTAATCTGGTTTTTATTTAAAATTATATACAACCCCATTTGGTTTCGAATATAACATATACATCAATCCATTATAGAATTAATATAATTTTGTAATATTTGAACAATATCAAAAAATTTATATCCTATATTACTTGAAAGAATGATCCTATTTCATACAACATTTTCAATTTATGATCTTATAATCTGTCGTCCATACATGATACACCCAATTAACACTAAGTAATCATGTTATCTACAACCCTATAAGGATTTGGGAGCATCTTACACATTTAATAATATGGGGTAGAAATGGGGGGAAATCTAAATTTTTATCCCTCTTTAACGCCTCAAAAATATAATGAGATTTTGGGTGAAAACTAAAATCCAAATTCCTAAACATTTTGATTCCCAAAAATTACATTATCATCCCACAAGTATTTTATATCAATGTTTCTTGATATAATTTACATAACATCATTAACATAAACTATATCAGATTCCAGAATTAGAATTTTATAAACATATAAAAAATAAACTAAACAAATATTGTTATGGAAAAAACTCTAAACACATTTGTCAACATTGATAAATAAAATACTAATAGGTAACATTTTATTACTAAATTTCACATGATGTTTTTTGAAGTATTACATGAACAATTTTATGTATTAATAAATTTTTCATAACATTTTCTCATTCTAGGTATTAATAATCATTATTTTTATTCTATTTATAATTTCTAATATAGTTTAATATTATATAATGTTATTATAACACTGATTTGGAGACATTCATAATTTTATATAAAATATAATGATATTTTTTTCTATGTTAATATATCCATGCCATAGTATGAGATTTATTAAAATAATTTCTTCCATAATTTTGTGTAAACGATTAAATTACTAATATGGATTTTTGTTTTTCAACAATATGATGAACGCTAAATTTTCATAACAATACTAATATACAAAATATCATTTGAAAACAATGTGGAAGGATAATTAAAATAATATAATTGTTCTTCTTTATATATTCAAATTCTTCATTTATATCTTCCTTATGAAGAGATGCATCAAAATATGACGTAAAATCATTGAAATTTATAAGATTAGACTCTATATTTGGAAAATAGATTAAATAAAAATACTATCATTAGTTTCATCTCTCAAATATTTATAGAATATAAATATATATTTATTTTTTATTCGTGGAAATTTACATTTTCAAACTTCCTCATCCATAAATTTTCATGTAAATAATGTATTTGATGAATCTTCCACTATTTGAACATTCATAGAGATATATGTAAATTTAGATTCATCTAAAAGATCATATCACGATTTAATTACAATATAATATATTCTAAATTATTATATTATTTAACAATTTATCTATAAATATTTTAATGCTACACAGAATCAAGAAAAATTCTAACACTACATAATTTACCTATCCTTTCCCAATCAATTTCATGTACTTTTAAAATAGTTCGAAAAACCCAAAAAATTATATAATTTAGTATTAGTTTTCAATGATTCAATAATTATTATGGAGTTATATAAAAACTTTTTATATGAATGTTATATATGATGCGAAGGCTGAAAATAAATATTCTCCCAAAAATCATCATAAGATACCAATAATAGATATCATAGAATAACCCACTACAACTACTATTTTATTCATTATCTCATCTACACCATTCTATTGATGTGTATAGTTATTTGTTAATGATTAATTATTCATAGGGATTTATAAAATGAAGAAATTTAATAATTTCCTACCCTATGGTATTAAAATAAATTATTTATAAGCCAAAATTGGTTTTAATGTCATTTTAATATATACTACTTTATCTAAAACATCATATAGAGAATGTAAATCATAGAGGATGTGGATGAATTTCATCACATACCATAATATAATATTTATATCTATTATACTAGCATAGTGGTGTAGGATCGAAACCAAGGGAATTAGGTGAGAAATCTAAGGTTTTAAAACTAATAACCTCACTCTTGTCAACAGTGAGGTAAACATATTTATAGTTTTTTTAGTTTTTTAATGTTTTTGAAATTTGTATTAGAATATAAAGACCATAATACAAACATAATTTAAACCAAATAAACTTGCTATGAAAAATTATTTGGTAAACAACTGTAAAGGAATAAATAAAGGAATAAGCTATAGACAACTGCTTGGGGAAATTCTAACATTACTGGTTGAAATAATAACTTCTTTGCAAGTTTTTATTGAGCTCACAACCTCAAAAAAGTTGGATCACTCTCCCTTTCCAGGAGAATAATCACAAAGATAGTGGGGATGAAGGTTTTCAACAACCACCAACATCATACTGTGAAGGTGTTTAAAAATATTATTGTTGGAATTTAATCTCGCTAACCAATTCCAACAGTTCTAAAATTAGATTTTCTTGATGAATTGAAGATATTTTTCGATGATAGATCATGGAGTTTTTAAATTTTGATAAAGATAGGTGTGAAACAAATATATATTTAGATCTGGAACTAAAATTGCCAGGTAATTCTAGATCTTGATGGAAAAGAATTACAATGAAGTTGAAAAGAATGAACCGACAATTAATAGTTTCCCCAAGCTCTACAACTACACAGAATTCATCATAGAAAACATGTTTAACTCTTTGAATTATAGAAAATTTTAATTAAAATAAAATGGAGAATATTTCCACTGTAATTCTCACAAAATACTGCTCTGTTCTGCTCCTCCTGGTGTCACCAAGCTTCGTTCCTCTGTTTGATGTGTCTTCTGAACCGTCTACTCTCGAATTTGATGTGATAGGGGAAGCAGAATTAGTCTCTGAATGAGATTCACTGGATATTTTTTCCAAAGGTTTTTTCATGGAATGAATGATCCTCCTCATTCAAAAATTCATTCTTCTCTACTTTTGTATCCTCAGTCATCTGCTACATGTCAACACATGTTTCCACTGACTTCAAAAGTACCTCACTTGTGCACCGCACACGTGAATTTGTTTTTGTGAATGACACATCGTGCTAGTTTCTCCCTTATATCTAACTCCGGGTGAGTTAGTTATGTGATCTTGGACACTTTTTAGGCTTTGGTGTGAACCCGCACATGTTAAAAACCAAATAAAATAGTTTAAACATGAAGAAACTTATTTAATATTTTACAGTTATTTTTTAGTATAATGTTATAATATTTATTAAAATCTAATTAATATTAATTAATAAATATCATAAATGATAATTATTATTAAATATTATTATTATGATTATTAATTTATTATAATATATTTAATAAAATTATTGATTTCTAAATTTATTATTACTGATTAAGTTATTAGTGTATGTATTATTAATAAATAGTTAGATTAACTTTATTAAATTGTTAAATTGGATTAATATAAATTACATTATTAATTTAATTGTGATATTTATTCTTTTGAAATTAATATATAATTAAAGTTTTAATATATTTATTTTAGTTAATAATTAGTTTTAGTTATAAATCATTATTGTTTATATTTTAATTTTATAAATTCATATTAGTTTATGTTTTATTTTATTTTATAACATATCAATTTATTAATATGATAACAATTTTTTATTATAATAAATATATATTATATTATATTTTTTTGTTTAATTTATTAATTATTTGTTTTATCTTTTTATCTTTTTTTAAATTAATTAATTCACTTCCCCCCCCCAATTCGGTTCATAGAGTGGGGGAGTCTTTGGTTCCTTCTCATAGAAGGAGAAGCGGTGGCTTCTCTTCCACCCAAAGAATAGGCTCTTCCACATCTAGATGAACTCTACAACCGAAACTCTCAACTCTCCCTCTACTTCCGGTTATGGAAGCGGGCTATCCTAGTGCGGCATCGGCATCTAACATCATTCCTCGGTGGCGATGGGTTCTCAGATCGCAGCTCCTCACGTGGCGGTGTGTCACATCCATGACAGTATGTCATTATTTACTCTAAATTAAAGTGAAGATTCCATAGGCTACTAGCTCAAAATGGTGGTGTCTTTGGATCTAGGGCGGAGGTATCTTACCCTGTGGGGACATTGTTCAAAGCAGTACAGTATTTCTTCTAGTATCAGCGACACGACGCAACATACTCCTCAATGTGGTAGCAATCGGGGGTGTGATGTGGGTTGGCCTCGGTTTAACCTCTCATAAAATGTTGGTACTCCTATACTTAAATAGAAGGTAGTATGGGATTGTTTCTAGATCTGGTGAAGATTTGAGTTTAGGGTAGAATTGGTTCTTTGAAATTAAAAATCTGTTTTGTAGTGTGTGGATTAAATATGCTGTGTTTGATTCTTTTTGTGTGCCGAGAAGATGTTGTTAAGGGTCATGAGTAGAAGTAGTGGAGTAGTAGTGGGAATGATTGAGGTTGGAAAGAAGCTCTAGTAGTGGATTAGGATGCGGTGCCAAGATTTACGGTGTGATAAAATTTGATTTGGGTCTGTGATAGGTTAACCATATCAGGAAAACAGTGGTAGGGGAAAATCTAAAAGGAAACAATGTTAGGTTGTGGTGACTGAAATTTCAGTGACACCATAAAGGGGATACATTTCCAAGAGGAAACGATGGATGGGAGCTGGAAATGGTGAGACCATGAATTGGAATTTACTGTGGCTAGTGATTATGGTGCCACCGTGAATGGCTGAGATAGTGAGAACAAGATGGTGCCACCGTGACACTGCAAAATAAACAGAAGAGTAAAATAAATTATAACATAAATAAAAATAAATAAAACAATTAATTAAAACTGAAAATTAATTAAAAAATTTTAAAATTTATTTACATCATAATCATTATTAAACTTATAAAATCATTTCAACCTAAGTTAAATTATTATTAACTTAGGAAAAAAAATTTATTTAAAATAGTAAGTAATAAACAAATTTTAATTATATAAATTATCTACTAAAAAATTAATTAAAGTAGAAAATTAATTATGATATTATTTAACAATTTATTCAAGGTAATACTGAAAATTATAATTTTTTAATAAATTTTGTTTGTTTAAAAAATTAAATTTTTAATTAATGACTTATCAAAAGACATTTATTAATTTGGTTATATTATCTTAAATTGATCAATATTTTCTACATGAATTGTTAAGTTAGAAACTATATTATTTAAGTTTGAAAGTAGGATTAATTAATTAATTAATGTTAAATTATTAATAATGCATACAAAAATCACAAAAATAAATAAAAAGTTATTAGACTATAAAATTATCGTACAATATAAATTATCAATTTTAAAGCATAAAATACAATTTGAATTATATAAATTGATTAAATCGAAAAATTTACTCAAAAAAATTTATATGGGCAATTATTTATCAAAAAGTGTAGTAATAATTAAATAAATCAAAAAATATTAATTAATTCGTTGTTGAAAACATGTTTTTTTATGGCCACATCGAATTCCCCACACTTAATCATTGTATGTACTCTATAAATACAATGTTTTATTATCATTGAGAAATAGAAAATTGTTTTATGAATCAATTCAAACAGTAACATGCCCATCAATCTAAAACAGAGGATAGAAACATGGCTATTGTCTTTTGAAAATAAATTGTTCAAATGAATCTTTCATAGAACAAATACTAATAGGGTAATCATGGAAATTATGAATCATTGAGCAATGAATATGTATTTCTTCATATGTGAAATTACTTAGTGACTATTCTTAATTTAAATCTATGATCTAAATCCTCGAGTGAAAACAACATAAATTTATGTGCAATTAAGAGCTTAACTAGGGGAACTTTGTACATTGACTTTACCCCTAGGATCCAAAAATAAATATTTTTTTTGAATCACCTTATTGATACAACCTGAATAACTCCCATATAATCCAAATATCCCCTTATTCATCTGGTGTTCATCATTCCCCTCACCATAATGAACTAATTCTTAACCCAATACACTTTATTTAATTTTTTCCCAAGCCATGTATCACGTGAAAAGAACTATGAAATGAACTTATTCAAAGTCAAGAAAGATTTTATGGTAAACATAAATGCCCCCATCATCTAGGGTATCAAAGATTCACCATGGGATACCAGATGCCAAAGTCACTCTAGTTTGAAAAGATTTATATAAATATCATTTAAATTGACTCATTAATTTGATTAAATTAAAAATAAAAAAAAATTTGTGTCCATTAGGATCAATTAAATCTTCCAGTACCAAGGGTTATGATAATAAATCCAATAATATGTCACCCATATCACTCCCAAAAATAGACCCCAAACAAAATTATCATAAATCCACTAAGAAAAATAACACAACAATCATCCAACCACATTAATTTTTGTTTCAAAGATGTTATTAACTACAAGCAAGTCGCTTTTCATAAGAAAGACTCATTTGAGTACAATAAAATTCCTACAATTACAAAATAAATTTGAATATTTTAACCATCATTTTATAAAATGTTTGATGTGAAGTGGGAATTAGCAGGCTTACAATTAAGAACAATTTAGCACAGTCAAGAATTGACCCCCTCCCCCACACATAAAACCCCTCTTTCTCCCCAAAGATGAATTCTAAAGTGGAGAAAAACAATTTGACAAATAGAGTTAAAACAATCATCAAATTAAGTAGATTCATGACATGTATAAAGGGACTCTTTGAAGTTCAAGAATGTGGTCTTCCACAAATATTATACTTAAATAGCCGGTCAACATACAGGTACATGAATTAACATTTATGTCCACTGTAAAATTTTCAATACATATCAAATGTAGCATGAGAGGAGTAAGTGTACTGTGTAATGGGGAGAATACATATTTAATAGAATTTATTTAGGTGGATAATAAATTCAGTTGACAAATTTTATACCGAAGACCCTATCCTAAAGAAGATTCCATAAGAAATTGCAACATATACCCCCCACAATTTGTTCAAGTAGTGAGAAGATTTTAATAAAAATGAAATTCAGTTTTCATTAGTGAAGTACATGCATTATTTTTATTTACAAGTTAAACTAATGTAAATGGAGGATATAACAACAGAAACATTCCAAAAGTGTTCATAACCTGTTGGAATAGGGATGTTGAGTGGTCCTTACCCAATGGTTTCACTAAACCATGGTAATTGAAATATTAAGATGAGTTTTACCCAACGGTTTTATAAAACAGTTGGCATAGGTGAGTTTTAGATAGATTTTATCCAAATAATTTATCAAAATATTGGGATAGGTGAGTATTAGGAATGCTTTCCCAATGGTTTTTTAAATTGTTGGTAAATATTACCTTTCCAAACAGTGGTTTAAGAATGTTGGGAATGTTTTCCACTAAATTTTCAACAGAGCCAGTCCCCCAGTCGTACGATTGCAGGCATAAAGACGAGACCTAAAGAATTGTTCTCTCTCTTCGAAAATTATTCCACCATATCCATCATCACCCAGAAAGTTGTTTTACTCTACACTTCAAATCTGTAAGTCGTACCTTAGGTTTAAGGTCATGTATCTATTTTTATCATCTTTGGATTTGGCATAAACCCGCGGTCTGTGTGGTATGGTATACCCAACAATTGCAATTTGATTTATTTTAATTTTTTTTCTACCCTTCACCTTTGATGATAATTATAATCAAATTTATTTGATATATGTACAAAAAATCCTTTGTACAGTAAGTGAACCATATGAATGGATTGGGGCTGGTTAGGGTAGTGATATGTTAGTTTCTATGTAATTTATATTACTTTATCTAAAATATGTATAATTTTAAGTGTTTATATATTTGGTTTAATTTGAGACTATAAAACTTATTAATCATATTCCTGAGGTTAGTAAGGTTTTTTACATGTAAACCATCATACTATAACACTCATATGGAGATATTCTTAAGAATAATCCATGCAAATTCATGTTGGATATGTTGTTAATCATATAAAAGGGTTTTTATAAAGAATTATAATATATGGAGTATTTTACATTTATAGGGGGATGTGCAGGTGGAGGTGAGGAGACGAGATGTGTGGGTGGGTAGTGGTTGTGCAGGTGGGGGTGTGCAGGTTTGGGGGGCACAAGGGGAGTCTGCTGGGGTGAGTTGGGGGTGCATAGGTAGTGGGGGGGGGGGGGTTGGATGATGGGGGTGGGGGGGGGGCTTTGCAAGTGGGTGGGGGTGCAGAGGGTGGGGGAGGGGGTGTGCAGGTGGGGGATGTGTAGTGGGTGGAGTGGGGTGTGCATGTGGTGTGTGTAGTGGGGAGAGTCTATTGGGAATGAGGTGGGGGTGTACAAGTGGGGTGGGGGTGGGTGGATGGGGGGATGTGTAAGTGGTGGTGTTGGTGGGGGGAGGAAGTCTGCATGTTGGTGGTGGGCTTTGTAGGTGGGATTCTATTGGGGTGAGGTGGGGGGGATTATAGGTGGGGGTTGTGCAAGAGGGGGTGGGTGGGGTGTGCAATGGGGGGTGCACGAGGGGGGTTGTGAAGTTAGTGGATGGAAGGGGGTTTTGAAGGTGGGGGGATGTGTAGTGTGCTAGTGGGGGTGTAGGGGGGAGTGGGGATGTGCAGGGGGATTCCGCTGGGGGTGAAAGAGGGATGGGGTTGTGCAGGTGTGAAGTCATCGCTTCCATAGTTTGCTAGTAATCCCTGGGAAGTCATCACTTCTAGAGATTTGGATAGCTCTGAGGCCTCTTTTTTTATGGCTCTTGTCTTTTCATCTTGATGAGTAAGGCATCACATGATCTAAAAGTGTCATAAAATATATAGGATAAATTCATTCTCCCAAAACACATCTTTCTAGAATGAATATATACTTGGAAGGTGGTCGGAGCCTTTTAGAATCCTTTCCTACAGAGACCAGGGGAGGAAAATCCCCATTAATATTTACCTAGACCAGGGACCTACTAACATATGCATGTCCCATATTCATAAGCCTTCGTCTCCATGTATTAAATGAATAGTAAATCTCTCTAGACTTCACCTTCTAATGAAATCTTAAATTTAATTCATGTTATAATGAAAAAAAATCGAGAAATACATACAACACCATATATGAAATCACCCATAAACATCATACCATGATGATGTAAATCATTACAAACCCATTACCATACATCATATCATTCCTAATAACTACTTATAGATATTCACTAATTTTATTCCTTCCACCAAAATTCAATTCCCCATCATTTTACCAATTGAAAATTTGATGTCATCATGTTATCAAGTCATCAATCCTACCAAATTGGATTTTCACTAAAAAATACAACTCTAATCCTTAACACCCATCATTTGTTTTTCGTAACAGGAATGACAACCCAATTAAATCTCATAGCTCTTAGTCACACCAACGTGGATATCCCCCACCCCCGTGAAGGACAACCCATACCCCCTAGACAACCCCCACCCCCGGTGGACAGCCCACCCACCCCTTGGACACCCCCAACCCCCCTGGACAGCCCCCAACAGCATGGACATCCCCCACCCCCAAGGACCCCTCACCATAGTGGACACACTCCCACCCCCCGTGGACAGCCCGACCACCCCCCTTTTACACCCCCCCTTGCCCCCTAGCCCCGCCCCCCTCGTGGAAAGCCTACGACCCATTGGACTACTTGTACCCCATTGACGCACCTGCCACCCCCGTGGATAGCCGCCACAGGCCCCACCCCTACACCAGCCCTACCCCCTAGACAACCCCCAACCCTATGGATAGCCTGCCAACCCCCCTTGACACCCCCCAAAACCCCCCCGGACATGACCATCCCCTCGGACACCCCCACCCCTCTGAACACCCCTGAACCATGGACATCCCCCCACCACTGTGGACAACCCACCCACCCCTATGGACACCCCTACCCCCTGGACAGTCCTGCCATCCCGGTGGAATGCCCACCACACCCGTGGATAGCCCGCCCACCCTCTGGACAACCTCTACCCCTCGAAATATCCCCTCCACCCCCATGATAGCCCCCCCAGACACCCCCCATTGACAGCCCCACCCCAGGACAGCCGCCACCCCACATGGACACCCCCTACCCCATGGACACCCCCTCAGGACACCCCCACCCCCTACACCCTGAACCTCGTACCCCCCTGGACAGCTCCCCACCCCCACTCCTGTGGACAGCCCGCCAACCCCCCTGGACACCCCTACCCATGGACCCCTACCACCCCTGTCCCCTCACCCCTGAAACCACCACCCCCGTGTATAGCCATCCCACCCCCTGGAAATCCCCGACCCCCGTGGACAGCCCCCCACCCCCGGATAGTCCCCTCCCCCCAGGACACCCCGCCACCCCCAGGGCACCCCACCCCCCTTGAAGTGTATGTGATAACTCAAATAATGTAATAAAATATTATAATTTTTCTATCTAAAATTTACTAACCTCTTGAATAATTATCCTGCAAAAGTGTACATTTGTTTTTACACTGATGTGTGGTTCTTCAAAGATATATTTTTTATAAATATAGTATTTTGTTTTTTTATTATGATTATCATATAGAGTTGTGTGTCAGTTATGATTTCATATAATGTGATGAATTCTCATTTAATTAAATATATTTTTGATGAAACATCAAACTTATTCAATTGATTTTGAAGAAATTACTTATAAAAATTTCTTTTAACAGAATTTATAGAAGCTGGATGTATGAAATTGATCACATATCATTCAATTTTCAAAAAAAATTGTACAGTTTTTAGTTTTAGATTTTTAATTTTAAATGCTTCAGATAGGGGTCACATACACTTCCCCTCATACAATTGTGTTGTAATACATTGGTTGAATTATGAATAAGTCACCTACCACATGACTAAATATGGGTTTCATGAAAACTGCTCTGTGTGGTATCACAATGGGGAGAAAATGAAATCATAAATTGATGATGATCTAAATGAGAGGACAAGATTAAGGAATTTGTTATATGAACAGTTTCCATTTATTTTTCATTATGAAAAATAAAGTATTCCAACCCAGGAATATTTCGATATGAGCAGACATGATGCGTCTAATGTGAATGATGATGTTTTCAGGGTGAATATTTTGATTGATGATTCCATGACTCCAGTATATCGTCAATGCGGTAAAAATGAAAATTTTGTGATTTTTAATCCAATTGATTCATGGGAAAACTATGTATGGGATTTAAAATATTTCCATCAATTACATTCTTACCATATTGAAGGACTTACTTCTAAAAGACGCAGATATTCCTTATAACCACTATATGGAATGGAAGTTAGTTGAGAAAGTTAGATGTTCAAAAAAACATGCTAGCATGAAAGATTGCAGTTTTTTCTGGAAGGAAACTGTTGAAATGAATGATTTTATAAAATTTAGCACGTCTTGTTGGAAGCCCAAAGCTGATGGAACACCATCCCATGTGACACAAAAAGTAATGTGGCACTTTTCAATGATCCCGAGACCCCTGAATATTTTTATTTCTGATGAAATGTTAATAAAAATGTTATGGCAAGATACTGAGATAAGGAAGACTAACTATTAGTTGGATCAACTTGTATATGGATTTTCATGGTAGAGATTTGATGGTCGATATCCTGATTTTGAAGCTGACATGCATAATGTGAGGTTGGGTCGTTCATGTGACAGTTTTAATCCGTTTGGGGATGTGCTTACGTCACACAACACATGGTATGTTTTAACACATTTATAATCTTACACCATGGTAGTGTTTGAAAATTCCATTCCCTTGCATGAGTATACTCATATATGTCTTTTCTAATCCAAACAATGATATAGAAGAATACATGCATCCTTTAATAAAAGAGTTGAAATTTTTTTGGGATGTGGATGTGTGCACATACGATGCATGTTCTAAATACTTATTTCAGATGCATATTGGGATAATGTGGATGGTCAATGGTTTTCTTTCTTATGCAATTATGTATTAATGGAGTATAAAAATAAAAACTATCATGTCCTGTTTGTATGAAGAATACACGATTCAGAAAAAAAAAGCGTTGTTGTATTAGTTGTATGTGACATCAGCGATTCTTTCCAATGGACCATCCATAGAGAAATAATCGTCAATGATTTGACAATACCATGGAGACAAATGGTTCACCTCATCATATGTTAGGAACTCATGTGCTTAATGAATTGAATGATTTCAGTTTTTTATTCGGTAAGGGAAAAATGATATCAGGAAAGAGAAAGAATGTTTCAACTGAAACCTGTTACAATTGGAATAAGGGAAGTATCTTTATTAAATATCTTTATTATTCAAGATATTTTTTATGAAATTCCATAAATGTAATTCACATTGAAAAAAAATTGTGAAATTTTTCATTCGATTCTTCTAAATGTTAAGGGAAATACAAAAGAAGATTTATGGTCTTGGTGTGACTTGGTGGATTGGGGCTTCAAACCAGAATTGTATCATGTGCATATCGGTGAAATTAAATTCACTATTCGATGGGATTTTAATGTGATGAAACCTATAGAAAAAATGGAATTTCTAGAAGTAATAGAGACTATTAATGTTTCTGATGGCTATTCAGGAAATATATATAAATGGGTCAGCAGAAGAGAGTTGAAGCTAAAATCTTTGAAGACTCATGATTATCACATCCATCTTCTTGAGTTGATTCCAATAGAAAATTTTCATCTTGTTTCCAATAATGTAAAGGTGGATGATATTTGGTTGTGCAATTTGTTTAAAGATATATGGTCTAAGAAGTTTTCCACATCTTTCCTGCAAAAAATGTTGGCAGATGCCCCATTAATTTTGTTTCAGTTAGAGAAAATATTTCCTACATCATTTTTCACATGCATGTTGCATCTGACTATCCATATTCCGACTGAAATACTTAACATTGGAAATATTTATTTTTGTTGGAGGTATCCAACTAAAATAAATATGTGCACATTAAATTCTTATGTCCATAACAGGAATCATCTAAAGGTTCTATCGTGAATGGTTTCTTGGCTCAAGAATGTATGGATTTCTCATCAATGTATTTTTCCGATCTTACTATAGGAATGAATAGAACAATGAGAAATGAAGAAGAAAAATATGAAAAAATTGAACCGAGTTTTCCATCACCTCCTTAAATAGGAGGAATTTCGGGATCATATACATTGATGACATTAGGCCTCGAAATGTGGGAGACGGCACATCGCACATTTTTGTTCAAATGTGAATTGTTCGATGACTACATCATGTAAGTAAATTGAATATTAATATCTTAAATATATATATATATATATATATCTGTTAAACTATTAAAATTTTGATATATAGGGAACATAAAGCATTAATAAATGGAAAGCATCGTTTTTTATCTTTGAGAAGGAGGGAGACGTTTCATAGCAAAGAGTATTCTGATTGGTTAAAATTTAAGGTAATTATATTAGTGATTAAAATAAATAAAACAATAAATAATTAATTTTAATATTGATTAATATTTCAATTATTGAGTTTTCATGCTGACTCTGTCTCTGAGGAAATAAGAGCTTTAAATATTGGTCTTAATACTGTGGTTCGTGACTATTAATCAGTTTTCATAAATGGGTACATATTTATTATCATGAAAGGATAAAAGTACATGAAAACACAACATTATGGTGTTATGGTTAACACCACAACAGACTTTTATGCTAGTTCATCACATGGTAGAATGTGATTTGAAATGTAGGTTAATATGGAGTCATTGAAAAAATAATAATATTGGATCATTATTCTAATGGACCTATCACGATGATAAAATTCCAGTGGTTTGATTCTATGATGATTCATGGCACTTTTATTTATGATTATAGACTTTGAGTAATTGATAGGACTCACACTCTTGCTAACGATGAACCATATATATTGTCATCAATTGAGAAACAAGTTTTTTATGCCAAAGACCATCTTCAAAGTTAATTTTGTGTCATTATTGAAGTAATTCCATGACATATGTTTTATGATGGTGATGATGGAATTGAAACCATCCCTAATGCCATTGGAAATGATCCATTTATTACTTTTTTGACTACAACAGATTAATTGTCATAGTTGACTGTGAGCCTGATGTTGTGGTCAAAAATATATAATATCATCCATTCATGTGCTCCATTCTTTTGGTTTACCTCAACTTGGGCTGTTATGGTTTGTACTATTCAAGTTGATTTCATATTGGTTACAAATAAGGTGTATCATACTTGACCGTTATGTGATTTTTCAATGTTTATTGGTTGAAAATTTATTTGAAATGCATTTTTTTTGGAATTGAACAGTATTCAAACCTACAAAACCAACAATTCTAACATGGGGAACATTTCAATGCTTCAAATGTGATTTGTATAAAACTTTTATAACTCTAAGACATCTTTCTAGGATTTTACTAGGTAATTAACATGATGGTTTCTATTCTTCTGCAAAACATGAATTGAAGCCTAAATCATCAACCTAGGATAAAGAAATTAAAATTTTCCTTAATGTTGAAAAATGATTTACCCCTTATGAATATGGTAGAATAAATGTTCCAAGATTTTAAAAGAATGGTGAAAATTAGTAAATAAAAATCCTACTAAAAATTAAATTTCTTTATTACATCTTGTGTGATTTATTGACTTCATTATATATTTGTTCATGCTCACCTAAAATAATGGATATTTATATTATATATGAATCCCCCTATTCCCACTAATTTATTTTGTTTTGTGGGTTACGAAATTAGTTATCCTTTTCTATTTACTTCCATATTTGTTTTCAAATGCTGTAAAGGAAACCAATTTGAAGATAGGTAAAGAAGACAGATTATGGACAACAATCGTCGCATGACTGAGCTGGGCATTCCACCACCTGTTCCTGCAATGAGGATTTTATTTAATATATATATACTTAAATAATATGTAATGTCAGGTGATTAATTTTTTAAAACATATTTTTAGGATACATCTAATTTGATATAGTTATTTGATGAGCAGCATAGTAGTGGTCCCAGTACTCAGGGTGTTTGTATGAGGGGGGTAGGTACGAGAGCTTGAAGATCTGGTCGGCGTACCTGATTAAACCTTGCCCCTCCCACTAACATACCATCCATCCCACATTTTGATCTATATGTTTCGTTAGGGACACATGAGATATTTAGGCCTCCCATGTATTCACCACCATTTACATCTGAGCCTCCTCATCCATTTCTATCACATTCGATGATGATTCCCACTCCCCATCCAGCATTTGGCCAGCCATCAATGTCATCATCTTTTACTTATGCTTCCTTTTCTCCAAGATTTTATATTCCACCTTCTTCGACTCCTGCTACACCAGATTCTGTCCCTACAGAGCATACATTAGGACCCACTCTATCTGTATTTTCTATTCCTTCAGTTTCTGCAGATCCATCAGTGCCCATTGATCAGTCTATCGCATGTATAATTATACAAACCTAACAATTTTTTACACCATTATTTATTTTAATTATAAAATATATTGATAAAAATATATTTTTTCTTTCATTAAAGATACTCTACTGATAGGAGGCGGTGGCGAGGGTATTCACACAGTCGTGTATTTAGGAACCACCACACATAGTTGATGGTGAACAACAATGAAGATAGTCAAATGATTGAAAAATCAGGGCAACAATGTCGGATTTTTTTGGAAACGATTCCCAAATACTCCAACATCATTCTTGTCAGCCCACTCTCAAAGAGACTGCTGCCAAATAAAGTTAAGGATAAAGCATAGGCAGATATATGGCTAAAAAATATATTGTGTTTATGGAAATAAATTATTTCTTGTATTTATATGAATAAATATTTTGGTGTCAGCTACGGTTTAATTTCCCCGATGGTGAGTGTGCATGACCAGCATGTCTAAATTATTTAGGTGAGCATTTGAGAGATTATAAGCATGAGTTGTACATTGGATGGCGTGATAGAGTTGGTACAAAGTTAGAGGAAATCCTTGTAGTGGATGATTGTCTGTTAGAGAAGTATCGACAGATGATAACTCATAGGACGACTAGCCAATTTACAGTATTAATCACCTTATAGGTATTTAAATAACAATTTTCATGTTTTTTATTAATACTGATTATTGAATATTATTTAGGATTCATCTAGAGGAAATAAAAAATACATTGATGCTAAAACAATACGTCCTCACATTGGGACGTACTACGATGCCAAGTCATGAGAGGCATCAATTATAACAGTTTATAATTTTTCTTTACGAATTACACTTTTTATTGCTTCCTCCATAATTTATTCGATTGCTAAAGCTGTTATATAATTTTTGGTATTCAATTAATTATTTGTATCATATTTTTAAATATGGTTTCCTCCATTCAATGTCTTTTTATAGTAATAATTTGAATATAGAAGGGCGTGTGCCTCGAGCAAAACAGTTTTGCTCGAGTAGAAGGAAGAAAGATGGAAGTGCTGTTAATGTACTGGCACAGCGGAAGATTTTAATTTTTACTTTGTATATTTAAAATTATAATCTATATTTTGAAACATAATAATCTATTTATATTTGTAACATGCTACTTTAGAAGCCCTATATTTCCTGGAACCTAATAATTTTGGGCCAAACAATCACTTACATCAGGTGATGGGAGATGAGCACCCTCGTAGAGTACGCTGCCGAACTAGGAAGAGTATAGTTTTGAAGAGCTATTGGCCCTCCATAGGTAAACGTTTTAGTGCCATTGAGTTCCCATAGGATAAGGAATAGGAAGAACATGCTAAAAATGGCCACGGAGATGGCAGAACAGTCTGCTAGAGAAAAAACTGTATTTATGAATCTGATGGAAGTTTTACGTCCAAAACACCCACCAGAGGCCAACACAACTTGTGATGAATATATATCATTTATTTTTCTATATATAGTGCACCAGGTGACAGTTATTGTGGTGCTTGAGATGATGGAATGGTGGAGGCTGAGTCGGATGAGGAGGAGGGCGAGGAGGAGGTTGGGGTGTAGGATGAGGGCGAGGTAGGGGAGGAGGGCGATGAGGAGGCTGAGGATGAGTACAAGGGAGAGGAGGAGGGTATTGAGGAGGGATGGGATGATGATGGGGATAATGATGAGGATGAGTGTGAGGATAATGATTACGGTGATGATAGTGATGGTGATGAGGGTAAGATTGATCTGTTACATTTTTTACTAATATTACTAAACTTTGATGTTTATTGATTTGTTGTTCTTGAATATATGTGTGATTAGGTAGGTCATATTATCTATATAATTTTATATATAAATAATAAAACATGACTTGATAATTTTTTATTGATTATTCCTTCCCTACACCCCCACCCCTGTGGACATCCCTCCCACAACCCTGGACACCTCGTACCCCCCGGGACAGGCCCGCCACCCCTGTGGACTACCGGTCCACCCCCTAGATAGCCCCAACTCATGTGGACACCCCCCCCCCCGTGGACAGCCTCCTTGACACCCCCACACCCAGGACATCCCCCACCCCCATGGAATGCCTGCTCAGCCTATGGATAGCTCTCCCACCACCCATGGATAGACCCTCCCACCCCCTAGGCAGCCCCCCCCCCCCAGAAAACCCCACCCACCCCCTGGACAGCCCACCAATCACCCTAAATAGCCCCTCCCCCCGTGGAAAGACCCCACCCCCATGGATAGCCTGCCCACCCCCCCTTGGACACCCCTACCCCCTATACACCCTCGACCCGCTTTGACAGCCCTGACACCCCCATGGATAGCCCGCCCACCCCCCGGAAAACCCCTCCCCCAATAGATAGCCCCCCTCCCACCCCTGTGGACAACCCTTCCACCCCCATAGACAGCCCCACCACCCTAGTGGACAGCCATCCCACCCCACTTGACACCCCATAACCCCATGGACATCCCCGCCCAACCCTTGGACACCCTGTGCCCCTTGAACAGTCCCACCCACCCCCTGGACAGCCTTTCCCAAGCCCCTAGACAACCCACCCACCCACCTAGACAGCCCCTTCCCCCATGGACATCCCCCTCCCCCACCCCAATGGATAGCTCTCCCACCACCCTTGGACACCCCCTACCCCATGGACACCACGAACCCCCCGGACAGCCCAACCAACCCTGTAGACAGCCTGGCCATCCCCCTTGACACCCCTTACCCCCTGGACAGCCACGCCACCCCCCCGTGGATAGCCTTCCCACCCCCTAGACACCTCGTGCCCCCTAGAAAACCCCACCCACCTCTCAGATACTCTATGCCCCCATGGACAGTCCCCCACCACCTTGGACAACCTTCCCACCCCTATGGACAGCCCTCTCACCCCTTGGTCACCCCGTATACCCATTAAAGCCCTACCACCCTAGTGGACAACCCAAACACCCTCATCGGACACAACATACCCCCCCCCCCCGGACAGCCCGTCCCACACCTTGTACACACCATGCCCCTAGACACCCCCACGCCCCATGGACATCCCTCCTCCACCTTCTGGAAAGTCCTCCCACCCCCTTGGATAGCCCCGCCACACCTATGGACACCACCCCCAGACACCTCGTACCCCCTGGACAGCCCCGCCCACCCCCCAGGACACCCTGTTCCCACTGAATAGCCCCCAACGCCATGGAAAACACCCCCACCCACATGGATAGCCCGCCCACCCCCTTGGACTCCCTGTAACACCCCTGGACATCCCCACCACCATCTTAGACAGCCCACCCACCCCCTGGACACCCTGTACCACCCTAGATACCCCACCACCCCCATGGATTGCCCTCCCATCCTCATGGACAGCCCGCCCACCCCTATGGTCACCCACTACCTCCGTTGATAGCCCCGCCACCCCCGTGGATATCCCGCCCACCCCCCTAGACACCCCCTTCCCCCATGGATAGCCCCCAACCCACCCTCAGGGACAACTCGCCCACCCCCCGGACACCCCTACCCCTTGTGCATAGCTCGCCAACCCCCTGGACAACCCCTACCCCCTGAACATCCCTACAACCCCCTTTATATTCCAACCACACCCTGGACACCCCGTACCCCCCATGGACAGCCCCACCCACCTTATGGACACCCACTACCCCCTAGACATACACTCCCCAACCTACTCTCATGGAAATCCATGCTCCCCCCTGGACATCCCTACTCTCCTAGATAGCCCCACCACCCCTGTGGACCGCCCACACCCCCTGGATAGACCCCACCCCCTGGACTTCCCCCCACCCCTGTGGATTATAGGGTTTCTAACAACTCGAAGAACCTATTAATCATAGATACCAATTTGGTTTCCTCTTAGGATCCTTGATACCAAATAGAAAATAATGGATGTTATTTCAGAATCGCTCATGAATAATTAGTTATCTGAGAAGAAATTAGTTATTACATTTCCACAATAGTTGGAGTAGAGACCAAGACACAAAAATGACTGCCTGAGATATCTCCTTATAGAATTTTTGATTCTTTTATAGTATTAACATTCTAATGATTTATAAAAAAACATTTAAGTAATTAATCTAATGTTCTAAAAAAAGGGACACATATTCACAAATCCAATAAAGGTACATCATAAATAAATCTTCATAAAACCATTTAAAAATCACATAATAAAAAATACTTTCTATTTAAAACTCCCCAACAGTATATAAAAATCCATTTTAATGATCCATTTCAAAAACCATATTGTATTTTTCTCCCACAATAAAAATGTAATAATTTTCCTAATAACCAAATCCCCCTTCATACCATACACACCAAAAGCATCCATTTTTTCATAAAGAATCAGATACTATTGAAATAAACACTATTCCAAAACAATATTAAAAATAAAAATGATCTTAAAATATATTAAATTCAATCCATTAAAACCATTACAGCCCCACGTCTCTCCTAGACACGACCCCACCACCATGACACCCCCACCCCCATGGACATCCACCCCCACCCCCTGGACAACCCCACCCCTATGGAAAGCCCCCTACCACATAGAAAGCCCCCACACCCACCCCCTTAGATGGCCCCATCCATGATAGACACCACCACACCCCCAGGACACCCACAACCCCATGGACAGCCACCCCACCCCATGGACACCACCCAACCCCTTTCACAACCCCCAATGCCCTGGACTACCCCAACCCCCCTGGGAACCACCCAACCCCCTTGACACCCAACCCCTAGACACCCCCACCCCTGGACACCCCCAACCCTAGAAATACCCACTCCTTATAAAACCCCCCAGCCCCTGGACACCACCCCATCCCTTGGACACCACCCCTACCCATGAACACCCCCCTGGATAGGTCCCCCCACCACCATGGAAACCCCACCCCACCCACCCCCTTAACACCCTGCAAAACCCTCAGGATAGCCCCCACCCCTCCTATACATGACACCACCACCTGGACACCCACAACCCCCCCACCCCCACCCCCCACCCCCCCCCACCCGCACACCCCCACCCCCATGGACAACCACCCACACCCCTATGGACAATATTCCACCCCCCCCCCCCCCCCCCCGTGGATAGCCCCCCAACCCCCTGGACCCCCCCCCCCCCACCCACCCCTGGACACCATCCCAACCCCTGGACACTCCCACACCCCTAGACACCCCCACCCCCTTGACACCCCACCCCTAGAAAATCCCCCCAACCCCATAGAAACCACCCCATGCCCTAGACACCACCCCACACCCTTGACTCCCCCATGGACCCCCCCCCCCCCCCCCACTACCCCGGACAGCCCCCACCCCTTAGACACCGCCACACCCCTGGACACCGCCTACCATGCTCGGACATCCAGTCCAAACCCCTGAACAGCCCCCCAACTCCATGAATTATGAATTGAATTCTTTATGTATTTAATTAACATATGAATTATGTGTTAATGGTTTATGTGTATAATTGTTGTATGGATATAAATTTTATATGTGTATACATTTTGTAATTACCTTATTAATTATTTTTTATTCTGTTATTGGTGTATTTAACTCTGACTATCATGGGTTCTATGAAATGTGAGTGTCCTCTCACCATTATCTGATGTCTCCACCAGTGAAATTGAAATGGGTTAGTTGGAAGAGTGGTTGTCATGTGAATATTGAAGTGGGGAAAACTATATTGTGTTACATGTCATGGATGGAAGAGACAACTATTTTTTATGTGCTAATTCAGGTGTTTTTTGTTCTATTTTAAGTGTTTTTTGGAGGTGTGTTTTTCAGTGTATGCAATGGAGGGGATGGGTGGCTGTTGTGCATGCTGCTGTGTTGTTTTCTGGAAATACATTATACCAATGGTTTTAAACTATTTATAAAGTGTATTTTAATAATAGTTTAACAAATGGTTATAATAAACCATTGGTAATACAGTATACCAATTGTCCAAAACCTTTGGTAAATTGTATTTCCATAATATTTTTACCAATGGTTTTAAAGAACTATTGGTAATATTATATAACAGTGGTTTCTAAACAGTTGGTAAACAACATCTGAAATATATATCCCAACGGTTTATCAACCATTGGTATAAATATATACAAACCGTTTCTATAAAACTATTACCATACTAAATGTTACACTACCATATACAAACTGTTAGACAAAAACGTTGGTATATTCCTTTTGCAATGACATACTAACCAAATGTTTTCAAAACCATTGGTATATAGTATTCCAATGGTTTTGATGCCTATACCAATAGTTTGAAATCGTTTGTATATATTGTATTTCTAGTAGTGTTAGTGACATGTAGCATAAACATTTATGTATCCATGATATGCATCATATTTTCCAGCAAGTATGTAGCAGGATTTCATATAAAAGGAAAATATTTAAAATAATAGAACAGCAAGACATCACAATTTTTTTCTAAATAATTAAAGAGTAGAATAATTAATCAAAATTTTAAATTAAGGTACTTCCCTAACATAAATTTTATCATTAATCCTCCTGCATGGCATTTCCACTCCTTAGATTTCACCAGCAGCAACATCCAAAAAAACAAAACATGAAATCCAAGTACAAATAACCAGCAGAGACAGATCATACAGCAAAAGCAGCATAGAATCTCTTTATTCAACACAAAATAGTGAGAACGTAAGAAAAATGAAATAACATGGGTTGACTTCCATTATGTACTATATTCGAAATCTTCAGTTAGACTTTATTTAATAACAATTTTTATGTATATTTTATAGAAAACAAACAAAACCATGGGTTGCCTCCCATGCAGCACTAGAATTATAGTCCCCAGCTGAAGTCACCTAGAATCTAACAATACCTACTAGGTGGATGTTATTTCCATTAAAGGAACCACTGCATGATTTATTCCCAATTGTTTTAAAAAAAATATGAAATTTGTGGAACCATATACTAAGTAGACTAAAAACAATTTTTCATTAGTTGTAAAAATCCCTACACAACACCGATTAAATGTTATGGAAATGGTTCTATCAACTTCCATAATCGTTTTAGATTTGACAATTTTATCATTTTAGGAAGTGGAAGTAATGTATTAGGTCCTTTAAAGGATGTGACGCTATCCTCACAGCTTTCTCACTCAACTTCAACACTAAAAGATTCACATTCAAGGGTGAAAATGGGTAATTTCTAATTAGTAAGTTCAAAATGGGTTTCATTAAAGTGGTTAATAGAATCATGTACAATAGATCTCAAGCATAAATACACACATAAAATAATATCATCATTATAATGATCTTTTTCACCTGACTGAGTTGAGTATGGAAGTGATAGACTTAAAAGAGAATTTATTTTATCAAAAACAGGTTTAGGTCTAACATTGTTGTAAATATCTTCCAAATGATCCTCATGTGTTTACTCACACTGAACATATACTACATCAATCAAATCAATTTTTCAACCATCATATAGTGTGTGTTCTACTTCTACTACCAGTTCATTTTCAAAAGGATCATTTTAAAAAAGTGTTTGTAGTGTGTTCTAGAAAGTTCATATCAGGGAGAGAAATGTTTATTTCAGTATCAATAAATTGAAATTCTTGATTGTTCAAAATCAAACAGTTTTCTCTATGAATGACAACACTAATTTCCATTTCAATACACAAGGTTTTAGAAATGTGATTACTATGTGAATAGGGAAATGAATACTCATCAACCAAATTTTATTTAAATATATTTCTCTCATCCTCATCGACCAATATTATTTTAGAAATTATGGGGATTATAGGTTCAAAAAATGGATGATATGTTTTAATCACACATTCAAAAACGTCAGATTCCTTGTTTAATATTTTACTATTCTCATCCAGATTATAGCCATTATCATGATCAACCTTATTTTTTAAAAGGTCATAAAAGTTAGGTGAATTGTTTTTTGCATATAAATTTTCATTATTAAATATCTCTTTTACCCGAGAGACTTCATTTTTCAAAACTCCTAAAATAGTGATTTTTATGTAATTTAGGAATTATAAAAAGAAATGGGCATTCCTTTTCAATTAGTTTCAATTCATCTTTAGAATTGTCCAAATCAACTCCATTAAGGTACTTTATTTGACTTTAAATGTGGTGTTATTTGTTTAATGATTTGGTTATTTCTAGATTTAGTTCAACATTTTCATATTCATCAATGAAAATGGTTTGTTTCCTGGTTTCTAATTCAATTTCCTCTTCATTTTTCTTTTAAAATATTTTATAAACATATTCCTTTTCTATTTTTTCAAATTCTTCTTGTTCATTAACCCTATACTGTAACTCTAAGAGCTTGTCTTCTAATAATTTCATTCTTTTATCTTTCTCTTGAGTGTATTTAGATGGAATCCCAAAGGTATTATTTAACTCTATCCTCCAAAAATCCTCTTTAACATCTAGTTTTGATATAATTTGACTACATTTTTCTAGGATGTCAGGACTGGGGTCAATGTTTTGTTCATTAACATCAATGTGATGGAAGTGTTGTGGAAGGTTATAAACACACTACCTGCCAGTATGTCCCTAATATCCACAACACACACAATAAGGAACATTGCAATAGTTTGAGACATAAAAACATCCCATTTTTATAAATGTTAATATTAAACAAAATCAAAAATTAAAATAGAACATGAAGAAAATTGAAATCGTATCACGTAGTGATGAAAATTTCACAGTTTTTTTATCAACAGTTTTTTATCTATTTTTTATTTTATTAAAACCCAAGACTCTTAGTGAATGTCTTCCACGAAAATGGAAAAAAAATTGATGTGGCTGGAGGTCATCATTCCCCTCAAAATAATATTTATAACTCATACAGAAGCACTGTGGTGCAGGAATGAACCCAAGAAGAGGCAGGTGAGAAATCTATGGTTTTGAAACTAATAACCTCACTATTGTCCGCAGTGAGGTAAACATCATTATAGTTTTTTTAATTTTTTAATTTTTTGAATTTGTATTATGATATGAAGAAAGTAAAACAAACTGAATTTACACCAAATAAACTAGCTACGAAAAATTAGTTGGTAAGAAACCGTAAAAGAATATACATATGAACAATGTACAGACAACTACTTGGGGAAATTCTAAAACTACTTGTTGAAATAATAAATTATTTTAATATTTTTATTGAGTTCACAAACTTGAAAAAGTTGGATCACTCTACATTTCCAGGATATTAATCACACAGATAGTGGTTATAGATGTTTTCCACAACCAAAAACATCGTACTCTAAAAGAGTTTAGAAATAATGTTGTTGGAATTTAATCTCACTGAAAAATTCCAACAGTTATGAAATTATATTTTCTTTATGAATCCACGATCTTTTTCACTGAGAGATCATGTAGTTTCTAAAATTTGAGAAAGAGGGGTGTTAAACAATTAAATGTTTAGATCTGGAACTAATCTTTCCAACTAATTTCAGATCATGAACGAATACGAATTGCAAAAAAGTAGAATAGAATGAACTGAAAATTAATAGTTTCCCCAAGCTCAACAACTACACAGAATTTATCCCAGAAAACAAGTTTAACTATTTGAATTATTGAAAAATTTAAAGAAAATAGAATGGAGAATAGTCACCCCTCTAATTCTTTCAAAATGATGCTCTATTCTGCTCCTCCTTGTGTCTCCAAGCTTCGTTCCAATGTTTGAAGTGTCTCTCAACCCATCTACTATTGAATTTGGTGTGAAAGTGGAAGTAAAATGAGAGTCTAAATGAGAGTCCCTGGATCTACTCTCTAAAGTTGTGTTAGTGGAATGAATGAGCCTCCATTTTTAAAAATCCCTAAAACTCTTCTTTTGTATCCTCCGTCATCTGCTACATGTCCATGTACATTTCCATCAACTTCAAAAGTCCCTCACTTGTGCATCACACACATGCAGTTTTTTGTGACTGACACGTCACGCAAGTTTTTCCCCAGTAACTAACTCTGGGTGAGTTAGTTATGTGATCCTAGATGCTTTTTAGGCATTGGTGTGAACCTAAACATGTTAAAAAATTAAAATACTTAAAACATGAAGAAAATTAATTTATATTTTATAGTTATTTTTTGTTTACTATTCTAATACTTATTAAAAATAAATTAATGTCAATTAATAAATATATTAACAGAAAATTATTATTAAATATTATTATTATGATTATTAATTTATTATATTATATTTAATAAAATTATTATGTTCTTATATTATTATTATTGATACATTATTAGTGTAATTATTATTAATAAATAGTTATTTTAACGTTATTAAATTATTAAATTAGATTAAACTCAGTAACATTATTAATTTAATTATTATTTTTATTCTAATGAAATGAAATTATAATTAAATTATTAATATATTTATTTTAGTTAATAATTAATTTTATTTATAAATTATTATTGTTTATATTTTAATTTTATAAATTCTTATTATTTCGCCATATATTTATTTTATAACTTATCTATTTATAAATACTATAATAGTTTTATATTATAATAATTACATATTATATTATATTTATTATTTTCATTTATTAATTATTTACATTATATTTTTATGTTTTTTAATTCATTCATTCATTTATCCCCCCCAAATTCGGCGCACGGTGGGGGGAGTCTTCAGTTCCATATCCTAGAAGGAGAAGCGGCAGCTCCTCCTCCTCCCAAAGAACAGGCACGTCCATGACTCAATGAACACCACATCCGAAACTCTTATCTGGCCCTCCTCCTCAGGTGATGACAACTAACTACCTTAGTAGGGCTTCAGCTTCTAGCTTCATCCCTGAGTGGTGGTGGAATCATAGACAATAGCTCCATTAATACATAACGGCACATCCAAAAAACTATGGCTTCTGTTCCTCCAAATGACAGTGTAGATTCAACCAGATACTAGCTCGCAATGGTGGTGGCTTCAGATCATAGGCATATGTATCTTCCCTTGTTGTGACGTGGTTCAAAGCGGCACAGACCTCCTTCTAGTATCAGCGACATGACACAACACACTCCTTAATGTGGCGATGAAGAGGGGTGTGATGTGGGTTAGCCTAGGTTCAACCTCACTAGCAGTGTCGGTACTCCTCTACTTCAATTGATGGAAGTTCAGGTTTGTTTCCAGATCTGGTGAAGATATATGTTTTTGGTATAATTGATTCTATGAAGTTGTAAATCTGGATTGCATTGTGTGGAATAAATCTATTGCGTTTGATTCTGTTTTTGGGTGGAGAAGATGTTGTTATGGGTCATGAGTAGAAGTAGTGGAGTAGCTGTGTGAATGCATTAGGCTGGGAAGATACTCTGATAGCGGATTGGGAAGTGGTACAATGATTTACATTGTGAGAATAGTTATTATGGGTATGTGACAGGTTTACAATAGCAGGAAAACAATATTAGGGGAAATGTGGAATGAAAACATTGATAGTTTGCAGTGAATTATTTCCAGTGACATCATAAAGGGGATATGGTGCCAAGAGGAAATGACAGTTGGGAGCTGGAAATGGTGAGACCATGAATTAGAATTGACGGTGGCTGGTGATTATGGTGCCACCGTCAATGGATGAGACCATGAGATCATGAAAGTGCCATTGTGAAACTGGAAAATAAACAGAAGTTTAAAATTAATTAAAAAAAGTGAAAATTTATTTACATAATAAACTTTAATAAACTTTTAAAACCATTCAAACTAAATTAATATTTTTATTAACCTCAAAAATAAAATCCATTTAAATTAGTCAATAATAAATAATGTTAAATAATATAAATTAGTTACTAAAACATCAAAATTAATTAAAATAGACAATTCATTATTGTCTTATTGAATAATTGAATTATGTTAACACTTAAAATTATAAAGATTGAATACATTTAGTTTGTTTAAAAACATAAATTTTTTATTAACGGATTATCAAAATACAACTATTAATTAGGTTATTTTATTTTAAATTGATCAATATTTCTTACATGAATTGTTATGTTAGACACTACATTATTTTTGTGTGAAAGAATGAAAAACAAATTAATTAATTAGTGTTAAATTATTAAAAATTCAGACACAAATCACAAAACTAAATAAAATGTTTTTAGACTATAATATTAATGTAATATATAAATAACTCTTTTAAAGATAAAAATAAAATTTTAATTATAGAAATAGATTGTATAATAAATTTCACTCTAAAATTTCAAATGTAGAATTATTTAGAAAAAAGTGTAATAATACTTAAATAAATCACTAAAAATTAATTCATTAGATATGGAAAAACATGTATTTTAATGTCACATCAATAGACATGAATATATCAATATTAATAATCAAAAAAATTACAATGTACTATTTATTAAAATTAGTGCTTGTATAACACAAATAAAATACATCAAAATGTATTAATTCTTATAAAATAATTTCTTTTTCTGTTGATGGAAATTACTATATAACAAATATTTTAAATGTATGTAATAAATAGATAATAATTAGTATCCATTCTAAGTAATAGTTAAAATTTTAACAATTTTTTTCATTTTTCTATGTTCTTATAAAGTCGAATTTTATTCTATAAATCCAAATATTCTAGCATAAAATAGTAAGAAACATATGTATTTAATTTAAATAATCTATCATACAATTGACCCTTTCAAAACAAATATCAAAAACATATAAAATATAAATTTTTTTACCTAAAATATAATATTAATATAATTATTATTTAATAATATCTCCATAACCATGTTCTAATAAACCTCAGGTACATATAAAAAATAATATATTGTAAGGATCATTCGTGATGTAAGATCCAATCAACCACAACCATTATTTGTATTTTTTTTCTTGTAGGGATCCCCTTATTATGAGACATCACATTACTGATTTGTTCCTCCAATTTAAAAATATAATTTTGATTCTACACAATTCATTTATTATAATAATCAATCCACCCATTATAGATAACTTTTAGCATAATAAAATCATTGATCATGGAGAGAAAGTATTCATTTGAACAGTGGTTTTAATATTTCTACTTCCACAAGAAATAATCCCATTTGAAGTGTCTCAAACAACAATAGATTAATGATGACCCATTGATATTATTAAATTATACTATTACATTTTATGGATGTTTTATAATGTCTTCCCACTAAGAATCAAAATGGATGTATTCTCTTTTCTATGAGAAAGTAGTATTTATCACACATAAGATCCTTTTCCACCTAAGTATTTTAATATTCAGCTAAAACATATAGTATGTTTAGAATGTCATTTACGTTAATATATTTCTTGTTTTGTTTTAGAGAATAATTAACAACCCACCATAAAGGGGGGAGATTATCTATGATGGATTTTTCATTTATTCCATAATTTATGATTATATTTTTTTTAAAAAATATATGATGGATTATATATAATATAATATAACTATGATAGAATAACCATAAACTATTTACCATAAATTACCTTTTATACTATGAATTTGTTTCTTTTTTTATCCTCAGTGATGCAATTTTGTTCTAAAGAATCCCATATCTCATTTCCCTTTACTTTTTATTACTATGTGTTGAAGAGATATATGGATAATTCATCGAGATTGGTTCCTTCATGCATGAGATAATCATTCTACCATTTGTTATTATGCTTGAAACTCAATTATGCTCATATTCAAATTCAGGGGGATTTATAATAAAGAGTATGTAAACCACATTGATTGTTACATGTATCAAGTGAACTCTATTTTCCACAGGTAAAAAATATAATCTATAAAATTACTCCTAATTCATAAAATTTTTAGCATCTATATTTCCCTCTTAAAATTGATCTACATTTATATGTTTTTTTGGAAGTAGGATCACAATAAAAATGGACTCTCTTGGATAGTATTAGATGGATGCTATCAGGGAACATTACATTGTCGATCTACTTAATATTACATTTACCACAATATAAATTTGTAGAATAATAAGATTATAGGGTATCCAATTTATGATAAAATGGTGGGTTTATTCTATATATTTGTTATTAATTATGTGTAACCATTTTAGAATATTTTTTAATATGAGATAATTTATAGGAATTAGTATATTTTAACAGTAAAGAATTTATTTTTTATTCTTATAGAAATATTTTAGTGGAATCACAATTTATATTGATGATTGGAGTTCATGAGAATTGTTTGAATTTAATTTCTTATCTTATGGGGTATCAATTTAATAAGGGGGGAGGCACTCATTCAGATAAGTGATCTTTCCACTTATTTAAATTCATATATCTTATATATTTAATCTATTTCGTCCAATAATTCTTGATAAAATGACAGGTACATATCTCACCCACAAGAGAACAAATATCTTCCTCCAATGACAACCAATATCATCATTGTTCTTGAAAATACTAATCAATGATTCTTTTCACCCATCATGAATTTCCATTTTCGAATGGCCCTTAATGATACAACCCTATAATTATTTGCAATAAATGAAGGAACCTCAATGGAAATCACACTGATGAAGTGTGCGAAGTGTTGAGTGTACTATTAAAGATCATCATTAATTTATTATAGTGCTTCTTTTATTTACATCATGGAAGGATTAGTTAACCACCCCCATGGAATAATTTGAAAACATTATCAATTTCCGATAACTATAAATGTGTTCTATTTAATAAAGGATACCATATAAAACCCACCATTAAATTATTTATTACAATAAATCATTCCATTAAAAGATAAAGATAAATAATTTATAAATATTTTAAAAACATATTAAAATACTAAAATCCCATATCATTTTAAAATATTAAAATAAACCTATTTTTTATATCAATAACTATACTATATTAGATGAAACATTCATTAAAAAAATTATTTCAATTTGAACCTTTATGTAGTAGAGATATATCAAAGATAAATAGTTAAAAGGGTGGGAACTACCATGAACATGTAACTCTTATTATCATCCATATTCATCATACATAATTCTATTAAAATTCTTTAGTTTTCATATACTCCTTGAATAAATTTTTTCTATATGAAATATATCAATTCATGAATATTTGAGAGTGTAAGTAATTGAATATTTGGTGTGACCCTACATCTACATTTGAATTGTTGAACCATATCTAATGATTCATCACTTGTTTTATATACATGTTTAATTCTTATTTTGAAATTTATAATCATTTTTATCATGACAACAAAACAATATTTACTTATGATGAAATAATCCCTTAATGTTTCTTTTTCGAAAATGATGTAATTTTATACATTTAACCAATAGATGTATTTTAATCACATGTTCATTTTAGGTCACATATTCAGAGAATTCTTGAAAATGTAATTAAACCCATTCCCAATGATATTTTGCATATGAACTCCATTTAAGGTCACTATGTTAGTGGATCTATGGAATATTGGAATTACCTATCCAATCTACAAAATATGACATAGTTATGTTTTAACTACCTCATATCTGTATCTTAAAAACTAATTTGTCTCATTTTTTTATTTAATTATTTTTATATGACATACCTTTTACTATAAATTTGAATAAAATATATAAAAAAATTCAAAAAAATTGAGAATATGATAAATTTTATATAATCCATTCCATTCCTTTTCTAGTTGATTTTTTATTAGAAAAATCATAAAAAACTATGGAATCTATTATATAAGTTCTTTCTTCAATCCCAATGATATTTCTCTAAAACCATTTGTAATGAATAAAATACTTATAGAAGAATGATCCTCTAGATTAGTAATATGGATGTCAACATAAAAATATTCTAACATATTTTTTTCATCTATAACATATAAAAAATTCCATTTTCCACTTAAGATATTGTTTTACTCATTTGACTATATCCCATTGTCAATGAACCAGATTAAAAGTATACATGACCGAAATTCCTTCTTTATATCAAATATAAGGGATTAGGTTTATCATTGAATAATTATGACACTAAATAACCCTTTCATATTCCTATTGAGAAACTTCCCTACCAAGATTTTATATTTCCATATTACATGAAATATATGGGGTAGAAGCAATTGATCAATTAAATAATTTCAACAACTTCTAGGACATATTTATATATTGGGATTATGAAAGAAAAATGAAATTAATACATTCAACAATTATGATTACTTATATAATATTATCATTACATAAATCCAGTATATTAATGTTTCTAAATAAAATAAACATTTTGTAATTTAAATGATATTTATATATCAGTTCCAAATATTATATTTTATTGAACAAACAAAAGATGAAACTATACCATGATTAAAATGGAACCTATTATAAACGAATTTATCACATTTTGAAAATTAAAACATATTTGATAAATTTAAATGTTCATAATTCTCCTTCCATTATTTTCATTCTTTTCATACACCATATAGGGTCCATAAAAATTGGAAAACAAGGTTTTATTTTATAAATATTTTTAATCTTTATGGTTATTCCATATCTATTATTTCATTTAATTAACCCATTAATAACTATGTTTTATTGTCCATTTATTGAAATTAAAAATTATATATTGGCATTATGAATTAATTAATTCTAATTATAGAATTCATATCCATATGAACAAAAATAATCAAATAATAAATTTTTTTATTTTGTGTAAACACTTTTCTAATGAATATGAAATTATATTTATCAAATATACCATTGAGTGTATATTTTATTCCAAATACCCACATAACATATATGATGTATGAAGCCTATGTATGAGTAACTAATATCCCCATATTATTTAAAATTATGTAGTATATTACATTATTTATAACTTTATTACATGGAAATAAATCATAAGATGACATAGATTAATTAAATTTTTTAGATTATTCTCTAAATGCACAATCACCATATTTTTTTCTAATGATACCAGAATTATTTCTATAAAATAAGTACATTCAGAAATCTGATCCATATGCCATGTGATTTAGAGGTAATTTACATATACGAACCACTTTGATAACACATTATTGATGTGATCATTTTTTTTCATATTTCACTATTTATAATTAAAAATATAAAACTATAAACAGTGAATATAAAAAAGAAAATATATTTTTTTATCAAATATATTAACAAGTACTAAATCAATATATTTTATATGTTTTGATTTATGAGATTTTTAATTCTTTGTAGATACAAGAAATATGATCTCAATAATCCTTTTACCAAATTTTTTATTAATTTAGGGAATATTCTAATTAAATGACAACCCCAATCTATTTAAAAAAAGTACTATGATTCTATAATTCATATGGATTTATAGTACTCCCATGTATTGCAAAAAAATTTATGATGTGACGTGTTGTTAATTATATCTATCACTAAATAATCAGTATAGACCAGAGATAAACATCATGGAATTATATATTTCCATCAATGTTTAATTATTTATCTGACATGTACCATTCTGATGAGGTGTATAAGAATTTTTCATATCATGAATGAATCTTATGGTTTCTTAAAAATACAAAATTTTATATAACCCTCCCATGTTATATCTAGGTCATTTAATTATAATACCTGATTGTTTTATCCAATAATTTATATAAACACAAATTTTCTATACAATATTATATTTATTATATAAATGCTAGAAATAGAAAATTACAAATAATCATAAAATATCAACATATTTATTTTAGATAATGATCCCATGATGATATTTATTTAGAGAAATCATATTTCTCAATATCCGTGATGTTTTTATTAATGATTTGGAATAATAAAATATTATAAAATTGATGGATATAAAATAAGAATAATATTTTATTTCAAAATAATCATTAAAATATGTTAGTTTTATCATTGAAGATTCATGTTGACAAAAAATAAAAGAAAACACCATGATTTTTGATTATATTATTTTCACATAAATATAAATTGAGACTAATTTAAAGAGGCTTATGGATAGGCCATAAATTTTTTAATATTTAATAATATTTTTATCATATTTCTATATGTTGTAATGTTATTGGGAATTATAAGAATATATTCTCTTTGGATTTATCACTTGAGGGTTTGTAAAATCGGTGTTTGTGTGGGGGAGATCACGACTTTGACCAAGAAAAATATATCACCCATTCTTTATCATTATTATTAGTTTAACATATTTTTTAGAAACCTATATTCTCTCTAGATGTTTTATATATATTTTATTTTATTTACTTTTATTTCACACATCAATAAGGATTTCGTCCTGTTGTAGATATCCAGGATGTTACACTGATGCAGACCTCCTTAGACATTATAGATTTTATATCAATTACATATTCATCATATTATATGTCATATACTCATTTAGAGATCTTTATAATTTACATAAACTTAAATGATATAGACACCCAATGTTTTATTATTGGTCTATCATTGATCTCTTTTATTTTTGGTATTTGTAGATCGATTTGATCGGACCCCTGAGGATGTTTTATCTCATATGGATTTATTATTTCATTAAACTACAGATCATAATGATTTTTAAAGATATAGAATATTTCACCTGATAAACAATTTGGTTCATTGTCTATTTTAGACATTTTATTTTTAATTGGTTTTTTCGAAATAAATATAAAAAAGAGATTATGTAAATTGTATTAAAATTTTATAGGTCTTGAAGACAATAAGTTCAATTATACCATTCACCATATTCAAATGCATTCAGTAATGTAACACAATTCCACTAAGTAGGTGTTAGGAAACAAATTCTTTTTTCTAATAGGAAAAGTAAAAAACGAATTTTTAATTAATTGACTTTAATTTTTTAATATTTAATACAATAAAAATATATCTATTGTTTATATATATATAACAATACATTTACCTTAAATTTAATAATACTTTATCCAATATTACTTATAATGAATTGGTCTAAATTTGTTATAAAATCCATATCTTAAAACACCCTTTTATAAGGGATGGTTCCTTGGAAATCCTACGGATTTCAAATGTGGTATTCAATTTCTCCATTTCCAACAACTAATTAATAATATAATATTACTAGTATCATATTATTACTAACTAATTAATAATTACTCAATAACTAATTATTTAATAATTAGAAAAATGTAGTTCATAATTATTAATAATTTATTAGTATTTAATAATTAATAAATAATTAATAATTAAAATATTATTTTTCAATACTATTTAATTAATTGTAGATTAAATTTAGTAAAAAAATTATTAATTAGTATGTAATAAATAATAGTAAATAATTATTAAATAATTATAAATTAAAAATTAATTAATGTTAATAAAATCATGTAAATGAATAATAATAATTAATAATGAGCAAATTATTTTTAATAACTATTAATTAGACATTAATTAATAATAATATTTAATAATTAGTAATAAAATATTAATTACAAGGTTATTAAAAAAATTATTTTATTTATAATTAGTAAAATATTACAATAAATTAATTATTAATAATTAATTACTAATAACTAGTAATTAATAATTCATTCCTAATTACTAATTTTTTTATGTTAAATATGCATTCAGAATTAATATGTATTAATTGAATCTTGTAATTAATAAGTAGTAATTAAATACTAATTACTAATTATTGAATAATTAATAAATAATTATTAATAACCCATATTAAATTTGAATACTATAATTAATTTTATTTATTTATTTATTTATGTGAAATTAATTAAAATAAAAATAAAAAAACCATGGATTTGGAATCAATTTTGATGACATGAAGAAATTTATTAAGAATCATACACACACAAAAGATACATTGGGTTTTTATTAATTATAAGTGTACCACATCCACAAAAACAACTCTATGTGTGGTAGAATTATAGACACCATAATGACAATGATCATGCAAACACATGACAATACCATCATCAAATAGGATAATGATATTCAAATTTTACTATGATGAATTTTTCATTCTTTGAGAACCACCAAAGTGTTTTGGATTTCGTCCTCCCCTCCAATACATAGTATACATTCTCATAAGAACCTCCTCTTAAATGTTCTATGAATCATAATTCTCTATGGAGTTTAAATCCTTCCATTTAAATATTTGGATTGTAGAATAATTGATCCTATTATTCTATCTAGTGTTAAAGTCCCTATATTGATGTTTTTTTCGAGGATTAATCATCAGTGCCTCAACCATTGTGGTGGATGGGTTGGAGATAGGTACATTATTTTTTGAAGTTGGGTATATTTCAGCTCAGCCTCTTCATTTAATTGAAATCTCCTTATAAGAATGGATATAATCGAGCCTCAAGTCCTTCTAAGATGATTTAGTTATATGATTCTACACAAATATGGATAAATTGTTTCCAACCTTATTCTTATCATATACATTTATTCCAAATATTACATTAAATATATCTTTATAATTATTACATTAAACATGATAGGATTATTGAGTGAATGTAGGATTTAGATTATCTAATGTGTAGACGAAGATAATTTTTTCTCATTTTTTGAAATTCTATAGAATTTTATTAGTTTCATCATTTTCTATATGAGTTACCTCTATAGACTAGTCTACCTAAATATGTGAATTTTATTGGTGAAGTTGATAGAAGTATGATGAAATATACAACTCCTCTTATATAGAAGAAACCTATGAAGTCTGAGAAATAAATTTAATGGATACTATTGATTCCCTCTCTTCATCATCTTGTCTCTCATATATCATAAGACTAGATGAATCACTTTTAATTTTTGATGAGATAACCTTATAACTCAGGGAAACAATTGAAAAATAATCGTACTCCTATAAAGAATATCATACTTCATCATATTTCTATTTAGAAAAAACATTTTTAATTTCCATAAACAGTCCAGAGATGATGCTTCCACATAATATCATCCCATTTTTTTGTATTCCAATTTGGTTATTTTGTCCCATAAAAAATTAGGGACCTAAATGTGTTTTACCACTAAAATTACTAGAGTTATGCAATTTTTAGGACACGACCTTAAACATTACGTAATCTTGAATGATGTTAATAATTTCCATTGAGGATATTTTCAGGTTTAGACATTTGTAGAATTAGGTCAAATTATATACATAACAACCTGAATATTACATGTAGACACTTCTAATCAGTATCCATTTTTTATAAAATAAAATATCTAAAAAATTAAAGATATTCAATTCCATGTTTTAAAGAGCTTGATTTTTCCATGAACCGATACTTTTCCATATTCCTCTTTATGTCCTATGAAAAAAATTTAAGAAATTGAGATAAGAATAAAAATCTCAGTAAGGGATACATAAACAAGGAAAACTATTAGTTTTCAAAACAACATGAACACCATGAATAAATTATCATAAATTAATAATTTTAACCTAATGAATTAGAAAAAACACTTCACTAAATTTATGATCACTACATAACTTTCTTTTGGAAACAAAAGATTAACATAAAACCCATAGAAAGAAACATATATCATATAAATGTGACATGGGAAATAATCATTCTTAAATGGAATAACCATATGGTTTACATCCATGCATATCACTAAATGGAATAGTAATCTGACCGAATTCCATACCCAAGGCATTGGATGTTATAATGTAACAAACTATAATTGGTTTATCAAGGGACTACCCATCATTAGGTTTATCGCATAAAGACCCATAAAAAGTCTTAGTAGCATTATATAATCATAACACATAAAAATTTTCAAATATCGATATTTCAATAAAAAAATTTAATTTTCCAACCCAAAAAATAATTTCAATATATAGAAATAGTAAATCGACTTTCGAAATCATTTTATATACCAAAACACAGAAAAAGGTAATAAGGGATTTAGTTTCCTCTAAAAAAATTAAGGCTTATAGAGGAAGCCAGATAATGATTACGGTGGGGGAGAGGTCATTGTCGGCAAAAACATAAAATCATTCCTTTTTTCATTTAGTAAAATTCTTTATAGATACAATATTAACTATTAATGAATGTAAATGTCAAATGTGTTTATTATACACCATAAAAATAAGGATCTGTATATTATGAAATCATGCCTCAATGAATGGAGATTGACACGAAGTCACATACCTCATGTCTGACTTGACTCGTTCATTAAATAATATTAGCAATAGTAAACTTAAGTTAATTTAAACATTATTTAGAAACTTTTTCACATTTATTATTCAGTTTATATCACTTATTACCTTGTTATAACAATTAGTTAATTATTTCTGTTCATATCAGAAATTTTGATGGTGTTCGAAACTTGAGTTAAAAATGAACTTTTTATGATTAAAAATTTCCATGTAGTAAAAATTAAAATATCATAAAAATAATATTGATGATTTAGAAATCATATATTTTATATATATCCTATATATATATGTATTTATAATAGTCTATATCATTTGGATATATGAAATGAAATGCACCATTCATGGAGACGGTAAGTCGTACGTAAGCATTAATGCTACTTTCATTTATTTTTTCATATTTTAAGAAATGAAAACTTAATGATACAAGGGTGTATTATAATTCCAGTATAATATAATATATAATTTCATTAACTCCATCTTTTATATGTTCCATGTATGTCATGAACGAGTCATATCACATTGAGGGGGCAGTAGTCCGCACTTCCCAAAATTAAATTATCGTATTTATAAAACCTAAAAAGAATAAATTTATGTTATAAATTAGAATAAAGAATCATATAGTTAAAATAATATCATATATATAATATATAATTACAATTCCTTCATAATGGACACCATGAGATGTAGTAGGAGAATGTTTAAAAATCATCTCTTCGTGAGGTTGTAGTTCGTCGTCCAGAGAAACAGTATGTTCTACAGAGGTGTGTGTAAGTTTAGATCGAATACTTCTCATAACAAAAACCTATTATATTTAGGATACGTTTTTTTATGTAAACAAATAATAATACTATTATAACAAACCGATATTTTATGATAAATAATCTTTTTAATTTATTTGATGTCATGTGTTTTATGCCACAACAAGATTATCTTATGCCATACACCACACTGTATTAGCTTGAAGTATACACAACACTATTCTTAGATTGTGTTACACACAATTTCATGTTCGTTTTATAAAAGTCATTCTATGCAACATTGAGTGTATATATATATATATATATTCAATGTATTAATGAAATATGGTTGGAATCTGTTGTACAAAATAATAAAGGATTCTTGCACAACATGCAACCCCAACTTGGCTTGCATTACACGCAATCACGACCTTCCTCGATAGCGTGTGTTGTACGCAATACCGGGTTTTACAAAACAACGATATATTATTATAATATTATTGTGAACTAGCCGTTATGAATACTATTAATTAAAATTTTGAATTTTATAACATTATTATTCATCTTACAAATTTTTTAGAACATGGTATAAGAACATAATAAATTTTTTGGGTAAAATAAGTATTTTTCTAAAAATGCAGTTTTGCCGCCTTTTGATGGCGCACCCACTTTAAATCTAGTTGTTCAAATGTTTATAAATTACATTTTACTAAATAAACTTCTTAGTTTGAATGAGGATATAAAAATTTACATTGGATAACATTTTGATATTTTTCTGATAACTTTCATATTTTAATGAATAGTAAAAACACGCTATATTTTAATTAAAAACAACTTTTTTCATTGTAATAATTTATATGGTTAAATTATAATATTTAATGGTTTTAAAGTATAAATATAATATTTTTTTTTCAATTAATATAATTTATGTCATTAGCATTGATTTTACCTTGAATTCGTAGGTTAAATCGATTCAATCTTTTGCAATGTTTTAAACAAAAACCCGTTTTCTTTCAACAACAGGATTAATTTTAATTTAATTTCTGCAACTATTGTGTATTGAATTTTGAAAAATTGATTCCATATTTGGAATCAGTGGGTCCAAATTATGTTAATAGGCTACTTTTTATTTTTGGAAATTATGAATAGGAACTTTGGTAAATTTTATTTACCATAGTTAAAGTTAAATCGGGTAATTAAGGGTAAATATAATATTATAAAATTAACCTAACACATGCCAAAATTCTATTGGATGACTAAAAGTCGACTCATATCACCTAAGGGTCGGATTAGATTCATTTAATGGACTTTATCCATGAAAATAATTTAATTATTATTAAAACCAAAGAAAGTGACAACATGTCACTCTCTTAAATCTTATAAGTAAAATAATTTTAATTTAGTGATAAAATTCATGAAACTTCGAACATGAGTAGTCTACAGAAATCTAAAAAAATTATCTACATCATATAAATTTATTTATAATTTTTAGGGATTAAATAATTATCATTAATTATGACACAATAGTGATGCAGAAATTGTTATCTAGTGAAAAATCAATAATATAGTTTTTATTAAACTAATAGTGACAATACAATGCACAAAACCCTGACCAAAACTTATTCTTCATGTAAATTTAAAACATAATCATCCAATTGTCTAATGTTTGACCATTTGGAGCCTTATAAAAGCAATTATGACACTTATATTGTTTTATTTTAAATGATGCCAAAGTTGTCACCTTCATAATTTAATAAATATAACAATTTAAATATTTTGATTTTAAGATGATAAATTCGAGTAAAAGTATTATTGTGAACTTTAATAGATATATCTTCATCATAGGATTTTATTTTTAATTTTTATGCAACAAATAAGTATATTAAATAATTATACTAAAATGTTGTAGTATTTATTTTATTAAGAGATAAACCAAATAAATGGTTTTAAAAATAATAAAATAAATATTATATGAACTATTTAATGTGCTACAATAATTTTATATGTAAATATGACCTTTTATGAATCTATTATATATTTTATTTTGAATATATTATCTGTTTATATTTTATTTAAATTCAAATAAATGAATAGCGTCAAAATTGACACTATTGTTATTTTATAAAAATAACATATTTTTAAATTGTTTAAAAATCACAAAAATATTTAAAAATTATAAATTAGAATTTATATAGTCCAAAATGTCATAAAGTATCCAATTATGTAAAATCAACAACAGATAAGTGATTATTTATAACAATTTAAAATTTATAATTTTATTACCACAAATAAACTTAAATAGATTAAATAAGGATAAATCAAAATGATATGGTTTAAAATAAGATCAAAACATGTCTAAATTTGATTGGTTGATGATATAACAACCCTATATCATCTAATATTTGAATATGAGTCATTTTTGGAGGTTTTTTAGTGGGGTTAGATTTATTATAAATTAATATTTTTAAGAATTCCAAAGGTGCCCCTCTCCTCCCTTATAAAAGGGAACCTCCTCCCTCTCCTCCTCACACTAATTTGAGCCTTCAAGCTCGGCAAACACCTGAAACATTCTCCTCTATACTTCCCTATAAACATCATAGAGGTCCTGGTATTCTTCAAAGACCAATTATAGTGCCCTAAGAGGAGGTCTCAAAGAGGCGCTTCAAAGAAGAGGAGGTTCAGACACTTACGAAGCAAATCAGACCTAAGGTAAGAGATAATTATTCCAATCTCATTATTATCCAATATTGTTTACTCATAAGTATTTACTGGGGGTAATGCTTATTATCCATGTCCATATGCTCTCAAAATGTTTCCATAAAATGTTTACTTTCCTTCCATGTATGTTTAAGACATTTTTACCATTTTCTTACTTATACCACATCGTATGGAAGGAATCTTTCTTTTATTTACCATACGAGGTACTTTTTGACTTTTCTGAAAAAAGTATGAGAATAATGTTTTTTTAACGTATACAGAATGAAAGGAGTTTTATGGTTTTATAAAGCCTTATTTTCATGAAGCATCCTCCAAAATATTTCATGACTATTTTCAACATAATCCTTTTCTTTTAAAATTTCACGAAAATTTGGGAAAAGAAAATGATTTGGAAGAAAAAAATGATATTTTCCTCAAGAATTCATTTCAAGTGTTTTATGAAAACCATTTTTCATCAAAGATGACATTATTTCATATATGTATGTCTCATGTATAATGTCTCTTTGATTTACATGGTTTCACTTTTCTTATTATGAAATGATATCCATTTCTTTTATATAGATTATGTGATGATGGGATGATGTTTATGAATCCCATTTTATTTATTGGGTTTTTATAAATGATGTATTTTTATTTTGTGTCACAAGTAAAATGATTTCATTATGAGATGGGTGGGAACTATATCTCCCTCCAATACAATGGTTAAAGATTTATATCTCAAGAGAGAGACATGGCTAGAACCGTAAGTTAATCTGGATCAGTGTTATAGGACTGAAACAAGAGGTGAACTCGATTCAGAAAGGGACTTTGTCCACTAAGATGGTCTTGGCAGCAATTCCTTGGCTACTATGGAAATAATTACGTGTGCTTAATGGATTCCACAATTACATGTTTTATTCCCATGTTATTTTATCATGATTTATGTTCCATTATGATCTATGCCTTATGTACTTCCATGTTTTATTTCGTTGCTCAAGATTTTTAATGTTAATGTTTTTTTTAAGTTCAAATGTATATGGTATGTTTTATTTTATCAATTCTTACCCTTACTAAGTATTTGAGCTCACCCTTTTTATGTTTTCTTTTCCACCAGGAATAAAAGAAATATTTTAGGTAAGGAAACAAAAATTGGAAGATCTTTATGGGTGATGTTGAAGATCTTTCACCATGATAAGAAGATTACGTTCCAAGTTTCCAAAGACACTAAACTATTACAGTCCTTGTGTGTCTGTTTTTGTTATTTACTAAGTATTCTGGAAAAGTAATGTAATGTATATGTATGCCATGCTTCGGGTCTCCATAGTTGGTATCAGAGGAAAGGTCTAGTCAAACTTTGGGAATAAGGATGCTAGAACTTTAGTGAGATCCCTAGAGATATTTCTAAGGTATGTCTAGGGGTGTACCTAAGGTTAAGTATAAGTATAGGTTATAGTCCTAGAATTACGGTAACAATATTAGAATTAAACCTAGGATGTTAGATGTTGAAGGTACTCCCCCTTGATTATGTTATTTTCCTTGTATGATTTTTGCCTCTCACAGAATTCTTTTTGTTTTTTAGTTAATGGATGGAACCAGAAGGAATTCGGTTAACAATGAATCCAATGGTCAAATTGGTGACTATGAGCAACAAAATTGTGTAATGCCTAGAGAGAAAGATATTATGATTATTCCAAATCAGTCATCGCGATATATGATTAACAAGGTGAAATTTAGTGGTATTCCTAATTCATCAAATAAGAGGAAGATATACTTTTATGCATGTTCGCATGTTGAGGAATATAAAGAAAGGAAGATTGAGATTTCTAAAAAAGGGAAGAAGAACCTTGAGGAATACATCAAATGGAGGGACAAATGTTATCTGTGTGGAGAAAAGGGACATAGAGTGACAAACTATTATAGTGTTCAATGTCTTATTTTTGGAGAACATGGGCATTACCCAAATCAATGCCCTAACCTAAAAAGTTACTTCTAAATCAAGGAAGGACTTATTCTAGGACAATCATTGAAGAGGATGGATTGAAGTGTTTATGTATTGGTATTAAATAATAATGTTGTTGAGGTACTTTTATGGTGTATTAGAATATTTTTGTATTAGTCTATTGTGGATTTCAATAATTTTATGGTATTGGTATCCATGAAAAGTGATTCAAATATTTTGGAAAGCAGATGATATGTGCATAATGAAGGGATAAAGAGAAAATGAAATGTTTGACTGTATTCATGAGCTCATTATTGATATATGGACTAACTAATATCATGGTTTGAGTATATAGAATTTCGAGGATTTTGGTATGTGGAAAATGTTATCTTTTAACTGCATTCATGTTTTCACTAAGGTTAAATGGGTATTCATTTTTTCAAGAAAATACATGATTAAGGCCTTCAAATGTTTGAACTGTGACCAACAAGGCATATCTTATGATATATGGGGATCAACGATGGTATTAACATGCTTGTTATATGAAATCTCTAGTAATCGTTTTCACTATAATATGAGAGTGGACTGCAGTATTATAGATAAGCCTAATGATTGGAATGGATTATGTTGGACATAAGTTATTATTGTTTAAGGATAAATGTTTTTTCGATATTATTAATGGTATGTTATAGTAATGTAGTTTTAGAAAAAGGAAAACCTGTATGACGGGCAACATCCCATCGCGTCGGACAAGGCTGTGGGGATCGAACCCACAACTGAAGTGAAACTGGCCTTTATCGCCTACCACTGGCCTACAAGAAGTCCCTGTTTAGTAGAAACTAGTTTTATTATATTATGCAGTATGATATATGAAGTATAAGTCTATTTTAGGAACCATATATGATTAATCTCACCATAGATGGACTTATCTATATTTGATAACTTTTTCTAATATTTCGTTTGAAACAGATGGAATGACCTATCATTCTATCACATGATCTGTTAACACTTAATGAATAACAAATTCAATTTCATTTCTTTAAGAGATGAAGTGGAAATTTTTCAAAGCACGAAAAGCAGTGAGATTGTACCAAAATCAAGCAAGTATTTCTTCTAATTCAAAATTTTCAACTTTAGGGAAATGATATTGAAATCCAAAAATGTTGTCCTAGTGCTCTTGTATCTGATGAATCAAATGGTACCTTAGATCATCACAAATCTATGGATTTGTGATTGATGGCTTTTTTATAGCCATGTTCTCTACCACTCTCCATCATAATATGATGGTTAGATTTTTCTTCCATATCCATATTTTCTCCTATGTTATCCTACATGGAAACCCAGTGATGAGTTAATTTGTGTAACCGTAACATTTCATACTTTAGTTTTTAAAGACAAGTTTTGGTATTCCATTTTACGATGTGGGATTCTATTAAAGAAACTTTCGAGTAGTAAACCATTTATAACCCCGACGAATTTCGAGGGCGAAATTCATTTTAAGGGGGGTAGAATGTAACAAACTAATATTTTATGACAAGTAATATTTTTAATTTATTTGATATAATGTTTTTATGCTACAACAAGATTATCTTATGCTATACTCCATACTATATTAGCATGAAGTATACACAACACTATTCTTAGATTGTGTTACACACAATTTCAAGTTCGTTTTATGATAGTCATTCTACGCAACATTGAGTGTATATATATGTATATATTTTCAATGTATAAATGAAATATGGTTGGATTATGTTATACAATATAATAAAGGATTCTTTCACAACATGGAACCCTGACTTGCCTTGCATTACACGCAATCGCGACCTTCCTCGATAGCGTGTGTTGTACGCAATTCCGAATTTTACTAAATAATGATATATTATTATAATATTGTTATGAACTAGCTGTTATGAATATAATTAACTAAATTTTTAATTTTATAACATTATTATTCATCTTACACATTTTCTAGAACATGGTATAAGAACAAAATAAATTTTTCGGGTAAAATAATTATTTTTCTATAAATGCAGTTTTGCCCCCATTTGATGGCGCACCCACATTAAATCTAGTTTTTGACATGTTTATGAATTCAATTTTACAAAATAAACTTCTTCGTTTGAATCAGGATATAAAAATTTACATTGGATAAAGTTTTGATATTTTTCTGATAACTTTCATATTTTAATGAATAGTAAAAACTCGGTATATTTTAATTAAAAACAAATTTTTTCATCGTAATAATTTATATGGTTAAATTATAATATTTAATGTTTTTAAATTATAAATAGAATATATTTTTACCATTTAATATAATTTATGTCATTAGCATTGATTTTACCTTGAATTTGTAGGTTAAATCATTTCAATCTTTTGCAATGTTTTAAACAAAAACCCGTTTTCTTTCGACAACTGGATTAATTTTAATTTAATTTCTGCAACTTTTGTGTATTGAATTTAAAAAAATGGATTCCATATTTGTAATCAGTGGGTCCAAATTATGTTAATAGCCTAATTTTTATTTTTGGAAATTATGAATAGTAACTACGGTAAATTTTATTTACCATAGTTAAAGGTAAATCTGGTAATTAAGGGTAAATATAATATTATAAAATTACCCTAACACATGCCAAAATTCTATTGGATGACTAAAAGTCGACCCATATCACCTAAGGGTCGGATTAGTTTCATTTAATGGACTTTTGCCCATGAAAATAATTTAATTATTATTAAAACCAATGAAAGTTACAACATGTCACTCTCTTAAATCTTATAAGTATTATAATTTTAATTTAGTGATATACTTCATGAAACATAGAACATGAGTAGTCTCCAAAAAGAAAATAAAAATATATACATCATATGAATTTATTTATAATTTTTAAGGATTAAATAATTATCATTAATTATGACACAATAGTGATGAAAAAATTGTTTATCTAGTGAAAAATCAAGAATATAGTTTTTATTAAACTAATAGTGACCATAAAATGCACAAAACCCTGACCAAAACTTATTGTTCATGTAACTTTAAACCATAATCATTCAATGGTCTAATATTTGACCATTTGGAGCCTTATAAAAGCGATTATGACACTTATATTATTTTATTTTAAATGATGCCAAAGTTGTCACCTTCCTAATTTAATAAATATAACAATTTAAATATTGTGATTTTAAGATGATAAATTTGAGTAAAAGTATTATTGTGAAGGGTAACAGATTTATCTTAATCATAGGATTTTATTTCTATTTTTATGCTACAAATAAGTATATTAAATAATTATACAAAAATGTTGTAGTATTTATTTTATTAAGAGATAAAAAAATTAAATGGTTTTAAAAATAATAAAATAAATATTATATGAACTATTTAATGTGCTACACTAATTTTATAGATACATATGACCTTTGATGAATCTATTAAATATTTTAGTTCGAATATATCCTCTGTTTAGATTTTATTTAAATTCAAATAAATGAATAGTGTCAAAATTGACACTATTGTTATTTTATAAAAATAAAATATTATTAAACTGTTTAAAAATCACAAAAATATTTAAAAATTATAAATTGAAATTTATATAGTCGAAAATGTCATAAAGTATCAAATTATGTAAAATTAACAACACATAAGTGATTATTTATAACCATTTAAAATTTAGACTTTTATTACCACAAATAAACTTCAATAGATTAAATAAGGATAAATCAAAAGGATACGGTTTAAAATAAGATCAAAACATGTCTAAAATTGATTGGTTGATGCGATTACAACCCTATATCATATAATCATCGAATATAAGTCATTTTTGGATTTTTTTAAGTGGGCTTAGATTTATTATAAATTAATATTTTTAAGAATTCAAAAGGTGCCCCACTCCTCCCTTATAAAAGGGTACCTCCTCCCTCTCCTCCTCACACCAATTTGAGCCTTCAAGCTCAGCCAACCCCTAAGAAATTATCCCCTCCACTTCCCTAGAAACATCCTAGAGGTCCTGGTCTTCTTCAAAGACCAATTTTAGTGCCCTAAGAGTAGGTCTCAAAGAGGCGCTTCAAAGAAGTGGAGGTTCGGACACTTATGAAGAAAATCAGACCTAAGGTAAGGGATAATTATTCCAATCTCATTCTTATCCGATATTGTTTACTCGTATGTATTTACTGGGGGTTATGTTTATTATCCATGTCCATATGCTCTCAAAATGTTTTTATAAAAAATTTACTTTCCTTCCATGTGTGTTTAAGACATTTTTACCCTTTTCTTACTTTTACCACATCGTATGGAAGGAATCGTTCTTTTGTTTACCATACGAGGTACTTTTTGACTTTTCTGAAAAAAGTACGAGGATAATTTTTTTTAGCATATACGACATGAAAGAATTTTTACGGTTTTATAAAGACTTATTTTCATGAATCTTCCTCCAAAATATTTCATGACTATTTTCAACAAAATCCTTTTCTTTTAAAATTGCATGACATTTTGTGAAAATAAAATCATTTTGAAGAAAAAAGGATATTTTCCTCAAGAATTCATTTCAAGTGTTTTATCAAAACCATTTTTCATCTAAGATGACATTATTTCATATATGTATGTTTCAAGTATAATGTATCTATGATTTACATGGTTTCACTTTTCTTTTTATGAAATTATATCCATTTATTTTATATGGATTATGTGATGATGGGATGATGTTTATGAAACCCATTTTATTTATTGGGTTTTTATGAATAATGTATGTTTATTTTGTGGCACAAGTAAAATGATTTCATTATGAGATGGATGAGACCTATATCTCCCTCCAATGCATTGGGAAAAGATTTATATCTCAAGAGATAGACATGGATCAAATGGTAAGTTAATCTAGTTCAGCGTTACAGGACTGAAACGAGGAGTGAACTCGATTCAGAAAGGGACTTTGTCCACTAAGATGGTCTTGGGAGCAATGCCATGGCTACTATGGAAATAATTACATGTTCTTAATGGATGACAAAATTACAAGTTTTATTCCCATGCTATTTTATCATGGTTTGTGTTCCATTATTATCTATGCCTTATGTACTTCCATGTTTTATGTCGTTGCTCAAGATTTTTAATGTTCATGTTTTTTTTAAGTTCAAATGTTTATGATATGTTTAATTTTATCCATGCTTACCCTTACAAAGTATTTGATCTCACCCTTCTTATGTTTTCTTTTCCCCCAGGATTAAAAGAACGATTTTAGTTAAGGAAACAAAAATGGGAAGATCTTTGTGGGAGATGTTGAAGACCTTTCACCACGATTAGAAGATTACGTTCCATTTTTTCAAAGATACTAAACTATTACGCTCCTTGTGTGTCTGTTTTTGTTATGTACTAAGTATTCCAAAAAAGTAATGTAATGTCTATGTATGTCAAGCTTTGGGTCTCTATAAATATCATAGAAAGTGGGTAAGAAAAATAAAATAATAAAATTTGAGAGAAAATGTTACCTTTATATCAGGTAACTCCATTTGCATTGAACCAAAATGCTTTCTTGAATTGCCTAATTCCAAAATGAGTTATTCTAATAGGAAGGGAGGAATTTTGGGAGATTATTTGAGTGGATTATGGACAATCCAAGAGGCTTTAGAGGTGTGTGTAATGGGTTAGAGGTTGTGGCCATTTATTAGAGGGAGGAGGGGCTCTTTAGGGATGTTTGAAACTATTATTTTATTATAAATTTTTTTCAGTATCAAATATTCCCAAACTCATTAAATGATATGTTGAAAAAATATAACTTAAAATAAAATCATCCCATAATAATTTTACATGTTTTTTTATTTTTTAATCTTTATCTTTTTTATTTATCCCTTTTTTAATCTTATTGTTTTATCAAGAATTTAACACTTTGAGAATTAAAATAGTTTCCAAAACATCACCAATATCAATATAAAGACTAATTAATAAAATTATAGACTTATGATAACTATTTTTCCAAATAATAGTTTTATTTTGGAATTTTATACTAATTAATAAAAAAATTATATTTTAAAATATGAATTACGTCAATTTTGACACTATTCATATCTTGACTTTTTTAAAGTATATAACAACCAGAATAATTCAAAAAAACATCATTTATAACAATATAACATGAATCTATCATCCTAGAAATTCATTGATGATTTCAAAATTACCAAATTACATTTATTTTTACATTTAAAATATCAATTACTTGAATCTTTTCTTAATGAAGCAATCACTACATCACCATTATTTCATAATTAAATTTATTTCTTTAATGATAAAAAATTATAAATAAAATAACATGATATATAAATTTTTTTATATTTATAATGACTATTTATAGTCAAAAATATCAATTATATAAATCTATATAAAAATTTTTGTATAAAAATATATATGTTTATGTTACATTTTCCTTATCTTTAAATTAATTATTATAAAATGCCATTTTCACTTAAAAGAGGCTCTACGGGTTCACAAAATCGACCCAAGGATGACCATGATCGGAAATAGGTCATACAATACTGTTAGGACATGTGTTATGGTAATTTAGTATTATTATATTATTTTTTACCCTTATTTACAAGATTTACCTTTTAACAATGGAAAATAAAATGTTTACTGATGTTACTATTCATATTGTCTAAAAATTAAAGTTACATATTTTAAAATTTTTGACCTCCTGATTCTAAATATGTAATCCATTTTTCCTATTTCAAAAAACATAATTTGTAGGAAATATTTTAAAATTAATTCCCATTTTCAAAACCCAAAGGTGTGTATTTTAAAAGTATAAACTACAAAAAGATTGACATGGGTTTATGCCCAATTTCAATGTGAAATTATCTTCAATGACTAAAATTGGATTAAATGATAAAAATATAATGTAATTTAACTTTATGGAAAATTAAAAGGACAATCTAACTATATAATTAGATTATATTAAAAGATAGTTTTGACTAAAAATGCGATATTTTTAGTTATTCATTAAAATTGATCTTTTTCAGAAAAATTAAAAAATAAACCCAAATAAATTTTGATATCCTGATTCTAACTAAGAATTTTATTTTTCAGATGGAATATTTAAATCAAAAAAATACCAAAATTTAAAAAGGGTTCTCCATCAAAAGGCTGTAAAACTACTTTTTAAAAATATTAGACTATTTGTGCTTAAAATTAGATTAATTCTCATTCTAAGCCTCTAAAATTTATTTGATAAATGTAACAACATTTAACAAACAAGATTGATCATAATATGGTTAGTTCCATTCATTCCCTAAAATAAAATGTCTAGGTGTTAACTACAATTTAGAATAATAATATTATATTATTATTTTTCAGTATTACTCAGCCTTGTGTGCAACATGGGATTTCGAAAAAAACCAATTTTTGTGTGTTGGGCAGACCATCGAACATAGCATCCCATTTAATGTAAAATTAATATTTAATTCACAAATAATAAAAAGATATGAAAATATCATATTATTTATTTACCTGGGATTTATATCATTCCCCTCTTTAGTGAATTACGTCCTCGTATTCCTATTCACTTAACAATTAAGTGGAGGTATTTATCCCTCATAGCATTTTTAGATTCCCATGTTGCCTCTTCAACCATGGGGTTTTTTCCAAAAAAACCCTTTACTTGATTAATTACCAAATTTTTATAACACATTCTCTCTTTGGTAATAAAACAGGAATTTTTGTTCCCCATAAGAAATATTCTCTTCCAACTGAACTACCTCTGGACTCAAAAAATGAGAGGTATATCACATATGCATTCTCAAAATTAATTATTGAAAAACATTGGGTACCTGGGATAAAAATGGATGTAAAGCCACACTTTGGGATAGTAATCCATCTTTCTCTAGGATATCATTATTTCTTTCAAACTGTGGAATCAACTTCCCATTATTACCAAAACGCATCACACATTTCCAGGGTGAAACATTGTGAAAGACAAGATCACCTACCTCAAACGAATGATCCTTCCTCTGCCTAACTGCATATCTTTTCTATCTTCTTTGAGATATCCTCATATGTTTCTGTATCAACTAAGCATTCTAGTCCATATCTTCTACCATTTTGGATCCCATCATATTTATTTCACCAACTTGATCCCAAAAATCTAGAGTTCAACACTATTGTCCATATAATGTTTCAAATGGTGCCAACTGTACAGTGGAATGAAAACTGTTATTATAAGAAAAAAACCAAAGAATGATGTTGGTCCCAAATTCCCTAGTAATCCATTGAAAAGAATGTATCATATCTTAATATGTCTGAATTGTTCATTCTGACTTCCCATCTGATTAGGGATGAAAAGCTATACTGAAATTTAATTTAGTAACCAACAACTTCTAAAGGAAATTCTAAAATTTAGAAGTGAACTAGGGATCACGATCAGATACAATAGAGAGGGGAACTCCATAAAACCTGACTATCTCTTTAATATTTAATTTGGAAAGTTGACCTAGAGACAAAGTATATCTCATTGGATGGAAATGATCATATTTAGTGAATCGATCAATAATAACCCAGATTTCATAGTTACCTCAAGAAGTCTTTAGTAATCCAACTATGAAATCCATAGACACATTTTACCCATTCCACCCAAGAATTTTCAAAGGCTGAAGCATCCCATTCATTAACTGCCACTATGCTTTAACCAGTTGGCATGTCCAACACTTCATAGTAATGTCGGCAATATCTCTTTTCATTTCATTCCAAGAGTATTACTCTCGATGATATATCTACATCATAGTACTTGCAAGTTGAACTGAAAATGGAGAACTATGAATTTCACAAAATAACTCTTTCTTCAACTGTGAATCACAAGGCACACATAATCACTTTCCAAGACTCAACAAACAATCGTTATCAATGTTAAATTTAGGTATCTTACCCTACTGAACCTATTATAACTTTTTCTGCAACTTGCTCTCTTATTTATTTTCTTTCTTTATTTTGTCTACTAGAGACGATTTCACTGCCACCTAAAACAAAACAGAGGAAATTTCATGCACCGAAAACATCTATTCCAAATTTCATAAAAACATCAATTTAAGGATATTGATCCAATTGTAACATTTTTAATGTTGCATTATATTTTTGACTCAAAGAATCAGCCACATTATTTTCTTTTCCTGGATGGTAAGGAATCATGTAATCATAACCATTGATTAATTAAAGACACCTCCTATGTCTCATGTTCAATCCCCTTTTAATTGAATATATACTTTAAACTTTTGTGGTCTTTATATATTTTAAATTTTACTCCATACAAATGATGCATCCAAATTTTTAAAGAAAAAACAACAGCAACAAATCCCAAATCATTTGTGGGGTAAGATAACCCTTGAATTTTTTAATGACATGAAGCACAAAAAATTACATATTCATTGTGCATTAAGACAAAACCATTTATTTTCAAAGAATCATACATATAGAAAATAAATTCACTATTTATGGAAGGTAATTCCAGAACTCGGTCATTCACCAATCTTCTTTTCAATTCCTAAACACAATCATCACATTATTTTGTCAAGATAAATTTCACACCTTTTCAAGATATCATTGTCAGTGGGCTAGATATTCATGCAACATTTTCAACAAACCATCGGTAATTGCCTTCAAAACCATGAAAAATATGGATCTATTTGATATTGTTTGGTCTTGGTGACTCATTAATATCTTTTTTTAGCAGGGACAACATTTATTCCATCATTAGAAACAATATGACCAAGGAATGAAATTTTTTTATCCAAAACTCACACATATTGAATTTCCCATATAGTTTCATTACAATTAATGTTTTGAAGACAACCCTCAAATGACTTTAAAGCTCCTCTTTACATTTATAATAAATCAAAATATCATCAATAAACACAACCATAAAATTATCGGGAACTCATAGAAAATTATATTCCTAAGATCTTTGAATATAGTAAGTGCATTGGTCAACCCAAAATGCATAACTAAAAATTCATAATGGTCGTATCTAGTATGAAACGTAGTCTTTAGAATGTCGTCTTCCTTTAATTTCAACTAATGGTACCCAAACCTCATGTCAATTAGAAAAATACTGAGCTCGCAAGAGCTAATGAAACAAATCATCAAAATAAGGCAAAAGATACATGTTCTTAATAGTTATGTTATTCAAAGATCTATAATTAATACAAATTCTCATTGAACAATTTTATTTTTAACAGTCAATACCACTGCACCCCAAGGTGATGTGCTAGGTCCAATTAAACCCTTATCTTCAACTCCTTCAATTGTTTCTTTAACTCTAAAAGATCAATTTGATCCATTCGATAAGGGTGTTTTGAAAATGGATTAGCATCAAGAATTAAGTCAACAGTAAATTCAACTTCCTGATCTAGTATTATACCAAGATACTCATTTGTGAAAACATCAATATACTTATTTACCACTGGCAGATCATTAATCTAATTACCTCCATTATTTTCAACAAAATGTGAAAGGTAACATTTATTTCCATATTTTACTAGTTTACCATCGTCTAGATATGTTATCAAAAGTAAGGGTTCAAACCTGTACACAAACTAAAATTATTTTGAAAAAGAAACCACATTACCTCCATAGTCAATCTTTTTATGGTAAACAAAAAACTAATCCATTCCCAAAATAACATAAAACATCTATAGAGAAAAAACAATACGGTTTGCAGCTAAATTCTTACCACAATTAAAGATAGGAAGATTCATATAATTTTTTTTGTCTCAAAATATAATCCATGTGTTTATACTATATGTTCAAGATTCATATCTTGATATGGAATTTCAAATTTACCTAAAAATTTCTCAAAAATGAAACAATGTGTAGATCCTGAACTAAAAAACACATTGAGATAGTATGAAAAAACAAATTACATGATACCATTTCATTTGATGGTCCCACATCAACCATAGTAGTAGAAAAATATTTTGTCTCAAGATTCTACTTTTGATCTATCTAGTTTCTATCCTGGGAAATCTACTTTGTACAAACATTGACATAATTCCTAAACTGATTGCAACTAAAAAATCTTACCTATGGATTTTCATTTTCTTCTTGATCATATTCCTTATGGTTACGAGAAATATGACCACTCTTACTACATTAAAAGCACTTTCTAGTCATTGATAAACATTATCTATGATTATTTTTACCGCACTTCTCACAAGGTGTAAATTTATTTTTCGTACCACTTGACTTTCATGATGAATTCTTTCCTTTTTCCTTCCATATGGACATATTCATTTTCATGCTCTATTGGAATACCTGATATTTAGAAAACACCATTTATACATTCTCATCACATCTGTCATGTTTCTCAGGGATTTCAAATCCATGATAGGCTAGTACTTTTCGATATCATATCTTCAATTCTGAGTAAATCCTATTTGCCTTACTATCAACATCTCTGATGAAATTTGGATCATAAATTAACATTCAAGTGAACTTTTCTTCATAATAATCCTATAACTCATCCTCCTACATCAATTAAAAGTATACTTTTTCCATCCTATGTTAAACCACCTTAGGAATATATTTCTCATGAAATATACCATTGAATTCATACGAACAAAAAACATCAATCTACTAACTGTCCCTGATATTTTTAATAATCACCCACTATTGATCGGATTCTCCCTCAAAATGATAAATAGAAAGACTAACATATTTATTGTCTGTACAACCAATGATATCAAATAACTTTTCCAGTGTGTTGATTCACCTATCATATTGAATAGGGTTAGATGATCATCTGAAAGAAGGGGGATGTTGCCTCATAAAATGCTCCACTGTAGACATGATCCTCTACTTTGATCTGGTTTATCTCATGCATATATATAACCACCATTTATATCCTGAGTTAATTGTTCCATCTCTGGATCAAATTGTTTAGTTCTGATTCCAACCATCTCAGGATGCTGATTTGGAAAGTTACTCTTCTCTATATGCCTTCTCAGCACTGATGCCCTGTTTCATCTGTAAAAAAATCATTCGAAAAATATATATCTTATAAAAAGAAACATGGTAGTATTAAAATGTTGTATCATTTCAATTTTACCATAATGTAATAATCATTTATGGATAATCTAATAACAAAATCCTAACTCCTAAAGTTATCTAAATCTAACTCTGATACCAACTATAAGGACCTGATTTTAATCACTACATAATATTGAATTATGAAAATAATTCACATTGAGGATATCTCCAGGATTAGAGCTTTAAATAATTAGCTCATAAATTATACACATAAACCTGAAAATTTCTTTCAGACCATTCTAATCAGTATCAATTTTTTAATAAAATAAAAACTCTAAAAAATGAAAAATTTATAATTCAATGTTTTAAAAATCAGCACATTTCTTTGATCTCATCTTTGACCCAATTCCACTTTCTGTCCTACGAAAATCATTTCAAAAAACATAGGATGATAATGAAATTATCACTAAGGGATACAAAAAGATGGAAAACTATTAGTATTCAAAAATACATGTAAAACATTAATACATTATCATAAATTAATACTTTTAACCTTAAATAAGTTGCAAAAACACTTCACTAAATATATACTCATATAATACCCTTATTTTGTAACCAAAATATTACCATAAAACACATATAAGGAATCATATAACATACAGTGGTAACTTGGGACATAAACATACTTAAATGGAATAACCATATAGAAAACATCAACACATATCACTAAATGGAATAGCAAAATGGCCAACTTCCACACCAAATGCATTGGAAGTTATAACATAACGACGCGTTCTTGGTTATTCATAGAACCACCCATCATTTGGTTTTTCATGTTACTACCAGTTAAATGTACAATTACCATTACATAATCATCACACATAAAATATTGTGATTATCAACATTTCAATCAAAAAACTTCTCTTGAAAAAACAATAATTTTATTAATGATATTTAACTAGTAAATCTGCATTCAAAACCATTTTTAATACCAAAACACACAATACGTGAATAAGGGATTTATTTCCCTATTTAAAACACTAAGGCATATAGAGGAATCTAAATAACGATTACCGCGACAGATATGTTATTATTCCCACAAAAGATAAAAAAATTCCATTTTTCATTTAGTAAAATGCCCCATAGAAAAAATATTTCCTTTGAATGAAAGTAATATTCAATGGGGTTTATTATACACTATAAAAAGTAGTATGTGTATATTTTCAAAACATAGCTCTATGTAAGGAGATTGAGATAATTTCCCTTACCTTATGTCGGACATGACAAGTTTGTTCTTTAAATTCCTGATTATTAAACATAATCTAATGTCTACTTCGTTTAGAATGTATTTCAAGTTTATTTTTTACTTTTAAATCCCTTATTACCTTTCTATAAAAATCAGTTAATTATTTTAGTTCATATCGTACATTTTGTCGATTTTCGGAACATGCGTCAAAAATGAAATTGTTATAATTAAAAATTATACATGTGGTGAAAATACTATACACTCCAGAATGATATTCAAGATTTATATCATATATATTATATATATCCATTATATATGTATTTAGAATAGTCCATAGCATTTGGATATAAGAAATGAAATTCACTGTTCATGTAGACGATAATTTGTATGTACACATGAACGCTACTTTCATTTCTTTTTTCATATTTAAAGGAATTAAAACTAAATGATTTATAGGTATATTATAATTCCAGTATAATATCATATATATGTTCATTGGAAACATCTTTTATATGTTCCATGTATGTCATGAGTTAGTCATATAACTTTGAGGGGGCGGTAGTCCACACATCCTTACATGAAATTATAGTATTTTGACAGTATAAAATGCATAAAGTTTTGTTCTAAATGAGAATTACATAATCATAGTGATAAAATAAATATCATAAATATCATATATAATTACAGTTCCATGGTAATTTATCCAATGGGAGGTTTTTGGAGAAGATAAAACAATCATCATTTTGTGTGGCAGTAGTTTGTCGTCCATGGAAACAGCATGGTCCATACCCATTTGACGGAAGTGTGTATATTTTTTATGAGTATAAATCTCATAAAAAACGTATTATATTGAGTATAGTGATGTTTTTTTGTAAAAAAAATATTAATTACAACATAGGGAGTGGCGAAAGAAAATAAATGAAAATAACTTGAGAGAATACGTTACATTTAAATCGGGTAACTCCCTTTGGTTTGAAACAAAAGACTTTCTTGAATTGACTTTTTAATAGGGGAAGGCTTCTAATAAGAAGGGAGTAATGTTGGGAGCTTATTGAAGCAGATTTAGGACTATCCAAGAGGCTTTAAGGGTGGGTATAATGAGAATGAGGTGGTGGCATTTTATAAGTGGGGGGTTGGGATGGGCTCTTTAGGATATTTTGAAATTATTATTTTATTATAAAATGATTCTCAGTTTCAATAGGTACACTGCAGATTAATTTAAAACATAATATGAATATAAGTTGAAATAAAATGATTCAATAATAATTGGACATATATTGGATATTTCTTAATCTTTATCTGTTTTATTTAACTTTCTTTTACACTTACCATTTTATCAAGCATTTAACACATTGAGAATCAAAAAAAATATAAAAACATGAAAAATATTCAAATAAAGAGTCACTAATAAAATTAGAGACATATTACAATAATATGGATGAATCATAGTTTTTTTGGGAATTTTCTAATATTTAATAAAATATTTTATATTTTAAAATATGAATTATGTTAATTTTGAAACTATTCATATCATGACTTTTTTAAAAATCCATAACAACCTGATTGATTCAGAAAAAAATTATTTAATAAATATATAACATGTAATATCATCCTAAAAATTCGTCTATGACATCAAAATAAAGAAATTACATTTATTTTAACATTTATAATATCATTTATTTGAATCCTTGATTAACGAAGTAATCAGTACATCACCACTATGTCATAGTTAAATTTATTTATTTAATGAATAAAAATAATAAATAAAATTAAATTATTTAGGAAATAATTTAATATTTATAATGACTATTTATAGTCGAAAATTTCACTTATATAACCCCATATAAAATTATGGTACTAAAACATATATGTTTATGTTACATTTTCCTTAACATTAAATTAATTTTTATAAAATGTCATTTTCACTTTCATGTGGCCTTATTGGGTCCCAAAATCGACCCAACGATTCCCATGGTCGGAAATTTATCATCCAATAGGGTTATGACATGTGATATGGTAATTAAATATTATTATTAAAAAAATTACCTTATTTACCATATTTACCCTTTGACCATGGTAAATAAAATATTTACTGAAGTCACTGTTCATACAGTCTAAAAAAAGTAACCAATTTTTACAAGTAGAACCTCCTGATTCTAAATATAGAATCAATTATTTCAAATTCAGAACAAAAAAGTTGAAGACATTAATTTAAAATTAATTCTAGTTGTCAAAACCAAAATGTGATTTTTACGATTTTGAAACTAATAAATGAATGGCATTTGTTTATGTCTGATTTCAAATGGAAATAAATTGCAATGAACATAATTGAAATAAATGAAAAAAATATAATCTAATATTACTTTGAAACCAATTAAAAGGACAATCTAACTATATAAATAAAATATATTAAAAGACGTTTTTGACTTAAAATGCAGTATTAGTTACTATTCATTGAAAATTTAACTTTATAAAAAAAATACAAAAAATTACCCAAAGTAAATTTTGAAGCCCCACTTCTAAAGAAAAAGATTATTTTTTCATATTGAATATATAATAGAGAAAAAAATTAAAAAAATTTCTCCATGAAAATGAGGTAAAACAACATTTTAAAAATATTAGATTATTTCTGCTTTAAATTGGATTCATTCTCATTTTAGGCCTCTAAATTTTATTGGATAAATGTAAAAACATTAAAATAAATTTTTAATTATAATATAGATAGTCTTGTTAATTCTTACTAATATAACAACTCAACCTTATGTACCATTTTGAATAATAATATTATATTTTTAGTTTTTATTATGATTCAGCCGTTTGTGCAATAAGAGATTTCAGAGAAACCCATTATTGCATGTCAGGTAGGACATCGAACATAGCATCCCCATTAATTTGAAATTAAAATTTAATTCAAAAATATTAATATATATGAAAATATCATAATCTTTATTTATATGGGGTGTTATAGAATGTACCCCCTCTATTTCATCAAATTTAAAATCAGCATTACAATATGACTCATTCATTTTCATTAATATGTCCATATCTTTCAAATCCTAAGTTTCCATGGTGCCAAAATGAAAAACTAGTATATAAAGATAATTTGATCCATCTCTATAACCAATAAGATTTTCCCTTCCATAATCCTAACAATCTTTAACATTATTAATAAAATGGATTTCCAATTGTTTCAAGAAGATGATTTTTCCATTAGAGTTGTTGAGATATAAAGATGGACAATTTATTCAATAACAAAAATTTATGAAGCTAAGGCCATTCCCATTATAAAAGAAAATCCATTAATATGCTGAAAATTCATTGATTTTGGGGCTCATAATCAATGTTATTCAATAGATTTAAATAATGAACTACCATTTACATTCACTTGTTGTTGTGCATTGGATGCAACCCCATTTCTCGATACTAACATAAAGAACATATTAAACATAAGAGAAATATATGCACCCACTAGAATATCTTCACAAATTGACTTTTTCATATTTAAATTGATAATCCATGTAGGAAAATTACTTATGGATCGATCATCAGGGGTACTTATGATTTCTCATAGTTGAATTCTTAATATAAGAACAAATATCATAGAATTTAGGCAACTGATCGAATAAAATTGAGAGCTCATGATATAATTTATCATTAACCCAGAAAAAACCTCAATAAGAGTATAAGAAAGGTAAATTTAAACCATAACTATAGAAAAATATCAACACAAATCATCCATGGTCCTCTCATAATATTTAATAAGTGTACAAAATATAGACACGACATCCCAAAAGATTTGATAGTGCTAAAAGAACCAATTATGGACACTATTTCAAATCCACGATTGAATAATTCAGTTTCAGATTTAATATTGAAAAAAAAAATTGATCCCAATTGTGTTTTCTAAGGAGCCTATGATTTGGAAAAATAGAACCAAACTCCAATGTTTTTGGATTAGTCCTCTGCAAGGGGAACCAATGTGGTAGAATGACATTCTGAATAAAGTCATCCACCATTTATCGAATACTCTACAAAAATGAATCATATTATTAAGATATTAAATCATCCTCTATATTGTATTATTGTAAATTTAAATAGGGGAAATGATTTAGATCATTTTTTATTCCATATGGTCTTAAAAAATATTTTGGGTTACTATTATCAAATGTAAAGGATCCGTTTCTGGAAATCCTTTTATGTAATGACGGTGATTCAATGTGAAAAGAAAATTAATAATTCATTCATAACTATTAGTTTACTGTTTAGTATTAATTAAGTTATACTTATTATTTAATTACTTATATTTATTTGATTTATAAATATAAATTAATTAAAAAATTATAATTATGAAATTGCTAATTATTATTTATTAACTAGTAGTTATTAATTATTTATTAATTATTATTTATAATTAATTTGTTATTACTTGTTAATTCGATTCTAAATTGTAATTATTTAATATTTTTAAATTAATATATAATTAAAAAATTAGTAATTAATTTTTTTTAAATAAAGTAAAAATAATTATTAATATGTATTAAATAATAAAATTTAGAAATTAGAAATTTACCAATAACTAGAAATTAATTAATTATAACTAACTCATTAATTAGTTTTAGAATTTATTAAATAATAATTAATTATTATTATTATTATTAATTAGTAATTAAGAATTAGTACATTGTTAATTGATATTATTTATTAGTCAAAATTTTATAATAATATGTTAAATATTAAATATTAATTATTACTGATTAAACATTAGATAATATTAATTAATAACCAATTATAATTTAATTACTATTTACTAATAAAATATTTTTGATTAATATTCATTAATTAATTATTTTTTAATAATTATGTATGGGGCCATATCCATATCGATAGATCCTTTACATGCTTATGAGGCTCGCGGGGATCGAAGGAGCCTTGATAGTTTTCTAGATGGATTTGACTATGAAATGTATGGAGAAGGGTAAATTCATGATGTTTAATGATTGTATATTGTGTATGTGAAGTTCATGTATTGTGAAGAACTGGTTGACGAAGTGTAAATTTTTTGGGTTAAATATTATAAAGGCATCACTTTTTCGACAAGATATGCCCCCAACATATACATTACATGTGATTAATTTACATACTGTGTATATACACTATAAAACACAATAATAAAAGGTGTAGTTTCTTGTGGGTTTCCAAACCCTAAAATACCTTTTATTTTCTAGTAGTATGCGGCTCCTATACCTTGTATTTTGAGATCCCAATATATTGGAATTGATCCTTGGGCAGTTTTCTTAATCAGTGGTGATCTGAGTTGATCAAAGGGGAATTCAGTCTTTTTTTCCTAGTAATTTCCCCTATTTTATCTCGTTTTCTCATGTGTCTTCTCAATATGCTATTGTTTTCTATCTATATTATTTCTAATTGGGTCCCCCTTTAACGTAGTTTCTGCAGCTTTTTTTCATTGTCTTTAGATTTATGGAATTCTTATTGGAGAGGTTATTAGGGAAAAAACATTGTCAATTCTCATGGGAAGAACATTGAAATATTTTAAGGTAGGGGATTCATTGATTCTATTTTGATTTATTCACAATCATAATTTGGTCTATCTTTATACCTTTGGAAGGAAATGAAATCGTCATAACAATTATTGAACTAGATTAAACAAATTCGTATCAATCGTAGGTTTTCAATGTTGTATCTTTATTCTAGGATAGCTGTTTTCTAATTATTATTCAAGATAGTTTTATATTAGAGTTTAATTTTTTAATATAATGTTTTTATTCATGGAGTAGAATGTTTAAATTGATAATGAATGTAATGACATAGATAATTGAAAATTAATTACATTAAGTATATTTAATGATTCATGTTTTCAATATGGTGGTTAATGTACTTTGACTATAAAAAATACTTGAAATGTTTATGTTCAATTTTAATTGATCATCCATGTGATTAATGGAATATACAAATAATGTAATGCATGATTATTCTTGTTTCTAAATTTAATGAATAAAATGAATGTTAAAAGAGAATGATACTTCTCTTTGGGTTTTGAAACACCAATAAATGATAAGATCACGTTTTTCCTATGATATGTTGTTATATTATGATACCATTGGTTTCTCATAGTTTGAACCTATTAATAAATGAATTAGTTAATTAAATATGAAAAAACGGGTTGTATGATAAAGATAATGTTTTGGTAAGAGATTTAGTTGTCTATTTTGTTGAGAAAGTTGAATAACTTGTTTTTTGGGACAATTTTACCTATCTAGTGGTTAATTGATTTCTATTTTTCTAATGTGATCTAGTTATAAGCCTTGTGATGTGATACAAGTATGGATGAGCCCATGGTGGATAATGTGATATATGGGGAGGGATATTATAATGATGTGGAAATAATTGATGTATGTGATGGCTAGATGCATGATTATATGCATGTGGGTTTCGAGGATGGAACTATAGGTGTTAAAATGTGTTAATGTTGGGCTTAACAATATTTGATATGTTGAGAGATGGTATACTCACTTGATTCTTTTTAATTGCATATGGATGGGTTTTTTATTTATATTTTTTAATTTCACAGCTTCTTGAGGTATTTGGAGGTGCATGGTTGCATGTTTCTTCTTAATGGAAGTTGTGGATTGGTTTCCTATAGTACTTGGATATGGAATAATTCTAACAATGATTAAATAAATGTTTAACTGATGAGGTTTTTGATGATGTAATAAAAATGTAATAAGATGATAATCTTAAAAAACTAGTTTTGGTTTGTATTATCAATAGAAGAAATGGGATTTACACTAATAATAAATATAATGCAGTGTAATGAAATGTGGGTAAAATATAAATAGGTAATTAATTTATAATTAATTAATTAACCGAAGGAAATAAAAAATCAAAGAATAAATTTAATAGAGCGGTTTAAATGATTTATATATTTATGATATATGGTCTTAGTAGTGGAATACCGGATTCCATGTGATGTTAGATATAGTTAATTCTATGAGAAGGTTTTTCTTATAGTGATTTTGTGAGCTAAATTATATCATGTATAATTTATGATTTTATATGCTACCCCATAAGTGTTTGTTGGGGAAATTGACAACCAGTGGAGTATGGGTGGTTGTTTTCCACAACATCCTGGTGGGAGGATGGATGACTGACTACCCCCTCTACTACACTCTCTTCTATTGATAGTTAAATGTGATGGTATGCATGGAGGTTATTTTTTTAATATGTGTAATAGTCTTTGATGGATTATGGTTATTTCAAGAAAAATTGTTACATGATATAGTTTGAAATTGATTATTCTATGTATGGCGTGTATGACATGTGATGGGATTAGGTACATACTTAGTGTGTGGGTTTTAATGGCTTGATGTATAATAATTTATGTTTGATATATTTCATACATGATGTGTTGGATTTGAAAAACTACATGGATAATATATGTGATATAGGATTGTATAGTTATGTGATTCATGAGGTTCATGTTCTGATTCCATTCCTAAGTGTCTTTTGAATGACTTACATTTACATAGAGATATCTCATGATATACGACATTAGGGAATAATAGAAAACTAGTAGGGAATATGGATAATTGTATCATTGATTTTTTGTTAATTTACTATATGATCTCTTGTTTTTGATATATCGTGAGAGTATCAATGTTGAATATGGGAACATATTAAATGAGTTTAGGTGATTAGTTAGTTTCTATTCTATGCATTGTTATTTAGAAAGATTTAATCATATTTTACATGAGATGCTCCATGGAGTATCCTGTTGATTATACTCATATTCCAACCCAATGTATATATAAATTTATTTTCCAGTCAAATGGAGTAGGTTGGTGATCTGGTAGTATTTTAACTTCTCATGGTTTAGTATGATTTTTTGGGCTTCATGGTCACTACCATGATTACCACATCAGAACATGTAGTTTTTCTTTAATTTTTTGAACTCTATGAAATTATGTGGGGGTACATTGGTTTTATTTTTTATATATCATCTTAGAATGTGTTGGTTAATTTATCCTTTTTGTCTCTCTAATCCGCATATTTCTCTCAGATTGTAATGCCTCCTGGTGGAATGCTTTCAATATACTTAGTGCTAGTTACCAACCATGGGCCTACTAGAGGTGGGACTTAGGTATTCACTATATCTCTCCTATCATTGAGGTATATTTTGTGTTGAGGGGTTCAGGATATAGTGGTATCATATGTTTATTTTTGAAATATATGATGGATTTTGGAGTTATTAATAAGTGTCGTTTCATGGGTATGTAAGGGAATATTGTTAGATATTTTAAGTAATCAAGGTAATTATCGAATATTGGTTGAGATAACGGTATTCTGTTCCCTTTGTGATCTAATTCATAGACCATTAAATTTATTAAGACTAATAAATGAAGTGATATTGGTTCAGGGTAGATACCTAGGAAAGGATCATGAATAGTTATTATTTGAACATGTATTTCTAATGGGTGGTCCAATGGATAGGATAAAACCTTAACATGATAATTAATTAATGGTTAATATTCTATATTGCAGGGTTAATAGTTCTTAAATGTTTTTAATTTTTTTTAGTAATGGCTCTAGGTCGACTTCCTCATCAAGTTCACACTAAATATATTAAGCAGAATGTGTTAGTAGGTCCCCATAGAGTGGAAATCGATGCTGATGACACATGGAGGAGGATAAAATGAGAGTTTCATCACCGAGGTTATTAGATTTATGAGGGTTCTATTTTATATTGAATCATAGAATAATTATTGGATGATGTTGAGAATGATTACAACTTGATTCATTCTTACCATGATCATTGGGTTTCATTGGTTGTGATGATATATCATGGAGTGAAGTGGAAGTGGTGGTTCTTTTTCATTGGAGATTGCAAGGATATGCGGTAGAAGTTACAATACCATTCTAGAGAATAGTTTCTTTCATTGACCTTGATGGTGTCCAGTTTCCAAAAGATTCATATCCTTCAGCATGTTAGAACCAGTGTGAGAGAGATAACGATGCAACTTAGTACCCTTCAATGATATTTGGTAGACCTATTACTAGATTAAGATGTCAGAGAGAATAATTTTGAGGAGTCTTTGTGTGCTGATATCCACTTCCAGTCCAACTAATTAACTCTAAGAACATATATCAAGAAACTATAGAGAGTAGATGTTATTGATGAGATTATGGATATAATTGGATCGCCATGATAGGGGCATCATCAGGAATCCTCATGAAGAGGAGTTGACATCCAGGGTACCCAGTTTCCTAGATACAATATATTTCAATGATAATGGGGTTGTCCAACCCTTAACATATCCAATATCTATGTTTGGCGTCTCTTAGATCTATTTTGTGGGATTTGAAATATGATTTCCTATGGAAACCGATGTCATTAGTGAGTAATGTGACATTCCATTTTGAGCATTCATCTTATATAAGGACCTCCTCCTATAGTTCCTCTAGTGAGGAAGTTTTAGTCAAGGGAAAATCCATTAGGTGATCCAGTTTGGGATATGTGGAGAGGATATGTGGTAGGATGATGATATCCCTAATATCATCCTAATCCTTAGAGATCAGAGCATGAAAAATTTGATGATCTTCAATAGGGAAAGATAGGTTGTGTAGCATGTCATGGTTAACATCATTCATTAGCACTGCTAGTGTATGGAGAGGCTGAAATTTCTCATGGTAAAATTTTATAATTTTATACATGGGTTCATGCTTTTTTGATTCAGGATCCACACACTCCATTATATCACTTACCATTCTCCATTCTTTACAACTTGACATAGAGTGGCTTACAATTTTTTAGTGTTAACTATGCCAGTTATAGGTTAAAATGACTTGTATGATTTATGTACAAAATTTGACCTACTCTTTGTGTCAAACATCTCTTGGGGAGACTTTCAATGTTTATGTATATATCCATGTGACTTCATACTTGTCATGGATCAGTTTTATTCCGTGAAACTAATTATGTATTACATCCGGAGGATGTTTGTGTTCTATGATACCAATGGAGATCTAGTGGTATTTCATGGTGATTGTGGCCATTGAATGGGTCATAAAAATGTTCCATGTTTTTCATATATGATGGATGAGATATTTTTAATCTCATCAGAGGTTTAGCTATCTATATTTATTACGGTTGTGGAAGAGTACCTATATGTATTTACAATATAGTTTGTAGAAATACCCCCTCTACAAGATATAGAGTTTGAGATTGATATATATCTAGGAGTGTCTTCTTTATCGATATATCTAAATAAGATGGTGCCTAATGAGTTGAGAGAGCTATAATTTTAGATCGATGAAATTTTACAGTGAGGCATTGTTTGGATGAGAGTGTCACCTTAGGGTGCACTGATTTTGTTCATTAAAATAAATGATGGAAATTTGAGGCATTTTTTTATTATCATCATTTGAAAAAACTGATAGAAAAAACCTCTATCTACATCAACAAATTTCTTATTTGTTCAATAATTTAAAGGGATAATGTTGGATTCTATATTCAATTTACAGTCAGGATATCCTCATCTGCATGTGGATGATGAAAATATTCTGAAAACTACATTCCATTGCCTTTATGGGCATTATTTGTTCGTTTGGATGTTGTTATATGTGAATAATACTTCATCTATGACCATGGGGTTGATGGAAAAATAGTTAAGGGACATCCTAGATATGATCACCATTTTTTCATCGATGACATCCTTGTGTACTCCACATTTTACGAGGAGCATGTAGAGCATTTGTTGGCCATTTTGGGAGTTCCCTAACATGATAAACCATTTGGGATGTTATAGATGTGTGAGTTATAGGACAATGAATTATATTTCTTAGGTTATTTGGTATCCCAGTATGGATTTTCTAAGTATCCATTTTTTATATAGGGATTTTTGTCTTCGGTAGCTACCAATTTTGTGGAAGAGGGACACAGTTTCCTTGGACGCACATGCTACCACATAAGGTGCATTGCTTATTTATCTTAGGATGAGACCTGTCTAATATATTTGACCCAAAATGAATAGGTTTTCATATAGACTAAATATTTTTAGGAATATTTTTCCTACATAATTTTTTTTTCATTTCTCCAATCCATTGTTTTCCAATAATGGGAATTTAGTTTTAGGTTCTCTATAATGCTTCGTTCCTTGACTTGGATGTGTTATGATGTAGTGGATATATGATGTTTCTTATAGTTCTATTTAGAAATATCGTCATTATATTAACTATTCCACCCATGATCTCGAGTTGATGGTAGTGGGGCTTTCTTTGAAATTGTGGTGACATTATTTCATCAACGATCATTTTGTTGGTGTTACTATCCATAAGAGTGCAAGGTATGTATTATCCCAATTTTATTTGTAATTGTGTTAGAATCAGTGGATGGAATTATTTCAGAATTTTTACTTTGAGACTTCATATACCCTAGGAAAGGGGAATATTTTAGCTGATTCTTTGAAAATGAAGTTGTATAGTGATATAATTCATGAATATAGTGATGTTTTCAGACTGATGAATAAATAATCAATGCTTCATATTGATATGGGAGATGATTGAGAAAGATCATTTCTTTTCCCAATGAAAATCCATTCTTATTTGGTACAATAGGTGGAGGGGTACCAATTTAAGGATTATGAGGTGGCAGAATGGAGAGACTAGATTGTTTTTTGGGATGTCGATGATGGTTTTTCTAAGGATGGACATCATTGGGTGTGGGTAAATAGAATGATTTCCATAACTTCAATTATGTTTTAAATGGTTATTTGGGAGTTCCATAGTTATTCTATGATGGTATATCCCAACATCTCCATGATATAGCGAGCTTTGAGATGTTAGTTTTGTTGAACTGAGTTGACTCATGTAGTTGAAGAATTTTTTTCTTGATGATTTCTCTATTAGAAGGTGAAGGATGGACACTATATTCAAAGTGGGATGATCAAGAAATTATATGTTCCCCAATGGATGTAGAAGGACATATTTTTTGGAATATTTACCGATTTAACTTGAAATCTGTGAGGATATTGTAATAAATGAATTATAGTGGATCATTTGACAAAATAAGACTAATTTATAGCAATCCGAGTGTCTATATCTATAGAGGGTTTCTCAAGGAAGGATATAGAGGTGGTGGGGTAACACCATGGATTATCATTTATGATCGAGGTCCTCATTTTTTCTATATGGTGTGGAGAAGTCACTAGCATGATTTTGGTTCTCAGTTATGCCTTAGAAGTACTCTTCATTCACATAAAAACTGTCAGACATAACAGACCATCCATATCCGTGATGATATATTCAATTATTTTGTGCTAAATTTGTGAGGTTCATTGATTAGGCACCGTACAGGGGCCAATTTTTCATCCAATAATATTTTACACCCCACTATTGGAACTGATCCAGAAGAATATATGTGCAACCGACCTTTCTATTATCTATTGTGATCAACTAGGTTAACATAGTTTTAAATTCATGGAATTAAAGTATTAAATATTATTATAAAGATGTTTTATGTAATTCATGATAGGATTAAGGCTATGCATGATCATTATAAATACTATGGTGATCATAGGAGGATAACTCTAAAGTTCGACATTGGATATATTTTGTTCTTGAAGGTGACTCATCATCATGGGAAATAAAGGTTCGGTAATATGAGTAATATTTCTCCATAGTCTATTAGTAATATTTAGTTGTTGTCTCATGTTGGAGTCATGGAATATTATATATCACTTCCCTATATAAGATATGGTTACTCAATATTTTTCATGTGCTGTAGATCCATAATAATCTATATGATAACTCTCATTTCATCAATTGGGGATTGATCAATGATAATGATAGTGCGACCATCGAGGAGAAGCCTGAGGAGATTAAATATTCATAGTAGAATGTGTTGTGTGGATATTCTATTGTTTTTGTTCATGTCTAGTATCAAAATATAGGGTTGGAGGAGAGTGAATGGGAATGTGAATCACATATGTGTACTCAGTACCCCCAACTGTTTAATTTTTATCTCTACTCTTATAACATTTTTCATTTATATATGTCCACCTTTCTAGTTTATGGGATGGTTTTATCTTTTTGGTTTTTGTGGACATAATATTATTTGATAGGCATCTCACGTGATCGAGATTGTAGGATATGGTTGTGGATGCTTCATGGTTTTGTGCATGTTCCTATAGTGAGTAGGTTGATCTCCAGAGATGGTGATGTCTTAGATTGGTAACTCTTGGGTTAGATGTTCAGAAAATAACTTTTCATATTTACTTTAATTTTGGTCTTATATTCTCAAGGATAATAAGTTATTTTGGGGTATATAATGTAAGGGCCTAATTCCATGCCAATGGACCCATTGTGGGATTTCATGGCTCATGAAGCATGAGTGAGGATTTTAAGTGCTCAGGAGGGGGTTGGTTATGAAATTTTTGAAACTTGTTAAATACAATATGTGTAAAGCCTACATTCCATCTTGTTCAATTCATAGATTGAAGAAGGAAGATACAAAACTTGTAAATTTTGGGGGTTAAATAATAATAAAACTACTCATTTTTTAGTGAGATCTGGCATTGAAAAATACAAGACCTATAAATGGTTTGCAAAATGTGAAAATCACTTGTGTATTGGTTTAATAAAAGGTTCAAAGGGTAAGGGGGTTTCTCAATCAAACTACCCCCTCAAATTTTCTAGTTTCTAGAAGCTACCCTTCATAGTGTTTTGATATCCCATAAATTGGAATCAATCCTTACACGTCTATCATTGAAATGTGGTGACCAACATGGTTCCAAGGTGAATTTCTCATTTGTTTAATAGTAGTTTTCTCTAGATTTATCTCATTTACTCCCACATATTTTACCCATTCAATGAAGTTTGATATCCATTTTTTATTATGAGGTTTATATTTATTTATGATGGTTTAATTGTTCCAAGACATTCTCATATTGATGGAATTCATGTGGGATATGTTATCGTAGACCCACAACATGGTCTATTCTCATGGGAAAAATGTTGATGGATTTTGATGTAGGGGATTCGTTTATTCTTTATATATTTAGGTGAAATCCTAAATATATCATGATTTATCTCTTTGGATTGAAATATAATTGAGGTAATAATTATTGAAATAGATTAAATAAATTGGAAGTGATATTATGTTTTTAATGTTGTCTCATTATACCATGATATTGTTTTTCTACTTATTTTGATAGATATTGTGATATCTGTGTTGTATGATTTGAGATCATGTTTTATTTATCCGATTATCATGTTGAAATTGATACATATTGTAAATACATATTCAATTGACATTAATGGGGCTTAATAATTATTAAAGAGGTATGTTTTAGCAGTTTGGTTAACATAGTGTGATGAAATAAAAAATGATATAATTTAAATGTTTAATTTTAATTGATCCTTCATGTGAATTATGGAATTGATAAGTAATTTAAATCATGATAATTATTTTTTGTTGGTTATAATGAGAAAAATCAATAGAATTTTAGAATTGTACCTCTTTTGGGTTGATGAAATTGAAATAAATTCGAAGAGCATATTTTTATTTTAATAGCTTGTTATAGATTGATACATTCGATTTTAAATAATTAGAACCTACAGATAAATGAATTAGTTAATTAAAATTGGAATAAAATTAAGATGTGTGATAAAGATAATGTTTTTCCTAGAGAATGAGTAGCTTGTTTTATTGAGATGGATTAATGCATTGTTTTGAGGGTCTAGTTCCCCTATGGTTTTCTTGTTTTCTAGTTCTTCTTTTTTAATGTTATATAGTTATGATCTGTTTTCTGTTTTCATTGTATGGTTGAGCCATGGATGGATTAAGTGATATTTTTATGGGGAGGCCCAGATAGAATGGGGACCTTCTCTGGTTGAGTCTAGGATGGCTGATGTGATATGTGGGTAGAAAGATCTAGATGATGTTACAGTAGTTAGAACCTGTGATGGAGATATGTATTGGTATTTTCATGTGGATATCATGGATTTAACTAGATCTGTTATAAGGGGTTAATACAGGGCATACCGATTATTGAGATGGTAGGAGTTGGTATTCTCTGTTGATTAATATTAATGGTTAATGGTTGATTTTCTTTTTCACATACATTCCTTTACCTACTGCCAGAGGCTTCTAGAGTTTATGGGTTTCATGTTTCATCTTGGTGATATCATATGATGGTTTTTCTATAGTAACTAGATATGAAATATATATAATGTAGAATTAAAAAAAATTATCTAATTGAGTTTTTTAATGATTGAATTCAAATTTTAAAAGACGATAATATTGATAAACACTTGACTTGGATTAGATTATTCATAGAGGGAATGAACATTACACTAACAATTAACGTAATGAAATGAAATGAAATGTGGGAAAAATATAAATGGTAATGTTATTTGTAATGAATTAATTAACCGTAGGAAATAATTAATTTAATGTATCAATTTAAATTTCTGTTTGCTTATAGGATATCATGTTATAACATTGTATGTCTAGAGTTTGAGATACATTAGATGCATTTAAGACTAGGAGAATGTTGCGTGCATAGTGTGGTTGTGTGATTTATTATATTATGTATATTCTGTGATTTTCTACACTACCCCACAAATTTTGGTTTGGGAATCTAACACTCGGTGAACTCTAAGAGGGTGTTTTCCCCATCATCCTAGAATGAGGATGGATGTATAACTACCAAATTTATCTCCTCTCTCTTATTTGGTAGTTATTTATGCTTGTATGTGTGATGGTTAGATTTCCAATACATGTGTGTAAAAAGGATGTGATGTATTGTGGTTATTTCAAACATATGTATTAGTGGATGTAGTATCAAAAATTCTATTATATGTATGGTGTGTATCAACTATGATGGATCGTGGTACATACTATATGTATGGGATGTAATAGCTTGATGAATAATTTATGATGTTTGATATACATCATAAATGTAGTGTATTCCAAAAAAAACTTTTTTTCAATATATGTTATGGGATTGTGAGGTTTTTTGATGCATAAGGTTTATGTTCTGATTCCTTTCCATGGTTTCTTTGGGATGACATACTTTTTGGGATGGATGGATCATGATGTACTGAGATGGGGTAGAGTGGAAAACCTTTGGGAAATAGGATCAATGAACCAGTATTGTTATACTACCATATTATATTCTCTATTTTATGAAATAATTGTTGGGAGTTTTCCATTGTGAGTCTTGGAACATTGTATACCTATTTAGGTGATGAGTTAGATTCACTATTTTTCACTGGGATTTAGATGGATTACTTTTTATTTTTCTTAATAGGATCTGAGAGTATCCTACTAAATATACTATAGCTCTCAACCTAGGTATATATAATCTATTTTTAGATGTCATCTAATATATGATGGTGATCAGGCTAGATATTACTTTCTCTTGGTTTAGCATGAGGTTTTTGGGCTATGTGTTTGCTTCTATCTTCACCTTTTCGGAACTTGCATTTTTTCCCTTTAGTTTTTTAGTACTATGTCTCATTTCATGTTTTTATTTTGGATTTTTATTATATATATATCTGAGTAGGGGTTCGTTGTTGATTGTTTCTTATATATCTCTTTTTCATGTCTCTCTTAGAGTGTAATTTCCACTATTTCCATGTTTTTAATACCTTGTTTTCTAGTCACCAACTAAGTACTACATGAGGCTAGACTTGGGAAGTCACAATGTCTCTCCCCACATTACAATATAATAGTGTGTGGAAGTTGTGGTCAAAAATTACTAATTAATTATTTTTCAATATTTACTAGATACTAATTATTAGTTAATTTAAAAATATATGTTATTATTATCATTACTGAATTATTAATTACTGTTATATATCTATTCATTACTGATTACTAATAATAATTAATTAAATTCTATGTGTTAACAAGTATTTATTATTTATTATTTATTATTTGATTAATATTTATAAATAAATTAATTATTACTAATAAAATTTTAATAATATTATTATATTATTAACCATGTGTGGGAAAATATGAAGCAGACTTCTATATTAGAAATTCATAAGGATCTTTTGCGTATCCTCCCTTATGGAAGTTTGTTATAGGTAATAGATATAGATATATTTTTTATTATCTTAATATAAGTAATGTTGGAGAAAAATTAGATAAATTAAACTAATAATTTATTATATCTATTTATAAAAACACTCACACACACACACACACACATATATATATATATATATATATTAGGTCTTAGATATTAAAGGAATCAATATAACACACGTACTCTTGGGAGAATTAGGAAATACCACACCCCCTCCTTGGCTTGGCCAACACCAAAGGTATTCCATTTAAATTTTAATAGCATGAAGTCCCATAATTGATGTTCTAATGGCCCTTTATTATATGCTACATCAGTTATTGCATTAGCATGTAGTCATGTATACACCCCTGATAGTGTCATAGTCTATGTCATAACTTGTAATTTTCCCCAAAAATCCTCTTTAATAGAGGCTCCAATAATTCTAACCCTTATAATGTTACAAATTTTTGAGTGAATTTACCAGACATGGTATCCCAAAAAAATTATAAATATTTTTAAAGAATAATATAAACAATAATTTTAAATATTAAATTATTAATGAAAAAACCTAACAGGGTTTTTTTCAAATAGAAGGGTTTTGGGACTTTAACACCATCTACTCGAAATTCAGTGAAAATACATTATATCTCATACCACATTTGAATTGGATGGGAGGATTTATGTACCCCTAATGACATTGAGACCAATTAAATAATGGGTTTTCAACATAAGTTCATTTCAAATATTTATTTACAAAAAAACAATAAAATTTTATATGGTATCTGGATATAATTCAAAAAATTGTTGTTGATTGATAATGTATATGTTATTTTTGTTTAATTCATTTTTTCCAATTATTATGAGTTTCAATCACTTTTTTTAGTTGGGTACCATCATTGCTTCCTGTTTTTTTCCATCATTGAAAAAAACACAAAAACAGTACCCCTGGCAGGAGTTCTTCTATTGTTGTTTCATGGTATTAAATTGATGTCAGCTACTTTTGTTGTTTGACTTCCAAAAAAAGCTCAAATCCTTCTTAAATAGCCGTATTATATGGGTTTGATCATATTTACCAATTTTTTATGGTGGTATATAAAATTTTTGGAGACATATTAGAAGATTTTTACAACTTGGGGTTTTTTGGTTTCTTTTATTTTGTGTTTGGATTTTGCTAATGTGGTAGAGAAATCTCCATTTTATTACTATTTGGATTATGATCTTCTGTTTTCCTTTCTTTTTGAAACCATAAAATAATTCACATCTATTATATGGGCTAATTGTGGGTTTTATTTTTGAATTTTCTCCACTCATTATCACATGAGTTGTTCCTATGTTAAAAATCATAATTTCCAATAACTACATTGTTTAAATCAGAATTGTACATGCTCATATAGTGTGTATGTGTGTTGTGTGTAGTTATGTTCGTCATGTTTTCTTGTGCGAGTTGTGTGGTGCTATGGCTTGGAGAGTGGACTTTTGTATTGGGTGGTGTAATGGAATTTCATATGGATATTTTTCTTTAATGTGGAATGGATGAAATTTTTGTTCAGTGGGACTACATCTAGTAGTGTCATTTTTGTTGGGCATGATGTGTCTGTGCATTGGGAATGAAATCTTGCAGGGTGTAGGTTGTGGTGTTTATGTGTTGGTTTTGACTATGAGTTAGATTTTATTTTATTTTGGTGGGTTTTTTGGGAAACATTACAATGAATAATTATGGTTGCAGTAAAGTGGTAGTGTGAAGTATGTGGGATATTGTGTTAATTGTGGTGTGTTGTGGTTTGTATTTCCCTGGGTAATGATGGAAAAAGAAAATTTAATTCTTAATAATTCTTAATTTAATGGGTGTTATATAAGTGATCTTTTTGAACTAGATTTCATTAATCATCATCCTAATTGATAGTTAATGGCAAAAATACATGTATGTATGGGTAGCGATAAGGGATGTTTTTTGTTGGATGGTTGTTTTTTGGAAACCCATAGGTTGGGACGAATGATTAATACTTATATATATAAATATACACATATAGTTCCTTGTGATTTATATACACACCACCCCCATGTTGAGCACTATGTGACAAAAATCCCCATTGTTATGTGGAGGTGACATTTCCCAACATCCTTGTGGGGGATGAATATCTGTTTATTTTCTCTTACCTGCTCCCTCTTCTAGGAACAGGTAACCCATGACTCTTTGAGCAGTTTGTTGTGTGGTTGTGAGGGCCAGGTGTCTGTGGGAAGGTGTGATTTTCTAGGTGTCTTCAAGATGAGATATGTTGTTCTTTCCCAGTTGTCTTCATGATGAGTTTTTGGATTTTTTTCATAGGTGTCTATGGTCAAGATCTGATGTGGTTGTGGCCCATGTTCTTTCTGATGGGATGTGGTATGTGGCCAAGGTGTGTGCAGGTAGGTTGTGATGGTGGTACTTTTGGAAGAGCATGGTATAATAAAAATGTTCAACATTAGAGGTGAAACGTTGGTGGGGGTACCCTATCATAAATTTTCTTACTTATATACATTACATGACATGCGTTATTAGTTGAGTGTTAATTGGTGAGTTTTGAGTGAATAATATATAATCTTAAGAGATTTTTAATTTCTTTTGTTTCCTCACTGGGGCATTAGAATGCTTCTCCCACTTATGTATGACTGACATTGAATTTTCATACTATGTGTACTTGTTTGCTACACATTTATATTATACTATTTTCATTTTTCCAGGGATATTATGTGGACCTTGATGGATCTTACTGGCTCAGGATTCGGGATAGTTGTTATTTTAGAGCATATACTTGTTTTTTGGTAGCATAAATTGGGGTTTTCTTATACTTCATATTAGTTATTTAAATATGAAAATGAGGTGGATTTAAGTTTCCTATTTCAAATAAAAGTTTTGGATTTTTTTGGGATGTACCAACTTATATCCTAGTATTTTTATTAAAAAAGGGTAATGCCTCTTATCTTTGTGAGAATGCATTCCTATCATCGGGGAAAGTCACCAACCTAGGGCCTATTGGATGTGGGAATCGAGGGTCAATTTAAGTTTTCCATCTTCAATAAGGAATGTCATGTAACTTTTCCATCTCTTCCCCCATCCTAAATAAGGTGGTTCGTGACATAAAAAATCATGGAATTTGTTTTTTATCAACTATAATATGCTAAGATTATTTGGTATCTTGCATATTTCACGAGAATCCTAATACCCAATACTTCATTTTCATTATTGTTGATCACGTATACATGTAATTTGGGTCCTAAATAATGTGACTCCATTTGGGGAATAATCCAATATATTAAGAGTAAAATGGAATATTTTATATTATATAGTATAAAACTAATGATTTAGGAATATTTTACCAATGAATATTCAACTAAAAATCTAGAGGATTATTCTTCTAGGGATTATTTTTGTTTTTACACATAGAGGTCGAGTGATCTATTTATGATTGTTGAATGAACATGTATAAAAGACTCCAAAATTAATTTTAGGTTTTTTCATTAGAAACTATTGGAAAATAAGCATAATAGATAGAATCAAATTTATTAGATTTAAAATTTTGTCCGATGATAATTTTATTGATTGTTATTCATTGTAATAGTAAAGGAAAAGGAGAATAAAAATAATTGTTATAAAAAAATATAAACAATATGATCATAAATAATGTTATGTGAAGTATTTATATCAATTTGGTGTCATAAAATTAGGTTACTCACCTTAGGCCACTAGAAATGGGTTTTAATATATATTTATATGAGAAATAATATATCCATGAGTAATATAACTTTCATTACGTCCATATTTTGGGTTGATTATTAATCATTTTTATTTCTTGTCATTTATGTTGAAAGGAATCTAAAATGTGGGAGATTTTTCATAATACAATAAAATTATGGTCCACATTTATTGAAATAATATCTCACATTATAAATGATGTTTTCATTCATTCATTGGAAGGAGTACGTCTTCAAAAATTTATTTATAATGATGTTGAATATCATATTATAAAAAATGAATATTTAAAGTCATATTCATATTACATTGATGATTTATACACATAGAAAAATTAAATAATGTAAGTTAATTCAGGGATATATGTTTTCCAATATATACATATTATAAAAACCATTTTTAGAGGCTTACAGAGGCTAACATAATTTTATGACACCAACTAATATTAACTACTTCACATAGGTTTGCTTGTGATCAAATTATAACAATTTTTTACATTAATTATTTCTATATTCCCTTAAGTTTACTATTACAATTTATAACAATCAATGAAATTATAAATGGACAAAATATTAAATATAATAAATGTGATTTGTTCTATTAGTATTATTTTCAAATAGTGTAAAATAAAAAAAAATCATATATTGAATTATGGTTCCTATTATACATGTTGTTTCACTAATCCTAGATATATCACATCAACTCTTGTAGTAAATATTAAAGTACCCCTAGAAAAATAATACACTATAGTTTTAGTATAATATTCAATTGGAAAACATTCATAAATCATTGGTTTTCCATTATAACCTATATAATATCTCATTTTATCCATAATATATTCGAGTATTCCTTCAATGGAGCCACATTATTCATTTCTTAGATTACAAGAATACATACTCAAACATCTATACAAATATGAAATATTTGGTATTGGTCATATAATGGAAGATATAAGGCACATAGTATGCACTATGTTTTTTAGTTTTGAAACAACTCATCTATGATTTTTTAGCAGCATGATCCTAAAACCTTATTGGTTTGTATTTGGGTAAAAATAATTTTTTTAAACAACATTATGACCTTTACAATATAATTAGATTATAAAAGAACAATAAAATTCTTATTCCTAAAAATTACAATTCTGTAAATAAAATTTTATTCACCAAAATATTTTATGTCTACGTTTCAAAATTAATATTAATTAAAACAATTTTTATGATACATATCAATTTAAACAATAGTAGGTTTCCATCATATAAAATATAACTACCCTATTATTAATGTGGAATGTATTCTATAAAAATATTTCATTTTTTATATGTAAAAATCTATTTGATAAAATATCATTAAAAAATTTCACTTTCCATTATTTTAGTAATTATCATAAACAATACAAGGACTATTCTAATTATAATTTTTTTTGTTTTACAGGTATTTTAAATCCTACCAATCTATCACATTATATTATTCATTTCATTCACCACTTAAAATGATGTTTTCAATTTCATTTTTTGAATTTATTAATTATATATGGAAGCTAAAAAATAATAATTCAAATTTATTCAGTCATATCCATGTTATAATAGTTATGTAAATAATTTAATTATTCATTTTGTGTAAACCACTTGTATTTCAATATGAATTTATATTTTTTAACTATTCCATTAACCTTTTCATTTTCTTCTAACTAACCACTATCAACAAATAAGTTTTGATCCTTATATAAGGTTAAATTATATTTAATTACTATTCCAAATTATATATTATATTTCATTAGCTATATATTTCATCCATAGATATGTGTAAAATATCTTGTTTTTGAACCGGGTTAAAATATGAATGTTTTTTAATTTCCTTTTTTTGGTTTATCAACAAGTGATAATATTTTAAACTGAGCTCCAGAATTTTATTTCGAGTGTTGGATCACCTAAAGATGTCATTTTTGGACTTACATAATTACCCTATAATTTTAGCGAGTGTCCCGATGAGTCTCATGAGCATTAGAACTGGAAATGTCCACATTAATGGATATGTGTAGGCAGCGCACAATGGCGGTCCAACCTGTGCAGTTTACCCGATTTAATAAATTATTTAATTTAGTTAAAAAATATTATATGAGAGGTTATTATTAATTAAAATAATGTTTTAATAATAATAATAATGATAATGATGTTATTATTATTATAATATTGTTTGTTTAATTAAATAAATGTTAAAGAATTAATTAAATGACATTTGAAGAAATTAATGAAGATTTTGGGTTTATCGAAGAACTGTTTTAATTAAATGTAGAGTTTTAGAATTATTGAAATACCATTTATAATTAAATGTATTAATTCCATAATAATATTAATGTTATTATTATTATTATGGTGTCATTAATTATTTTGATTCTTTGAGATTTTAATTCCAAGTTAAAGGAGTGTATCATTTATTAGAATTTAATGTGGCTTTTTAGCTTCTCATGGAAATGTTTAATTAAATAAGGGGATTCAAATTTATAGAAGAATTATTATTAAATATGGGTGTTGGCCTTATCAATGGTTTTAATAATAATAATAATGATATTATTATTATTTTAGTTTTATGAATGTAATAATTATTATTTTTATGGAAATTAAATTAGGGGTTATTGTTTGGAGTTTTTATCATATTAATGATATTGTAATAAATTGGGGATTTGGGTTTTAAATAAATGAGTTTTGGATTAATAATAATAATAATGTTTCTATATATTTTTAGGTTATTCAGTTAAATAAATCATAAATTAATTTAATGATCAACAAGGAGATTTATAATTAATTACGAAACATTTATTAAAATAATAATAAATGAAGGTCATAATTGAATTGAATAATTAATGTGGATTTAAATGGATGTTAGAGGTAATAAAAATGAGTTTTTTAGTGTTTCTTTAAAAAAAATTAATTACGGGGTTTATCAATGTTGTATTTTTATTAAATGAGGAGTTTTGGATTTAATGAAATAAATTGAAATGATAGTAATAATATTATGACTATTATCTTTAATAATATTATTATGTGTATTTTTATTTTTTTATTTAGTATATTAGAATTTTTTAAGGTGAAGGCGCTATATAAGAGAGGCGCGACCATCCTATTCTTCTTCTTCCTCCCAGGTGAGGTGCGACACACCTGGTCCGCTCCCTATGTGTGACGAACCCCAACACCCCACAACTCCTCATATGCACTTCTCCCATGGCCGGACGACCTCCCAGTAGTGCGAGCCGCAAGCACATGAGCCTCGGACTGTAGATACCCAAAGCATGACGTACATAGACATTACATTTCTTTTGCGGAATATCTAATACATAACAAAAACAAACACCAAAGGACCGTAATAGTTTAGTGTCTTTGGAAACATAGAATATAATATTTTAATCTTGGTGAAAGATCTTCAACATCTCCCATAAGGATCTTCCTTTTTTTCTTACCTAAAACCTTTCTTTATATCCTAGGAAAAGAAAACATATAAATGGTGAGCTCAAATTCTCAGTACGGATAAGCATGGAGAAAATAAAACAATCCATATACATTTGAACTTCAAAACATGAACATAAATATTTAAACATCAAAATCATGAGCAATGACATAAAACATGGTAGTACATAAGGCATATATCATAATGGACCATAAATCATGATAAAATAGCATGGGAATAAAACATGTAATTGTGGAAAACCATTAAGCACATGATATGATTTCTATAGTAGCCAAGGCATTGCTGCCAATACTATCTTAGTGGACAAAGTCCCTTTTTGAATCGAGTTCACTCCTCGTTCCAGTCCTGTAACACTGAACCAAATTAACTTACCATTCCAGCCATGTCTATATCATGAGATATAAATCTTTACCCAATGCATTGGAGGGAGATATAGGTCCCACCCATCTCATAAATAAATCATTCTTACATGTGCCACAACATAAACATAAATCATTCATCATAACCTAAAGAATAAAATAGGTTTCATAAACATCATCCCATCATAACATAATCTATATAAAAAAAATGAATATCATATGATCATAAGATAAGTGAAACCATTTAAATCATAGAGATCTTATACATGAAACATACACATATGAAATAATTTCAACTTAGATGGAAAATGGTTTGGATAAAACAGTTCAAATAAATTCATGAGGAAAATATCCTTCCTTATTCAAAATCATTTTCTTTTCACAGAAATCCATGAAATTTTAAAAGAATACGATTTTGTTTAAAATAGTCACGAAATCTTGTAGAGTATTCTTCATGAGAATAAGGTGTTATGAAACCGTAGAAATCTGTTCATTCCATATAAGTTAAAAAAACATTCTCCTAGAACTTTTGTCGGAAAAGTCAAAAAGTTCATCGTATGGTAAAAAAATAAATATTCCTTTCATAAAATGTTTTAAAAGTCAAAATGGGTAAAAATGACTTTAAAAAAACATAAAAACACTTTTATAAAACATGTAAATGGATTATAATAATAACCCCATTAATTACTTAGGAATAAACAATCTCGTATAAGAACGAGATTGGAATAATTATCCCTTACCTTAGGTCCGATACACATTGTACGTATCTGTACCTCCTGTATAATGATTTAAATAATTTCATTGACTTATTACAGAATCATATTCATTGTTAAGATATCATATATTTTTCACTTATGACTTTATATTACCTGTTCTTTTCTAAATTCCATGTTAAAGCAGCGTTTTTGGGTAAAATCGTTTAATTATCGTACATGTTTGGACTTGTAGTTCAAGATATTATTATTACTTATATCATGATTTAATTACTTCCAGAATGTAAATCATGATTTATATATCATATATATTTAGTATATATATATATAATATATAGATAAATGAAATGAAATACACCGTTCATGGAGACGGTAGGTCGTACGTACGCATGAATGCTGTTTTCTTTTCCTTATTGATTTGAATGGAAGTAAGTAGATGATATATATATATATATATATATATATCCAGTAGCTTTATCATGTCATATATTTCATTATTATTCATTATATATACTTTATAATCATTCTGGAGTGGTTAACATGGAGAATGAATCTCATAGCGTCGTGGAGACGGTAATCTGTACGTACACACAAGTGATGATATTGTTCCCATAAATATTGAATTGAATTGTAGTGGATAATTTAAAATCTCATAATCACTATGATGTTATAATAACTATATGTAGTTATTCTTTACACCATTATACCCATCCAATTAAGGTGGTGGTGTAAAAACAGATTACACCACGGCGTGGAGACGGTATTTCGTATGTACGCACGTGCAGTGATTTCGTTTTTTGTAGGATGGATAGAAGGTGAAATATGGTTGTTTTATATTTATAATAACATATAATTATTTGAGTGATACTTATGTGATTAATTTATGATGAAACAAATAATGAAGAAGAAGATGAAGAAGAAAGAAACTTGAAATAATCGGTAGAAGAGATTACCTCTTCTTCGACGCACCCCTTTTTATATTCCTCTTAAGGCACTAGAGTTGGTCTTTTGAGGAGACCAGAACCTCTATAATATTTATAGGGAAGTTTATAATGGAAATGGTCAGGATTAGGCCAATCATGAAGGCTAAAAATTGTGTAAAGAGAAGAGGAGGAGGTGCCCTTTAATAAGGGAGGAGAGGGGCACCTTAAGAAAAACATAAAATATTATTTTATAATAAAGTCATATTCAGTTTCTAATAGCTCCAAATTGATTTATTTAGAAGATAAAGAGGGTATGGGTCAAAATACTCTCAAAAAATAGGTTTTAGACAATTTTATGTTATTATTGTAACCTTATCATTTAGATTTAACTCTAAGTTAAATAATTTAACTTTTACCGTGTCTTCTGGTTTTCTTACACTATATGGTTAATAAACATACTATAAAAAGCCAAAATAACCCCAAGTGGTTCGTTATTAATATATATAACCTTATCTAAGTAATTTTTCCGAAACATATATTTTTAGGAATAGAATAATAATTAATAATATAATTTTTGTTTTAAAAACTATTTTATATTAATTTTGACACTATTTGGTAATTGATTTTTGTGAAAATCACAGAAGCATTATTATTTCAAAAAAATTTAATTTAATCAATACTAACAAGTCATATTAACATAAAAAATCAGTGGAATTTATAAAAAGTCTCAAATTACATTTATTTGGGTATTTATAATATCAATTATGTTAATATTTCATTAATAAGGTAATTACTCCATCATCATTGTGTCATATATAAATTAAATTATTTAATGTCTAAAAATTAAAAATAAACTACCATTATGTATGAAATCATTTTTTCATTCAAATTAATATTTACAGTATAATTTATCTTATGTATATCCCTATATTAAAAAAAAATTATTTATTAATCTTTGATTTTAACTATTTTTACTCTTCTTTAAATAAAATAATAATAAATGTCCTAATCTAATCCAAGTAGACCTAAATGATAATATTTTATTTATTAGGTTTTTTTGTCTAATTAAACATATCCAATATAATTATTACATGTGTTAGGGTGATAATAATATCATTTTACCCATAATTACCCTATTTACTTTTAACCGTGGTAAATAAAAGTAAAAACGTTACTATTCACTAAAAATTATTTTTATCATATTGAACCATATTTTACTCCTTGATATTAACCATGTCACTCGGATTTTCGAAATTCCACTAACAAAAGTGGTAAAATTAAGATTTATATAAATTATCAAATTCTCCTAGGAGGTGGGTAAAAGAAAGTGAAAAGTTCAATAAAATTCTTATATATCTAAAATTATTATAAAATGACTCCAATGAATTACATTGAACTTATATAGGTATTATGTATCAATTTTTACCTAAAATAAATTTAAATAAAATAAATAATTATATAAATAATAAGTCGATTTTGAAATTGTAACTCAGCGTTTTCACTATTCATCAAAAAATGAATGTTTCTAGAAAAATACCAAAAATTCACCCTAGGCTAATTTTGATATTATGAATCCAAAAATGAAGTCTATTTTAAAAGATAAAATTTATAATATTTTAATAAGGGGGTATTACTATTCATAATGGCTAGTTCATAATAATATTATAAAAAAATCTCGTTTAGTGAAACTCGGTATTGCGTACTACACACGCTATCGAGGAAGGTCTTGATTGCCTGTAATGAAAGCCAAGATAGGGCTACATGTAGTGAAAGATCTGTTTGGTGTTGCGTATAACATAATCAAAACTTATTTCATTTATTCATGGAACAAAATATATACTTAATGTTGCGTAGAATAACTTCCACAAAACGAACATGAAATTGTGTGTAACACGAGCCAAGAATAGTGTTGTGTATACTGCAAGTGAATACGGTGTTACGTATAGTACAAGGTAATCATGGTGTAGTGTGTAATAGAATACATAAAAGAAATTAAAAATAATATATCTCATAAAATCTCGGGGTGTTACATTCTACCCCCATTAAAATGAATTTCGCCCTCAAAATTTGTCGGGGTTATAAATCATTTACTACTTGAAAGTTTCATTCGTAAAAACCCACATCATAAAAGGGATACTAAAACTTAATTTTAAAAAGTAATGTATGAAATGTAACGGTTACCCAGATTAACTCATCACTGGGTTTCCAAATAGGAGAACATAGGTGGAAATATAGATATAGAAGAAAAATATAACCATCAAGTTCTGATGGAGAGTGGTAGAAGACATGACTATGAGAAATACAACAATCACAAAGCCATAAATTTGTGATTATTTAAGGTACCATCTGATTCATCGGATAAAAGGACACTAGGAAAACATTTTTTCTTTTCAAGATCACTTCCCTAAAGTTGAAGAATTGTTGAATTAAAAGAAATAGTTACTTGATTTTGGTACAATCTTACTGTTGTTTGTGCCTTGAATAATTTTCACTTCATCTCATAAAAAATTAAGTGGAATTTGTCTTCTGTGAAGTGTTATTAGATCATGTGATAGAAATATAGGTCATTCTATCTGTCTCAAACAAAAGGATATCAAAAGTTATTAAATATACATAAGTCCATCAATAGAGAGATTAATCGTATATGATTCCTAAAATGGACTTATACTTCATATATCATACCTATTAATATAATAAAACTAGTTTCTACTAACCAGGGACTTTTTTTAGGCCAGTGGTAGGTGGTAAAGGCATGCCGCACTTCGGTAGTGGGTTCGATTCACACAGCCTTTTCCGACGCGACAGGTTTTCGCCCATCCTGCAGGTTGTCCTTTTCATAAAACTAAATTATTATAACATTCCATCAATAATATCGAAAAAAGTTCTATCCTTAAATAATACTAAGTTATGTCCAACATAATCCATTCCAATATTTAGGGTTATCCAAAATACATCTGTGCAAGTTCATAATATAAAGAAAACAATTACTAGAAATGTCATCTGTCGAGCATGTGAATACTATCATTTATCCCACATATATCATACGAAATATCTTGTTGGTCAAATTAGAAATATTTTAATACCTTAATCATGTATTCTCTTGAAAAATGAATACCCATTAAACTTTAGTGAAAACATTAATGATGTCAAAATTTAACACTTTCCACATACCAAAATCCAAAAATTTCTATATACTCAAACCATGATATAACATTTTCCTTCTACCAGTCATGAGCTCATTTGATTTTTTCTTTATCCCTTCATAATGCACATATCATCTTCTTTTCCAAAAATATTTCAATCACTTTTCATGGTTACCGATACCATATAATTATTGAAAACCAATACATAGATTTTCCAAAGTTCAACTATACCGTAAATGAGATTCCATGATACTATTTTGAAATCAGATTACATAAACACATAATCATTACACAACATCATTTTCATACTCAACATCACAAATATTGATCTCATGTGGCTTCCCTTTATCCTTTTCCTTAAGATGTTGCTCACGTTGATCATCATTAACCCTTGGATTAGGGCATTCATTAGAATAATGCCCCATTTCCTTTCACTTGAAGCATTGAAGTGTTGGTGGTGCGTTATCTGCAGTCTTTTCTTTATTCACATCATTAGAAAGCCTTTTTCCATTAATTCAACACTCAGCTACTCAATGACCTTATTTTTCACACTTAAAACATTTTCTAGTCCCTTTAATACAATCTCCACCATGCTTCTTTCCACACTTTGAGAATAAAGAAACATTCATCTTCTTTTCACCATTATTCTGAGATTTCTCCTTGAACTCCATCTTTCGTTTCTTGTCAAAACCATGAGATGGATATGTAGAACCAACTTCAATTTCTACCTTGATTGCACAACACACAATTTATTCATAGCTACTGAAGTCTCTTATAGCTAATGACCTAAGAAGAATTGGTTTTAAGCCACTAAAGAATCGATCAACCATACTTTCAGGTTGGATGATAAAACTAGATGCATACCTTGCTAGCCTTGTAAAATTTTCTTCTTATATACCAAAAGATTCATCAACCGTTTTCTTATGCTCAAGGTAATCATTTTCCATATTTGTTCGAAGAATACGAAAGAAGTACTTATTTTTAAAAGAAGTTCTTAAACTCATCCCATTCCATGGATTCAATTTCATCTCAGGGCCTCGTATTATTAATTAGAGTCCACCATTGATCTACTTCACCTTCTAAATATTAAATATCCAGAATGAATTTTTAATTTTCCGAACAACAAAGTATGGAAAATATCTTTTCAATGGTATCGATCCATTATTTAGCAACAAGTGATCAGAAGACCCACTTAAAGAAGGTGGACGTTGCCTCATGAAGGACTCAATAGAATGGTGTTCCCTTCTCTTCTCATTTGGAAGTCCAGAATGATTTATAGCTTCTGTAAGCATAGCAATAAGATTTTTCACCCCATCTCCCATAACATTGGTTTATTCAGGAGGAAAATAATTGCATTGTCCACTACATTGATCAACACAGTTCCATCAGGTTCCAGCCATCTTCTAAAACCCAAAAATAATAGTGTGAGAGGAAAAAATCATGTTATAGAAAACAACATAATAAATGGGGATTACCTTCAATATATAACATCTTAGGGTTAATTATAATATTGTTACCATAATTCTAGGACAATAACCTATACTTATACTTAACCTTAGGGACATCCCTAGACATACCATAGAATTATCTCTTGGGATCTCACTAAAGATTTCGCATCCTATTTTCCAAAGGTTAACTAAACCTTTCCTCTGATACCAACTGTAGAGACCCAAGTCTTGACGTACATAGACATTACATTACTTTTGTGGAATATCTAATACATAAAAAATAGACACAAAAAAATGTAATAGTTTAGTGTCTTCAGAAACTCGGAATATAATCATCTAATATTGATGAAAGATATTCAACATATACCATAAAGATCTTCCTTTTTTTATTACCTAAAACCATTATTTATATCCTGGGGAAAAGAAAACATATAAAGGGTGAGCTCAAATGCTCATTATGGGTAATAATTGAGAAAATAAAACAAACCATATACATTTGAACTTCAAAACATGAACATAATATTTAAACATCAAAATCTTGAGCAATGACATAAAACATGGTAGTACGTAAGGCATAGATCATAATGGATCATCAATCATGATAAAATAGCATGGTAATAAAACATGTAATTGTGGAAAACCATTAACCACATGATATTATTTCCATAGTATCCAAGGCATTGCTTCCAATACCATCTTAGTGGACAAAGTCCCTTTCTAAATCGAGTTCACTCCTCGTTCCAATCCGGTAACACTGAACCGGATTAACTTACCATTCCAGCCATGTCTATCACATGAGATATAAATATTTACCCAATGCATTGGAGGGAGATATATGTCCCACCCATCTCACAATGAAATCATTCTTACATTTTCCACAATATAAACATAAATCATTCATTATAACCCAAAGAATAAAATGGGTTTCATAAACATCATCCCATCATAACATAATACATATAAAACAAATGGATATAATTTAATTATAAGAGAGTTTAAGCCATGTAAATAATAGATACATTATTCTTGAAACATACACAGATGAAATAATGTCATCATAGAAGGAAAATGGTTTTGATAAAACACTTGAAATAAATTCTTGAGGAAAATATCCTTCCTTATTCAAAATCATTTTCTTTTCACAAAATACCATGAAATTTTAAAAGAAGGGGATTTTGTAGAAAAGATTCATGAAATATTGTTGAGTAAGCTTCATGAAAATTAGGTGTTATTAAACCATAAAAAAATTTCATGCCATATAAGTAAAAATAACATTCTCCTCGTACTTTTGTCGAAAACTCAAAAAGTTCCTCGTATGGTAGACAAAAGAAATATTCCATTCAAAACGTGTGGTAAAAGTCAAAAATGGGTAAAAGGGAATTTAAAAATACATAAAAACACTTTTAAAAAACATTTACATGGATGAAAATAATAACCCCAGTAAAAACTGACGAATAAACAATCTCAGATAAGAATGTGATTGGAATAATTATCCCTTACTTTAGTTCTGATATGCTTCGTACGTATCTGAACCTCCTGTATAATGATTTAAATAATGTCCTTGAATTATTAAAGAATCATATTCATTGTTATGATATCATATATTGTTCACTTATGACTTTATATTACCCGTTATTTTTTAATTTCATTGTTAAATCTGTTTTTTGGGGAAAATCGTTTTATTTATCATACGTGTTTAGACTTGTTGTTATTGATATTATTATTAATTATATCATGATTTAATTATTTCCCAAATTTAAATCATGATTTATATATCATATATATTCAGTATATATATATATAAAATATATAATTAAATGAAATGAAAGACACCGTTCATGGAGACGGTGGGTCGTACGTACGCTTGAACGCTATTTTGTTTTCCTTATTGACTTGAATGGAAGTAAGTAGATGACATATATATATATATATATATATATAATTCCAGTATATTTATCATGTCATATATTTTATTATTATATATGATATATACTTTATAATCATTCTTGAGTGGTTAACATGGAGAATGAATCTCATCGTGTCGTGGAGATGGTAATTCGTACGTACGCACGGGCGATGATATCGTTCCCATAATTATTTAATTTAATTGGAGTGGATGATATAATATCTCAGAATCAGTATTATGTTATATTAACTATATGTAGTTATTCTTTACACCATTATACCCATACAAGTAAGGTGGTGGTGGAAAAACAGATCACACCACGGCATGGAGACTGTATTGTGTATGTACGCACACGCGGTGATTTCATTTTTCATAGGATGGATAGATGGTGAAATTGGGTTGTTTCATATATATAATAACATATCAGTATATTATTGGGACTTATGTTATTAATTTATGATGAAACAAATAATGAAGAAGAAGTTGAAGATGAAAGAAACTTAAATAAATCGGTAGAAGAGATTACCTCTTCTTTGACGCACCCCTTTTAAGCTTCCTCTTAAGGCACTAGAGTTGGTCTTTTGATTAGACCAGAACATCTATAATTATTATAGTGAAGTTGATAAGGGAAATTTTCCGGGGTTGGCTGAGCATGAATGCTCAAATATTTGTATAGAGAAGAGGGAGGAGGTGTCCTTTTATAAGGGAGGAGAGGGGCACCTTAGGAAAAACATAAAATATTATTTTATAATAAAGTCATATTCGGTTTATAATAGATCCAAATTGATTTATTAATAAGATAAAGTGGTTTTGGGTCTAAATCCTCTCAACCAATAGGTTTTAGACAAGTTTAGGTTACTATTTTAACCTTATCATTTAGATTTAACTCTAAGTTAAATAATTTAACTTTTACTATGTCTACTTGTTTTCTAACACTATATGGATAATAAACAAACAATAACAAGACAAAAGAACCCCAAGTGGTTCATTATTAATATATTTAACCTTATATAAGTCATTTGGACTATCATTGTATTTTTAGGAAAAAACAATTAATAATATAATATTTGTTTTAAAAACTATTTTAAATCAATTTTGACACTATTTGGTGATTGTTTTTTGTAAAAATCATAAAAGAATTATTAGTTATAAAACATTTAATAGAATAAATAATAACATATCATATTAACCTAAAAAATTATTATAATTTATAAAAAGTCTCAAATTACATTTATTTGGGTATTTATAACATCAATTATGTTAATATTTCATTAATAAGGTAATTACTGCATCATCATTGTGTCATAAATAAATTAAATTTTTTAATGTCTAAAAATTATAAATAAAATACAATTAGGTAAGAAATAATTTTTTCTTTCTAATTAATATTTATAGTCTAATTTATCTTATGTATAACCATATATTAAAATTGTTTTAGTTATTAAACATGGATTTTAACTATATTAACTCTTCTTTAAATAAAATAATAATAAATGACCTAATCTAATCCAAGTGGACCTAAATGATAATATTTTATGTATAAGGTTGTTTTTGTCGAATTACACTTATCCAATATAATTAGGACATGTGTTAGGGTAATAATAATATCATTTTTACCATTATTACCCTATTTACTTTTAACCATGGTAAATAAAAGAACAGCGTTATTATTCACCAAAAATTATTTTTATCTTATTGAACCACATTTTACTCATTGATATTAACCATTTCTCTATGATTTTATAAATTCCAATCATATAAGCGGTAAAATTAAGTTTTATGTAAATTTTCAAATTCTCCTTGGAGGTGGGTAAACGACAGTGAAAAGTTCAATAAAATTTTTATATATCAAAAATTATTATAAAATAACTCCAATGAATTACATTGAAATTATAGAGGTATTATTTATTAATATTTACATAAAATAAAATTAAATAAAATATATAATTCTTTAAATAAAAATTCGGTTTTTAAATTGTAACCCAGTGTTTTCACTATTCATCCAAAAATTAATGTTTTCAGAAAAATACCAAAAATTCACCCTAAGCTAATTTCGATATTCCGAATCAAAAAATGAAGTCCATTATGAAAGATAAAATTTATAAAATTTCAAAAAGTGGGTATTACTATTCATAACAGCTAGTTCATAATAATATCTCGTTTAGTGAAACTCGGTATTGCGCACTACACACGCTATCGAGGAAGGTCTTGATTGTGTGTAATGCACGCCAAGTCAGGGATGCGTGTAGTGAAATATCTGTTTTGTGTTGCATATAACATAATAAAAACTTATTTCATTTATACATTAAACAAAATCTATACTTAATGTTGTGTAGAATAATTTTTTTACAAAACGAAATTGAACTTTTGTGTAACAAGAGCCAACAATAGTGTTGCGTATACAGCCAGCTAATATGGTTTTTCATACAGAACATGATAATTTTGGTGTAGTTTATAATAGAAGGCATCAAAGAAATTAAAAATAATATATCTCATAAAATCTTGGAGTGTTACATAGACGGCAGCAGGAGCAATGCGCAACACCACCTAGGTAGAATCCCCTTTAGCATGCGACCTCCAGTGGTGTGCATGGGAAATTATTCTTGCAGTGCCTCCTACTTCCAACCATGATTCATAGCTGGTGCGCGAACCTCTGATGACATTTTGTAGTAGTGTGCTTCGACCCCGAGTAGAACCACTGTAGCGCGCGACACCCCCCCACCTCTTCCATGATCTTCTTCCACAGTCGTTTCCTAGTGTCTTCTCCATGGGTTTTTTTCGATCCATCAAGTATTTCGGAATCCACCCAAGTATTCGAGGTGGCTAGTTCTTTTTCTCTCACCTAAATCATTGAAGTAAGGTTTATACACCGCTTTTATTTTATTTTTCACCATCATATTAGAGTCTGAAAATTTATTTGAGTCCCTAGTATATAAATATAGGTGCGTAGGCCTTACTGCACTGGTTTTGGGTTTTCTGTATTTGTTTTAGTGAATCATTATTTATGTTGCAGTATACACACATGTGTCTATATATATATATACATATATATATACATATATATCTATATATATATATGTATAAAATTTGTGTGTGTGTGACCGCGCGATAATTGCAATTGATTGCCACAGATAAATTCAAACTGTTGCGTATTAAAATGATGCCACCCCAAGGTAGGGTTCCAAATCCCTATCACTTTATTTAATAATTATATCTTCTTTAAATAAATTGATAATGTGAGTTTCATTGATTATGATATTTCTATGCATGACACTTTTGATGTTAATATATAATGATGCCCACATAAGATAAATCAGGAATTTACATGTGATGATTTTGATCATGTTTTTATAATTTGGTTAAAGTGATATGATTAAAAAGATAAATGATTTGGATGGTAATAATGGGTAATAAGTTAATTAATTGTAGAATTTATTATCAAGTCATGAGATGAAATAAAAGTGTGTATTTTACTAATTGTTGAGAATATTGAATATTTGACGTGTCCAGATTATATATTGGAAAGTCGTAATAATTAATGGATCGATTAATTATTAAATTTAAATGGTAATGGTTAAGTAATTGGTGATTGGTTAAATAGATAAGATTAAATTAATTAATTAATTGTTTAATTAGTTAATTTTTATGCATTAAATTAAGAATGTGAATTTATTATTTGTTACGACTGTTGGCCATGAGTACATTTTGAAACTTGTTATATTTCCATAAATTAAGTTGTCTTGGATGGAGTTGTTTCATAACATGAGATGTTGTGTGATATGGTTGGTAAATATATGGGCTTTTTAAGCTTGTTTTGAGAACATTATGAAATGCATGTAAATTGTTAAAGTCTTGGATGAATCACTATTTAAGTGGACAGGTTCAGAAATGATAAAGAATTTGGATAATTAAATATTGGGTTAATTATTTATTTTCCATACTAAGAATAATTAATTGTTAATTAATTATTTCTTATTGACATGTTTAATGGTTAATTAATTGTTGAATTTTCACGGGCGATTTATGTTATTAATTAGTTTTTGAATTACATAACGGATTGGATTAATTAATTTATGAATGAACTAATGAATGGTTTTGGGGTGTTAGACATGGCATTATACACCAAGGATAAATATATATGTATGATTGATAAACAGGTTGTGAGACAGGGACTGATGCTCCAAATACTCACGGGGTTCTAGAAATGGATTTTTTTACACCGCTTGCAACGAAATATTATTTTATGGGTCATGGAATGATTCTCTAAATACCCAAGGGTTGTGAGATAATGACTGAATCTCCAAATACTCACGAGGGTGATAGACATGTTGTTCTACACCCATTAATTGGCATTGGACTGTGGGTCTAATTGGTCGTACATTAAATGAATTAATTGGTTAATCAAAACTATTGTGACATTATGATTTGTGAATTGAATATGGGAAAGGGTTCATACTTATAAATGAATTCAGTGAATCACTATCAGTGGACGGACCCAGTAATGAATCACTATTATTTTAGTGGACAGTCTCAGATATAGTATATGAAAGATTAAATTGAATATATTATGATGTGTTATCCAAGGCAAAGAACATGCGTAAATTTGGCCCTAACTTTGATTACTTATATGGTCTTTAGAGATATCTGTGGTGAGTGACTTATAACGGGAATGTCAGGCATTGTTTGGATCACGATAATTATGTAGTTTAATGAGGTTTGAATAATTGATAAATGAAAATTATTGTTTAATGACTATTTTGTATGCAAGAAAAATGTATAATAGAGGTTTAAAAACTAGCTGAGATATGAAGCAGATACTTGGGTATAATGTTACATTATACTGGTTACCTTAGTTATGAACGCTTTCTCAATTTAAATTATTTATTTAATGTCAGGATTTTGGGGTAGACACCACTGGTCCCGGCGTACTGAGATTTATATCTCACACCCTACTCGGGCCTCCCTTTCTCTAGGGTACCCGAGTATATTCTATTTGGTTGCAGGATTGTGCTACTTGCATTTACATGGAAGATAGGAGAAAAGGACCAAGTGGAAGATTGGGATGTTCGAGGAGACTTCCCTCGGGGCTTGGATTCATTGTTTATTTATTTTTGTAATGGACTGTTCAGAATGTTGTTTTGTTCACTATTTTCCATTTATGTATCATCATCATTTCATGCATGCATCTGCTATATAATTGATGTTGACCACTTTTTAGTACAGGATTTATAAAATCTACCTTCCACTTCCTTATAATTTATTAGAATGCTTCCATTATTTATTTCCATTGTTTGTTATTTACTTTGATATACCTCTGTGCAACTTTGATAAGAGGGTATAGTCTCCCCACTAACTATCCTTAGACCCTTGTTGCTAGTCGGCAGCCTCTGGTATATGGGGAGATGCGCTTCAGTTCATGTGATGACTGATCTGACCACTGGTTTAGTGGTGAGATGGGTCGGGACGATAGAAAGTGGTATCAAAGGTTTAGGTTTTCTTTCTTTTCCTTTGTCTTACTGTTTTAGGGTTGGTAAACAGGAGACTATTAATGTGTCGGCTCTTTGGTTAATAGTTGTGCTTGGGATTGATCACCCCATGTACGGGAAATGAACAAGAGGACAGGGATGGGAATTGATGACTGAAATATTAGAGGTTACAGTTGATATGATTTCACCTTGAGTGACTGGCGTATTTTTGGCAGTTTATTGATTTTTTGAATTTTAAAAAAAAATATTCTTGTCCTGATATGGAAATGAATTTTTGTACATTCATCATTTGAGTCACTTATAGATTCATATGACATGCATATAACATGACATGTAGTTGAATTAGTAGGATGCCTAGTAATTTGTATTGTGTTCCTTGGGTGAAATTCCATGTTTTAATCTGCTTTAGAATGTCTCTCTAGATAGCATGTTTCAGTGATAGATTTAACATGCGTGAGTGATTATATGCCATACTACCATAGTTATTAGAATGTTTTGTCATTTTTCCATGATTCTTTGTTGTAGAATGTCGTTGTGTTACTTCTTATACAAACATGCTATTGATGTTTTGATATATTAAATGGCTTCTAAAGTCAAAATTTTAAATCAATTTTGATTGTGATAAATGGGAGCCAACTTCCAGCGATGAGGTATATGGGGGCCTTATCGATTGGTATATTACCACCCACGTTACTAAACCATATAACCATAGTATGTTTTGAAAATGGTTATGAATGTAATAGTGAAGAGTTTTTAATGTAATGAACCATTTTAGGGTTGCTTTTGAAGAACTCAGATTAAATAAATGGGACTTTTGGTGGTCTCCTCTTCTGTAAAAGGAATTTAGATACTAAATTTCCTATTTATATTTGAATAACTCTAAATGTAAAATTTTTAAAGAGGACTTTTTGGATATCAGGCTTATTTTTTCTGTAGGTAATTGTTTTGAAAACCACATGGATTTTTGTGAAAATGTACTTGTGTTTTTTTTTGAAATTCATTCAAATGATGAAAGGTTGAAATGAATTAATTAAAATGGATAAAAATAAAAAAATAAGCTTTTCTCCATACTACAATCACATTTCATTTGGTAGTTCCTTCTATGGCCACTTAGAATAGGATTATATAAATCTCAAAATAAACTTGAAACCTTATGGCGGGTATATTAATTACTAATCATTGACCATAAACCTTTATTATCATTATTTTTTGATTCTCCACCATTATACTATATTATTTAATATCTTTAAAAACAACACCTTTATTTAAATAGGAATGATACATCTCATATAACTAAATGTTATCATATATAAGATATAGTATTGTAAAACATTTCTTCCATTTAAATTCGTGGTCAATAAATTTTGAAGGAACAAGTTAAAATAATATTGATCCTATATTCTTTTAAAATTATTTGAATTATTTATGATCATCGATTGTTTATATTACTTTGGAACATTATATATATATTTGGTAATATTTTACACATCTATGACACGATTCATCTTAATTGTGATTTAATTTCGACTTGATTTTGTTCCTAAATCATTTGTGTGAAAAGATATTTTCATCCAGTTTATATATAATGAATATCCCTCCATTTATAAATTGATATAAATTTTCAAGATTCTGATTTGTATCCCATACTTTTATTTTAGACCCATCTTTATTAAAGTTGACATTATTCCCCATGTCACAAAACATGGAAACACTCAGTAGATTATGTGTTAAGTTTTCCAAAAATAAAAAATCTATCAATGAATATAATTTTCCTCTATATATAGTTATTTTGGTGTCTTTGATCAGTAGGGTTCAGTCAATACCAAATATTATCATCCCATTAACATAAATCTTTACATTCCTCAAAATCCTAACTATTTCACATTGGGGAAAAAACACTTACTATATATAATATGGGATCTTCCATTACTAGTAGAACTAAACTAAATAAAAACCCACACAATATTAGGTAACTTACATTATATTTTTACCATAAAATACATCACATTATTCACAAAGAACACACAAACTATTTTCCCTCCCACTAAATTAGTTCATCCCCACTATAGTTTGACATTATAGAGAAATGCATCCCTTATAATCATATTTATTTCATTCCCATGATAACTATTGATGAAGAATGAATGACGATACAGAGTTATAAAATCTATAATATTGAAATTGGATTCTGTGGTAATATATCATACCTATTCATAAGAATTCTACCACCTTCCCAATTTGTACAAGTAATAAATTCCATTGTCACAGTTTCCAATTTTAATTCTATGATCATATTTGACATTATGTATATACAGTTTTGCGACACTACTAATCGAATAGTGACATAATCCTATTATATTCAATTGTTATATGAAATAAATAATTTTAATTTGATGTTATAGATTATTAATACAAATATTTTTAAATTAACCCAAATTTTCACTATAATAGGAATAAGTTATCATAATCACTTGTCACTCAATGATTTACAAACATTGATATACTATTATTTTATAGTCGCATCAATTTGACTTTAAATATAATACTTTATTAACCATGATTTATAGTAATGTATTTTTTAGTTTAAATTTGTATTCACTTCACAAGAAGGGATAGTGACATTTAAAATACTAAATATTTGGTCACAGACCATTTGTTACAAGGTAAAATCACTTAAATTTTCTATCATAGTCATTCATATTTACATACTCTACATGGAAAACCCACATTATGTGATTGTGGTGGTAATCATGGTCTTTTAGAGATTTTTCATAGACTCACCACCTTATTTATCAAATGATCACAAAAACCTCCAAAAACAACACTATCATACACCCTGACATGTTTTCAATTCATTTTCCTAGAAATTTATCCCCATTCAACTATAGAGTCCAAAAAACTGTGTACCCAATGCCTTAATGTTTTTTAGATATGTGATTTTTTATTTTATATTCCAAGGATCTGGGTTTTTAGAGGAGGACCCAATTGAGTTATATCTATGGATATTTGTCTTGAAAGGATTAATAATGAGTGGTTATTTTTGATGAAACTGTTGGGACACCACTAATGCTTTAGGGGTAAAAAATAGATTATTTCCAATGATAATCACTAAGGTGATGTGGTTACATTAATATGAGAACCACATTCTCTAAAAACATAGTATAATTAGATGTTCTATTTAATAAATTAAAACATGATAAACGAATTTTTATGGGATTGAGAACAAAATAATATGTATATTACGCATCATCAAAATGTGGGCTTACGCAAAAAACAATATAATACTATATATATACCATATATTTTTTCATGATATTTTTTAGAAATTTTTCATCGTCTTTCTTCCATTACGCCACCCCCAATGATCTTTTTTATATTTTACTTGTTTTTTTTCAATAAATATTATACTTTCACGTATATTGATAAAGTTGAAGAATTGAAATAAAAAGAATATATTTAGTAGTTATTTGTGTTGTTATCATTTTAAAGTCGATATTATTAGGGAAAATTATGAAGAGATATATTTCTGATGGATTTGATGAATGGGATGGAGTTTTTTATTACTGTTTGTAACATAGAATAATGTAATAAATGAAATGGATTTTATAATTGAACGTGTTCAATAGTTTCCTCCACAAAAAACTAGAAAAGATCGATGAAATTATGATATCTTTAGATAATTTATAAATTTTAACGTATGACCAATAAAACAAATCCACTAAATAAGTTATAATAACTAGGATTATCCAATCTATGAAATACATGAATAAATAATACAATGGATATTGTTAATATGAATAAATTTAAATTTTTTAACATAAATAACTAATAAGATATATAATTTGTGGGTAAATTATTTCTATATAAAATAATTATAAATGAAATATATACATCAATTTCAAGAATCATTGACTTGTGATCATAAATAATGTTTGATATCATTAATTAGTTGGTACATATTTTTTTATTAATTGATATGAAAAAATATTACTAAAGGTTTATATTTAGAAAATTACATTTTCCAATAATAATTTTTTTTCATAATATTGTTGGATCTTATTAAGATTTTAAATTTTAAATTTTATTATTTGAATTTGAAAAACTGAATATATGTTTTTATATATATATAAACAGTTTTTTATTTAGATGAATTTTGGGGTATTTTCTAAAATATTTGTGTTTTATGCAAATAATGAAAATTTCAAATTTTCCAAATACAATCACTTTTATATGAAGTATATTTATTTTGATAAAAATAGACATAAAAAATATATTTTTAAAATATAAATAAAAAAATTTAAAACTATATATTTAATTTAAAAAACCCAACAATATCATTTCATAAAATCATGTAATATTTTATAAAAATAAATTTTTTATGTATCAATATTTATATTTATCCAGGATGAAATCAGGTTTTGGATTAATTATAATTCTAATAAACTGTTATTTTATAAATAATAGAATTATAAAAATCATTATATTTTATAAAATTGAATTATTTCTCAATAGATAAAAGTTACACTAAAAAGTAAAAAATTTCATAAACGGGGTTCTACACATTACATATGCTAACATTTAATTTTTTTCATACACAAAAAAAAACATGATAAAATTTATATATTTTTTTATATCAATATTTTAATAATATTTAATTAGGAAAATTTCAATTTTTATTTAAATAAATTAAATTAATATGGTTATTTCTAATTACTATATTAATGGTGAAAAGGGTACATTTGAATTATTTTAATGAAGATGTGTAATTGTTATCAGCTTAATTATATTAATATAATTAAATTCATTATAATAATATTATATATAAACAAATATATTAATATATTAACACTTATTTAATGGATAATCAATAATATAAAATATTAAGAACAATTAATGGAAAAAACATTATTTTTCTAAATGAAATGATTTTCTATGGATAATATATTTTAATTTAACACTTATCACTATATAATTAGAAATTTAAATGGATTAAATTGAGATTAATTTTAGGTTCATAAAATTTGAATAATATAACTATGGTCAAATTTTTTATTTAATTATATATAAAACTACATTTTTAAAAACTAGTTACCACAGTAATGTTTAATTTGGGTAAATGGATACAAGTAAAAACAAAACCATAAAACACTCAAATAATTCTACCCAAACAGAGGTTGAGGTTAGATTTACCCTAAAATGACATTCCACAAATTTTTTTCCCATATTTGGATCCATTTATCTTGGAATAATTATATCACACTTCTAAAATTGTTATGTTTTCTTCTAAAAGTTCATTCCTCATCAATTATAAAAAGGTAAAACTCCATCCACTTCAAGATTGAAAAATAATTATAATGTATCATTAAAATATGAAACATTTCTGATACTATTACTCTATTAATGTTTAATAATATTTTTATAACCATTTGTAAAAAATATACATCCTTTACAAGAAGAATTAGATGGAAAATTCAAGCACCCAAAATGAGTACCATCATCTAATTTTCTTTTCTTCATAATAAGATTCATTGGATTTATTCATCACATAAATATATAAATATTTTATAAACATTTATATAAATTAATGTTTCTATATTATGGGTATTTCCCTTGTCTATAAATTTGTAATATACATGAAGAAAAATAAATCATTATTTGTGTGTACATGCACACTAATACAACCATTATAAAAAAAATTATTTTTCATCACCACCCATATATTAAGGTTCCTAGAATGTTTTAATATGGAATTAATTTTTTTATCAAATAATTATTTTTATATGATGGATATTTTGATATTCTATTAATGATATGATAACTAAAAAATTATCATTAATTATATCTTATTAAATGATAAAAATATTGAAAAATGATATATTCATTGAATGGAATGAATTTTTATAAATTATCAAATATTTATAATTACATATAATAATTTTATACCCATTAATAAAAAATAACATATTTATTAATTTATTATAATATATTACAACTAATCCATCTCATAATCATCCAGTATTCATAGTATGTTCATGTTTGAGTCAGTTTAACAACTTATTTGAAAAATAGTATTAATTTATAACATGGATGATGATGAGAAATTATTTAATATTATTATATATGCTAAATATTTAAATAAATTTTTGGTATGTTTATATCAAAATTAATGTCATTTATTTTGAAAAATAATTTTTTTCCATGAAGAATCATTATAGCACGATTATCATTGATTTCATCTGCATGTTATGTAACCAAAACAACCGTGGAATGAATATATAAAAATGTATATATAATGAAATATCTATTTGAGTAACATTAATTAACTATTAATGGTTAAATTTGTAACAATAATGAATAACAACACCATTTTTTATGAAACTAGATCCAAACATTCCTAATTACTTAAACCCGATAATAAAACTGCGTAATAAATAACTATAATTAATATAGATAATGAATATATTTAATGAGTATAAAAGAAAATTGATATTAATATAATTTTAAATTAATTATTTAATATATATATTTTTGTGATGCATGATATTACTATACATTTTTGGAGGATATGACTAGTGGTAAGGGTTTTAATATCAAATAACTCTCTTTGATACAAGATTTCTATTATGTAATTAACATCAGTTATCTACTTTATTTGATACCTATGTGAGAATTAATATAATTAATTATCCACTATTAATGGTATTTTATTTACAATTATAATACCTCTCTTTTAAGGGGATTTTTTTCATTGGGTTCTTAATCCATAAGTGTTTCTTTAGTCTCAATTTTGATACTGTGAGACATAATGATTTTTCTAAATGATGTTATCCTTCTTTGATGAATTCATTATCAATGAATATATTTTTATAATATTATTTTAATTTCATTGGACATACAAGCCATGTTAGGATTCTTAATTCATGATTCTATTGTTTGAATTGTTTCCCCAGTTGTATGGTTTTTGGTAAATCAACAATAATTCATTGAGTAACCATCATTCTCTTGAAATTACATCAAATATAAAGGATAAAATCTAATCATAGATTGTATTGTGGGGTATTCCCCCATTTTTTATTGAGATATTTAAGCCTACCATATAAACACTTGGAAAACATTTTCTTTTTCTGGGGATATGAATCTCAAATAAAATTCTAGTAACTCAATTCTCATTTCATTGAGTTATATTTTTTTATTATGATCTTATTTCTACATGTTCCAGTTATCAAAAATTAATATTTCAATTATTTGTAATTTTTCTACATCTATAGGTAAAATAATATTAAGATAAGAAATAAGGGATTTTTACTCATATTACATCCATAGTTTTGGGTTAATGTGAATTCCAATATATTAAAAAAATCACATTCATATTGTTTTCATAATCCATACATTTATTCAACATAAATCATATTATTTTTCAAGAATTGTATCTATAATAATTGGTGTTAATGTGTATTAACTTTAACAATTGAAAAAGAATTTTTTTTAAGTTACCCAAAACGTGGACTTTTACAATAATGTTATAAATGTTTTCTGAAAAAACTTTTATGTTTTTGCTTCTAATTAACTCTCTTTTTTAGAAATTATATATTGAAATATGGTTTATGTCTCTATATTTATACTCTAATATAAAATTATATTTATGGGGAATGAACTGAGGGTAATAAATAATCTAATTCATGATCCCTTCATCTATAAAATCATTCGACCATTCTTTTTTGATGTTATTTCATCTTTTTCAATAAACATAGAGGTTTCTATTGCTACACTGAGGTTATGTAATTTTGAAACTATCGACCTTTTTTATCATGATTGATTTTGATCATGTTATTCTAATATTTAATTAGTTTTATAAATATTAATCTATGTTGAATGAATTATGCATTTTTTATAATTTATATTGGACGATTTTCGCCTATTTTATATTCTATTTACAGGGGGAAAATTATTAACATTTCAAATTTTTTTATTCTAAAATGAATTATTATTGGGATGATCAATATTTGTTATGTAACTATATTTATTCTTTCTGTGGAGGAGTTTTGATTATGTAATCTGTTTTTATTTTACAGATAATGTACTAAAATTATTGGTTATTATCGAATATTAACCTATGATGACCATGTATTGATATTATGTATTTCTCATTTTAAAGATAACCATGTTTTTATTCAGACAAAGGATCCATAAGAAATGAAATTAAATGAATTTATGACACTAATGGTGACTAAAATGTACTGAATCATGTGAAATGTGTGGCATATAATTATATCGCCCATCGAAGCAATTTAATGTCTCATGCTAGAAAACATGTTGTGTTTTTGTTTATACATCTTTACAAAATATTGTAGTTTTATATTATATGGAATTAAAATAATGTTTCTAATTCATATGATTATACATTACATTACTATTATATTAGTAATTACTATTATAAATGTTTTCAATTTTCATGATGGATATAAATAATGAATTGAACTTGATTACAAAATTATTCTCATTATTTTTTCTTGATATAATATATGTGAAATTATTATATTTTTTAACAACATCATTTATATTACTACATTAATAGTAGTTATAGATCACCACTTTTTATGATTACATTTCCATATGTTATGAATAAATGTATTAAACATGATATCTATAATTATATATTATGTGTTGATAATTAATGGGTGACGTCGAAGACTTATTATAGATTAAGAATTTTTTCATATAGTGTAAGCACATATATATATCCATTTGATGAAAAATACATGGGTTATTTTAGTTTATACTTTCTATTAATTATCTAAATAAACTATCCTAAACTATTTTTGAAATGTTTATAATGGAATAATTTTTTAAGGCATACAATTATGGGAATGTGGTGTCTATGATTTTATTATTTTAATTCAAGAAAATTTGTAAGGTATATTTTTATGGAACTAGATTTGAGATTTAGGGTACAATGTGTCATTGTTGGTATCAAATAATGGTTCTAATAACATTACAAGTTATATTATTTGTTTAGGATACTAGTATGGTAGATAATATAATTTTGATGATAATTTCAAAGGTATAGATAACTGTTTTAGATTTAATAATATTTAATGTTATGGTAATAATGCACATTTTAAATAATTAACAAGATAAGGTAAATTGATTGAAAAACATTTTTATTTCTCAATGTAATAATTTTATGTATATGATAACATCCCATAATTATAGTAATGTATAAATTCTGTGGTTATTTATGTAATTACAACCCTATCTAGATACTAATAGATGATGAAACCTCTGAAAAAAATATACCTAGGGGTAATACACCCAAAAAGAATAGATTGGTTATTACCATGATCATCACATGGTTAATGAATATATGTCCAAATTATATTTCTCATTTGATACTATTGTGTTTTTTATTTTTGGATAATCACATTATATTTTTCAAACATTATGAAGTATTAAAAAATAATGTTAACTAATAATGTTTAATATCCTACTAGAATAATGACCATGAATAACCAGAGATTAAACAAATAGAGTCATAGGTTGATACAGAAGTATCATATGTGAAAATAATTATCTTATAGTGGTTGGAATGATTAGAATGATGTTTTTATATCAAAATTTTGAAATTATCATAAAAATATTGGTTTTTGTATTTAGTTGAAACAAGATAATACTAATGAATCTGAAAAATTTAAGTGTTAACCCAACATGAATAATTATCCTGAGAGGGTGTGGGGAGAATATGGATATGAATGATTACAAAAACATTCCATTTGGATTTGGTTTCATTATTAAAAAAACACTCATATATCCCCTTTTTATATCACATAATCGATGATTATTTAAATATGCATAGGGAAAATAAATCTTACATGGTTTTCCATCATTGGGATACATCAATGATGCATAATGAGAAAATTTTCCTATTTACCAAATAAAATAATTAACTCTATTATTACAATGTTCTGAGAAGACACACAATCCTTCCTGGGTTAGAATGAATCATAATATGAAATATAACTAATCTCTCCACTAATGTGTAATCACTTCTTATTCATATGAATGTTTTGTTTTTCTAAATAACCTTATATTTGATTCACATATATATTACTGTTTCAGGAAGTTCCCTTTCCATTTAGTACACGAAATACTCCTCACCATGTGTCTATTTCTAGGAAGAGATATATTTTTTCAATTGTTCTAATTCTTACGAAAATAGATTTATACCCTTTGTGAAAACCATTCAACACATAGCTCCATTTCATTATGAGACCATTTTACCTTTTAGAATAAAAGACCCTAAAGAACCTTTTATAAACTACCTAATTATTGGAGGTTTCCTCTTTAATGAAATGAGACTGCACATACAACCGCCTTTATATAATACCTCCTTCATGTACCACAACTAGACATAGCTAAATTAATCTAGAGATAATCCTCACAATAATTTTTTTTCTACCCAAACAATGTTAATATGTGTCATTTATATTGAAAACAAATCTACAATAATCACAAATAATAATTAAAAAAACACTCAACTATGGATCATCCATCCCCACATACTACTCGTATAATGTCATTCGTGTAGTGAATTATTCTTTTTCGGTAGCCACTTTCATCTCCAAAAACAAATTCTCATTGTGGTGAATTTTAAATCATTATCCTCATTATTAAATGAAGATCCAATGGTGTTATCATCATGGCACTATATTCTAACACAGATAACAAAACTACATTGCGATTCTCATAGCACAACTACTATAATGAAATAAAGATTTCACATTGAAATTCTGAGAAATCCCAATGTGATTCACCAGATTAAATTCATATATCTTCAATTTTAACAATAAAACTATAAGGATATAAGGTGATTCAATAATTTTAAATGCATGAATCATTCATTTTCCATAGAATAGATATTTTTGGACTATGAATATTCAAATCATTGGAATCTATGCCACCATAAAAAATAATTTAGTAAGAACAACAATGGAAAATTATCAACATGCTTTTTAGAAAAATAAAAAACCCAAATATCTACAGAGATAATTTAAGGGATTTTTTCTAACAATCTCCTCATTTGGGTTTGTTGAAATATCTATAAAAATTGATTCCAATTTGAATATTCTTCTGTAACCTAAAAAAATTATATTCTTATAATTCAATATAGTGATAAACATTTCACTGAAATAACACTCTAATCACACATGATCCATGCTCATCATGAGGAATACGATTAGAAAATAATAATTCATCTATGAACAAGATCACTCAAAAAACAGGAAACATCATACATCACGAACCCCACCTATCATGATATATAATAATTGATAAATTATCTTAATCATTGTTTGATTTAAAAACATCACCTACTTCATTGCTCCAACTACTAGATTCTACATATATCATGATCATTATTTTTCTCCCCCATTTTCAATAAAACAAAAGGTATCCCCATTATCATTGCATCATTATAAAGATAAAAAATCAATACATAAGGGAAAAAAACCATCGCTCATCGATATGGGGTCCCACATCCACACATTTTAATGTATTGGGAGTACAATGAACTATAAGAGCCATTTGATGATTCTGAAATGCAACAATGTATAAGGCCTTCATCATCATATTTACATCTTATAGTTTTGAAGGTATACAATCCAAATTCACAAGACCATGATCCACCTTATACTTGATAAAATGATACTTCATTTCAATGTGCTTCATCCATATCTGATGGAGTTGATTTTTTATAAGATTCATAGAACATTTGTTAGCACAAAGTATTATAATCGATGACTTTAGGTCATCTCACATATCTTCTTGTTTATGCATCATAAAAAATAACTTTTTCAAGATTGAATGGAGAAAATAAATTTTACATTGTAGTCCTCATGAAAATAAAATCATGTTATTTCCTAGACTAGAAATAGAAAATCCTATAAGATAAAATGGGCCACCGAACATTTATTTCCAATCATTTTCTAAACTAATTAAATATGAATTGTTATAAACCAACAACTATTATCATTATTTATCAATATACCACAAAGTAAATTTCATTGTGCTCTCCAGATACAAATGTATTATATTTAATCTAATTTAATTGATTTAATTGGGATTATATTGATATATTTCATCATTAAATATGGACAAATAAATATTAATCCATGTCACTATTATGTAAAACAGTCTGCTAATGATCTATCCATATTCCATAATGTTAACCACTTAGCCTCTATTATCTATGATAGATTCATCAAGGTATCCACTAGAGTCCCCATCACCATGTAATTATCCATTAGAAATATTATCAAAACATCATTACAATATTTGGATTGATAAATTAAAGTTCCACTATTTTCTAATGTCATCATTTGACTAAGGAAAAAAGGCTAGTTCCCTAATCATTGATAATTTGAACCCACCTTTCAAGAATTTTGTGATCTATTTTAACTTTACTTCAACTGAATTTCCAAATATTATATTATTTAAAGATTCCATCACCATCATATTTTTTTACTGTATTTGTTTCCATTGATATTGAAATCAATATCACCATACAAGAAAATATAGCATCTCATGAACTAATCAAAATTTCAAAAACATTATCCTATAGCTTCTTTTAACCCATACAAAACCTTTCTTATCTAATATCATCCTTATCACCATATCATTATTTCTTATCATATTAGTGGTGCATCCACTGTCAAAGATTCATATTCTAGTGTGATCTAATTGTTTGAAATAAATCTCTAAAACAAAATATTATTCATTTATTTTTATTCTAGTAAATTACTTTTACTGATATTCATGATCTTCCTTAGAGTAATATGGACCAAAATAATACTAAAAAACTACAAATAAGTATCAATTTTTAATCTCATGTTAATATTCCTTGAGTTGTTTTTAGAAACGGTTTTAGTCTGTTTTGGATAATTCTCTTATATAGTTGACGTACAATATATGTCCCCATTTCCAAATCCTCCACACATAAAAACAATTACCACGAAGTGGTATCCTAGAATAATTAACCTCATTTTGGATACCTTTGTTCTGCTTATAACCATCAGTATGTCATTAATATAGTACATACAAATTTTTGGCATCTCATATTTATACATTAAAAACACAATATTTGGGGTTAATTCCTATGCGTCACTTATATAGCATTGGTTTTCCATTGGTTTATCTTAATATTATAGTTCATCCTCATTCCCAAATCAAACTTTAACCTTGGAGTATGTTTTCATGATCTGAAGTCAATCATCATTTCATTCAATTTTCAATCTATCCACTTATTAGAAGTATTGTTATGTTCTAACATATTATTCTCCTAACATTGATTTTTTTGAATCATTTGAACTCTAATTTCTACTTTTTAATTTTCTATTTCCCTAGTGACATTATTTTCTAGATTCATGTGTTACTTTAAATATTTTACCTTAATTCGTATGAAGAAAACATCCTCCGTAATCTATTCGATGTGTTTTACTCAATAGTTTTATGAATTGGTCAAAACATCAAAAATCATGGCATGTTCATTAACTCTGAGCTTCAACTAAAGGAATCTATCTATGTTTTCTAAAAAAATTATTTATGATTCTCAATTTAGTCTTCTATATTAAATTTTAGACTTAATTTTATTTCAAATAGAGTTGGATTCCTTAACCAACAATTTGGATTTCTTTTTTTGGATCTCCAAATGATTTTGTCTTCAAGTGCATCTTATAATTCAATTTTATGGCGAATTATTATTTATAATTATCCTTTTTAGTTGTATCAATCACCCCTTGTTTTATAATTTCTTAAAATATTCACCATATAATTTTTATTGTTATCCTTTCATTCCTCTATATCTTTTTCCTTGAATTCATCTAAATAGTCATCATCTTTGGAATGAAAATTCATATTTTTTATGAAATTTCAGTTGGTATTTGCCCCAAAAAATCATGTTGGCTGACGAAAACTTCATGATAATTTCATCATAACCCACAATGTCATCTGAGATCTTCTTAGGAAACTATTTTTTATTATTTCAATCTCTTCAGCATCGAAGTCATGTAAGTAGAAGTTTCTCCTAGAATAATCCATTTCCAATATTCATATTTTTTTAGAGGAATGACATGAGTTAATAAATATTGTATTCCTCATGAATATCATCATTAGTAATGTTATTTATGTACATTAATTCCACATCAGCATAATTCCATTTTCTACAGAATCAATATCATCATTTATCATCTCATATGTGATAAGTCTACAATGTAGTTTTTCAATTGTCTATTCCATTGGATATAAATCCTCCTCTATAAATATATTAAAAAAGAAGTATGGTGGAAGTATTATCATTGTTTGCGTAAAAGTCTTAACATCTTTGAAAATTTCTCCATGTTCACACATTTCTTCTTAAATAACATTCACATGATTAAATAATTATTCTAAAGGCTCATTTGGGAGAATTATAATCTCCTCATATTTATTCCATAGAACTTGCAACATGGATTCTCATAATTTTTAATCACCATTATGGATTATAAAATCCTTCATCCACATATCATGTGATGACTCACATGACACAACATTTTTATTGATTTTGTTATGTAATCTTCCCCCTATAGGGTCTGATTCCTTTAACATCAACATGAAATTATATATGTTCTTCTTATGATTAAAATTCAATGTCCACAGTGGATGAAATACCGATAATGGTAAGGATAAATACATCCATACCTAACTATAGAAAAAATATTTTTTTTCTGATTCTTCAATATCATAAAATTGTTTCCATCGATGATCATAATCCCATTGTGATTTAAATCATAAATTTTATTAGACAATAGAGAAAAACTAACATTAAACCTTTTTCTCTAATAAAATTTGATATCCCAAATAGAATAAATACCCATATAGGAATGAATCTTGGTATGACAGACTAAAATAACTGTTTATTTGTTTCTTGTTTTGTTTTTAAGGAAAACAATATTATCACTCCTTCCTATAGCATAAAATTAATGAGAATAAAAAATGGAGATTATGAAAAAAAAATTATAAGGATCTCCCTTGCAGGGATATATCCAAAGATGATAGAAATGAATTGATTCTATTTTCTAAATCCACTAAACCATGTTGCTATTACAATGTTCTGGGCAGACTCACTATCTCTCCTGGTTTATAACTTATCACATTTTGAAATCTCATAGCATTTTCTAATGAAATGTTCTCAGTAATTATTCAGAGTAATCTTCTATTGTTATAAATCACCTCATAATTGTTTCAAACATATGTTAACTCTTCATGATGTTATTTTTTTCATCTAGTATACTTAATACACTTCACTACAAGGAAGTTTCCTTGTTTGGAGATATTTTTCAATCTATTGATTTTTTCTCAAAAAATTCAATGAAACCCATTGGAAAAACTATTCACTAATGTAGCATGAGTGCTTCATAGGACTGTTTTTTCATTTCATAAATAATTTCCACATATTTAAATTCTATGAAATGATATTTCAGTGCAAACTTACTCCTTCATGAGTTGATATTTCTCGGACCACTCAATTTAATGAATACACCTTCAATAACTACAATCAGTCTTATATGAATTCATTAATCTATAAGTGGTTCACATAGCATATTACTATAATAAGGAGACCACATATATTGACCACTTTCATCAGAAAATAATAATTACCTTTGTGGTTCTCTTTTGATCTATATCATAATCAAATAAGGATGATACATCTATGGTTCCCCTAAAATCCCCATCTTTGCAACCAAATGGAATTCCTCATTTTATGTTTTCATAACTCAGCTTCTATACAAAAATATCCATTTATTCATTTCTAAAAACACTATATGCGGTTTTCATAGATAAATTCGTATGAGAACCATTTTACTAAAGAATCCATTTAAGGTAAATTGTCTAAAAAATCCATATAGGATTACTACCTTTTTGATAAATCAAATATTAATTTTGTGGCCAAAAATATGGAAAACACAAGGAAACTATACCACATTAAAAATACTTTTCTTCATAAAAAAACATTCTTGAATTTTTTCAACCGATTTTAGCAAAAGGTATAAATAATCCAATAACATTATTACAATAATTTGTGGTATTTTTTCCAATAGTATATATCTTAAAACCACTATGTTTTATTACCTAATATGGGAAAATATTTAAATGGTTATTTATTTTATCATATGGAAGCTATGATTGAAATGGTGAGATTATTAGTCTTATTAATGATACTGAGAATGTCATTTTCTTGATTCCCTTGTCTATTTTCATTAGTGAGGGATATTTATAAATTTTTTATTGGTATAACATTAAATATTTATAGGACTATTTGAGAAATCTACATGTTTTTATAATTTAGTTCATCATTAAATGTTTGGAATCATATACGGTATTAGTTACCAGGAAAGATTATTTTCTTACAGATTTATTTTTGTAGGGATAACAATAGGAGAAAACATGATTGTGGTATTTATACAACATATGATTAATATTATATTGATTAAGAGGTAATAAGGGTTTGATTGATATTTATAATTATGTTATACATTTTTTATAACCATTATATAAATAATTGATTCTGTATATATTTTAGTGATTTTTATCTCATAGTGGATTGTAATATATTTTTACTAGTGTGTGAACATATAAACATGTTGCTAATATCCTATGTGGTTAAAATATAGAATAAATTTTGAGAATATCATTTTTTCATATGGTTTAATATCTTAGAGATTCAAATGGTTTTTAGAGTGGTAAATCAATGAGAATATATTAAAATGGTATATACATACATGGCTATATGATTCTAGGAATGATTAATTTTTTTAGTAAGGATGATATACTTTATATAATCTATGAGATTTTGATAAAATTCATATTAGAGGTTACATTCTTTGTAATGAATATATTAAGAATATACATTCATACATTAATCAATAAGTAAAAACAAAAATTTTGAGAAAATAAATAAATTAAGGTTGGTGAATGTAAGAACCAAATATTTTAAAATACTATTGTCCTTAAAAAAGTCAATGTGATTGATATCTTTCCCCACCTGAAAAAAAGTATGTTAAACAAAAAAAAAGGTTTTTAGTTAAAATATACATATATAATTATGATCATTAAAAACCATACATTGAATTAGCTAGAATGAATTGGAGTAAATAGTATGATAAATATATGTATATTGAAAATAATGGATAATTTCAACATGAATTAAATTAAATTATTCTACCTCAGATGACTAATAAAATCAATTATTGAAAAAAAGTTTTTTTCCAAAAAATTACATTCTAGGTGCAATGAATTTCTATTTGAATAATGATATGATTTATGATGATAAAATATTATTGATAGAAATAATTTCATTGCATATCTTATTTGGTAAATTATATGAATAAAGAAAAATAATATTTAACTTTTTAAAATATCATTTTCCAATAAATTTGTGATTTCATTTGATTATAATATTTTATTAAAAACTCAAAATTATAATTTTTTGATTTTATTTTTTTATAATGATGTTAATTTATTTATAATTAAATTAAAAATTACATTAATATTAAATTTTTTTGTATTTTGCTGAATGTATTGTTTTTTGGTGAGTAGTGAAAAGAAGACTTTTTCTATTAAAATCACAATAGTATGAGTTATAAATTAGTTTTAATTTTTGGATATAACAATATAAATTTATAAATTAAGATAAATAATTAAAAAATAATTAGTTCAATTTATAAAACTGAAGAATATCATTTTAGAAAATTGTGTCATATTTTATGAAAAATATTTCTTTTGTTTTATTTATTACATTTACACATGGCGAAAATTAATTTTTTGGATAGATGTTAATGTCATGTAACTCTTATGTAATCATTTATAATATTTTTAATATTATTATAATTAATAACACTGATCATTTTTTCTTAGACAGAACTATTATTTTTAAAAATATACTTTTTCAATAAATGGGATTTTGGAGATCACATTCGCCAAATATAAAATTTATTCTCTATCATATTGAAATTTAATTTTATAAAATGGATATAATATTTGATATTATATTTTTAATGTTATTTAAAATTCGAAATTTCTTTTTTAGTTATAAAAATTAGGTTTCCATTATTAATTCTAATTACCATGTCAACAAATATAAGGTTTCTTTTGAATTATTTTAATAATGACACATAATATTTCTCTAATATATTATATTATATATTTAAAATTCTAATCCTAATGTGATTTATAGTAATATAAAATTATATTTACAATCATCCAATGATTAATCAATAGTAAATATTAACTAGAAAACTTAATTGAAAAAAAAATTCCTAGAACAATAGTTTGGATATAATGGATTACATTTTATATTTTATAAGATATACAACGAATTAGATTAAAAATACTTACCATAGTAAATATTATTTTTTTTAATTGTGAAATGTTAAAATAAATGATATAAAACATTCAATGTTTTTATTAAATGTGTAGATGAGGGGATATTTAACCCACATTTTCATTCAATTACACTTTTTTACATTTTTATTCCATTAATCATGGAATTATATCATCACTTTATTGAATATGTTTTTTGTGCTTCCAAATGTCCCCTTCTCTTCACATATAAAAAGGTAACACTCCATGAACTTTAATAATAACATATTTAATGAATTCCTCTTTGAAATTATTATGAATTAATCCTATTATAACCTTCTCCCACAAATTTTTTTTTCAGTAGACAATAATTTGCATTGTTTTTTCATGGTGTAGCTAGAGCGTGCGATGTTGGGAGATATATTGAAATATTTGTTTTAATCATTTCTCTGTTTTATGTGAGAGGATCTAGGAAGAAATTTTTTTGAATAAATTATTTAATTATAGAATTTTAATCGTTTGAGAACAACATTTTTTCATTACCTTTTTTTTTCAGTAAGGATTAAAGGATAAAATTCCTTTAGTGGTGATCCACACCAGCACCTATGTTCTTGGAGAAACACCACTTGATCCCCATGTTCTATCTTGGTTATCTAAATATATTGGGGTTTTCATTCATTATAATAAATTATTCATTCTTGAAGAAGTCTCTCTTGCACTTATCATTCGTTAGAGGGGGAGTGGGAGAGGAATTGAGAGAAAATTCTCTACGTACAATAATTATCTATTTTCAATCCTTGATTCTCTACACAATAGAAATAACCATGTATTTATAGAGTTTGAAATTAGTTTGAAATATTATTTAATTACATGAATTCCATTAAAAAACTTTATTACCATTAATTCTTATGCATCATTTTAATAATGACAATAATATTATTTTGTGGCCATCTCTAACGTGGGAAATAAAAAATATTTTAGAATTGGCTAGTTAATTAATATTTTCACCATACATTGTCTTATTCTCTTCAAACACCTCTTTCATTTAGGAAAAAACCCGAATAAATTTTTTTTAATAAATAAAAATTTCATTCACATGCAGTTGAATAAATATTTATTAAATATTGAATAAAATAAATAAATATATTATTATTTACACACTGGAAAATAATGATTTATCTAATTTATGTGATCAATATAACCTGTCTAAAATTAATCATTAGATGAAAAATAATAGTGTTTCCAGTTATTAAACTCAAATAGATTTTAGTCGAGGTCAATGGAAACCCATAATTTGTGACCCTATAGAATTATTTCTAATTCGAATTAAGTGGGATTTCCTAAAGTCCATGATTAATTTCTAGTAATGGGTCATGTAACCCTAGAGAAATTACTTAATATAGAAACATCAATATCCAAATACATAAATTCATTGTGGGTTATAATCCCCTTATCACAATATCTTATCAGAAAGGTTTCATGAAGGTGTTAATAACCTATTTAATCAATATGTATTTCTTTGACTATCTTAAATAAACACATCATTACACCATTTACATGGAATTTAATGCGATGATTATATTCAAATAAAAGGTTTGAGAAATCGTCTTCCATAATGAAGGAAGGGAAAATTCCTTCCTTGAGTAATCGATTAATGATATGACCATTGGTAAGAACCCAACATACCCTACATCCCACCAATATATGGCGCGATAATTTTGGTCATCAAATCAAAGTGTGTGTTTCAAGACATACATTAATGATAATCCTAATGTCTATGGACCATTACACATTCTCATATATAGGAATATCTAATGACACTAAAACATGAGTAATTCCTGCATGTTGTGTCTGTTATCATAATCTCCCTTTTGGGAGTTTACCATGTTAGAACATCATGAGAATAATCATCATCCTCCAAAATGAACTCACACCTAAAGTTAGAAATACTATAAGTCACATCATAGTATATTATCTAGCCACAGAACTATATTAAGAATATTTTCATACCACATCATGGATCTAATCTTATTATAGAACTTCTATGACCATGTCAATGAGAAAAATAGTCTATGAAATTATTATATTAATTCCATGTAGAAATAATGAACAATATATAATAAGGAATTAAATTAATATTCAATACATCAAATATACATGTAATAATAGCATAATAAATTCGTTCTAGAACACAAAATATAATGAAATACCACTTGGATTAGTGCAAATTTCTTATGAAGTTCAGTCCTAGATACCAAAAATGATAAACATGATTATATTGAGTCAATTATTTAGTCAAAGTTCCCACCACATTTTCTTTTATGGACATAAATCCCAATCCAACATCACCTTTCTATGAAAAAATCATCAATAGAAGTTTCTTCTGAAGTATGTGATTCTTCTATTATTGTGACCTTGGATCTTTTGTGAGTTATGCCACTATAGTACTACTATAATAGAGTGTGATAAGACCTTTACATGAAGATATAATGTCATGATCTAGGATTAAGATTCACATCCATACTACATCATTAGATTCCTCATAAGACACAATATACTCAAACTCTATTGTTGAATCTACGACCACATCCTTCTTTTAGCTATTCCATATCACAACACCTCTATTCAATTTAAAGATATATACAATTTTTGACATAATTTCTTCTTTATGAGTTTAGATAATATCATGTTCATATCCTATAATGACTAGTTCCTCAACTCACACATTGATTCGGAATATAACCACAATATTCCTAAGATACATATAGATAGAATTGACTTCGATACAATAAATGTAACCATGATCAACTTGATATTTTCCTGCTGCACTCAATGAAAAGGAAACATCTATCCTACTACATAGGAATACATATATGACTTATTGAATCAATTAATCTTATGTTACCCCCTATATTATTTTTCTTTACTCATTTGTTTTTAGTGTCATGTTATGGGAAATATAAATCCACACGTTGCTACAATGTATCCCCAATTGGATTGTTCCATAGTGAATATATTCAGTATCTTGTTAATGTATATAATTTGAATCAGGAGGAGAAACCTATTAGTTCATTAGTGATGGATCTTGATCCCAAGAATATATGTCTTCCCATCCAATTCCTTTATAGATATGAATTTATTCAACCATGTCTTAACTGACTATAAGACTATTATTTAAATTCCAATGAGTAATATTTCTTCAATATATAAAATTATGAAAAAGACTGCACTTCCACTTAACTAATAAAAAATTGAGGATCACATTCATTTTGTATGAGACCAAATTTTATTTAAACAATTTCGCAACCCATTAGTGCCTAGTAGGTACTAAATTGTCCCTCCATGTATAGTTTCTTCTTGAATACCCATTTACAATGAACATGATTTACATCTATTATAGTTTTATCCATAAACTTTATGTAGTGTTTTTACATGGAATCCATTTTAGGATTCATGGATTCTCAATACATGGAATGTTTTATACCCCATACGGATTCCATTCAGGTTAGTGGATCATTTTTATCAACTATTAATAATTAACCATCTTTAGTGACTAAAAATATATAATTTTATACTTATGTGTGTCTTGTGTCTCGAGGATGGTTTATTCCCCAATTATTTTGGGAATCTTTTAATGAAACAACTCATGTGTGTCTTGTTCATTTAATTCATCGATGTCAACCTCACTAACACTAACAGTTTTGGAGATTTTATCATTCTAATGTAATATGGAATTTCTACCAACTATACCAATTTTTAGATGTCCTTTAGGTAATAACACCTTTTTCATTGGGGTTTCCTAGAATGGAATAATTTTTACCATGAAGTCTCAATTTTTCACCTGAATATTCCTTAAAAATGACTCGCTTCAACCCACATGTAAATTTAATAACATGGTTATTCTTACACTAAATTATTCATATAGAATATCATTTATCAATTTATGTGGTACATGGATTTGTATTTGTTTTTATAATTTTAATTTTTATCCCCAAAAGTATATTTGAAGACACCTATGAGTCATCATTAATCTCACTGTGTCCAATATGGTGTGGTTCCTCTTTTCCCTTATACCATTACATTGAGGAGTTTATTATGAAATCTACCTACGTAGACTAAGAAGAGTTTGTTAATCTTCCTACCAATATGGTTATAAAATTCGTTATCTTTGATTAATTTATTAAGAGAGTATGACTTATACTTCATTAACTAGACATATCCATGTCTACTAAAATAATCAATATTTTATATTGTATGTGTATCAACCCATTTACTAAACATGAAATCGTCCTCAAACATTGGTATGATCTAATTAAAGAAGATCATTAGACCTTTTACCATTCCCAATAAATGTAATTTTGTTCATTTTTTCTTTATAAACATGTGTGACAGAAACTATGTGGTTTTATTTAAAAAGAATTTAACAATCAATCGTGATTTAATTTACTGATGTTCATTTCAATTACATGACCAATCCTATAATTCCATTGATTTCTTTGACATGAGTCATGTGAAGTAACATCATTATGAATTTCCACTACTTGGTTCATGTAGTCCAATATATAAAGACCATTATATAAATGTTCGATATCATAAAAATTGCAATGTTTATAAAAGAATAAACCTCTATTCAAAAATTTAAAAATAAATCCATCTTTATTGAGTGTGCATATATAATTAATTATTTTTGGTAATAGGTGGAAAGTAATAATCAAATATCAAAACCAAGGTCATTATGGTTAGTAACGTGCGATGATTATCCCTGATAGTTACAGTAGCATGTTTAGTTCTGTTGGCTGCATGTAGATATACGTCCCCCTTGGTAGACCTTTATGAATCTACTAGATTCTTATATTTCAATATATATATATATATATATATATATATTATCCCCAAAAATTATATCTAATACTCAATTTTAAGACATATTTAAACATCAATCAATAACAAACTCCCCTAAATAATCCCCTTAATTCTTTAGCTGTTGTAGTTTTTCATTTAATGTACATTGTTTCCACATGTATAGTAAAACATATCCTATTCCTCTTATTTCCACGTGATGATACTCTTCTTTAAAGGATGAGTAGAGTATTTGAAAATACAGATATTTTCATTCACTTTGTATTTGTTAACTATAAGGATGAATGGATTTTCTTGATTTTTATCCTTATTTACTCAGAAAGGAAGAGTGGGAAGATTCGGTAGATACTTCTTAGTATTGGTAATATTAATATTCAAATTAAATCTGTAGATAATTTGATAGAGTGATTCAATAATTAAATCTATGACATGTTCTTTGGGTATTTTAAACCCTATAACCTCTATACACTCAATATATCCAATGAGATTATCTACATGAGTCCAAACTAGGCAACCCTCTCCAATATTACATTTAATGTGCACCATGGATGTCTCAAAACATTAATGTCTAACTCTATCCTTTAAAATACCATGGATCACGGTCCATCATGATATACACATCCATGTTTTCTAGAGATATCATTTGTTTACAAGAAAATGATAAAATAATTCTACATAGAACATATACCACATTGCTCAATTTTTTTTATACAATGAACACTTCGTCACTTGACTCATTATCCGGAGGACTAGGAATTTATAATTATAGCATGTGTGATTTCTATTCATAACCTAGAACAAACCAATGGTGTATGTATTATTCCTGGAATTTACTTCTAGCTAGAGTATATTTGTATCCAAAATAGATCATAAAGAAAATATGGATTAAGACCATGAAATTTTATTCTAAAATTAAAAATATTAAATCATTATTAATTTTCTTGAATAAAAATTATGTGAGAAAAATTAATTAATAAATTTTACTAAATGAATCAAAATTTTATAACGTTATAATAGCCCTCAGCATTGAATTTGGAATGTCTAGTTTCTTTAATGTTATTGTATAAATGTTCTTTATTCCCCTTCTCATAACCCCGAAAGGGTTTTTAAAGATAATTGAAGGTATTTAGGTGTTAATTTCATTAACAACTAAAGTATTTAATCACCATTATCCATTTAGTGTATTACTCAATCGATAAATAATCACTTCTATTTCATCAACAATTTCAACCATATTACACCATTTCTATTAAGGGTAACTCCCATAGGATGTAAAATGGGTATGTAAACCCAAAATATTCATTATAACACCCCTTATAAATGTAATTTCAGTAACATGTGTTTGACAAACACTTAGTTATTTTTTGTTTTGTTATGATTTATGTAATAAAAGGTTAATTATTTCATAATATTAGGTTGATTTATTTTAGTTAACTATGGAAAACTTTTATTTTTCATCTTTCACATGACTTGTCATTAATATTTGGATTTGATGTAATTATTAAAAATGTTGTATTAAACATTTTCTCATAACTATTTTTACTTTATTATGCATAAATTTTATCTTCTTTTATCCTTAAAATATATTTTCATCATTAAGTGGATGTTTTTTAATTAATTAACCTTGTTTGCTAAAAAAATTTAAGCATAATACATTTATATAAATTAATTCAATTGACATTATTTTATTTATTTATGTAACGGTGGCCTTGTTCATATAAGATAAATAGTTTCATATATAGAATTATATAATTAAATATATGATCCATTTATGTACATTATATAATGAATTATTTAATGAGATCTACTTAAATAAACCTAAGACATAGGGGAAATAACTCTTTTTTCATTCGTAGCATCAGTTAAAAAATTACACTTATTTACATGTGTATCACATAAGTTGGCATCATAAAGGTTTCATATTAACCTCCTCAACGTGTTTGGAAAGACTCCATTAATTATATATATTTATGAATCAAATATAAGTCAGTTGAACCAAATTATTTGTCAATTGGGGATTACATAAATATGGTTGGACATGCATGTCATTGAAAATAGTGGAGGGAGGGATGACACAGATTCCATCATATTTAATTTAATAATAAATAATTTAAAACTCTTGAAATAAAATAAAAAAACATCAAATGCATAAATTGGTATTGGTCAGGTTTATGAACAATTATACATTCAAGGAAAACATAAAATTATTTACTTATAATTAATTTATTTATCGTTGTTTATTTTTTAATATGAACAATATTTAATTAACAAATTTATTAATTATTTCATTCCCTTTCATATTAATGACCCTACAAACATAACTGGAGGTACCCATCATTTAAAAAATTCATGGAAATTAAATATCCAAACAATTAATTACATATTAATTACAATAAATTAATTAATCATATAATAATATTTAAGAACATCATTAAATTATGAAACAAATATTGGTGTATCAATTAAAAAATATGATGTGAATTCTGCAATTTTATATCTGTTTTAATTTTCAATTCTGTGATTTAATGGGAGACTAAAAGACATGTATAATCTGATTACACAATGTTTACATCATTTTTCTTGTATCTGAGTCATATGTATAGGGCTTCATCATGTTAACTCAAATGGAATACACAGAATGAAAACGACAGCTACACAGTATGTATCCACTTGTCGTTTACTAGGTTGTGTCATTCAACATGAATTTTAAAATAAATGCACCACACGTAATTAATTGGTTGATGCATCTAGATACAATGTGCATGGGTAAATTGTGTATCCTTAGACTACATTCCACAGATCAGAGTTTTATAAGAGAAATATTTGGAACATATCGATGGAACCTCTGGTCATTATTCATCTGTTATTCAGCCATTATGAAAAAAACAATGAACTGACAAACAGAATATGTTGATAAAATATTAATTCAAATCTGATTAAATAATTATTAACAAGATAATAAAATGTAATCAAAATTTCACATATATATAAAATAAAATAAATAATTTTAATTTTAAATATGATACCTCTGATACCATGTGATAGTCATGGGAATAGCATAAGCATTTGGTGGTGGGTTATATATTAAGATTTATTTTAATAATCATTGAATTAAACCAAGAGCGATGATTTATCATTTAATATTTAGAATTAGTATTGGTTAATATTTGAAGAAATAAGTTCCTAAGAATAAGAACAATCGTAGTTGGTAAATATTGATCATCTGAAAAGGCCAGTTCTGAATTCCATTTTTCACTATGATGATCCAAGGATAGAATCACTCTAGCAAAAATCCATAAATACTCTTATTATCTTTGAGTAGCACCACTCAATGTCTATGTTCTATCATGGTGAGTCTAATGTCATTCAATTTTTAGATTCACTAAACTATAGACATATACACATATTCATTGTGCACAAAAATTATATATTCTCCATTTTGGATTCACTACACAATAGACAAATCCACGTATTTATAGAGGTAAGATTCAGGTTAAAATATTTTTTAGTTCACTTTTATCAATTATATAACATTTATTACATTCAATAAACCCCATTCCTCATAATAAGAATGATAATATTATTATCTTGTGGAGTGATCCAACTTGTATGATAAGAAATATTATTTAACCCACTCATTATTTAAAATTTTCCATTGGGCATGGTATGGGAGAGTTTTAAATAAACTTCATTTTATTGAACACCAAAATAATATTTTATTCCTTAATAAATTATTTATTCAGATATTGGTGAATGAATATTGATTTTATATTATATTAAATAATCAAATATGTTTTTATTCACATTATTACGAACAAGTATTTAATTAATTTATGTGATGAATATAACTTGAATAAAATTATTCCTTGTACATGAAAAATAGTTATACAAATAATTAAACTAAAATATAATTTAATCAATATTAATGGAAATATATAGTGTGTAACCTTCAAGAATTTGTTCTTATTGTCATTAAGTGGGATTTCCTAATTTCCATGATTACTCTCTTGATATGGGTCAATTATCCCTAGAGAAATAATATTATATTATAGTTTTGACAACCGCAAATGGACTCTCACTATGTAATATAATCTCTTTTTCCAATATCTCATCATATTTGTTGCATAATGGATTTATTAAACTAATTACAAAGTACATATTAATTTGACTATTTGAAATATACATGTCATTATATAATGACCATGGAATAAAATGTGAAATTTTTATTACAATCAAATTGACGAGATATAAAATTTCATAAATATTGAATGGAAAATTCATTCCTCGACTTATCTATTAATGAAATATCAATTCTGAGGTACCTATCATACCATATTTCCTACAAACATATGGTATGACTGTTTTTCATAGTAAATAAAAGTGTGTGAGTCATGAAATACATTAATGATAATCCTAATGTCAATGTATTATTACACATGATCTTATATAAGAATATCACATGACATCAAAACATGATGAATTCATACTAGATATTCTATTTTCATAATCTCCCATATTAAAAATTACCAAGTGTGAACATCATGAGAATAAACCTTATACTTTTATGATCACTCATGCCTGGAGCTATTACTACTTTATTTCCCATAATAACTAGTTATCTACCCACAGAACTATAATAAAAATGTTGTAATAGAATTTCAATATTCTCATAACCACAGGTAACTACTATTAACATATCAATCAAAAACACTCGAGGATATTATTACATTAAAATCCATTTATAAATAATGAACAATTTGTAATAACACATTAAAATAAAATTCTATACATATAATATTTATATAATAAAATTAAAATTAATCTCTCGTAAGACACCATCTCATTGATGAATATGTCATTCATTTCAAATGAAATATCAATTAAAAATACAATTACACGATTCCTGTATTATTATATAGACCCCTCTTTTATTACATAGATATTAGATCACTTTGTATAATACTTAAATCATTATAGAAATAGATTCTCCAAGACTATGTTATTTTAGTGAATTTGGAATCTTGAAATAAAAACATCTAACTCAATGAAATATCTTCAAAGTTTCCCACAATTATCATTCCCTATAGTAATTATAATTAAAAACATTTCTCCATAACTCAAGTTAAGGAAACATAATAATGGGCTGTGATCGAATGCTCAGTAGGGGATAATAAAATAAATATATATGAAAAAAAGGAACATAAGAGTAAGAGAACCTGAGCATATCATTTTATGGTCAAACGTTTTATTTAAAATATCATAAACATGAATAAAATCAAATATACTGGAATTAAATAATACATGAATAATAAACGAACCAATTTATTAATTTTTCAAATAGTAACATAGGAATATGATATGAAATTGTGATTGAAAATAAGGTTGTGGAATGATTATCATAGTAGAATAGTCATCACAACCAAGTCCATCTCAGTGGTTTGGGTTCAATCCCCATTCCATATTGGTAGTCAAGGTTCACTATCATGGAAATCATAGATATATGAGTTCACTACCCACACCATCGTGGTAGTCATGGTTCACTCCCATGACCAGCTTATTTTTCATGGTTCACTTCCAAGACAATTTTATTCAATCTCATTAGTTATAAATCATTACCCAAAGCATTAAAGGGATATATATGTCCCAACCATCTCATAATTAAATCACACATACATGTTCCTCAACGTAATAAAACATTTATCACATCATTACCCATAAAAAATAAACTTGTGTTTCAATAACAACATATCATAACCCATGAAATGAATATGGTATCATAAATGTGTAATCATATCACAACCTATAGAAAAATACACATATTTCATTACCATTTCATAAAAATCATATCCCATGTAAGGAAGTGGTTTTCAAAACTATATAACCTATTAATGGGAAACATGTTTTATAAAATTCAAGAAATTAGAACACAACCCATTATTAAAAATAATATGAATGAGATTATTGAATCATATTCCAAGAAATGCATGAGTAACACCAATGAATGTCATGTTAGATTAGAAATAACTTTTTAAAGACCTTCTTGAAAAATTTCATGAGGAAAATGTAATTTATTATTTAAAAATTATTTCAAAAACATAAAAACATTATAAATCCATTTTCTATTAAAATTAAAATAAAAAATATTAATAAGGATTGAAAAAAACTGAAAACATTTTACCTTGATAAATTATCAAATAATCCTCAAAAAATTCTAATAAAAAAATTCACTTCCAAAACACATTAAAAACTATAAATAAATCATGAAAATTTTATCAAAACCATTTCCTTAAAAATACATTAAAAACTCATAAGGAAATATTAAATATTTTGGGAATTTGTTTTTCTGAAAACACATTGAAATATTATAAATAAATATTTAAAATGTTTTGAAATAAATTTTAATGAATTTATTTTGGAAAATAATAAATAAATCATGAAAATTTTTTGAAAACAATTTCATTGAAAAAATTGAAAACTTATTAATAATTCATAAAAGATGTTGAAAACCAATTCATTGAAAATAGTTTGAAAACATATAATGGAATCCTAAAAAATATCATCATATTTTATAAAACAATTATTCTAAAATAACAAAGATTTCTGAATGAAGAGGGATGCAAAGTCATAAATTCTTAAAAGCAGTTTATTAATCATTTTAGTTATCAAATAGTTAAAAAATGGATCCAATTAATAAATAATTAATTAATATAAATATTATAATCAAATTCATTTGTTCTCTTGAGAGATGGAACATATTATTTCCTTTATGGAAGTATACTAAAGAAATATCGATATATTTTTAGATTATTTCAATAAAATCATACCACTTGGTAACATTGAAATATACTCCCCATGTAATAATTTACAATGATATGAATATTAAAATTTCATAAAAAATTATTTTCATGATTTAACATGTCCAAAGTATTTTATACACCTCATTGGAAAAAATTGTTCTATAACACGACATGTGTCTCAATGTTGGAAAACTAAGACAAAAATAATTTACTAATTTGGTAACTTTTAAACATAAACTCCCTGAAATAAAGAACATTAAATGGATGTATAAATACCCATAAATTTAATCATAATATTGACTAAATTCATCCATGGTTAGTATACACACCACACAAAATTAATGAGTGGTAAATAATATGTAAATGTCATGGAAATAAAAGTGTGATGAAACTCCAACATTGTTTGTCTTGAATCTCATCGTAATCATACCATCCAACTCTACAATGAGTATAAGTTTACTATAATCTTTTTTAAATATAATATTATTATATATAATAATATATATTATTTTTTTATGATTTTATATTACCCATGTATTATCAATTTTTTGTCAAGATTTCACTTCGGGTAATATCTACTTTATTCTTCGTACATGTTTTTACTTATTGTTCTGGATTTTCAAACATATATCATGATTTATTTGAATAAAAAATAAAAAATAAAAAATATATTTTTTTTATTTTTTATTTTTTATTTATAATAATCTAAAAAATATTTAAAGATGAAATGGAATGTACCATTCATAGAGACGGTAGGCCATATGTACGCATGAATGTTGATTTTGTTTTGTTCCTATATTGAATCAAAGTATTTAAATGATATATATATATAATATAACTATAGTATAATTATTATTATATATATCATATATGTTTACTAAAACCATTATTAATACATTCCATGTAATGTTTAAACGAATCAAATCGCTTTAAGGAAGTGGTAGTCCAGACGTCCAAAAACGATGTTATCATATTTCTACACAATGGAAAGTATAAATGTATGTGTTATAAATGAATTACAGAAGAAAAAAAAAATATAAATTTCTTATATGTTATATTTAAATATAATTTCAATTATAATTCTATACTAAAAAATTTGGTAAAGGAAAAAATGAACAATATCGTTTCGTGAGGCGGTAGTTCACCATACAGAGGTACAATAAGTTCATTACTCATTAGATATATTTGAGTTTAATTTTTCATAGAAAACATAATATAACATGATTCGAGTATATTTAGGATCATGTTTTTATTATATAAACATGTAATAAGGAGAGTTGTGGGGTAGAGAAATAAAATAAAAGAAAGGATCATATGGAATGATGTGACTTGATCCTTGGGAAACTCCTTTTAGTATTCACCAATGGGATTCCAAGGATGGAATTATTCCCAAATAAATGAATATATTTTTATGGGAAAATATTTTATGAGATATTGTTAAATATTTTGGTCAAGACAATGTGTCTTGAGATGTATGAAGAAGTGGGATGGGTGAGTCCCTTTTTATAGTGGCAAAGGAGTGGTATTATTGTATATTTTGATAAAAGGAATTCCACACACCTTTATTTCATTTTAAGTATATCAAATAATGGCCCAATCTCTATAAATTAAATGATAAGGATGATATATAGACATCCAATTTCTTTTGGACTAGTGTCATGGTCATTATGACCCATATGATGATGGTTTAGTCCCATGGTGGCTTAATTTTACCATAATAGATATAATTAATTATGATTACATTCACTTATATTTTTAGAAAAAAACAAATTTTTCCCAATTATTCATTATAAATTATTCAGATTCCATATTTAGAATAAAATTTTCCAAATTTCAATCATATAAGTGGAATAAATAAATTGAAATTCTACTCCTTATATGATACAATAATGGGGGTTTTGAAAGTAAATTTGTTTAAAAGTTTTCGATGATTTTATATTCAATTTCAATGTTAAATTTATTTAAATTTACCAAATTAGATTATTTTTTATAAATTATTCAAATTATACATTAAATTAATTTTCAAATATAATTTTTCCTTATAAATAAATTAGTTGAAACACTATTTTGAAATACGATTCATTATTTTTCACTATACATTACAAATTTAATATTCACAGAAAAGTTCCAAAAATTCATGATAAAATAAATATTATATCTCAATTTAAATATTTTATTTTATTTTTACAAAAAAATTTATATAAAAAATTAATTTAATATATGTGAACATTTAAAATTTGGCAAAATGACTTTTATAAAAGTGCAGGTCTTTATGTGTAATATTGGGTACGTTCCCACCGTATTCTTTAAAAATAAATTTTATGAATATTAATGATATTTTATTTAATATATAACAAATATATTTAATTAATATCACTCACTAATAGTGATTTACATAAATTATTAAGAGTAAGTTTCTTTTTCACATAAAAATAGTCATTTATATAATGATTCCCATTATATTCATTTAGTTTCTATATTCATTTCTAAATAACTGGTTACCAATGAATTCAAGTATATATCTTCACAAGTCAGTTAATCCAATAATATTCAATTTATCATTATGGTTACATCTTATTATATTAAATAATATTATTTTTAATAATATATTATTCTTTGGTAAAACTCGGTCTTTTGTGTTATATAATCCATCGAGGAAATTCAAGATTGCATATAATGTAAGATAACCTTGGTTTTAATTATAGAGAAATATAATCATTATATTTTTTTAGTTCATGATTATATTGGAATATCATATAAGGAAAATAAAACATAGAACTATAATAAAAATAAACTATTTACAGTGTTACACGAAAAGTTAAATATGAAAAATATTAAATCAATTCTAAACAATATTTCAATAATTCTTATGGTGTTACATTCTAACCCCTATAAATGAATTTATCCCTCTAAGTTTGTTCAGATTTCAATTTTTTAATACATGAAGGTTACATTCATTAAAACCCACATCGTAATACTAATTAGTATAACTTTATTTAAAAATGATGTCGGAAACATAACGGTTACCTAAAGTAACATATAACAAGGTTTTATCATATGATGACATATGTAAAGACCCAGAATTACAATGTAATTTTTTTTATTAAATGAGAATTTTATGGCTCTGTGAAATCTGACGGCGTGCGATTCTGCGGTCTGGAGTGCCCGCAATGATCCGTCGACGTTTTTGTTAAGCTTAAGTTAACGCGCTTAAGCAATTTTTCTGAAAAAGTAGAATAACTCTTAAATGGTAACTCGGATCATAAATCTAAGGTCACCATTGCACTCAGGGTGGTGGGCTTACCCTTGGTGCGACTTAAGATTAGTCGGCACGGACCTCCTCTGAGAAAACCCAAAAATGGCATAATTGTAAATAAGATAATTAAATAAATTATATTATTTTTCAAATGCTTATAACTCACAAACGGTAACTTGGATTAAAAATATGAGACCACCGTTGAACTCATGAGTGTATTCTTTCTTTAGGTAGATATTAACTTAGGCTGGCACAGGCCACCAGAGAAAGGTAGTGTTTGGCCGCAAATAAAATAATTAAGTGAAAATTATTTTATTGTAAAATTCATAACTTCTAAATGGTAACTCGGATTGTAAATTTGAGGTTACCGTTGGGTTCTTTGGGGCGTTTTTCACCTAGGTAGAGCATAAGCTCAACTGGTGCGAGTTGAGGGTGACTGATAATAGTTTTAAGAACATTTTTTTCGGGTACGTTCAGTAAACACGCTAGCGGCATTTTATAACTTTTGAACCATTGCTCGGAATTGATATCTGAGGGCACCGATGAACTCGCAGCCTTAGTGAATGCTTAGTGAGACCTTCACTGTAGTTGCGTTCTAACAAGAATAAAAGTTAGTTTTTGGATTTTTATAAAAAATAATAAAATAAAGTACAACACATTATTTTATTTTTAGTAGTCATGTGTTGTGTGTGTTGGTTAAAACCTCCTCTTGGGAGTTGGTGGTGGGACCACCACTCTCTAAACTCTCATAAGAGGTTACGGTGGTGGGGCCCACCCGAGCATAACCTCCCATGGGAGGATATTTGAGGTGGGGACCACCCGAGCCGCATAACCTCCCTATTAATGATAGGGCTGGGGCTCACCCAACCCCAATTTTTGGTGGAGGATGAAACCACTCCACTCTCCCTCATTAATGATGGAGATCCTCTTGAGCTCCCTGCGAAATTAATTGTGCCAATGTAGGTGTTTTATTAAGGAGAGCCTCTTGGCACCCTCCAAATTAATGAGACAACACGCATGCACTTAATTTGATGGAGTTGGGTTTTAAATTATGATTTGTGAATTGGTGTGCCAACGTAATATTAGACGTCTAATATGATATTATTTCGTTGGCATTTCTCTTTTGGTGGAGTTGAGAGGAAATTGGGATACAAGTGCTCCCAACAAAAAAAGAGAATAATGCGAAGAACGTGAAGAATGTCGACGATTTTTTCCTCCTTCAACTTCCTCCCTCGGATCCTACCGACAAGGAGAATCTTCCCTCCTCATCATCTTCATCGAACTGATGCATGATTTTGGATTGGGAGTGCATGATGAACACGGTGAATAACGGTCTTCATCGTCTTCCTTTTGCGACGCCGTCAATGAACAATGATCACCTGATAATATAAAGGCATGGGTTTTACTGCGTGTTGATGTAATATCTCTTTTATTTTTCTCTTCTATGGAATTGAATGGAATCTTTGTGTGGTTTAAAAACAATTTAAGATCATCCCCTTCCTTGAGACAATGGTTACCACATTAAACATGGAGGGTACGGGCCAAACAAACCTGGCCCGACTCCTTCGTCGATCTTGTTGTGATGTTCTTTGGAAGAATGAAGCGGCAACGAGGCGACAAAGGCGACAATGAAAAAGTCTGCGCCACTCGTGGCCTCCGAGAACTGTTCCACCCCTGCGGCACACCGTTGCTGTCGGCCAAACACCGTCGGCTGAGAGGCGCCCAACCTGCCTACTAGCAGCCTGCCCGATGCCCCGATGCCCTGTCTGACGCCCCCGTGGCCCCCTGTCGCAGCATGCCCGGTGCCCCGATGCGCTGCCCTCAACCCAGCGCGTTGCCCCGGTGCCCTACCCACGCCCCCACTGACCCCTTGTCACGGCCTCCCCCCCCCCCCCGGCGTGCTTCCCACACCCCAGTATGTTGCCACAGCATGCTGCCCGACGCCCCGACACCCTACCCCGCGCCCCCGCGGCCCCCTGTCACAGCCTTCCCGACACACCCGCGACCTACCCAGCTTCCATCTGGACTGCCCGTTCCCCGCACGCCCTGCCCACTGGCCTCCCGACCGACGGCCTTCCGAGCCGACCCACGGTGTCCCCCGTAGTGTCCCTGGCCTAACCGGCCTGGCCTCCAGGGCCGAGTCATTGTGCCGCCTACATGGTGACTTCCGGGTCGAACTGCCCTCGCAGTCCTCTGGGTCGGGCCCAGGGGACCGGGCCGAATATAGCAGGCTGACCCGGCCATCGGCCTGGGTCTGACCCAGCGAGTCTTACCAGGTCAACCCAGACCGGGTCGGCCCAGACAGGGTTGGGTCGGGTCGGTCCGACCGGGTCGGACCGGACCTGATCCCATTACTGCCCTTTACTTACTTTGGCCATATCTATGGAACCTAACATATGTTTTATGAACTATCAGCGGCACTGGTAATCTTTATGAGAGATAGTCCCTTTGAGTATACCCCACTAGAGTTCAGGGTATAGTTTAGTTACGGTCAGGTTGGATCGCATACGAATCCAACCGGGCCCCTAGGACTAAAAGGTTAATAACTAATAGACCAGGTGTCCGATTGACGCATCATCTGTTGTTTTGAAACCCTTTTGACATGGAGTATCTATGAGATAATTTTTCATGGGTCTTCATTCCACCTGTAGTATTGACTCATAGCTTGTGGATTAGACACTCCCGGTGACAAGAAAACTGATTGCAGAGACCTAGTAGCTAGCTGAGACTTGAGACTTCTGACCAATCAACTTGGAGTAATTCGGATCACCTAGTGGGGAGCTCTTGGTTGTTACAGAAGACCCATGGTGGAGGAGTGATTGGTTGTAGCGGCAGACCCACGGTACTTGATAAAATGAGTACCTCTGTAGGCTATGTGGGGAAGCGCATGGTTGTAGCGGCAAACCCATGGTGGGGAGCGCCTCTTTGTGAGCGTGGCAGACCCAAAGTACTCAATAGGTGGATTACCTCAGCAGTCCATGGTTAGTGGGATGTTCTTGGTTATAGTGGCAGTCCCATTGTACTCAATAGAGGAGGAGTTCTCAAACATCTGTGGTTTCGACATTGTGAATAAAAATCCTGGTTGAGTTGTGTCAATGAATTTTGTGTTTTCTTCATGATTGAGATGGGTTTCTAGTTAACTAAGGTATATGTATGGGCATATACCTAAGTAATGGTTATCCGTTGATTTAATACTTTTTGGTTTATCCTTGTTGGATTTTGTGAGACCTTGAGGGTCTCGAGGTCCCTATTGAGTATTGTTATACTCACCCCTGCACGAGCTATGCCCGCACCTCGTTCTGTTTGTTGCAGATGACAGACAGTGCTGACTGATGCAGAGAGTAGCAGGACTGTATGGTACCCGAAGGTGGAACACTCGGTGTGACGGTACACGGAGGAGTCAAACATACATAAGTGTGGAGGAAGACATTGTACCTACCCTTCATGTAGGAACCTCGTAGGATGACCCAGTAGCTGCTTCACTTTTCTTCAGTTGTACTTGCTTTTAGTAGTACTTTAACTTTCCTGTTGGACTTGTATTTTCGGCCCCTTTTACTTCCAGCATTTCTTTTGTATACAATTTTACATTGTATGTTGCTTTGAGTTGTGTTCTCTAATGTATTTTTTATAGTTATAAATCAAATTCCATCCCAGTTTCAGGATTTACGCCTTTGGTGCTAGTTTCCAACCCCTGGACTTTGGAAGTCGGGCTTGGGGTAGTCACGATATGGTCCCCAGGGTACGGGTCGTGACAAATTGTTATTAGAGGTGTCGTTTCTACCACAGAACATAGAACTCTGATCTTTTTTGTGAAGCAATTGTGTTAAGGGTACTGAGTGTGGTTTTTAGTTCAGGGAGTCATGTGTTGGTGTGGCGACCGATGTATCCAAACACCAGGACCCTGACTACTAAATTCTGACTTAGTAAATGAAAAAACTGATTGCGTGCATGTTTTCAAAAAAATTTCATTATGTTAGCTCAACCAGGTCAGCTCACCAGGTATAATCTTTTGTCTGTGTCGCATCTGTTTAGGATGCCTCTGCATATACAGTCTCTGAGAGTTCCAAGAGTTGTACGTAATGATGTCCACCGAGCGACGAGGCTCCGGTGTAGAGTCCTCTTATTATGTTGCCACCTTCGGGTGGTGTACCACCATCACCACCACCTATTGGGAAGTAGATTACACTAGCCGCACTGGCGGACGGTGGACGTTGACTGAGCACATTGCACGAGTTCCAGCGGCAGAGGCCTCTGAGGTTTAAATGTGAGACATATTCCAAGGCAGTAGAGGACTGGTTAGAGGCGATTGCTATATTTTTTCACCATGTTGAGACACTAGTAGAGCAGATGGTGATATTAGCTACTAGTCTTTTTTAATGAGTGACCATGTGGATGGTCTTCTTATTGATGAGGCATCGGTACGTGGACCATTACCTAAGATAGTACCTTCGGGTAGTGTGTCAGCTATATCACCGCTTATTGGTCAGCAGTTGCAACCGGCGGTACCGGTAGAGGACACATGTAAGCTTAGTGCATTATTCGTGTTTTAGCATCAAACGCCCCTCAGGTTTCGAGGCGAGCCCAACTCACAGGAAGCTGAGGACTGGCCTGAGGATTTGGTTGAGAGTTCTCTAGAGCTTATACAGCTTTGTCAGGATGACATGTCGGTAGCTGATTATTCATCGAGGCGTACTGATCATTTCTGATACTCGATGAATATGTTACGATCAGTTCTTTGGGGATCGGACTACCGAGCGAGGTGTATTTAAGGACATCTGAGCTAGAACTATTTCTCTATATATTCATACTTATGTTAGGGTGCTAGAGAGAACCATTGTGGTTAAATGTTCTATAGATGAATGGATACTGTCAGAGAATGTAAACAGTGGGAACGAAAGAAATGGGCGCTAGTGTCAAAGAATTGGGCGTGCAAGAAGTTTTGGGAAGAGGATGTGACAGGGACAGATGAATCTGTAGGGAAACAGACGTGGAAGCAGAGCAAGGAGAGCAACATGACAAGGTGTACATTTCAACATGTTATAACCACCCCCTTTTTATAGACCCCACCAGGCTCAGGGTGCTGGAGGAAAGGGGAAAGGAGTAGCTGCTTGCGGTTGAGGAATGCAATCTAAGTGCTATAGGAATTATTCGAGGTACGGTCTGTGTCTACTACTAGATACCATATATATAGACATAGGTGACAATCATTTCTTCCTTCCACGAATCTTGGCCCAGATCTAGAGTTTCTGGTTAAACTGTTGACTTGACCTTCACTTCTGGAGATACATTTGGGAGGAGACTCGATAATCACGCTTACGCTGACGGTGTTATATTCCACTTGAGGCGAGTGTTTCAGTTGGAACCTCTTAGTGGTAACATCAAGGCCTTACGACGTTGGTTTGGTTATGGACGGGCAACCATAGTTCATACACAGATTGACTGTATTAGAAAAAAAGGTTATGTTTTATCTACAATGTTGGGATGAGGTTTTCCTTAGTCTGCAAACAATGAAACCCAGGCAGCACAGGTTAAACTCATGCATAGAAGGGTGGAGCCGATCACTCTTGAGTCGGCCAAATTTACCCTCGTGGAGCAAGAGTTTTGAGTTTTCAGTTCCATACAGGAGTTATAGAACATGGGGACATATTTTCGAAAGATTTTTCAAAGATTACCCCCCCAAGGTGGAGGGACGTCTTATTTGGCTGGATACTACTGGAGGTTCATTACAGACTTCTCTAGATTTGAAATACCACTATCAGCCTTAAAGAAAAAGGGGAACCCCTTTGTGTGGTCGGAGAGATGCCAGTAGAGCTATCAGGAGCTGAGGTAGAGGCTCACTAGTGCCCATCTTGAGGATTCCATAGGAAGGAGTAGGATACTTAGTTTACTGCAATGCATCAAGGACCATACATGGGTGTGTATTGTTGCAGGAGCGAGCAGTGATCGCATATAGTTCTCGGCAGCTGATACAGCAAGAGAAGAACTACATTACCCCTGACCTGGAGTTAGTAGTAGTGGTCTTCTCCTTGATGATGTGGAAACACTATCTGATGGGCTAGATTTTTACTGTGTACACTAATCACATGAGTCTCAGGTATATCTTCTCTCAGAAAGACCTCATCCCGAGACAACGACTTTGGATTGAGTTCCTCCAGGACTATGAATTTGAGATAGTCTATACACCTGGGAAGGGGAACGTTGTAGCAGATGCGCTCAGTTTGAGATCTGGTATACAGATGCTAGGTGAGGGGATAGAGTAGTTGACTGCTTTACAGATATCCTTTTTGGATAGAGATGGGGCAGCCTTCCTTCAGTCTCTTATAGTTAATCCCCCACTTCTTCAGTGATTCAGGGAGGTGCATCATGGGGACGCTGACTACGAGACACGACGTGCTCAGATATCCATAGGACATGCAGCTGATGGATTTTCTAAAGGTGGGGAGCACATCATACTCTTCAGAGGACATACTTTGGTGCTAGTGTCACTTTATGAGGAAGTGTTGAGGGGGTTTTGCACATCCACTCTGGCGGTATATTCAGGAGTGGAGAAGATGTATCAAGACCTTCGACGACAGCACTGGTGGCCAGGTATGATGAAGGCAGTATCATATCTTCTCTCTCAATGCCTCACTTGTCAGCAAGTGAAGGCAGAGCATCACACTACAACAGAATCGTCGTTTAGCGGTGGTTATTTTTTCGTTTAGTGGCAGTTTTAATGGCTTCTAAATGGTGTGGCAGCGGTTTCTGGAAAGCGCTGCCTAATATGGAATCACCAATCCTTTCACGGTGGTAATTATCGTTTAGCGGTGGTTTAAGGAAAGCGTCATAGCTGTCTGATTTCGCGGCGGTTTTAGCGGCGGTTATATCCGCCGCGAATAAACTCAAATCCAGCGGTTGTAAAACCACCGCTAAAGCCAAGAAAACCGTCGTAGGATGAGACAACCACGATGTGACTATTTTTCGGTGGTTATAACCACCTCTAAACGTAAAATAGATTTTATGTTTAGCGGTAGTTTTTAACGTTTAGCGGCGGTTTAAACCGCCGCCAACCTGCTTCCAACTTACATTTCGCAGCGGTTAAAACTGCCACTAAAAGGTGCCCAGAAAAAAATTTGATTCTGCTGCCCCACTACCCTGAAAACCAAATCAAACCATATATAATAGAGATAACATTTATAATACATGAAAACAAATCCATTAAAACAATTCAATGCCAAAAGCAGTGACACAAATAAGGATAATAGCATCCAAGTAGTGAAGACAGAAATCCCTAAAATACTAAATAACCTACCTTACCACTAAACCATAAAATAATTCCATATATTCCAAGAAGTGAACAAAAATAAGGGTAATAACATCCAAACAATTATTATATAGATTTCCCACTTTTTACAACACATGGAATCCCCAACCACTCCCATCCAGACCACTACCAAGCAGCACACACCTGGAAACCCACCAGTCTCTGTATCAATATCTTAAGAATATTTCATCAGCCAATTTATTAGGAATATAACCTTGTTTTAAAAATATGAAATTCCTTAAAAATTGTAACATCCATTTTCATCTTCATAATATCATCATAAACATCATTCAAAAAATATCTTATATTATGGATCATACAACTGTCTTATCCGCTTTCAAAAAACCACATCAAGAAAGACTTCCTATTATTCAACAATTTGTGGATATTCAATTTACTTCTAGAAAATCATTAGATCCTATTCTATGAAACTTATAAAACATATAACTTCATGAACAGCATTTAATTCCAACATTATTCACCAACTCTATTCATAGGGATCAATAACATGGTTTAAATCTCTTCTAAAAAATTAAATTCATCACATGGAATATCACCTAATAAATAATGAATATCTCAGTTGGGATCTCCCCAAACTATAATCAATTTTTCAATGATATTCTCACACAATACATAATTATTCTATTGGTTATAATTCTACAATAATAAATTAAAAATCACATACCATGGAAAGCATTTCTCCCAACTGATAATAAACCTTTTGGTTGAAATCTTCCCTAACCCATAATCATTTTCTTAATAATTATCCATCCTATAAACTAACACCATATGATAGGAGGATTTTTATTTTCTATAAAACCTAACCCAGCTATAATATTGAGTGGTAAAATCTGATATAATGAATCCCATATCACATTCACTCAACTAATTGACTATTATAAAAAATATAACTTTATGGAAAACATTCACATCTACCACTATAATCAACATATGAAAACTTATATAAAACCTTTAATTACCTATAGAAACACATATAGAACCTCTAATTCCCTATAAAAAATCACACTACAAGAGAATGAATTTGAGAATTTGATCACCCCCAATATGATTCTCTACTATTTAAAGACATTTTAAGGGGTCTGCGTGTACGTCTAAGTCCCAATTGAACTATAAAATAAGAAATAGAAGTATCATAACTATAGTGATATGTATATGTCCCAGTTGAATTATAAAATAAGAAGTGGAAGTATCAAAACTATATTGATATATATATGTGAGAATAGATAGAATACACATATCATACCTAAAACTATATTGAGAAGTATTTGATCCTGTCCCTCCCTTGTATACATCATCATATATTGATTCAATGAAAGTGGAAAGGTCTGATCAGTATATGAGATAAAACACAAAATGATAAAACATTGAACGATATTTTCAATTGTTAAAATTAAAATCCTAATTTAGTCATGACACCAAACACATTAAAATCTCTAATCATTCATGAACTAAAAATATTTCCATAAACATAGAGATACATAGTATATAAGCATCAAAAGAGAGAATCAATCCTCTTACAGTCCTTGCAAAGTGGATTTTTTAAAAGGTATGCCCTTTAAATCTAATTGTTTGTAAACCATTGATGAAAGGAATTTAAAGATAGAATAAGGCAATAACATTCATATTTAATTTTTACTATAAAAAACCAAAACAAAATCATCACTGAAACAACTCAGGTCAAAGAGAGAAGCGAGAGAACCTTCACTGCTAAATGACCATATCTCTTAGTTATTCCAAATGCCTATCAGCTTTATGCAGCTGGGAAATAACAAATATACACAACAAACATATTTAAAAAACAACTCATGAGAGAAAACCACAGTACTGTGCAAGAAAATATTGATCTGGCTAGGGAAAACATGATTGTATATTAGACCTTACCTAACTATCTGTCATTAAAATTAAAAACGGTTAAACACAGTTTTATTATTGTGTACTTCCGAGTCCCACATCGGAATACTCCCCATTCATTCACCATTATTCATTAATTTTACTACCATATTTACAAAATTATCTTATTATAATGGTCGAGAGTTTCTTAAATGATAAAAACAAGAAGTAATCCATATCATCAATTGTCAATCAATATGATTCAATGCATATTAATATCATGAAAATCCATAAAGTACAATCGACTCACTTTTTTCTTCTAATTTACTCTAAACAAGTTTACTATCTTTATTTTTTTTGTTCTTCTTTAAAGAGTTTTCCCCCATGTTCTCATTCCTCATAACCATGAGTAATAATGTATTCATAACCAAACTCAGAAAAACAATAATATATGACCCTTGAAAAAGTTATTAGTAGGCTAATAAAATAATTTATTCCTAAATGATGTATACCACACTCGAGAAATCAAGACATAAAAAGAAACTTCAGAAATCAATAAAATGCATAAAAGGAAAATGAGAAATCAAGGAAATTTTAGGACATGAAAATGTGTGGTGGAAACTATGTTCCACAAATGTTACATATACAAACCAACTATTTTCATATTAAAAATCAACAATACAACTACTCAGGGTCTGATGATGCATTATCACCCTCTCCAACTTCAACTCCACTTTGTGTTGTCACCTGTAAAAACATTATATTGAAAATTAAATATGATTGCATATTTATATTAAAACATTAAACCAATAAAAGTTATAAAACTAAATGATTTTTATTTTTTGTGATTTATCTGCATACCACTAGTTGATGCACTACCACCGGGGGAATATCTGCTCATCTGCTGATGTATTTCAATCAACTCTTTCTGCAATGCAGATATCTGCTCCCCCTGCTGGTGAACTGTGCTTCGTAAAGAAACAATCTCTTTCTTATAATCTCTGGGTGTGGGCTGACTAAAGTCAGGAGTATATGCAGCTTCTATCCCCGATGGCATGCTAAAAATATCAGATGGTACGGGTCCCAAACCCATCCCGCGCACTCTCCCAGTATGCTCCTTCCCAAGGACCTTAGCAACCGGGTCATCCTGGGAGACTGAGTAGGACTGCATAGGATTGGAATCCCATATCTCTTTAATTTTTACCTATAAATCAAATATCAATATATATTAACACATTAAAAACTGATAATAAGTTATTATGATGAAAATTTGACTTCATACCCCAAATTCTTTAGCAGGCTTGTTAACAAAACTTCCATCTGATTTCTTGTGAACATCCATCCACGGTTCAGTCCTAGATGCTTCATGCCCTAAACTCTGTGACTGGATTAAGAAAAGATAAATCAAAAATTCAATATATTAAATAGAAAATATTGTCTTATAAATATTTAAAATAATTAAAATATTACCAATGTCATTGTGCTTCTAGAAAAACTTTTTGAGCCCGCAGTGTGCGGGATGACTTGCTTAGCCCAGTTTGATGCATTTTGTCTTGAGAGATCTTGAAATAAATGAAATTAAATTTAATACTAATGTATTGAATGTCATGTCCTTTTCATATACATGTATTAATGCAAAATGAGGATAATATAAAAATATATATTTCAATACCATCCGCTTCTGATCACGATGTCTGTCAACAAACACATTCCACTGCTCTTTAGGTACCCCACTAGGTAGCTTCTCATACATTTGTTGCATGGTCAATGAAGTATCATTGACATCACGGAATAATCTCCATTTTAAATCTTTCTACGTCTTACCTAGATTTTTCAACTTCCACTTCCGTGCTATCACATCAGCAACGGTAAAGTGGAAGAACATTTGTATACATAAATTCATTTTGAACATATTAGTAACATGACATTCAATTAAACCATAATGTAATAAATTTACCTTTATTTGAGAATCAAACACTTCATTTTTCTAGCTTGAATGCATATGTCTCCAACCGTCATGTGAAATGGGAAGGGAAATGGGCTCCGCTGCCAGCTGGCCTAGAATCTGGCCAAGTAACCCCATGGCATCATCCGTAGGGACCCCATAAGAATCAAATGGCACAACAATCTTCTTGCCATTCAGATTCCAAACATCTTCACTTTTTATATTTTTCTCCATGGTTGCATTTTTGTCATCTTCAACGAGAAAACAATTAGTATAAACAAAATGCTATAAATTTATTTAATTAAAATTTGTACCTATGATAGTGACACACCAGTGTGTCCAGGATGAACTGGATGGGCACGTCGCTGCCCCACTGCTGAGCCTCCTGAAAGGGGATTCGACGACTCACCCTCTACTGGGACATCCATGGATGGTGTGAGAGATGGTACAGGGGGAGATGGTGCAGGGGTGTCGGCACATGGCATCTCAGATGTCGTGGGGAGGGAGACAGATGGATCGCCATCTGTCGCGGAACTAGATGAAACAATATACCGCTTCTTCCTTGGCATTCCTATCATTTAATCAAATTAAATTAAGTTCAGAATATATATTTCAAAAAAATTATGCAGAAAAAAAATTAAAAATGATAATAGATTCCCGGTACTAACAAAAAATATATATATAACAATGATAATGAATGACTGCATAAATGAAACATGTGGTTGCTGGATAAATAAATAATTGTACATAAAATCATTTCCCCCTTCAATCATATTGGTTTCCTGCTCCATTTATTCATCCAATTCATTCATCGTTGCTAGACTAATATTTTCAATATCATGATCGACAACTAATTATGCTTCCTGTTGCTGATTAAATTCAATTTCAGAGGTCAAATTTTCCACTTCATCACCCATATCATACAAATCTCTTTGTATTACATGAGCAACTACACTCCACCATTCATCGGCAACATCATTCACATAATATACCTTTTTTTCGTGCGATGCTAAGATATATGGATCATGCAGTTCATGATCACCAACATCCATCAAGAGAGAGAAGTTCATAGAAGTAAATTGCAAGGAATCTCTTTTAACACCTCTAATAATATCGACCCATTTTCATTTGAATAAAACAACCGAAAAAATGTCTGTGGTAGTCTAATTCAATAATATCATACAAACTTCCATAGTATTCCACTTCAGTAAATGTAAATATACCCCTATTCTGTATATTCAAACCCACATCTCGATCGACTGTACGAAATCAATATTCATTCACATTATTAGCATCAAACTTTCTAAGTTCTTTTATAGGACGTCTAGCAAGAAAATTTAAATCTTCTGACACCTCTACATGAGTATCGATATTCATGATCTAAAAAAAGAAATATACTTTATTAGATTCACAAAATGTATGTGTCAAACTAATATTTGTATTTATTTCAATATTTATGAACTTACCCGTTGTGAAAACCATTATACAATATCTTTATTAACATCTTTCATTATATCTTTCTCATTTCGTGTTCAGCCTCTCATTCGTATCTTTGTTTGTATCCTCAACTCTTCAATAAATGGATCTGCAATGTCACTATTACGCAGCACATATCTATGTGCCTGTAATAATTCCAATTCAGTCAGTGTCACATTTGAGGTCCTCCCAACAGATCGGCCAATAGCAGGAAATATTTTGGATTTCTGATGTGTTTGAGATTGAGTCGATGTGTCATCTACACGTCCAACTCGATTAAATCTTGTCTCAATATCATCCAAGTATCGATAACAATAGGTAAGACACTCCTCATCCAAATATCCTTCAACAATTGAGCCTTCTGTTTGATCTTTATTTCTCACGTATGATTTAAAATGTCTAAGATATGTGTGAAATAAAATAAACATAATTATGCATTTAATTAAGTACCAAAAATTGATTATTTAACTAGAAAAAATATAAATAAAGTACCTCTCAATTGGATACAACCATCAATAATGAACAGGGCCTCCTAATTTAGATTCCTCTACCAAATGCACAGTTAAATGCATCATTACAGTAAAAAAGGACGGAGGAAAGATCGTCTCCATTGTGCAAAGGGTCAATACAAACCTCTTATGGAGGTTGTCAAGCTGAAATGGATGTAGAAATTTCTCACATAGTTGTCTGAAAAATGTGTAGAACTGCAGTACAACAACAGTAATTTTTTCAGGTAATAATGTACGCAATGCCAATGGTAGTAACTGTTGTGAAAAAATATGTGAATCGTCACTTTTCAATCCATGAAACGTACAATTATTCAAGTCAACACACCTCGAGATGTTACTTGAATACCCATCAGATACCTTAACATTCTTTAATATTTAAAGGAATGTATCAATATCCCTATTTTTCATTGCAAAAATTTTCGGAGGATACTTTTCATTCTCAGCTGGCCAGAGATTGCGTTTTCTGTTCAGTGCTTGTAAGTATTTCTGAGCATTGAGATGATCCTTCAACTTTCCATGCTCATTAATCAATGTGGAAATCAAATTTTCATAGACATTATTCTCAATATGCATCACATCAAGATTATGCCTCAACAAATTAAATTCCCAATACGGATTTTTGAAGAATATACTTTTTTTCTTCCATTGTTGTTTTCCAGTTTTGCTTGATGATGCACTTCGGACCCATTTTCCGCTATCATTCAAATGATGAACCTTCCCAAATTTTGTTTCAACATTTTAAACCTATTTCAATATTTCAAAACTATTTAACAACTTTGGAGGTGGTCTACGATCAATGGAACCATTAAATTTTGATCTGTTCAGCTAAAATCTATTAGATGCATCAAGAAATCTCCGATGACACAAGAAGCACCATTTTCTACTGTGAGGGAGCCGTTTCGGCTCAAAATAAAAGTTACAAACGGGACAAGCCAAACCCGTGTAAGTGTTCCAACCAGTTAAATTCTCAATCCCAGGGAAGTCACTAATGGTCCACATTAAAGCAGCTTGCATTTTGAACATTTTTTTAGAAGAAGCATCAAATGTCTCAACATCGTTCCTCCATAACTCCTGCAATTCGTCAATCAAAGGCTGAAAGAATACATCAATATCATTTCCAGGCATTTTTTTTCCAGGAATAATCATCGAAAAGATAAATGATGTTTGTTGCATACACATCTATGAAGGCAAATTATAAGGGATCAAAACAACTGGCCAGATGCTATAATTGGTACTCAAAGTTCCAAATGGTTTGAATCCATCGGCATCCAATCCCAATCGAACATTCCTATGTTCAGCTATGAAATCTAGATGTAATGAATCAAATGTCTTCCAAGATTTAGAATCTCATGGATGTCTCATTAACCCATCATTGTTATTATCTACAGAATTCCACTTCATGTGTTCGGCGGTTTTCGATGACATGAATAATCTTTGCAATCGAGGATTCAAAGGAAAGTAACGCAAAACCTTTTCAGGTGTTCTCCTTTTCATCTTCTTCATGAAATTATGTTCATTCCGACTTACAACATCACCCATTTCCTACCATCTAGAAGTAGAACATTTCTTGCAATTTTGTCTACATGAATCCTCTCCCCAATAAAGCATAAAATCATTGGGACACGAATGTATTTTTGTATAATTCAGACCAAGCTTGTTAACAACTTTTTTCATATCATAAAAATATTCTGGGATTTTTGCTTCAAGAAATGCATCATGAATAAATTCCAATATCACTAACATTACCATATTCGTAATACCACATAGAAATTTGATTTGATACAACTTCAGCAGAAATGAAAGTTTTGAATATTTAAACACCCGCAATACAACTCTTGATTTCCATCGTCAACTAAATCATGAAACGCATTTTCCTCAGTGAAGTTTTCTCTTACATTTGGCTCCAAATAATCAAGAGAAGGATCCAATTATATGTGACAATCTTGATCTGCCTATGTTACAATCTCAAAAAACATCACTTGTCACGTTGCAATTTATAACACCCTCTTCTGGTTGTTTTGATATGTTTTTATGCTGATAGTTGTGTCTTTCAGTACTGAATGCATCATTTATTTGGTTTTTCATTTCATTTTCCATTTTTGACGAACATGGGACCTCATTCTGTGGATTAACATCAGTGCTCAATCTTTCTGTAACGTTCGATTCTCCATGCCAAATCCAACACAAATATTGATCAGGGAATTGCTTCATTGTTAAATGTTCATAAACCTCATCTCTCTTCAACCATGTTCTAAATTTACATTTAGAACATGGACATTTTTTTCTCCCTTCAACAGATCGATTATAAATTGAAAAATCTAAAAACTCATTCAAACCCTTCACATACTGAGGTGTGTTCCTCGGTAATGTGATCCAACTTTTATCCATGTATATCACAATGTGCCTACACAATAAAAAAAAATTAAATCACATATTTACTACTAAATAGAGAAAGATATTCATATATACAAAAGTATAAGATAACATAAAAATATTATAATAATGATGATCCCCTTAGTTAGATATGAACCCTTAGTGTTCGGGATATGGGAAGTTTCTTTGGTAAAGAGAAACGGTGTGCAAACAACGTGGTAGCTACTTTACCATGAAAACCAAAACATATTGTTATTTTGGAATAACCCCAACCTAGTTTCTCTGTAGAGTCTTCATATAAAACTCTAATATCGAATAAATCTATTATAAATATTGTTTAGGGAAACCCTTATGATTCGTACAAAACTCAACACATTGTTATTTTGGAGTGACAAGAACCACGTGAGGGATGGTAGTCTTTAGGCATGATAAGTGGTGGTGTTAATGGAAATATATGATGAAATAACTTGGGTGATTAGTTTTTGAGGTTCTAGGAACCATGTGTGGATTCAATTCATAGACCTCTCTTTGGTGTATTCACATATAAAAGAGTGGTGGTGTGACTTGAGGGTGATTTTGATCATATATGTGTCAATTCTAATAAGTGGAGAATTATGGTTAAATGGGAAAATCGAGGATCTGACCATGGAGTTGAACTAAGAGTCGGATTCAGGCTTTAGTGTGGGCATTGAACATTTTTTTTATTCCTTGAGTTTTAAGGCATCGTGGTCGGGATATGATAGTTCATTGGTGGGTGGGATTGAGCGCCTTTGGTATAATTCATCTAGAGAAGTACTTTATATTATTGTTGCATAAAAATTGATGTGGTAAGGTAGAGACCACATCAGAAATGGCATTCAAGATGCGGCTGATGTGGTTTGGGGATCAAACTAGGGTATTTGAAGAATAGTTGATGTGTCTTGGCTTAGTGTTTAGAGTTTCATAGTAGAATAATGTTGGGAATTTGGAGATGAAATGAGGGGTGTTGGTACTATCATCTAGGACAACATAATAAAATAATCAGAAGCATCAAAATTATAAGTAACTCCATACCTAAGTGTCATAATTCATTATAGTCAAGTACGTCTAATAAATAAATAGGTTACCCATTTCAAAAAATAATTACAAATACAAAGATTCAAATTCAATGAAAGTGATTACTTTCATCCAAGACTATACATATTAATAAAAAATCATCTAGTTTGGATAATATATAGAGAAAGGAAATACAAATAAAATTAAAATACAAAATAAACCTAGATGAACTATCTCACAATAAAATTTCCCAACAAAAGTCACAACCATATTCACAACTCAAAAACATCTCCATGTGATCCCCAAAAAGTCACAACATTCCAATATAATATTGAACGACTTTTCAAATATAACATTTATTTATCATTAAGGCATCACTTAAAATCTTTATCTTATAATGAGAAAGAAAATAAATATCCTTTTAGTAAAATTGATGAATATAGATCAATAGGAAAGTAGGTAGTGTGATTTAACAAACCTACACTTATATAAGGAAATGTTTTAGAATACATGAATTTATTATGTTGATGTGTAAAAAAAATCTTAAATTATCATCTAAGTCATGGAAATTGAATCTATATAGAGATAAATTCCTAACTTGGAAAAAGTTTTGTTACATTAAATATCAAAATGTAACAACTCCTTATATAGTGTTTTTATTTTATGGATCACTAAATAAAAATTATAAATTCCCATACACTTTTGAAATTGTATTCAACATACATAGATTAAAAACCACTAATATTTCATCTCATTGAAATATTATTCAATGGGTGAGACATGTCATGAATGGTTAATTAAGGTTTAGTCATCAAGATATAAGGGGAAACAACATTTTATGTTTACAAAGGCACATGAATAACTAGTCATCAATCATGATTATAATGAGCCTTTAAATCATAGATTAATTATTATTATTATAATATTGGGAGTCTTCTGTGTATGTAGGAAGCCCAATAATTCAATTTAGGAAATAAAGATAGAATGTTTTACAAATAATCATACTAAAAAATTACACAAACATGGTAGGCAGATAAAAATTACACATAACCAATAATTCATGGTATACAATTAATCATTCCTATGAAATGTGAATCCTCTATTCCTAAATTGAGGCATGAATATCCTTGTCTACTTTCGTAATGGGAAATAGTTAAATAATCCAATGTAATACAATGAAAAGAGGTAAATCACATAAATCATTAATTAATTGAATTATATCTTTATTTTAAGGTAAAATAAGAATGAACATCAATAATGTATATCATAAATACAGTCACATCACTAGAAACATGCGTTTTGTCTTTTGTATCGGTTGGATAGACCTAGAAATGAGTTGTTTACCAAGTAAAAACATATTATAAATTTCCTATCTATTGTCACATAATATAATGACAAAAGAAAATAAATGTAGGATAATACTTTTCATGCCATGGGTCATATTCACTAATATGTAACTAAGCCCAGGTTCCACCAGCCCTAATGTGCACCTCCCTATACGCCAATGAATCCTAACTAACATTGAATTTTTGATGGTGGTATAATGGATGAAAACTAAACACAATTAAATAATAAATAAATGAATGATAACAAACAAAAATCAGAATTTTAATAACTATTAATCATGTGTGATAACCAATTTCATTTAAAAATTATAATTACATAATTATGCACCACTACCCTAGTTTTAATAAAATAACCAAAATATCATTACTAATTAACTCTAATACCTCTATCATGACTCGATTCTTCATGAACCCAACATGGGTTAGCAATGAAATTGAGTTCAAAAAATATTCAAAAAATGTAACTTCAAACCTTAGGGTTCGTATAGGTCGCCGGGGTCGCGGGGGTCCAAGGGAAGCGGGGTCACCGGGGGAAGCGGGTTCGCCGGAGTCGCCGGGGTCACTGGGGTCGCGGGGGAAGAGGGGCCGCGGGGGGAAGCGGGGTCGCTGGGGTCGGGGGGGCCGGGGTCGTGGGGGAAGAGGGGTCGTGGTGTGAGAAGTGGGGGAGGGGGTGCTACTGTTAAAAAAATAGTGTTTCGTGGTGGTTTATTATAAACCACCGTGAAACCTTTTTTTAAAAAGGTTTTGTGGCAGTTTCTACAACCGCAGCTAGATACAAGTTTTTCTGTAGTGTTAGGTACCAGCATGATTGGTTCAGCCTTTAGAGGTCCCAAAGTGGAAGAGGGATGAGATATTCATGGACTTCGTCATGGGTCTTCCATGTATGTCTAGGGGACATGACTCTATTTGGGCGATCATCGACAAAATCACCATGTCGGCCCACTTCCTACAGACCAGAGATGGTACGGGATACCACATAGAATGTACACATCATCCTGGAGTAGATGAAGACTACATAGAGTAGGTAGAAGTCATATTCTTACAGGAGACGGACACCTCTGGAGTTCGAGGATGGCGTCCATGTCTTTCAACGGGTCTCACCTCGACGAGGTCTACGAAGATTTGGCCGAGTAGGTAAGTTATCTCCGAGATTCATCGGACCTTTTCAGGTCCTCGACAAAGTTGGAGAGGTGGAATACTGCTTAGCTCTTCCACCTCAGTTACATCGGGTTCACGACATCTTCAACGTATCCCAGCCGAGGAGATACGTGCACGGACAGTCCCACATCATCGACTATGTCGAGTTGAACATTGATGATTGGGAGAATTTTACAGAGGTTCTAGTATTGATTGAGGATCGATAGGAGAAGGTACTTAGTGGATGTTTGATACCTATGGTGTGCATTCGTTGGCAGCACAGGAACCTCCAAGAGAGAACATGGGGAGCGGGAGGCTCAGATGCGTGCTCAGTACCCCCACTTGTTCCCTTAGTTGTGAGTTGTGGTTTATAGGGACGTAGAGCCATGATGTGGGGATAATGTAAAGACTCGGAACATTGATGTAATTTTTTTAATTAAATGGAAATTCCATAGGTCTGTGAAATCTGACGGCGCGTGATTCCAAGGCGCGGATTGCCTGCAATGATCCGTCGAAGATTTTGTTAAACTTAAGTTAACATGTGTAAGTAGTTTTCCTGAAAAATAGGAATAACTCTTAAACGGTAACTCGAATCAGAAATATGAGGTCACCTTGGTTCTCAGCATGGTGGGTTTTACCTTAGCATGACTTAAGATTATGCGGCGCAGACCTCCTGTGAGAAAATCCAAAAATGGAATAATTGTACATAAAATAATTAAAAAAGTTATTTAATTTTTCAAATGATTATAACTCAAAAACAGTAACTCGGAATAAAAATCCAAGACCACCGCTGAACTTGTGAGTGTATGATTTCTTTAGGCAGATACTAACTTTGGCCGTCACGGGCCACCAGAGAAAGTTAGTTTTTGGCCACAAATAAAATAATTAAGTGACTATTATTTTATTGTAAAAGTCATAACTTCTAAAAGTTAACTTAGATTGGAAATCTGAGAGTACCGTTAGGTTCGTTGGGGCGTGTTTCTCCTAGGCAGATCCTAACCTCGACTAGGACATGTCGAGGGTGACTGGTAATAATTTTACAAACTTTTTTTCGGGTACGTTCAGTAAACGCACGAGCGGCATTTTATAACATTTGAACTGGTGCTCGGAATTTAAATTTGAGGGCTCTGTTGAACTTGCATCATTGGTGAATTCTTAGTGATACCTTCACCACAGTTTCATTCTAACAAGAATAAAATTTAGTTTTTGGGTTTTTATAAAAAATAATAAAATAATGTACAACACTTTATATTATTTTTAAGCTATCATGTGTTGGGTGTGTTGGTTAAAACCTCCACATGGGTGTTGGTGGTGGGACCACCACTCCCTAACCTCCCATAATAGGTTATGGTGGTGGGGCCCAACCGAGCATAACCTCCCATGGGAGGATAGATGAGGTGGGGACCACCTGAGCTGCATAACCTCCCTATTTATGATAGGGCTGGGGACCACCCGACCCCAATTGTTAGTGGAGGATGAAACATCTCCACTCTCCCTCATTAATGAGGTAGAGCCTTTTCACCACCCTGCGAAATTAATTGCGCCAACGTATGTGTTTTATTAAGGAGAGCCTCTTGGTATCCTCCAAATTAATGAGACAACACTCGTGCATTTAATTTGATTGAGCCGTGTTTTAAATTCTCCTGTTTGAATTGGTGTGCCAACGTAATATTATATGTCCAATCTAATATTCTTTCGTTGGCATTTCATTTTGGGTGGAATTGAGAGGATCTTGGGAGACAAGTGCTCCCAATGAAGAAAGCGAAGAATGTGAAGAATGCGAAGAACACAAAGAACGCTGACGACATTTTCCTCCATCGACTTCCTCCCTCGGATCCTACCGACGTTGAGTATCTTCCATCCTCATCATCATTTCTAAACTGACGCACGAGTTTGGATAGAGAGTGTGTGACGAACGTGGCGAACGACGGTCTTCGTCGTCTTCCTTTCGTGACGCCGTCAACGAACAACGATCGCCTGATGAATAAAACGGTAGGGGGTTTGATGCTTGTTGATGTAATATCCATTTTTTTCACTTCTTCTGAATTGAAAGGAACAGTTTCGTATTTTAAAAAAATGCAGATCATCCCCTTCGTTGAGATAATTGTTACCACACTAAACGCGGAGGGTATGGGCCAAAAAAACATGGCCCGACTCCTCCACCGATCATGTTGTGTTGTTCATTGTAAGAATGAAGTGGCAATGAGGCGACGAAGGTAGAAACAACAAAGGTCGCGCCACCCACGGCCTCCGCGAACCGCGCCGCCCCCGCATCGCACTAGTGCTCCCGTCCGAAAACCGTCGGCCGAGCGGCGCCCGACCTGCCTGCCTACGGCCTGCCCCGCGGCATGCCCCGTGGCCGGACCCGCAGCCTACCCAATACCTCGGCGCCCTACCCGGTGCCCCAATGGCCACCTGTCGCGACCTTCCTCGCACCCCAGCGCACTACCAGCGCCTCAGCGTGCAGCCCCGGTGCCCTACCCGCGCCCCCGGAGGCCTTCCCGGCGCCCCCGATGCCCCCTGCCACGACCTGCCTGGCACCCCCAGTGCGCTGCCCGTGCCCCAGAATACTACCCCAGTGCACTGCCCGGCGCACTGCATAGTGCCCCCGCGGCCCCTTGTCGCAGCCTGCTCGGCTGACCCGCGTCCTTCCCGGCATCCTTCCCACTGGCCTCCCAGCCGTCGGCCTCCGAAGCCAACCCACGGTGTCCAACGCAGTGTTGCTGGCCGAATCGGCCCGGCCTCCCAAGCCGAGTCACCGAGATGCCTACGTGGAAACTCTTGGGCAGAATTGCCCTCGTAGTCCTCTAGGCCTGGCCCAGTGGACCAGGCCAAACGTAGCAGACTGAGCTGCCCACTGGGCCGGGTCAGACCCAGCGATTCATACGATGTCAACCCAGACTGGGTCGGCCTAGACTGGGTTGGGCCTGGTCGGTCTGACCGGGTCAGACCGGACCTGAGCCCATTATGGCCCTTTACATACTTTGGCCTTATCTTTGTAATCGGATGTCCATTTGACAAACCATCAACAGAGCTGGTAATCTCACTAAGAGATGGTCTCGTTGAGTATACCCCACTCGTGTTCGGTGTATAGTTGAGTTACGGTCAGGTTGGATCGTACATGAATCAAACCGGGCCCCCAAGACTAAAAGATTAATAACTAACAGACCGGGCATCTGATTGACGCTCCGTCTGTTGTGTTGAGACCCCTGTGACATGGCAGACCTTTGAGATACTTCTTCGTGGGACTTCCTGACACTTGGAGTATTGACTCATTTCTCGTGGAGTAGACCCTCTCTGTGACTACCGAGATGATTTCAAATGCCTAGTAGTTGGCTGAGACTTGACAAATATTGACCGATCGACTCAGAGTGATTCAGATGGTCTAGAGGGGAGCGCTTGGTTGTAGCAGCAGAACCACAGCGGAGTAGCACTTGGTTGTAGCGTCAGGCATGCGGTACTCGACAGATGGAGTACCTTTGTAGGCTATGAGGGGGATAGCTTGTTTGTAGTGGAAAACCAATGGTGAGGAGCGCCTCTGTGTGAGCATGGAAGACCCACAATACTCGACAGGTGGATTACCACAACAGTTAAAGGTTAGTGGGAAGAACTTGGTTGTAGTGGTAGGCCCACTTTACTCGACCGAGGTGGAGTTCTCCAGAAGTCGTGGTTTCGACATCATGAATAAAAATCCAGGTTGAGCTTTTTCAATGACTTTTCTGTTTTCCTCATGATTGAGATGGGTTTCTAGATAACTTAGGTATATGTATGGGAATATACCTATGTAATGGTTATCCGTTGATTTTATACTTTGTGGTTTATCCTTGTTAGATTTTGTGAGACCTTGGGGGTCTCAGGGGTCCCTACTGACTATCTTTATACTCACCCCTACATGGGCTATGCCCGCACCTCGTTGTGTTAGTTGCAGATGACAGACAGCGCTGACTGAGGAAGAGAGTAGCCGGACTGGACGGTACCTGGAGGTGGACCACTCAGTGTGACGGTACATGGAGGAGACAGAGGGACAGGAGTGCTGAGGAGGACATCTATACCTACCCTTCAGGTAGGAACCCCGGAGGACGACCTAGTAGGTGCTTCACTTTTCTTCAGTTGTACTTGCTTTCAGTTGTACTTGTACATTCTTATTGGGCTTGTATTTCCGACCCCTTTTACATCCAACACTTCTTTTGAATACAGTTTTACTCAGTTTTTTTCTTCCAGTTGTGTTCTTTGATGTGTTTGTTTACAGTTATAAAGACAATTCGTTCTCATTTTAGGGATTTACACATTTTGTGCTAGTATCCAACCCTGGCCTATGGAAGGCGGGCTTGGGGTGGTCACAATATGGGCCTCAGGGGATGAGTCATGTCAACATACATGAGAAGTTAATATGTGGACATGCAAGAGAATTATAACCATCAATTTCTGATGGATAATGACAGTGAACAAGGTTTGGGGAAATTTAACAACATGAAATATATAGATCTATGATGACCTAATGAACCATTTGATTCACTGAAAACAATGTTAATTGGATAAGATTATTGGTTTCAATGTAATTTTTCCAAATGTAAAATAAATTTCTTGAAAATATATACATGCATGATTTCAAGACATCAATAAACTTTTTTATACCTTGTTCAACTTCCACTTCATATCTTATTCTATAATAGAATTGTGAATTTTTCATTCATAAAGAATTAATAAATCATGAGCCCCATTAATAGAAAGATAGGGCATTCCATCTATCCGTATCCCATGTAGAAAATATTCACATGATATAAATATGAAAAAAATCATTATATGGTGAGAAAACATATTAACAAAAACCATTCCATAAATGGTTAACCTTATAACCCATATAAAATATGTATTCCCAAAAAATTACAAATTAGGTCACTAAATTTCCAAAAATAGGATTGATCCCCATGGATCATGAAGTATCTCTTGGTTTTTTTAACCCTAATATGTTAATACCTTAATCATGTATTCTCTTTAAACATAGAAATGACCTGAATTACCAAAAAAATATTAAAAATATGAATATTTTATTATTCAAAAGTTTTTTGGATATATTTCTCAAATTCGAAAATGTATTTGACATCATCAATTAATGGAAGGGATACTTTTTAAAAATAAATTCAATAGTTACATGGTAATTATTATCATCCAATGTACTAAATAATTTCCACTATATTATTACCCAAAAAAATTATCTTAATGTAAACAACATATTAAGGGTTATCATTTCCTTAATCATGTGTTTTCCATGGACTTCAACTTCCCTTTAAATAAATTTTTTATTCCATTAGATCCATTCAACGTATTCTTGTAAATAATTAGAGAAAAAAAATAAACTGGACATTCCATATATATTTTACCATTAAAATAACATAATTCTTGAATAATAATAAATAAAAACAATGAATATTTAACATAAACCAGAAGACATTAATATTGGTACCTCATCCTATTACATAATCCCTCTCTCCATTCACATTTCATTTATAGTGTCATCATCAGGAAAAATATATCCATTACGCATAACTACTTTACGATTATCTTCTTGAACTTTCCAATTGGGACATTGATTTTCATATTGAGAATTCATTCCACACATAAAAAATTTATTCATGAATGATGTCTTAGGGAGGCTAATATTCTTATCCATTTCATTATCTTAACTAAGTAATTTTAATTTACAGTCATGTGATTTGAGTCCTTATTTTTAAAACATAAAACATCTTCTTGTTCCACTAATACATTATAATGGGTGAATCATTCCACACTATCAAAAAGTAGGAAACTAAATATTATAACCTCTATGGACTCTATTACTCGAACTCTAAGTGAACTCATTCTTTATATTATTTAGTGAGTCTGAGGATTGGTCATGGTACACATTGGAAATCATGTTCTTAGAAAAATATATATGCATTATGATAATATCCTTTACTCTTATGATCATCTTGTTTGACTTCTCATCAGAAAATTCAGTATCACTATTGATGTTAACCCGGTTTCTTCCGGTTTCCCCCAAAAAGTAAAACTACAAATCATTATGTGAGAAACACTAATCATATTGTAAAACCAAGTAATTAGGAAATAGAATTACTTCTAGGATTTCAAAATCATGAAACATTACATTATCTATAATACCCTAGGTTTATCCCTGGTTTTTAATAGACAACTTGTTTTTATATCCTTCATCATGGTTCAAGAAGTGTTTCTCAATTCACAAAGGATATCATGTTGGAGCAACAAACCAGGTGTGCAGTAAGGGATGTTGTCAGGTAACAGGTTACGTCAGGAAGGCCTGACACACTGTTTAAGAGTTTCTAACCCTACCTAAATATGTTCTAGAGTTAATCCAGCTGTAGTATCCATAATGGTATGGATTTATAAGAATCTTGTTTCCATATTATTTACTAATATTACCTGAGATTTTCCTATAATTTTATTTATCCTTAGAAAGAACACTAGATATATCATTATAAATATCCCTAGTGACATCAGTGACATTTTATCATCATAGATTACAAAGGTTGTCAAAACCTTTTTTCTAATACCAACTATATTAACCCTTTATTTTCATACATAGACATTATATAACATTTTTAGAATACTTAAAACAATAAAAAAACAGCGTGAAGAATGAGTTATCATAGTGCCATTGAAAACATAGAACACAAATATTTTAACTCCTTATAAGATCATCAATGTTTCCCATAATGATCTCTGCCCTTGATGATTCTACTAAAACTTATTTCTTCATAACCTAGGTAAATGAAATATTAGAAAGAGTTGAGATTGAATTCTCATTTTGGGTAAATAAAGGAAATATGTAAGCATAACAAGAACATAATGGTATGTTAACATAATCATAACTATATGATATCGCACATTTCATATCAAAGATAAAGAACATGAATCATGGAATAAAGATTTTTATTTTAGATGATATAAATTATAAGTGAAAAAATATATTAATCTATGAAATAATAATATAATAATATGACATAGAACTGTGGAATACACATAAGAATATAAAATTGTTTCCATACATGTTAAGACATCACTACCAAGGCAATCATAATTGTGTGGGTTCACTTCACATTCCATATTGGTATCCATGGTGCACTCTTATTTACATCATAGTAGTATTTTTTCACACCCCATACCATCTTGGTAGTCATGGTTTGGTTCCACGATAATCTTAGTAGTCGAATTTCAATCCCATGGCCATATAAGTCTATATCATGATATATAAATCATTACCCAATGCATTGGAGAGATATATATATCCCACACATCATATAATGGAATAATACATACAAGTGTCACAAGATTAAAAAATCGTCATATCATGGACCATAAAAAGAGACATGGGTTTCACAAACATCCTATCATAACCCCTGAAATGAAATTGATATCATAAACTTGTAATCATATAATAAGATATGGAAAACGATGAATATTTCATTATAATTTCATCAAAATCCTAATCTATTAAAATAATAGGGATTAAAAAGTTTATAACCATGAATAGTGAAATGGGTTTCAAAAATATCATGAAATGAAAATAAAAACCATTCATAGAAAAATACGAATGGGGAAATTAAATAATTTCACTATAAATTAATGATTAACTCTATCTAAATAATTTTAGATGAGAAATAATTTTTGAAATATCGTTCAAAAAAAATTTGGGAGGAAAATATCATTTCTTCATTTCAAATGACTTTTGAAAAATAAAATGATTAAAAACCCATTATTAATTAGAAATCATAGAAAAAATAGAAATAAGGAATGAAAAAAATTACAAAACTATTTTCACTTAAAAAAAATAATATTCAAAACATTTTATAAAATCCATTTTCTTTGAAAACTTACTAGAAACATATAAATAAATCATGAACATATTTTAAAAAAATTAATTAAAAATACCTAAAAACATATAATTAAATATAGAAAATTCTATGAAAACACATTCATGGAAAACATATTGAATAGTTATAAATGAATATTAAAAAATATTTTAATACTATTTAATTGAAAATAATTTCTAAAGATATAAAAAAGAATTATTTTTTTAAAACCCTTTCATTGAAAATACATTCAAATGATATAAATAATGCTTGAATTTTTTTTAAACATTTCCTTACAAACACATTGAAAACATATAAATAATTATTGAATATTTTTTTTAAAACAATTTCATTGAAAATAATTTGAAAATATATAACTAAATCTTGAAAAAAAATTTAGAATACATGGTCTTGAAAGAATACAAATTTTTGATCAAATAGAGAGGTAAAGATGAACATTCATGAAAAAAATTATTAATAATAATAGGTAAAAAATTGTACAAAATTTGTACCAATAAATTATGACATAACTAATATACAATGGAGAAGAAAATTATTCAGATATCTTTAGATATGGGTCATAATAATTCATGGATGGACAAATAATCATAAATAATATCAATAAACGATGAGCTTTTTTCAATAAACTGTTACCACATGGTAACATTGAAATATACTACCAATGCACTAATTTAAAAATAAATGAAGCTTAAAATATCATAAAATTATGGATTTTCATGACTTAACATATCAATAGTAGTATATACACATCATAAAAAATATTGGTGCATAACATGTCATGTGTGTCAAAGAAGTAAAATTGAGATATAATTACATTACCAATTTAGTAACTCTTCAAACATAAACTCGATGAATGAATTATCATAAAATTGATAAGTTTATAACCCTAAATTTAATTATATGAGTCATAAAATTAACCCATGAAAAGTATACATAACACTTAGAAAAATGAGTGGTGAATAAGGTGTGAATCTCACAAAAAAATGAGATGAAACATGGTTGTCTTATGTCTTCACAGTCATCTTACTCATAAAATACTAAAATATAGTTAACATAATTTTAATATAAAATATTTAAAAAATAATTTTATACTATCCAATTCCATATATTATTTTATTATGACTTTATATTACCCTCTTATTAATAATTCTATGACATGGTTTCACTTAGGGTAATATCCTCTTTCTGCATTGTATATGTTTTTAATTATTATTCATGATCATATTACTTAGATAATGATTTAATTAATTATATAATATAAAACATTATATAATCTACTATATCTACTAATCCCGGGTGTTCCCCTACTTACTTGTCACCACCACATTCAGCCACATCACCAACTTCGCCTATCCAATTACCAATTAACCCTCATGTTTCTAATCAAAAACCCGCAATACCCAGAACAACTCAACTATGAGCTACGTCATATCGTGAACCATATTCCCGCTTAGGGTTTCCGTCTTCCATCATATTCCTCCCACGATTATCCATCCACCTCCAGCGTCTTCCTCTGTCTCTGGCTCCGGTCAGCCTCCACCTTGATTTCCCTATCTATCCCTACCTGTCTCCCACAACAATCGGGATCCCCGTCAAGATATTCGTCTCCCCAATCTACGATTTTCACTACCCCACCATTTTTCCACCTTGAGCTTCATCGGTGTTCCCAATGTAGGGTTTCCCCTACTTCTCCAGTTTTCAAATTCCTTCCCCATAGTCCCTACATTTTCCTCCACAGCCATTCCCCCCATCAACCACCCCTCTATCCCTAGATTTTCCTCTTACAAACCCATGACCCCTCCCTATCCATCATCCAGGGTTCCCGAATCTCCTCCCTCAAAACCTGATGCCCCCTCTCTATTTGTATTTTACTCCTACGGTTCCCCCTACCATTTCACTTTCCCTCATGCTTCCCTTCCTACAATCCACCGATGACATCCTCCCCAACTACATAACATGTAGTTAGCTTCAACACCCTCAAAAGACTCAGATATTCCTCAAATACGGATCACGCGGTTGGGCCACCATCTATAAAAATGCATAGCCTCCATGATTTTTCTTTTTTCTATGGTATGTGCCTAAATTTATTTTTCTCTTAGGCAACCGTCTATAGCGTTCCCAGTTAGGGTTTTTCCTTCCTGTTGTTTCATTCTCACATTGTCATCATCTTATGTCTCTCCGTTGTGTGGTTCTCCGTCATTTCATTATCAGGGTTTTCTTAAAGGGATATTCATTTCCCTATTTATGGAGTTTTTATTTATTTCTTTTATAAGGAGTTGATGTCCCGGCCTAAGAACATTTTCACTAATATGGGTAACTATTTCTTTTATGATTTCAGTGTCTTTCTATTGCATTTTTCAAATTTATATGGTTTGATTTTGCATAAGTTTTCATTGCAGCCTCCATTTAATAAATATAGGTGCTTTTAAGATGGAGGACTTTTGAACCCCGACACTGATGATTGCATCATTCATGAACGTTATTCAGACTTCTATAAGGCATTTTTTTGAAATTATTTTGATTATAAAAACCAATCTCCATTACATTTTTCATTAGCTCATTGATAATTTTAAATTTGGTGTAATGTTTCATGTTTTGTTATGGTTCAAAATGTTTGTTTCTACATTGATATAATGTGTAATCACTAGATGATAATACTACCACTGAATCTATAAAGGTTTTCAATGAAAGAAAAAACCGTATATTGGTAGATTTATCTGGTACTAGAAGTGATATGTTATTCCCCTGATATAATGAATATTTTTTTCAACTGAATTATGCATGTTTTCTTTCAAATGATCCTAAATTGTATCCATTAATGTAAACTATTTGAAATGTTCCTTTCTATATCAGCAAAAAGAAGTAGAGCACTGCTGGTTTTCTTTCATCCAGTACTTAGTTAAGAAATTATCCAAAGGTAAATATATAGTACAATGGTTAAAGTTGTTTGTCTGAATCCAATTTTTAATTTTACCAAACACAATTACCATTCACCCTTTTTTGATTCTTTGTTTTTCTGATTTCCAAGTGCTTCCCTATTAGGCCTACATGTATATTTCTATAATTCTTATTGATTTGTTTCCCAATTCTTCACAATTAGTGTTTTTTGTAGATTTCATATACATATTTTTTTATTTCATAATGAAGTGTTTCCATATTCATAAAACATTGAGTGTATTCATAATTTTAAACATTATAGTATCTATAGTTAAACATATTTGATGACAATTTAGGTGCTCAGATCCTAGTTTATTACTTCTTATTCTTCCACTATAACTCATAACAACTAAAAACCCATGTAAAATAGCTTTATTTTCATGAAATGTTATCATATTAGTCATTAAGCACATCGCATCCAACTCTTCTTAGTTAATTTTACTACTACATAATCTGACTTGACATGTTTTAGAGTCGTGGATAATTTTTTATAGTACTGGATCTTGTATTTTTTATTATTGGATCATGTATTTTATTTTAGTAATGAATCATTTTTAAAGCAGTGGAAGAAGTTTTTCTTTGAGCATGTCGATCATTTATTTTATTTGGGTAGTAGATCATGTAATTCATTTGAGTATCGGATCATGTGTTTTATTAAATCAGTGGATCATGTGCTTTATTAGATCAGTTGATCATTTTTTAAAGTAGTGGGCCATGTATTTTAGAGAAACAGATAACTTAATCTCTTTACATAGTGTATCATGTATTTAATTTTAGCATTTGATTTTTTAAGATCTCTAAAACATTAATTTATTTTAGAAGTGGATCCTACATTTTCTGTTGTATCTTAATTTGGGAGATATTAAACTTCTTGGAATAGACAAGTTATGATGGAATGAATGAGCTGTAGAACATTTTATATTTTATATGTCATTGATTTCTTATAACTCTACTACATTTCAATTGTCAATCATGTATTTCAAAATTGTACCAGGTAATTTTACAAAATATATGAACCATCATATCCGAGGGATATATATTTCATGCTTTTAATTTGTTAGTTTTCCCTTTAAAATGTATAGTAGATCATTCCACAATATTCGTATTTCATGGAGATTATTATATTAGGTATTTTGGAAATTAAATGCATAATTATTTACACAATATATAGAACCTAATTCCCCTATCACTATGATAATTACAATAACTGTGATAGTACTATGGATGAACCTCTATTAGAAAGACATCATTTCAGGTAATGGTGTAGATAATTTGTGGCATGGTATGTGTATTCGTTATATTATTAATAGTAAATGTGAATATAGTTTTGATTCATCCTGGTTTTATTGTATCATTAATTTGGGATTTAGTGGTACCAGTATATTCCATTGGTTGTCCTTATTTATTAACGATTCATTTTGGGGGTGATCATCTTCTAATCTTTATCTTCTTTGTGTATGAGTTTAATATAGAGAAATACTGGTTCTATATGAGTTCAACAAGCATTATTTTTTTATTGCATCTTTTCAAGTAGGGATCTTGAGGTTTTGAAGCAGATTTCAATCAAACCCTGCCTTACTACCTCTATATGTGTAAAACTACATTACTCTCTTCCTACCTCTATATGTGTTTAACTGCATTTTCTTTATTTTTTATGATTCTGTAAACATACACCCTAATCAATATGATGATTCTGTAAACATACACCCTGGGGATGGAACTAGCAGCAACATATATATGGACATAGGAGTTTTACTTAACAACTGATATACCTAACGATTGGTATATATATTATTATATTTGTTTTGTTTTGCAGGGAATCTGGTGGTTCAAATAATTTGTGGTATGATATATGTATTATTTATATTATAAATTATACATATGAATATAGTTCTGATCCATCTTTTTCTTATCAAGTGTTTTAGATCAGTGGAACATTTTTTATAGTAGTATATCTTGTATTTTCATTCATTAGTGGATCATGTTTTTTATTTCAGTAGTGAATCATTTTTTAGAGCAGTGGAACAAGTTTTTTCATTGATAATGGGGGTCATGAATTTTGTTTTTGTAGTGGATCATGTAATTAATTAGATAAGTGTACCATTTGTTTTATTAGATCAGTGGACCATGTGATTTTTTATATAAATTGATCATTTTTAAAAGTAGCAGATCATGTATTTTAGAGAAAGGGCTCATGTACTCTCTTTGAGATATTAAGGTAATATTGCATTTAATTTGAGCTATGATATGTTTATTTTTTATATTATCAATTGTATGTATGAATGTAGTTCTGAGTTATCCTTTTCTTATTGTATCATTCATTTGGGAGTTAGATGCACTATTATATTCCCTTTCTTGTCTCCATTTATTAATGACTCAAATGGTGGGGTTTTCATCTTCTCAACAGTATATTATTTGTCTATGATTTTACTATAGGTAAATAATGGTTTTATATGTGTTATAAAAGCATTAATATCTTCGGGTTTCTTTTCATGTAGGGATATAGAGGTTTCGAAGCATATTTCAGTTGCACACTTCTTTAGTACCTGTATATGTATTTTAGAGAAGGGCATCATGTACTCTATTTTAGATAATCAGGTAATGTTGCATTTAATTTGATGTATGATATGTCTATTCTTTATATTATCAACTATACGTATGATCAGTGGAAAATGTTTTTTCATTGAGCATGTGGGTCATGAATTTTGTTTTGGTAGTGGATCATGTAATTAATTAGAGAAGTAAACCATTTGTTTTATTAGATCATTGAACCATGATTTTTATTATATGAATTGATCATTTATAAAAGTAGTAGGTCATGTATTTTAGAGTAGGGGATCATTTAATCTCCTTGAGATATTCATGTAATGTTTCAATTAATATGAACTATGATATGTGTATTCTTTATATTATCAACTGTGAGTATGAATGTAGTTCTGAGTTATCCTTTTCTTTTTGTATCATTTATTTTGGAGTTAGAGGTACCAGTATATTACCTTTACTATATCCATTTATTAAAGACTCAAATGAAGCGAGATGTTCATCTTCTCAACTTCATATTATTTGTCTATGAGTTTACTGTAGTGAAATAATGGTTTTATATGTGTTAAAAAAAATTAATTTCTTCCAGTTTCTTTTCATACAGGGATATGGAGTTTTGAACCATATTTTAGTTGCACCCTTCCTTAGTACCAATATATGTATTTTAGAGTAGGGGATCATGTACTCTCTTTGAGATATTCAGGTTATGTTGCATTTAATTTTAGGTATGGCATGTGTATTCTTTATATATTCAACTGTACGTACGAATGTAGTTATGAGTTATACTTTTCTTATTGTATCATTCATTTGGGAGTTAGAGGCACTAGTATATTCCCTTTCTTTTCTACATTTATTAAAGACTCAAATGGGGAAGTGTTCATCTTATCCACTACATATTATTTGTCTATGAGTATACTGTAGGTAAATACTGGTTTTATATGTGTAAAAAAGTGTTAATGTCTTCTGGTTTCTTTTCATTCATGGATCTAGAGGTTTTGAAGAATATTTCAGTTTCACCCTTCCTTAGTACCTATATATGTGTTCAACTAAATTAATATCTTCCTCCCTCTATATGTGTTCAACTGCATTTTCATGATTTTCTATGATTCTTTAAACATGCACCCTAGGAAATATGATGATTCTTTGAACATGAACTCGGGAAATAGCACGAGCATAATCATATATATGGACATAAGAGTGTTACTAAATTATTTGTATTCATAACGATTGTTATATATATTAATATATTTGTTTTGTTTTGTAGGGAATCAGGTGGTGCATATAATTTGAGTTATGATATGTGTATTCATGATATTATCAATTGTACATATGAATATAGTTTTGTGTCATACTTTTTTTATTATATCATTCATGCAGTGATTAGGATGTTTTGAAGCAGATTTCAACAGAACCCTTTCTTAAAGCCTCTATAGGCGTTCAACTGCATTACTGTTTTCATGCCTCTATATGTGTACAGTTGAATTTTCTTGATTTTTGATGAATCTGTAAACATCCACCCTGTAAAATATGGTGATTTTTTAAACATGAACCCTAGTTATGGAATGATAAATAACATATATATGGACATATGATTTTTTCTTAATGATTGGTATACCTAAAAAATGGCATATATATTAATATATTTGTTTTGTTTTGTAGGAAATATGGCGATGCTACTATTTTGAACAAAGGAAATGACATCATTTTTAATATAAAAACACACACCAATCTTTAGGTATTCTATAAATTCTTATATTCTTTAAATTCCATCCTTTTTTAATTGAGTAAATTCCATTCTTTCTAGGGAGTGTGATGAAGGGGTTTTTTCTTTAATGTTTCATTACGTTTATAGATTTCTTTGGGTTTTCCTATCATTGTTATGTGTTATGTGTTCCCTTCATTAAAATGCTTCATATGTACATATCATGGATCCTCTCCATGGACTCTCTGTGTCGTTGGTTGTCCTCTCATATTTTCCCAATTTCACCCTATGTAGTTTCATATGTTCCGAGTTTCTGATCTTATATGAAAACTGTGAGTTAGGGTAAATCGATTGTTTTCTCATGTACATGTAGAGTATATAACACAAAAACAGTATACCGGGGGATATACACTCTTATAATGTTGTAATTGGGTGAGAATCAAATGTGTATATCTGATTATGGATTCTTTATTTTGGGTTATCTGATTCTCTACCATGGTGTTGATGAAATTTTCTTTTGGTTATTTGTTGTAGATTTTGGGTGTGTTTTTCTACAAGGCTATGCTCGACGAGTTTCATCAGAAAAATGCTTGATCCTGTTCTTTTAATGTTTTGATATTCGTATCCTATGGATATTGGACATGCTTATCTCCTCAGACACCTTTCTATCCCAACATCGGGGGCCTAACAGCTTCCAGTTTCCCTTTAGTAGACACCCGTGTGGATTTCCCCTTTCTTTTCAAGTTGTAGGTTTTGTTCTCTGTATATCCTTTGATAATTTTGTACTTACTTCCACTTAAAAGTGTATCTTTTATTTAAAAAATTAGTTGAATAGAATCATTTTCTATGATGTTAATAGAATTAATATCATTGTAAAATTGTATTCACTAATTTAAAATTAGCATTGATTTTATAGAACCGTGCGAACACATGGGTGAGTACTTATTATATTATATATTCATTATATATGAATTCATAATAATATATAAAATATTTAAGGAAAAAATAGAATACATTGTTCTTAGATACAGTTGGTCATACATATGCAAGAATGTTGTTTCATTTTTTATATAATTTTGAATTAAATTAAGTAAATGAAATATTTGTATATAAAAATTATTGTATTGTTGTTATGTTTTATATATCATATTTTTTTTAAAACCAGCTGTAATACATTAAATTTAATGTTTTAATGAATCAAATCGCATGGAGGAGACAGTAGTCTACACGTCCACAAATGATTTTACCCCATCTACAGAAGATGTAATTTATAATGGTATGTGTTATTAAGGAATTAATGAATCATATAGATATAATAAATTTCATATATATAATATATACACAACTTTTCAATCATAATTCCCATCCATGAAATAATGTAAAGGAAAAATGTTCAAAACCGTTTCATTATGAGGTAGATCACTGTATACAATAATGATAAGTTCATTACCAATTAAATGGAGGTATGTGTACGTGTAGGTTGAAACATTACTATATAAACATATCATTATATATAGGATAATTTTTCTATTATATAATCATGGAATTATGATGATTGTGAATGTGGATAAATAAAATAAAATAAAAGTTCTTTAGGAAGGATGTTACATCTTCTTTAGGCAACATCCTTTGGTTTTAACAAAAGGGATTCCTTTGATAGACTTATTCCAATAGTTTAGAATATATGAGTAACTGATATATTTTTAGGATCTATTTGGGAAGATTTTGGTTGCCATGACCCATCCCCCAAGACTCGTTCCATGACTACCCCAAGCCCGGCTTCAAAATGCCAGGGGATGGCGAATAACATCGAGTAGGAATATCCCAAAAATGGGTGGAATTTCCTTTAAATATATACACAAGAACTATGGTCAATCTATGTAATGTAAACACAATGTAAAGCACAACTATCACTCATAAAACTAGTGAGAGTAAAATACCAAATAAAAGTAAAAGGGGACAGAATACAAGCCCTAAACCACTAAGGAATGTATAACTACCATTGTCCATCTGCTCGAGACCCTACCTAATGGGTAGGTGAAGGATAACTACCTATAGACATATATGTTTGACAGTCTATCATGTCTCACTAAGAACCACCTGGTCCTGGACCACCAAGGTCTCCTTCGAAGCGTGGATTGTATGTATGAGACAGGTCTTGTGCAGGAGAAACCCGTGCAGGGGTGAGTGACACAATACTCACTAGGGATCCCAAACCAATAAAGAATGAATACAAAGAATGACCTGAATTCATGAACAAAATGCATGGCTACAAAACAAATACAACTCACATTAGGTAAAACTCAAATTATAGAAAGTAATATTATCAGTCATATGAATGAAAAATCTTTTATTAATGAGTAGCTAAGGTTCGCTTGGTTACTAGGCCACTGAGGTACTCTCAAATGTAGGACCATTGATGTCCTCTCGACTACTGGACCACTGAGGTCCACTCCGATACTAAACTACTATGGTCAGCTGAGCTACATGACCACTGTGTTCTGCTCAGCTACTAAACCAAAGTGGTCTTCTCGACTACTAGACAACTGAGGTCTGCTCCACTTCAATAGAACAAATGAATTATTTGATATTGGACAACTCATGTCTTTTTTGCTACTAAACCATTGAGGCCCCGCTCGTCCTATCCTTCGTGTCACAACCTGATGTACGATTCCCACTCTCCAGAGTTCTTGATTATGAGATAATCAACTCTACAATCAATCATTCCTATCTCAACCATGAAGAAAAATCACGTAAAGTATACTGAAAGGACCTTCTCGTCGTAAGGGTTCCAATGCTGGATATGGCGTGTCAATTAAATGCTCGCTTTAAAAGATATTGGCCTTTTAGAAAATAAGGGCTAGTTGGATTTTGGCCCAGTCTGACTTGGTCAGACCGACCGGAACAACCCATCCTGGGTGTCCCCCCATGACATGAAACATTTCAGTCGATCTGATCTAACCTGGTTGGGGATCAAGCATCCCAGTCTAGTTTTACATAGTGGCCAGGCCCATTGGGCCTTTCAGGACCTGATCCAGTTCGACTGGGGGTCTAGCCTGCCAGGTCACCCAGTGGCTCGGTTCTCATCCGGTCAGATCCGACATATTCAGACTAGTTTTGAACAACCGGTCCGTCTTGTATCCTGGTTTCTCATTCGGCCCAGACCACACAGGGGGGCCCGTCCTCCTCCATCCTGGGTCGCCCAGTGACTCGTTTCAATCCGTTGGCCCTATCTGTATCGGTGGGCTGGCTTGGGTTATGCCTGAATGTCGTGACGTCTTTCGGTTTGCATAGCCACCTGGTCAGCTAAGGTTGGCCACCTCCATCCGTATGTAGTCCTGCTTGGACATTGTACCAGCACAAGTCACAGACCTCCCCGTGGGTTGCTCCACATGACGCTACACCTCAACCATCACGGCACCCGACACATCCACGACCCTTACTAGTATCAGCCTTTGTCGCCTCGACACACCACTGGGGCACTACCCCTTCTACACCACCATGGCATGCTGGTCGTAGCCTTCATCACATGAAACGGTGTCCCACTGGTGTCAGGTTCCCATACCACCACAACCCACTAGTTGCGGCCTCCTCAGTTATGATGTGTCTCTAGTGGATGTTGCATTCTGTATGCAGCTGATACCGCATGCCGCTGCCACCTATGCTACTGACCTTCGAGATGGAGGCCCCATGTCACCACGGGTGTTCTATTTATTCATAATCACACCACCCTAGTGTCATGATGGTATCAAATCATTGGTCTTGGGTCATTACACAATCAATCAGAGGTGCAATGACCACTCATACATAAGATGCAAACACGCGAAGAAATAACGAGGGAGATGAATGAACATTATATTAATTAAGGAAAGATCACAAAAATTATTTTTGTCAGGATTGTTTATTACTTGATATATGGTTTGATGACGATGAAAAAAAATCACATGAATCCAACTCCCTTAAATTCCCACAAGTCAAAACACATCCTGTAAGAAAAAACGACCTACTGATGAACTTGTTGGGGGTGGAACTACGTTCATTGTTTAGAAAAAAAATAGGGAATCAAATTCAATGACAACAAAACCCCACCTAGGAAAAGGATATCATTTGAAGAAAATCGTCGGTCACCATCCATCGATCATCTATTTTGATTCTTTCTATAAGGTTATCGTCGCTACATTCTGAGTCCCCGACATTCATCATTGGAGAGTTTTCCTTCATATTTATTCAAAGGAATTCCAATGGTTTTCGTCAACTTTGAATCCCTATTAATTAAAGAAGGAATAAATATTTTATATTTCAGTGTCACAACACTGATTTATTAACATATTGAATTAATGAGTTTAAACCATGTCGCTCTCTACATTGTAGTGATAATGTTTCACTTCAAAAAGTTAAAAGAAATAAAATCAATATTTTCTATTTTATTTTATTTTCCCTTAAAATGTCCAAAAAGTAAACATTCACCCTCGACCCACCCTGGTCGAGGTTAAGCCCTTATTATGGAGAACATATCATTATGAACTCAAAGGTGGTATCAGATTTTGAATCTGAGTTACCCTTTGAGAGTTATGAGGATTTTAAAATAAAATATATTTTTTATTGTAATTTTTTTGAATGTTACATCTCAAAAACCAAAATTCATAGTTAACCCGCACTAGACAATGTTCGGTTCATCCTAAGGGAAGCACACACTATTGAGTTCAATAGTTCTCTGGTATTTCCTTCCCGAGTTACCGTTTACGTGTCATAAGGATTTGAATGTAAGAAAATAATTATTCAATTATTTTATTTATGGCCAAAAACTACATTCTATTGTTGGCCCACACCGACCAATGTTAGTATCTTCCTAAGGAAATAGCAAACTTAAGAGATTGATGGTAGTCTCATATTTTCAATCTGTTTCCCCAATCGTGAGATATGAGGATTTGAAAAATAAAATTATTTTATTTTATTATTTTTTTATGGTTATGCCATTTTCAGATTTTCTAACTAGAGACCCATACCGACTAAAATTATGTCATGTAAATGGTAAACCTGCCATCCTGAACACTACATTGAACTCAAATTTTTAATCAGGGCACCTATTTAAGAGTTATTAAACATTTTTTGGAAAACTGCACATGCACACTATTTTAAACATAATTTTTTTTGACAGACCATTCTGGGCACACTAGTCCTTAGAATCACAAGTTCTCTCAACCCCTGGTGTTGGAATAATCCCCAATTAAAAAATCATTGAATTTTAGGGAATTATATTACCCCCACCTTTATGAAATTATGTCCATGTAATCAAATATAAGTGCTTAACCTAGAAATGGGGGTATTGATCATAGATTTGAGCCTCCCACTCCCATGCGCACTCTTATAGATTCATGTGATACCACCAAATGTACACTAAATGAATTGATCACCCACAAAGGGAGCTCTCCTGTTGATCCTCAATATGTACCAGAAACTCAGCAAAATTCACTCTGTCTTCAAATAACTAACATGAAGAGGCATACCGATCCCTCTACAAAATTATGCTGTTAGGTAGTTAGGAAGTGGGATTACTCGGTGAGTCAGTCAATGATCACCCAGATGGTATCATGTCTCCGGGATGTATGTGGTAAACCCATCATGATATCCCTTCGATATCCCATACCACTTCCACTCTAGTACATATGTGGGTTGTGTCAAACCTGCAAGAACATGGTGCTTAGCCTTCACTTGGTGACATGTGAGGCATCTCGATACAAACTCCGCTACTTTCATCTTCATCCCTGGACACCAGTACTAATATTGTAAATCATGTTATATTTTTTCCACACATTGATGTACTCCTAAAGGGGAAGTATGTATATCCCTTAACACCTCCTCCGGAAATGCCTCTGGTACTACAGTGTGTCCTCTGAAATGGATGACATGCTCCCCACTATTCTAATATCCTTTAGGGGAATTCCTTGTGCACATCTGGGCAGATGCTATATCGCAGATGGAATATCAGAGTTTCACCTCCATGACTCACTTTAAGAGTGGTAGGGAAACTACCATAGACTAGAGAATTTTTTTCCCTATCTGTCAATGAAGGATATATGTAGTGAGGCCAACTATTTTGAGGCCTCGTTCAATAGTGAACTAAATCTCATGATGAGAGAATATTCCTCCATGTTCCCCTTCCCATGAGTATAGATTATCTCCACGTCATAGTCTTGGAGGAACTCCAGCCAATGTTGCTATTTCAGATTCAGATCCTTCTGAGAAAATATCTACTTGAGGGTCTTGTGGTTTGATTATAAGATGAATCGTTCTCCCATAATGCGGTGTCACGAAATAATCAATGTGAAAACTACAGCTGCAAACTCAAGGACTTGAGTCATATAATTATACTTATGCAGCCTCAATTGTCATGATACATAAGAAATCACTGCTTTCCACTACATCAGAACACAAAAAAGCCCAATTCTTGATGCGTCACAGAATACCACATATTCGGTGCCCTCCTCTGGAATCCTTAATATATGATCACTTGTTAAGAATGGCCTAAGCTACTAAAATCTCTTCTTGTATCATTCTATCTATAGGGAGGGTTTTTCCTCCATTGTCAACATCACTATGGGTTTTTCCACTCTATTTATTTTTTTAGAGAAACCTTCGATAGTAACCATCCAACCCATGGAAAATTATCACTTCAATAATGCTCTTGGGTGGCTCCAAATAAAGCACCACCATGATATTTTCTTTATCCATGGAAACTCTAGCCTCTAAGAAGACAAGTCACAGGAATTGGACCTTTCTTATCCAGAACACACACTTCAAAAGATTTGTATAATTTTGGTGATATCGGAGTGCATCGAGAACCATCCTCAGGTGAATAATGTGCTCCTCCTTAGACGCTGAATACACTAAGATCTCATCAATGAAGACCACTACAAACCGGTTTATATACGGTTGGAATATCATTTCCATGAGTTTCATGAACACTTCTAGGGAATTCGTCATACCAAATGACATCACTAAGTACTCATAATGGTCATACAGATATCTAAAGTCCATCGTCACGTTTTCCTACTATCATACTCAAATCTGGTGAGAGTCTGATCTGAGTTCTATCATCGAAAACCATCTCTCTCCCTTCATCTGATCAAAGAGGTCCTCAATTATCTATATGGGATACTTGTTCTTCTCTGTATCCAAGTTTAGGGGCCATATTCATACACATAACCACACGATTCTGTCTTCCTTCATAGAAAACAACACCAGAGGTGACCATGGTGAAATTATGGGACATACAAACCCCTTCCCTTGCATATCCTCTAACTTTACCCTCTATTCTAAGAGCTCTGTGCGAGCTATCTGACATGCAGGTTTTGATATTGGTGTCATCTCGGGGGGTATAGATTAATATTATAGTATACCTCTTTATTATTTGGTAGTCCTAGAACATCCTTTGTAAAGATGTCAATATACTCTACCACTAATACACGGAACTGGAAAAAAACATCCACTGCTACGTGGGTAAGGATGAATGAATCATGTGTGATCGGCTGCATACTTCTATTCATGAGTTTTATCCAATGTTGCTTGGGTTTCCTTTTTCACCGACCAAGGAAAACCCCCTTCCAATGATGAAAAAATACCACATTCATTTTCATAAAACAATCAATATGAGAATGAACTGTGGATACCCAGTACATACCCAAACTAGTGTCATAAGGCATCGATGCTCCCAGTAAGATGATCCGATAAAAACTATATCTGTAAGGGATAGGTCACACTTTCATTGTTAGTGTAATTATCGAGTCTCATTACACTGTCCTCTAGCTCCCTGAGCCTGGGGTAGACCACATTGGGGTGGTGGTTGTAACATGTATAAATGTAAATGACCTCAAGATACTCTTAGAGATCCATTACCATGTTAATCTTCCTACAGATTAATCTGTTCTTATAATTGTCTTTTTCCTGATACCCCATCAACCATTTTACTGTCAGAATGATAGAATAGACAATATCTATAGAGATGTCTCATATCGTCCATGAAAATAATAAAATATTTTAAAACCATATTTACTCACCCTAGGAGCATTTAGTTATAGATAATGTATCTTTGTACATCTTATCGGAACATCTCACATGTCCATGTCCTTGATATGGATGTCAGCTTCCAGCATTCCCACTTCTAACATCAACTGGTTGTATCTGCTCAGCCAATTGAATTTCTGCCACATATTTTCTCTCTAGAACCATCGCATAAATAACTATCCGAAGAGGAATAGTTGTAGCTCAGATGTCCCAAAACTCATCTCACTCATAGGTCTAATCCCTGAATTACTGGTCATATTTTCTTCATCAAATACCTGGAATGTTCGGTACACCTCGACGAATACTTATCTTATGACATTTCATCCTCCCAAAGCTAGAGAATCTCATGGGAAGACACAAAACATATCTTTTATAGAATGATCCCATTATTTGTGAAAGGTTCTCATTATCTTTCCCTAGAAAAATTCACCTCATCATAATATAAGGTAATCTATACCCTTCCATTTCCCTACTGATCCACGTAGATGGCTCACTGATTAGAACTCCATCTGATCTAATGGTGTACTAACAAGAAGGAAAACATGGTCACCAATTCAAGACAGTCCTTATCTGCATGTGAGTGAGGCTCGCCATGACACCTAAGGGGTCTCTGTCAGTGAATCTCATGAAATGTGCTTAGTCTGTGCTTCTCATCCGCTAGCACTACAAGTACCATGTACTACTTTATAGGTTTTGGTATAGATGTTACACCACTAGGTGGAGCTATCTCTAGTACAAATCTATTTACCCATCTTGTCACCCTGAAGATCATCGTCATGATCACATGGTGGAATCATGGCATGCTGTCTATGTAGAATAATATTGAAACAAAAAAAGTTATATCATGATCAATAGTGTATACCTGTTCAGATGACTCAAGAAGGACATCAAAAACACAACCCATTCCTATATGATTCATGTTTCATTAGTTTTCTTTTCAACTAGTGTTTTCATGTACCGTGTTGAAAAGTATAATTCAGTGTCCTGGTGCATGGATACATTATCCACTGCTTCAACACTAGGTTCCCTGGCCTAAAATCTGATCTCGATGCACTTAACACTATTTCCCCAAACAAAACTCATAGAATCTATGTTTTTAAGGTAGAACTGACCTACATTGATACCACTCTATCACGACCTATCTCCCAGGGCCCATGTCATTACTACCCCATGTCTGCCTTACAAAGACCAGGGAAAGTGACTATCAAAGAGTAGGAATAACCCAAAAAGGGGAGGAATTTCCTTTAAACTTTTACACACGCACCAATATCAAACTGAAGAAATTTAAAACAACGTAACACAAAACTGCCACTAAGACAACTAATGAGAGTATAGTAAAAACTGAATGTAAAAAAGTGGCCATAAAAAAAATCCCAAAACCACAACATAATGTTCTTATGCTAGGTTCCATCAACTCAAGACCCTACCTATAGGGAAAAGGACGGGTATCTACTTATAACCATAGTAGTACACACGTCTATACCATATCACTGAGCACTAATTTCTCTTGCAACACAAAGGTATTCATTGAAGTGTTAATAACCTGTATAAAACACAACATGTGTGGGTGATTTGAGTAGAGGGGTGAGTGAGAAAATATTTTGTAGGGACCCCAAACCACAATGGAAATACCAAAAAGCTAGACTACAAGGCAAGAGCAAAAAACGACTGCAAACCAAAGACATATCACACAAGGTAAAACTCAAATTATAGAATCTATGATTATCAGTCGTAAAGATGAATCATCTTGTACAGCTAAGGGACTCATCCCCGATGACTCTCTAAGCATCGCTCAACAATTGTACCATTGAGGTCCTCTCAATTAATGGAAAACTGAGTTGCCTTGGGCTACTATACCACTGAGGTCTACTCCGTTACTGAACCATTGATGTCTAGTGAGTTACAGAACCACAGAGGTCAGCTTGGTTACTGGACCACTGAGATCTACTTAGAAACTAAAACACTAAGGTCTGCTAGGCTACTGGACCGCTAAGGTTCTCTCGGCTATAGGACTGCTGAGGTCTCTCTCAAGATATACCTCATTTCCTAGCCAACTGTATGATTCCTACTCTCAAGGGTGCTTCATTATGGCATAATATAATCCTCAAGACATCAGTTGTGTCTAGACTATAAAAAATCTCACACAGAGTATACCAAAATATTTGACCAATCATAGAGGTCTCAAAAGCTGTAGATAGCTGGTCAATTGGATGACTGATCTATAAGATAATGGTGTTTTTGTAAATAAGAGCATATTGTGTCCGAGCCTGATCAGACTTGCCCTGAACGACCTGACCATCCCAGACCAGGGGTCATGCATTACACAAATCATTCCAGCTGACCCAAACCAATCCAATTGGGCCTGGGATGACTTGGTCTATCCTGGCCCAGTTGTCAGACCCATTGGGCCTTGCTAGACCCAGCCCCGTTCGGTCTTGGGTACATCTCCCCGGGTTTTAGATTGGTCCTATTATCATCCAGTCTAGTCTAACATTTTCATCCCAATTCTAAATAGTAGGGCCTCCAAGTTTCCTAGTTTCTCATCCATCTTGGGCCATATGGCGGGCCAGTTCTCCTCTAGACTAGGCAGACTAGTGGGACAATTTACTCATATGGCTCAACCCGCATCTGCAGACCGGCTTGGGTCCATCCCAGACACCATGATGTCATCCATTTCACAGAGCCACATGGCTGGTTGAGGCTAGACTCCTCCCTCAGCAGGCGGTCCATCATGGACTGCGTGCCACTTCACACAGCAGCCCGCCTTACAGGCCGGTCCGGCAGACGCAGCGCCTCGATGGGTACTTGAGTCGAAAATGAACTTATTTTGATGTAAAATGTCCATGTGGTCAAAATTCCATCATCTTCATAATTTTATTCATGATTTAAATATCATATATATCTATATTATATTTATTAATAATATCCATAATATTTGTAGATAATAAATGAAATGTACCGTTCATAGAGAAGGTAGGTCGTACGTACACATGAACGCTACTTTAATTTCATTGTCATATTAAAAAAATAATAAAAAAATTATATAAATGTATATTATTATAATATTATTATATTAATTTCAGGTGTGTCTTATATTTTTAATAAAACCATCCTTTATAATTTCCATTTATGTCATGAATGATTCATATCACATTGATGGGGTGGTAGTCCACATTTTTTCAAACAAAATTTTAGTATTTACACATCATGGAAAGAATGAAAGTATAATCTGAATAAAAATCACATAAGAATATGGAAAATATAAATATAATGTATATAATAAATAAATATAATACTATCATAATGGCCTCTATGAAAGGTGGTAGGATAAAATTGAACACTCTTCATTTCGTGAGGCAATTGTTGGTCACACACAAAAATAGTATGTTCTATATCTATTATTTGGAGGTGTGTGTAAGTGTTTCTAAACAACATTGCATAAAAATATCCTAGTATATTGATGATACTTTTTTTATAAAATAAAAGAATAAATATAGGTTATATTGTTTTATAATGAAAATAAATGAAAGGAGCTTGAGAGAAGATGTAACCTCAAAATTGGGTAACTCTTTTTGATTTGTGCCGAAAATATTCCATGAGTTTCTTTATAAACATGGTCAGGATTCTATGAGTAATGGGAAGATATTGTGAGATTATTTGAGAAGAAGTTGGAAGATAAAAGGGGATTGAGAGGTGTTACTGAGGGGGTATAGGTAGTTGCCTTTTATATGAGGGAGGACGGGCACTTTAGGAAAGTCTTGAAATATTATATTATTATAAATTTATTTTAGCATTCTAATAGTTAAACAGATATGTATTTCTTGGATAATAAGATTATGGGTATATATCCTCTCCAAAAATATGGTTTATACATGTTTAGTTCATAAAATTAACCTTATCCTTTACCTTTAACCCATATTTAAAATCATTAACTCTTACCATGTCTTCTTGTATTTTTGTAATATATTGAACTATATTAACTATAAAATTCCAAAATACCGAAAAGTGGATAATTAATGATATTTTTTACATTATATATATATATATATATATCTCTCTCTCATTTTTCCCGATCATATATTTGTATAACTGCTATATCATTTAATAGAATGTTTTTTAAAATAACCCATTATTGTCCATTTTTACGTTATTTATTAATTGATTTTCGATAAAGTAATAAAAACATGATTCCTTCAAACCAAAATAATATTATCATCCATCAACTATTATTTTCATATAATCATTTTGGATGGAATCAAAATCTTAAAATTATATTTATTGTAATATTTATAATATCATTTATTTTAATCTTTCATTAATAATAAAATAACAACATCATCATCATGTCATAAATATATTAATTTATTTAAGGTATAAAAAATATAAATAAAATACCATGACGACATTAATCATTTTGGATTTATAATGAATATTTATAGTCAAATATATCAGTTATATAATCCCATATTAAAATATTATTAGAAAAAATATACATGTTTATGTTATATTCCTCTTTACTTTAAATTAATTAGCATAACATGTCATTGTAAAACCCATTTGGTTCCCTGGGATTGTAAAATAGACTCAAGGATGGAAATGGTTATAAATTCTCATCGAATGGGATTAGTACAAAAATTAGTGTAGTTTTAGTTTTTTATAATATTATATTCTACCCTTATTTAACTAATTTACCCTTTAACCATGATAAATTAAAATAATTACTGAAGTTAGTATTTATAATTTACAAAAATAAAAGGTACATATTTACAAAATTTGGACACTATTATTGAAAATATGGAATCCATTTATCCAATTCAAAACAAGGAAATTTTTGTAAAGAATTTAATATTAATATAGATTTTCAAAAACATAATGTGGATTTTAAGAAGTAAAAACTATTAGAGGATTGACATATGTGTATATCAAATTTCAATTTGAAATTACTTCTAGTGACCAAAATTGGATTAAATACTGAAAAAATAATACAATTAAACATTAATACAAATTAAAAGGACAATATATCTATATAAATAAATTATATGAGAAGGAATTTTTTAATTAAAAATCACTATTTTTCATTATTGATTAAAATTTGAATTTCATCAGAAAAATACCAAAATTTCCAAAAAAAATAAATATTTATATTCCATGTTCAAATAAGAGATATATTTTTTCAAATAGAACGTATAAAAGTGATAAAAAAATATTATAAAATATTTCGCTATAAAATGGTGGTAAATTAACCTTTTAAAAATATTAGAGTATTTTATGCTTAAAATTCGAGTCCTTCTCATTTTAAGCCTCTAAAATTTATTCGATAAATGTAAAAATATTTAACGAAAATATTTAATCTTATTTTAATTTTTTCTATTCATTACCATAAATACAGTGGATAGGCATTAACATCCAATTAAAATAATAATAATAATATTGTATTATTTTTTAGTATAACACAAAGATGTGTGCAACGTATGATTTCGGAGAAACATGTTTTTCTTGTTGAGTACACTATCGGAAAAAGTGTCTTCATTAACATAAAATTTATATCATAATATTAAATAATAAAAGATATGAAAATTTATTATTCTATAAATACCTGAGATGTTATATCCATCCACCCTTTGGAAATTGTGTCACAACAATTTTATTTACTTATCAAATATGTTGCGGTATTTCACCCTCATAACATTTTCAGATTTCCACCTAGCCTCTTCAACCATATGTGTTATAAAAATAATCTTTACCTGATTAATCACCCAGTTCCACAATACTTGCTATATGCGGTCAAGAATCTGTACCGGTTGTTCCTCACAAGAATGATTCTTTGTCAACAAAACTACATATGGACTCAAAATGTGAGACAAATTCAGAATATTCTTTATTAAAATTGAAACATGAAAAAAATTGTTTACTATAAAAAAACATGGAGGTAAATATTCTATTTATTCAACTAATCCATATTTCTCTAGGATTGTATAGTTCCCAATAAACCATGGACTCAATATTCCCTTTCTAAAAAAATGCATCACACATTTCCATTGTGAAAATTTTATAAAGATATGATCACCTTCCTCAAAATGAAGATACTTACTTCAGTTATCTGCATAACCTTTCTGCCTTCTCTGATCTATCCTCAAGGTATTTTTAATCAACTAAAATATTTCATCTATCCCTTTTATCAATTTAGGTCCCATCAACTTCCTTTAACATATTTCATCCCAAAATGTAAGAGTTCGACAACCCATTTTATATAATGAATCAAATAGTTCAATCTATATACTGGAATGAAAAATGTTATTATAAATAATTTAATCCAAAGAATGTTGTTGATCCCAACATCCCTTATAATAAATTGAACATGAATATATAATATCCTGTAAGGTCTAAATTTTTCTTTCTAACTCCCCATCTCATTGAGGATGAAAAGCTATACTAAAATTTAATTAATTTATGAAAGTCTTATCACGTCCATTCCAAATGATACATGTGAACATGGGTTCATGATTAGATACAATTAAGAGGGGAAATCCATGTAACCTGAAAATATCATTAATACACAACTGGGAATGTTGACCTAGAGATAGAGTATCTTGAATAGGAATAAAATGATAAGATTTAGTCAATTGATCAAATATAACCCTGATTGCATTGTTACCTCGAGAAGTATTTGGTAATCCCACTATGAAATCTATAGACACAATTTTCCATTTCCACACTGGCAGTGTCAAAGGATGAAACATCCCTTTCGGTAACTACTGTACTACATTAACCTCATATCAAATCAAAAAATTCAGAGTAAAGTCAGCAATATCCCATTTTATTCCATCCCACCACTAATACTCATGAAGATCTCTATACATCAAAGAAATTATAGGATGAACTGAAAACAGAGAACTATGAGCAGCACCTAACAACTCTTTCTTCAACTGTGATTCACAAGTCCCATAAAATCTATTTGAAAACCTCAAGAAACAATCTTTATCAAAGTGGATTTTTTGAAAATTTTCTATATGAACATATCCTGCATTTTTTGCAACTCGTTTTCTTCTTTATATGCTTTCATAATTTTGTAAGATAGAGAAGATTTCACTAACACCTGAATTGGTACAGAGTAATTACATGCACCAACAACTTCCAATCCATAATGTATCAAATCTGAAACCAAAAGATCTCATTAAAAATATATCATGGTTAATGTTACATTACCCTTTCGACTCAAATCATTAGAAACATTATTTTTCTTTCATAGATTTTCATGAATCGTGAAATCACAGTGCATAATTATTTCCTTCCATATCCTATGTCTCATTTTTAATTCCTTTTGAGTGAATATATACCTCAATCATTTTTTATAATTATATATTTCATACTTTAGACCATATTGATGATTCCTCCAAATTTTTAATACAAATAGAGAAGTGGATAATTCCAAATCATGTGTAGGGTAATTTAATTCGTGAGGTATCAATGGATGTGAAATATAAGAAATTACATGTTCTTTCTGTATTAGGGCACTACCGAGTCATTCAATGATGCATCACCACAGAAAACAAATTCACCATTCCTGGAAGTCAGGTCCAAAACATGATTATTTACTAATCTTCTTTTCAATTCCTAAAAACAATCACCACATTATTTTTCCTATTGTTATTATCACCCTTACGAGTTATCATAGTTATTGGGATTGATAACTGAGAATCTTTTTCAACCAACCATTTGTAATAACAAGATAATCAAAGAAAACTATGAATCTATGTGATATTGGTTGGTGTTGGCCACTATTCGACAACATATGTTTTAGAAGGGTCAACATTTATGGCATCTTTAGAAATAATATGTCCAACAAATGAAATTTTATGCAACCAAAATTCACCCTTACTAAACATTCAATAAAGTTTCCTCTCTTTTAGGGATTGAAAAAAATCCTTAATTGGAATTCATCTTCCTGCTAACTTTTAGAATATACCAAAAATTCATTTATAAACACAACTATCACAACCCATCCCCTGGGGGCCATGCTGTGACTACCCCAAGACTGCCTTCCATTGGCCATGGGTTGACGACTTTCACCGAAATGCATACACCCTAAAAGGTAAGGCATTGGCATTGAACCTATACAAAAACAGAGACTATAATGCAATGAGAAACAATTGTGAAGTAAAATGTTGTAGTAAAAAGTGTGTTGAAAGTAAAGGGGTCAGAATAAAAGCCCAAATGAAAAGTAAAAGTACAAATAAAAAAAGAAACCAGCTCCTGGGTTGTCCCCAAATAATCATACCTGAATGGTAGGTATATATCACCTTTTCATCACTCCATGTCCCCCTTCTCCTCCACTTACTGTGAGTATTTTCTCCATCTAACCTTAGCCCAACTACTCGTCGTCTGTACAAGACACAACAAGGTGCGGGCAAAACTCATGCATGGGTGATTATAATTAAACCCTGTAGGGACCCCGAGACCCCCGAAGGTCTCTCATAATTCTAGAAAGGAAAAACAACAAAGCATGATCTCAAACCATAAACACTAGCAATAGACAAAGATCAATTAGAGTCTCAGCTCAAACTAGGTTTTCAGTGAAGTATAGAAGTATATATGATTAGTCGCTGAGCATGATCATCATACTCTATCAAGATGCAATACTACTGACCATATGAAGTTTGACCGACACATGATAGATAGATAACTAACCCCCGCAATGACCCACAAAGGATCTGATACACCCGTGATCGATAGGTAACTATCCCCCAAAACGACCCACACAGTATCTGACCCACAGAGGATCGGTATATCGTTGAACTATGACGGGCTTCTCTAAGGCTGGTCCGCATCGGGTTGCGAGTGATGGTCCACACAAAACTGCTAAGATCTAATCGACACAAGACCTCTAGTTGTTGGCCCATATAGGGTCACTCGGTGCTGACCAACACAAGATCGCTTGGTACTAAACTTTGTATGGTCTGCCTCTAACCTCCACCTCACTACCAGCCACTAGATTCCCGCTCATAGCATGCATGATTCTAGGAGAACTGCTTCTCAATCCATCAGTCATATTTCTTCTAGCATGAAGCTCCACATATGGGTAACCCAAAGGACCTCTATTTTGTAAGGGTTCCAATGTGACAGACAATGCGTCAGTCAGACACACGATTTGTGAGTTAAAAGTGTTTTAGTTCTGAGTGCCAGGTTGGATTTGGGTTCGATCCAACCCGACCATAATTCAACTATCTCAAAAAATCAATTGGAGTTTTCCATAAAAGGATCTTCTTGATCCAAGGGCCCCAATGCCACAAAGGGTTCATCCAACTAACACCTGGTTCCCATGTTTTGGACCTTTAAAATACTCTAGCCCTGGTTGGGCCTGGGTCCAGTCCGACCCGATCCGAGTGACCCAGCCTGCAAGGTAGCGTCCTGGCCTACAACGGGGTGGCGCACGAAGGGACGAACTGGCCCGTAAGGGGCACCCTGCAAAGGGAAAAGGCCCGATAGGGTGGTTTCCTAGTCATGGTGGAGCACGGCCCATGTTGGCGAGAGATCAAACATTCCCCCCTGTATCTCGAATGGCCAGGGGCCATTTAGTTTTGATAAAATGGTGGCCCCACGCGGGCACCATCCGGTCACTGCAGAACCCACCAAAGTCATGGGTTCTATCTCAGTCGTGGCTTCTATTCACTGACAGCGCGCTGGTTGCGCCGCCTCCGTTTCTGCATATGGCTGACGAGCCTCCCGCCTCCTCCATTCGTCGCAGTTGATGAGTTGCTGCCTCTTTCTCCCTAGCAGAACACGACGGTTCACCACACCTCCTCCACGGACGGTTGGTTCACATCGTTCTGATGACCGCTACAGCTTTGTTCCACAACATCATTTTTTATGGTTCTTGTCGTCATGCTACCTTCTTCGTAGACAGTCAGCATCGTCGCGTTGGCAGTATTTAATAGAGTGTACAAGGGTGTAGCAATGTAGAGAGGGTTTGTTCTTGGTTCATTCGGCCCACGTCCTCTGGGTTATCTCGTAATCTAAGAGAGGATAAATGGTTTTGATAAAATCACATGAATTCAAAACAAGAAATCAAAACCCCTACCTTGAATCGTTGGAGAAACTCCCGCGATTGATGGTGGGTCGGTGTTCTTCATTCCCATAAGAGGATTCTAATGACGTCGCTCGATTGTCGACCTCCGGCTCAGTGTTTCGGTGTCTCTTGTCACTACATTCTAGAACAGGCTTCGTCCTCCATGGGTTTGGCATCGCGACACCCCTTCAGCACTTCGTTTCTTGGAAAAGTTGCACCAGTACCTTCCCCAAAGCTTCATATATAAATACGAGAGGGGGAGGGTAAGTAACGACGTTGGGAATTAATGGGTCTCATTAAGTAATAAACTTCCTAATGTCCCCAACGTTTCTATACTTTGTTTTTAAGGTCATTCCATTTAATTTCATGACACACTGATGGACCCACACACCGCTTATTCGTTGGAGGATATGAAAGAAAATAAAATAATAAAATTATTTCATTTAATTTCATTTAAAATGTCACAAAACATAGAATTTTATCCAGACCTACTATGGTGAATGTAAATTCTCCCTTAAGAGAATCTCATCACTGAAAATTCAACGATTCCCTCAGATTTTCAATCTGAGCACCAGTTCAAAAGATCAAAAATGTAGCTCACACATTTACTAAACGTACCATAAAAATTGTTCAAAAATTCATTCTGGGCACACCGGGCCTCGAAATCAAGCACCATCAATTTTCGCAGACTCATAATAATTCCATATAATTTAAAAAAAATACATTGAAAATCAGGGACTTTACATTCTCCCCACCTTAGGGCTTTCGTCACCCGAATCCACAACATAGACTAAGGATACATAAGGGGGTACTAAGAATGAATATGAGCCTCCCACTCCAATGTGAACTTTTAGAGGTTCTGCCAGCGAACGCACACTAGAGGTATTGGCAGCCCACAAAGGACCTACTCTTGTTGATCGTCAATCTCCATTGAAACCTCCGTAAACGTTTCCCCATCATCGAAGTCCCGCTCATCATGGTCAATGATGTGAGATATTTCATTCACTTATCTCCCCAACTGTGATACATGGAAGACGTCGTGCACCCTCTACAACTGTGGTGTAATGCGAATATATATTCCCACTCTCCTATCCTCAGAAGTATCAAAAAAAATTCCGATAAAATATGATGATAACTTGTCATGTCAACCAAATCTCTATAGTCCCTCGTGAGGAGTGACTCGCAAGAATATGTGGTCCCCCTCATGGAACACCAAGTGTCTCTATATCCAATCAACATAAGACATATTTCTACTCTCTATTATCTTCATCTGCTACTGGATGACCTGCACTTTCTTAGTTGTAGCTTGGACTAACTCTGGACCCATAAGTGCAGACTCCCATGGGTCTGTCCAGCATAGAGGTGATCTGTAGGGTTTACCGTATAAGGTCTCGAATGGTGCCATAACGATGGTGGAGTGATAAATGTTGTTTTATGCGAACTCCACCAAGGGAAAATGATCCTCCCAAATATGGAAAAAAATATAGGGTTCATCCAGTGTCTTTATGGTTCGCTATGTTTGATCATCCGTTTGAGGATGAAAGGAGGTGCTCAAACGCAGCTAATGTGTCCATAAAACCACATAATTTTTCACTTCATTTTAATTAATTTTTATCAATTTATTTATTCATTTTAACACATTTAGATAAATAATGGCACTTTTGTATTTTTATTAGTAAAATTGTCAACTAATAAATTTTTATAATTAATCGTGTATTTTAAGGTTTAAATTAGTTAATTTATATTTTACTTTATTTTCTAGTCTAAAAGTTTTTATTGAGATTATTATTTTTGGTCTGGAAAATTAAAAATCTAACATTAATTAATTAACTAATTAATTCTGATTTTCACATAAATAAATTAGTCTTAATCTAACATAGCATGTAATAAATTTTAATTATTTTCAAGTAACATAATGTTTTAGTCATATTTTAAAAATTCATTAACTATAATATAAGATTATAAACTTATTTTTTATAAAGTCTCTTTAAATTCTATTTCATTAATTAACAGAAACTATTTAATAATAAAATAATCATCTTTTTACATTAATTAACATAATTTGACATAGTAATCTTTTATTAAACAATTTATCTTTATTTAAAAAATGTTTAAATTTTTTATTAACTCCGAATAAGTTGGTTTCTTTTTTATATTAATTTTAGTTTAGTAACAATCTATGTTTTATAAATTGAAGTTAGTAATAATTTAACTTTTGTTTTAATGGTTTTTATATGTTTATTAAAGTTTATGACGTACTTGAATTTTTGATTGTTTGAATTAATTAGTTTTTTTAGATTAAAATTTATGATTTAATTTATTTGACATTGCTGTTTTGTTTTGTAGTGTTGCGGTGGCACGGTAATCTCCAGCCACCATGAATTTGGACTTACTATCTCACCGGTTCTAGCCCGTCACTTGTTACTCTTTCCGTTAATATTGGAATTGTTGTTGCTAACTCATCCATTACTGCCTGTTGGAGTTAAGCCTGAGCTGATGTCTGTTGGGGAGAAGATTTGTGTCGCCGTGAAGAGGATACATGGAAACTTTTGTAGGGTCCTTTGATGGCTGCTGAAACAGCTTGGATTAGGAGACGTCGGGGATAGAGGAATATGGAGCCGTGGTCCTACATCCAAGAGATGGAACCCTCCCCTTGTAGCGTCGATTTTGTGGGAGGAAGAAGATATAAAAAAACAATCTAATCTAAAAACAAAACATAAAAAATAATAATAAAGTTACTAATATCAATAATGAAAATAAATGAAAATAAGTTTATAAAATTAGAATTAATTAACCAATAATTATTATTTTTAATTAATAATAACATAAATAATTAAATTAAATACATTACTATAAACAAATAGTTTACCTTATAGTTTTTAAAAATGTTTGTTTATAAATAATAATTTTAATGATGTTTAAGTAATGTTATAAAATAATTATAATTAAATAAATGAAGTAATGTAACCAATTAAATAATTTAATAGTAGTTCAAAATAGAATAAAATAATTCACTTGTAATGGGTAAACTATTAATATAAATTAAATAATATTTAATATTAAATTAAATAAGTAGGTTATTATTTATTTATAATAGTTAACATATTTTTTAGTTAATGTTGAATTATTTATTCTCTGTTTATGATAAGAAGGTTCATTCAAGAGACGGTAACACATCTATATTCATTTAACCAACTCACTGGGAGTTAGTTACATGGGAAAAGATAGAAAGACATTCCATTCGCGAAAAAACGCATGCGTGCGGTGCTTAAGTGAAGGACTTTTTGATGTAGGTGGAAACGAGCGATTACATGCAGCAGATGATGGAGGATATAAAAACTGATAAGCAACATAAATTGAGTGGGGGTGACTCTCATTCGGATTTCACACCACAAGATTCAAGTGCGGAACTCCCGAGAGACACCAAGTGAAATACTGATGAACTGGAGTCGCATAGGAGCAGGCAGTAGTACACGATCTTCGTCTTCAAAGGGAGGAACATTCATCCTATTATTTTTAATTTTTTTACTTGGTATTTCTTCTTTTAAATGGAATATGATCTTATAATAACTTCTGTGATCGAAAGTATTGATTTTTTTTCTTGTTTATATTTTCATTTTTTTTATTTTAATTCTCTCAATGCGAATATGATTCGTTCGGAGATATTGAATTTAGTTCTCAAATCTTCAATTAAACCCACACCTTCTTGAACTTAATCTCAAACTCAATGATCATTCAATGAGATCGATCATCATTGATATCTATCAAACAACCAATTAAATTTAACATCTTCAGAAACATTTGGTGAGAAAGATTTCTGTTGTTATCTTTTAATAATTTTGGTTTCTATAAGTATTTGAAATGGAGAACTTTAGAAATTTATAGAGCAGTGTGTTATTCTTCTGGAGAGGAAGAATTAACTAGGCATTTTAATGTGTGAATTCTATAAGATAGAAAATACACTTTTAAATCAGTAGAATTCAACTCTCTTGAGAAATCTTTTGGATCAATCCTCAGCACTCCTATTCTATTCTATCTCTACTTCTACCTACTCTTTTTCTTATTTTGGTTTACATTTAGTTTAGTAAATAAGAAATCATCAGACATGTTTCATTAATTCTTAATAATATAAATAAAAATTTACAAAAAGTAAAAAATGTTCACTCCCTCCACTATTGACAACAGTGGAGTTTATTTTTGAATAAAACCATAAATCACTCAACTGCCTTCTCTATGGATTGACCCTGCACCACTATTCTATTGTAGGTTATTAAATTTATTTTTGAGGGCTTTGATGATCTCCGGCCTGTTCAAAATTTGGTGTCCTTTCCGGGGAAGGCACGCGTTGGGTGTTCTATGTTTTAGAAGATTTGAAAAAACTAATTAAAAAACCATAAAAAACATATTAAAAAAATCTTTTAAAAAACTAGGAACAATTATTGTGTGTGTTTTCTGTTTAATGTTTGCTTGACTTCATGTGTGTTGTTTAATCTAAACATTTAAACGATGGATGAATTTGGACCACATTGTGTGTATTGTGGTTATTATGGGCACAATGCATGACAATGTGTCTATAACTAACCACAAAATATTGATTACATTGATGAAAATGAACTATACGAGTCTAGTCCTAACACCCTCGATAAAATTGACCTAATTGATTCTATATTAGAAACTAGGGTGGAACTATTGAACAAGTGGTTAACTAAAACCCATGAAATTCAACTTATATATTCTCAAGAGCAAGATAAAAAATTTAAAATATCATAAAACACTCTATTATAATTACAAAAAAGGGTTAAAGAACAATAATAATTTGAATGAAAAAGAAAATATTTATAAAAGATTTGAAATTAAAATTGAAGAGAGTGACTGTGAAACTGGGCAACAAAATATTCATTTGAAAAAATATGATTTTGTTGAACTGAATCTTGAAATAAACAGCTCAAAAAATCAAGAGAATAACATTGAAAATAAAAAAATGAATTTTAATAATGTTTAGTTGGGCAATTATTAAGATTAATTACAAAATATTGAAAAGATTTCCTAGTTCTTTACATCATTCCATCTTTTGAGAAAAATCACTGTTTTAAAATTTTTTTAGAATAAAGTCACTCAGGTAGAAAAAATACTAGAAAATAAAAATTTGAATTTTAAAAACTGTTCACCATACTTTTTTGTTGTTATAAGCTATGATTCTAAACTTGAAATTGGGTATAATCTGGATAAGAACATTAAAATGGATAATGTGGAATCCGAAATATTTGAACTTGAACTGAAAACTTCTCTTCCATTTTATGAAACTCCATGCCCATCTATTTCTGAAATCATGTTAGATGATTTAGGGGATAACAGAATGAAGTTTGAAGAGATATTAAATGATGAGATTTCATATCCCTATTCTCAGATAGATTGTTTGATTGAAACTGAGTGTACTGAAATTGAAAACAGTGAAGTTATACATGGGGATAAATGTTTATATTTGAACAATATAGAAATTGAATTTATTGAAGTTGAATTAAATATTACACTCACTGATTTGAATTTTTTGGAACACCCAACAGACCATGTATTAGGAATTGAATCATTTGAATTTGAACATGAAAACAAGGTTGAGCACACACCTGAGTTAGGTAGAAATGATTTGATCGATGTAGTAGACGTTAAGTGTGAGTTAACAGATGAAGAAAATTTGGAATAGATTTACAATATTGTTAAACCTGAATCTGTTGGTGATTAAATAAATTCTCTTCCATATCTGTTAATTCCCTCCACACCTGTGAAAGATATTGATCCTTCTCATGATACTAATAATAGACTAAACGGGAAATTGCACTTGAGTTCCATTGTACATGATTCTATTAAGCACTCTGTTGAATCCCCTATTAATCCTAATATTCAGTATTCACCCATTTTCACCCTTGAATTGGGACATGTTGGATTTTAGGTTAAGAGATAATGCTATGAGGCCAATTCCACAATCTTTGAAGCAACTATTACTATGTTTTCCCTTCATTTGAACTCAAATCATGATAACTCTGAATAAAATTTGGATGTGGATGGCATTATTCTCACAACTGTTAGAGGGTGGTCCTTAGGTATTTTTATAAGCTATGAGAGTTTGGTTGTGTTAAGATTGGGAGCCCACAAATTTCATTTTTCTGTGAAAAAAATTTGGGCCAAACGTATGTGGTGGTTCCTATTAAGGAAACCACATCCACATACTGACTACAATTAGTTCTTAGGCGAGTCGGGATGGGGACTATAAACCTAGCTCAGCATGGGAGGCAATCCATGGTTTCCATTTTGTTTTCAATAAAAAACAAAACAATTGTAATTAAATAAAGTCTAAATGAAGACATTAATTTCAGTGCATCATGAGAGTCAACCCATGTTCTTTCTTTTGTGTTTTTTTTTGTTTCTATTCTTGTTTTAATTTTAATATTTTCTTGTTGTTCTGCTTTCTGTATGCACTATCTATGATGGTTATTTGTCCATGGTTTACATGCACTATGTTTTTAGGATGCTGTTGTTGTCATCTATGAAGTTTAATTCCCATGATCATTTCTGAACAAGAACTTTGTCAGGGATGTACATCATCTTTCTGCATTTTTTTCTACTCATTTTTTTTCTAATAATTTTTTTCTCACTTAAAAAAGTTCTTCTTATTAAAAAATCTGATGCATGTCTTGTATACATAAGTAAAAATTTATACACATGTTACATTGCATTAAAAAAACTTCATTTTCTTCTTACTGAATTTTTTTATTTCATTGATATATTAAGACATCTCACTGTATGAAAATATGTGGGGGGGGGGTATATGCAGGAATATTTTTTTATTAAATCTTCTTTAGATTTGGGTGTTTTTGCAATCATTTTTATACTCTATTAAACATATAATAGAAACTAATATGTTAAAATTATTACACCAAATTCACTCTTCACTAAAAAGTCTCCTTCCATATCTGAACATTAATAGAAATTCCATGTCACAGGACTTAGTTGATAATGCATGTATTTTCTAATGAACCTGCTATTATGTTATTCATCATGGAAACAATATTTTTGAAATTTAAAGAGAGCCTTTATACTTTTCATCTATCTACTAAATATGAAATAATTTTGAACTTTAACTATAAAATTGTTCTTCTTTATATTTGGAATTCAACTTTGGGGACAATGTTGGGTTTTATGTGTGGGGGAGGGGGTCAATTCATGACTATGCTAGATGTTTTTTATGAAAAGTCTATCAATTCCCACTACAACATCAATATTTTTGTTTAAAAATGGGTAAATGTTTTCCAATTTCTTTCATAATTATAGGATTTACATTGTACTCTAATGAATCTTTTCTAAGGAAAGTGCCTTGTTGGTAGTTAATTACTAATTTGAATCTGAAATTAATGTAGCCGGATGATTGATGATGGATCTTTCTTAGTGGTTTTATGAGATCTTTGTTTATGAACTATATTTTAGAGTGATTTGGGTTACCTACTAGTGGAATTTTGATCATAACCCATGGAACTGAATGTTTGATTTGATCCTAAGGGACACACTTCTTTGTTATTTATTTGAGGTAATCATATAAATAAGACAATGTAAATGGTTTCTATATAAATATTTTGAAACATGAGTAATTTGGGCATCTGGGATCCCACGGGGAGTCTCTGAGACCATAGACAATGGGTGTGTTTCTTTTTACTATAATCCATTTGTACACTTTAAATAAGTGCATTGCACAGTTCTTTACACATGATACATGGCTTGGGAAAATTAAATAAACTATCTAGGGTCAAAAATGAGTTCATTAAAGTGAGGGGAATGATGAATGAAAAATAAAAATGGGGTCAAATGGTTTATATGGGAGTCATTTAGGTTGTATCATTAAGGAGAATAACAAAATAAATATTTATTTTTAGATCATGGGTGAAAAGTCGAAGTACAAAGTTCCTCTAGTTAAGTTTTTAATTCCACTCATAATTTACTTATTGTCGCCATCAGACTTTGGACTTAATCCTGGATTGAAGTTAGTCCTCAAGAAATATCACATATGAGGCATGACATCTTCATTAATTGATGATTCATAGTTATCTGGATTAACCTCTGTGTATTAGTTCTAGGCAAGAATAAATTTGAAAAATTCATTCTCTAAATGATAATGAGAATCTTGAAGTCATCCATTGAATGTTATAGACATGTTACATTCTGAGCTATTTAATAATAACATTTTTCTATTTCTCAAAGATAGTAAAACATGGAATTGTTTGAGGACAAACTATGATTAAGTGTGGGAGAATTTGATGTGGCCTTAAAAACAATTGTTTTCCACATCTTTTTATTTAATTTTTATCAATTTATTTATTCATTTTTACACTTTTAGATAAATAATGACACTTTGGAATTTTTATTAGTAAATTTTTCAATTATTCTATTTTTATAATTAATCGTGTATTTTAAGCTTTAAATTAGTTAATTTATGTTTTAATTTATTTTATAGTCTAAATTTTTTTTATTTAGTTTGTTGTTTTTTGTCTCCAAAATTATTAATCAAACATTAATTAATTAACTAATTAAATCTGCTTTGCACATAAATAATGTAGCCTTAATCTAGCATTTCTTGTTTTAGATATTAATTAATTTAACATAACATAATGTTTTGGTCAACTTTTAACAATTCATTAATTATAATATAAGATTATAAACTTATTATATTTCCGTTAAGTCTCTTTAAATTCTATTTCATTAATTAAAATAAACTATTTAATAATAAAATAATAATCTGTTTACATTAATTAACATAAATTGGAACAATAATTTTTTTTAAATAATTTTACTTTGTTTCATAAATGTTTTATTTTTATATTAACTTTGAATAATTTGGTTTCTTTTTAATTTTAATTTTAGTTTATTAAAAACATATGTTTTATAAATTGAAGTTAGTAATAATTTAACATTAGTTTTAATGGTTTTTATAAGTTTATTAAATATTATGAGTTACTTAAATTTTCATTTATTTGAATTAAATTTTAGTTTTAATTAATTATTTTGTTTAGATTTTTTATTATGTTTTAATTTATTATAATTTTTTGTTTGTTTTGCAGTGTTGTGGTGGAACCGTAATCACCAGCCACCATCAATTTTGACTTACTGTCTCACCGCTTTCAGCCCGTCGCTTCCCACTATTCCCAGTGACACCGTATCCCCATTACGGTGCCACTGTAATTTATTTCTCCTTTTATGCCTTTCCTCTTCACATCGTTTCTATTTTTCCTTGAACCGTATCATCATAGAGGAATTTTAACCCTTTGGAACTCCTTCATTGTGTCACCGATCTTCCATGACACCGTAAGCCTCCTTGTCACGATTCCACAGCAACCTAACACACCATTTTTTCATCCACTGTTTCTCATTTCACCTCCATCAGAACCGGTGCCAGATGCTCCATAGAAAAAATTACGAGGACCCAACACTATTCACAAAATCAAGATCTTTACAGTAGAATGGATCTTACTACATCAGAATTTTGCTGTGAGGCTGAAGCTAGTACCAAGATTGTACACATACCTCAAGATCTAAAGGAGATGCACTTCGGGTTCACTACTCTCCGTTTTCACCAAATTTTATCCGAGGAGAAATTCTACTGTGTTTTATATGCCCTTTCGCATTTCCGGTCCTGTCGGAATTTCTGTTGCTAACTCGTCAGCTGCCTCCTGTTGGAATTAAGCCCAAGATTAGGTCTGTTGGGGAGAAGTTGTGTGGCACCACAAGGAAGATACAAGGTCACTTTTGGAGGGTCCTCTGCTAGCAACTGAATCTAGTTGAATCAGGCGATGTCGGTGATGGAGGAAGTGTTGGGTTAGAAACGGATTGGTTTCAAATATAATCTTATTTACGACAACAACAATTTGTGATAACCACCAATGTAAATGAAGCGCCAAACCAAACAACAGAATAAAAATTGTGGATACAATTTTTTAACGTGAAAAAACCATCCTTTCGAAGGATTAAAAACCCACGGGGAAACTCTGAGAAAAATTCACTATGAATCAGAGAGTACAAAATTCAAGTTAAACCTAAAACTTGAATCGCAAATACAGCATAAAAACCTGTGTGAAAAACCACACCCTGATATGCCTCTGTCATGTCTCCGATAATAGTCCTTGACAATACTTCACCCTTCAGAGATCAAAATCAAACTTGTGGAATCATTACAACACCTCATTGCACAACCTGATTTGCCGCTGCTCGCTGCTGCCCACGCCCTAGAAAATAGTCACCCAAGTATCTGCTCTCCTTGGGTTATCATGAACCACCCAACTATCCTTCCTTGATTCACTTCTTCCCCTTTAATAGGTTCCTATATTCCATATATCTTGATTGAAAAGGAAATCTAAAAATATCTCAAAAAGATATCATGAGATATTACCTGAATCTCATGCTAGCAGATACACAATGGAAGAATCTTGAATTTCCAAAAAAATATATCTTCAAATCTAAAAGATATATCATATCTAAAAAATAGAAGCACCCATGTGCGGGATGAACCCCAACAATCTCCCCCTTCATCCCATCAAAGAAGGAGATCACATCCAACAAACATAGTTGGAAAGAAAACCGGTTGGTATCACACCAACCGCCATCCTCTGCAGAAAATATGACATCCCTATTTTTCATCTATGCAGGAAACCTGGAAGCTCCCCCGACAAAAGTAATCCAAATGCCGAATTCTTCCCCATACTTATATCTGCACCACTAATACCAGAATCAATAATATCTGTCTCCCCCATAATTGTGATCGCCACATAATCTGGAGCACCTGCATGAATTCCTTGCTCCCTCTCCTCAACATCCTTTGAGCCGTCAAAAACTCTCAGCGCATCACCTTGATCTTTGATTTCCATTCTTTCTTCAATAGTGGCAGTCTCTAAAGAAAAATAATTAGGTGTAAGATCTGAAACACCTGCCATGACATGCTTCGACTTCCAAACCTTCTTCAACTTAGTCGATGGTCTTCGACTCATGCATGATGATTGCCACTGCCACAAATTTGACGAAGTCCTATTCGCAACTGGATTCGTCATATCACTACATGCCTTTACATCTGTCCTGTAAAGCATGTCATCCATTTTGCCATGCGCATAAACCATATATCCTCTAGACAAATTCCATCTTCCACCGCCAAACAAACTCCTGAATCCATCAGTATCATGAGCACTAGCAAATAAAAAATTATGGAGAATACCTGACAAATGTCGCACATCCTTCAATGTTAGTGTACAACCTACTTTCGTAGTGATAAAAATATCACCAACACCAATGACATCAGTAGAATCTCCATTTACCATCTTTAATCTACCAAAATAACCTTCTTCATATAAAGAAAATAATCCCTTCTTTGGTGAAATATGGTATGATGCTGCTGAATCAACCACCCATTCGGTGTACAAATTTGACCTGCGACAATCAACAAGAACTAAAAGTAAATCACCCTCACCCTGAACAAGACATACACCAGTATCCTCAAAAACAGTTTCATGTGCCTTCTTTTCCTTCTTATGCCTTTTCAATTCATAGCAGCGTCTCTGCACATGACCCTACTTATTGAAAAAGAATCACTTGACCTTTCTTCTTGTCTTTGACCGACCACTCTGACTACTGCGTCCATCTGCCACAGCTAGAATACCACTATTACATGAAGATTCACCATCATTGGTCTTTCATCGAGTCTCGTTCATCAAAAACAATGAGATCACATCATCCAACTTCAGTGTGTCTTTCCCAAACAACAATGTGGTGACAATATTATCATATGAATCAGGAAACGAACCCAAAATAACAAAGCCTTGTCTTCTTCTTCCATTTCAACAGGTATCGTGTTACCTTTATCATCAATCTTAACCACCACCGAGGATAGCTCTGTCAGAAGTTTGGTGAAATCATCCAAATGGTTACCTAAATCTCCATTCTCTGTCATTCGAAAACGATACAACCATTTCTTCAAATATAAACAATTTGTGATGGATTTTGATTTATACCTCCTTTTAAGCTTCGCCCAGATATCCTCTGGATCTGTCAGATTCATCACTTCCCGTAGTGTATTATCACACAAATACATCTGAATCATGCTTTTCACTAACTCTCGCATATCCTGCCAATCATCATCACTCATCGTCTCCGGCTTCTCTAATTTTTTCATCAACGCCTTCGCTGTCTTCTCACGGACCAAAATATTTTTAACTCTTTGTTGCCAAAGTGTAAAATCATTTTTCCCGTTGAACAGTTCAATGTGAGAAGAAATCCCATGGCGTGAATCCCTCATATTAATCATCAATAAAACATAGATAACCTCCTCTGATAGCAGATGTTGGGTCAGAAACAGATTGGTTTCAAATATACACTTAGTAGTGACAACAAAAATTTGTGAGAATCACCAAGTTAAACGAAGCACCAAACCAAATAGAATAATAACAAATGTGGATACAAATTTTTAACGTGGAAAAACCCTCATTTCAAAGGATTAAAAAACCACAGGGCAACTCTGTGAAAAATTCACTATGAATCAGAGAGTACAAAATCTAAGTTAAAGCCAAAACTTGAATCGCAAATACAGCATAAAAACATGTGTGAAAAACCACACCTTGATATGCCTTCTTCGCCTCTCGGATAATAGTGTATGACAATACTTCACCCTTCGGAGATCAAAATCAAACTTGTGGAGTCATTGCAGCACCTCGTTGCGCAACCTGATTCGCTGCTGCTCACTACTGCCCATGCCCTAGAAAACAGCCACTCAAGTATCTTCTCTCCTTGGGTTGTCGCGCACCACCAAATTCTCATTCCTTGATTTTCTGCTTCCCTTTTAATAGGCTCCCATATTCCACATATCTTGAGTGAAAAGGAAATCTAAAAATATCTCAAAAAGATATCATGAGATATTTCCTGAATCTCATGCTAGCAGATACGAAGTGGAAGAATCTTGAATTTCCAAAAAATATATCTTCAAATCTAAAAGATATATCATATCTAAAAAATAGAAGCACCCCTGTGCGAGCTGAACCACAACAGAAAGATGGAGCCACGGTCCAGCTTCCTGGAAAAGGAACCTGCCCCCTGTAGCACCGATTTGGGGGGGAGGAAGAAGATATAAAAAATAATCTAATCTAAAAACAAAACATAAAAAATAATAATAAAGTTACAAATATAAATAAAGAAAATAAATTAAATTATGTTTATAAAATTAGAATTAACTAACCAATAATTACTATTTTTAATTTATAATAACATTAATAATTTAATTAATTACATTACTATAAACTAATATTTTATCATAATTGTTTTTAAAAATGTTTTTTTATAAATAATAATTTTAATGTTGTTTAAGTAATGTTATAAAATAATTATAATTAAATAAATGAAGTAAAGTAACTAATTAAGTAATTTAATAATAGTATAAAATATAATAAAATAATTAATTTATAATAGATAAACTATTAATATAAATTAATTAATATTTATTCATAAATTAACTAAGTAGATTATTTGTTTTTTATAATAGTTAACACATTTGTTAATTAATGATGAATTATTTATAATCTGTTTAATATAAGCAGGTATATTCAAGAGACAAAAACATGTCTATATTTATTTAACCAACTCAATGGGAGTTAGTTACATGGGAAAATATAGTGCGATGTGCCAGTCACAAAAAAAAATGCACGCGTGCGGTGATTAAGTGAAGGAATTTTTGGAGTTTGTGGAAGCGAGTGGTGACATGCAACAGATGGCGGCTGATATAAAAACAGAGTAGCAACATAATTTGAGTGGGGGGGCACTCATTCTGATTTCACACCATAGGATTCGAGAGCGGAACTCCCGAGAGACACAAAGTGTAGTACTGAATAACATGAGTCACATAGGAGCAAGAAACAATACATGATCGTCATATTCAAAGGGTGGAAGCTTTTTCCTATGATTTTTAATGTTTTACTCAGTGTTTCTGCTTTTAAATTGAATATGATTATAGAATAACTTGTGTGATCGAGAGTTTTGACTTTTTATTGGTTTATATTTTCTTTTTCTTTATTTTAATTCCCTCAAGGAGAATTTGATTCTTTCAGCTAGATTGAATATAGTTTTAAAATCATGAATTAACACCAGCCATTTTTGAAAATAATCTCAATCTCAATGATCATTCAACGAGATTGATCATCATTATTATCTTTCAATCATAGAATTCAATTTAACATCTTCATAAACTTTTGGTGACAACGATTTCTGTTGATCTATTTTAATCATTTTTCTGGCTATAAGTATTTGAAGTGGCGAACATCAGAAATTTATAGACCAATGTGTTTTTCAACTCAATAGAATTAATTAACAAGTAATTTTAAGGTGTGAGTTATATTAGATGAAGAATACACTTTTATAATAGTATAATTTGAGTATATTGAGATAAAAGTTTGATCAATCATTAGCACTCCTGTTCCATTGCATCTCTACTGTTACATTCACTTTTCCTTATTTAGTTTACATTTAGTTTTGTAATTAAGAAATCATAATACTTGTTTCATTACTACTTAATAATTTAAATAAATAGTTACAATAAGTAAAAAATGTTCATTCCCTCCACTTTTGAGAAAAGTGGAGTTTATTTCAGAATAAGACCATAGATCACTCACCTGACTTCTTTGTGGATCGACCCTGCACCAATATACTAGCGTAGGTTATTAAATGTATTTTTTAGGGCTATGACGACCTTCAGCATGTTCAGCAGCTAGTTCCTGAATGCCTCCTTTAATGCCTTCTACATCTGGGATGTAAAACATGTGTCATGTTCATATACGATTGTCGATGGAACCCCATGAAGTATCATAATCTTTTGAATGTAGAGGTGTCCTAATCCCTCTAAAGATCCCTACTCTAGGATAGATAGGAAGTGGGCCAACTTGGTGAGTCATTCAATGATCACCCAGAAAGAATCATGTCTTCTGGACGTATGTGGAATCCCTACCACAAAGTCCATGGAGATCACATTCCACTTCAACTCTGGCACCTCTATTGGATGTGCTAATCCTGCTGGAACCTGATGAATGTCCTTCACTTGTAAACAAGTGAGGCATCGGGAAACAAAATCCATTATATCCTCCATCATCCTTGGCCACTAGTGATGATGCCCGAGGACCTAGTACTTCTTTGATACACTAGGATGTACTGCCAGAGGGGACATATGGAACTCCCTAAAGACCTCCTCTTGTATCGCCACTGGTACCATGGTACGTCCTCTAAAGAGGATGGCGTTATATCCACCTTCATAAAATCCTTTAGGTGACTGTCCTGAGGAAATCTGAGCATGTCGATTCTCACAGTTAGTGTCCACAAGTTGCGCCTCCCTAACTCAATGAAGGAGTGGGGGAGTGACTATCATAGACTGGAGGTAAGCTACTCAATATCTATCCACGAATGATATCTGCATCCTGGCTAGCTGCTATGTCGCCTCACTCAGCAACTGCATACCATAACTCATGCTGAGTGAAAATTCTACAATGTTCCCCTTCCCATGAGTATAGACTATATCAAATTCAAAGTCCTAGAAGAACTCAATCCATCATCGTTATCTCATGTTCAGATCCGTTTGAGAGAAGATATACCCGACACTCTTGTGATCAGAGTAGATTGTTAAGAGTTCGCCCATAAAGTAATGTCACCACTTCTTCAAGATGAATACCACTACTATTATGTCAAAGTAATGGGTAGAATAGTTATGCTCATGTCTTCTCAGTTTTTGCAAGCCATAGGCGACCACTACTTTCTCCTGCATCCGGACACACCCAATTCTGGTCACTAAGGTGTCACAATATACTACATACCCAAAAACATCTTACGGTAGCCTCAAGATGGGGACACTCAAGAGTCTCCTCCTATGATCCTAAAAACAATGTTGGAATCTCTTTGTATATACAATGGGATTCCTCTTCTTTTTCAATGCTGATAAAGGATCCTCAACTCTAGAAAAGTCAGGAATGAATCTACAGTAGTATCCATCCTACCCCAGTAAACTCCACACCTTGGTCTCACTTTTGTGTGGATCCCAAGAAAGTAATGCCTCTATCTTCATTGGATCCAATGAAACTCCAGCCTATGAGATAACGTGTCGCAGAAAGTGGACCTCTCATATCCAGAACTTGCAGTTTGAGAGATTAGCATAATGTGGTTTCTCTCGGAGTGTATCTAGAACTATCTCCAGATTATAGGAATGCTCCTCCTCTATCGCTAATTATATCAAGATGTCATCGATGAACACCACCATAATGTGATCAAGGTATGGATCAATGATCATGTTCATGAGTCCCATAAAAACTACTGGGGTGTTGGTCATAGTGAAAGGCATAAACAAGAACTCATAGTGGCGATTCTGACATATGAAGGCTTACTTCATCACATCCTCTTCTCGTACCCTAAGATGATGATAGCCTGATTTGAGGTCTATCTTTGAAAACCAAAGATCTCCCTTCAGCTGATCGAAATGATCATTAATCCTCAGAAGTGGATATATGTTCTTAACACTCACCTGGTTCAGGCACCAATAGTCCCTTGCTCTGCATGTCCTCCAACTATACTCGTAACTCACGAAGCTCCGTGGGACCCATCCGATATGTTTGGGTTGATATATGTGTTGTCCTGGGGTTTAGGTCATGGTAAAAGTATACCTCTCTACATGGAGGTAGTCCTGGAGCATCATCAGGAAATACATCAGCATACTGGTCCACCACTATATGATAGCTCAGACTCTCAAGATCTACTACATCGTGGGTAAGGCTATCCAAATGATGTGTAATCAGCTACACCATCCTCTAGGTATGTCCATCATATGCTGCAAAGGTTCTCTTCTTGTTGGTGAAGGAATACCTAGTTCCATTTGTTCGGACACACCGCACTATGCGCCTAATACAGTCAATCTGAGCCTGGACATTGAATAACCAGTCCTTACCCATGATGATACCATGAGGCCTCGACATCAAAACTAAGAGATCCCAACTAATTATTTTTCCTACTAGTGTATGCTCACACTATCAACACCGGTGTGTAATTGTCGAATATTCTCTCATAGGATTCTCTTGCCTTAAGGATCGATCCAACGACTCCATCGGAATCTCCGATCTCCAAACGTGGGATGTGGAAATAAAAGTGTTATTGGAACCTGTGTCTATAAGTACTGCACATAAGGTGGAGTAGACATAGATCATATCTCTAATCATCTCAGGAGCACCGTGGTAATAGGCTTCAGCTTCCTGGAGCTGGACTTGTCCCTGTCCACCCGCTCTCTGTGGTCGGGGTCGACCACATGGTGGTGGGGTTAGCAGAACTTCATATCGCTTCCCACCGCCTGCTACACATCCAGCTTCTCTTCTATGTCTATATGCTTCCTGCGGACCTCCTCGATCGAACCTCTGCCTCAACGGTCCCTCGACAGTCTTCTAGTCATCTGTTCGACGGGTCTGATAGTCACGAGCTGTGTGACCCTGCCCGCCGCACATGTAACACTACATGTCCCTCTCCTGAAATCCTCTAACTCGCGAGCCCTACACCTCCGACCCAACATCCTGGGGTTTTCCACCAGAACGTATGGTCCTCTTGGACCTCTGTGTCATCTTCTTTCTGCCTGCTGCAAATGACTCTATTACATGAAGTTAAGTGGTGGCTCTCGCAATGGTTTTATTCTCGACTAGGAAGCTCTCCACCAAAAGTGCTCACTCTAGCACCCCATCCTGACTTAGAATGCTGATTGATACCATCTATTCTCAAATCACTCATCAAATACCCTTCTCAATGGTCCAGGCCCTAAATAAATGGTCTCATACAATGTCAGTATAGTTGTGGGAGATATCAGTGAACCTCACCAAGTATTGTGCCACTATCATGCTAATGAGCTGTAAGTGAGACTCCTCCTATATACGCATAGAGCGTATGGTTTCTAGGATGAACAGATCACTAAAAAGTCTATCGAAGTCCGCCTAGACTCAGGTTACCTCATCGTGTATCGGGAGAATCATGCTCCACCATCTCCTAGTTGCTGCCTGGAAGAGACTGGCTACTGGGATCACCATATGTTCTGCTGGTTTCCCAACGAGGTAGAAAACTCTGGCTACAGCCTCCAACCAGACCTCACCCACATGCAGTTCAATCTTTCCTCGTAACCTTATAGGCCTCTGCCGCTGAAACAAATGCAACATGCTCAGTCGGCATGCATCATATGCTAGTGGGGATGGTGGCAATAGCATCCCAATGGGTAGTGGTGGTGCTGTTACACCACACAAAGGTGCTAACACTGGAAGAGGGACCTCCACTGAGGCCCCATCACTCAGTGGTACTTCATCACATACTATTTCAGGAATCCTTGATGGATGTCTATGTGGTGGCATCTTAATACAATATAGGTGTTACATGGTCAAAAAGTTATACCTGGTGACCTGACCTAAGAAGTAATCAAAAGGAAAAAATCATTCCAAAAAACATACACAATCAATGTTTCTCTACCTTGAGTTAGAAAATCAGAATTCAGGGTCCTGGTGTATGGATACGTTTGTCGCCACACCAACACTAGATTCATTGAACTGAAAAACACACTCAGAACACATAACACTATTGCAACATTGAAAATAATAGAGTCCTAGTTCATTGGTAGAACTGACTCCTCTGATACCACCTTTTCATGACCCGTCCCCTGGGGCCCATGATATGACTACCCCAAACCTGCCTTCCATAGGCCAGGGGTTGGAGACATGTAACAAAAGTATTAATCCCTAATACGAGAGGTAATTTCCTGGGAACCTATACAGACACATAGACTATAATGCAAAGAGAATCAATTGTGATGTAAAATGCTGTAGAAAAAAGGGTGGTAAATGAAAAGGGGCCATAATACAAGCCAATCTAAAAAGTACAAGTACAACTGAAAATATAAAGAAGCTCCTGGATAGTCCACCAATAATCTTACCTGAAGGGTTGGAACAGATCACCTCCTCAGCAATCCACATCCTCCCATCTCCTCCGCATACAGCCAGGTTCTAGCTCTCTCAAACCTCAGCCCAACTGCTCGTCATTTGCACAAGACAAAATAAGGTGTAGGGGAAGCCCATGCAGCAATGAGTATAATAATACCCAGTAGGGACCCCGAGACCCCTTCATGTCTCTCAGAATTCCACAAATGAAAAAAACACAACACATTATCTCAATCTCAAAATACAAGATATAGACACAGGTCAATTAGAGTCTCATCTCAAACAATGGTTTAAGTGAAGTATATACTTACAGATGATTAGTCACAAAGCTAGATCATCTTACCCTATCAAGAGGCACTACTGCTGACCATACAGAGTCTGACCCACATAAGATCAATAGTTAACTAACCCTCTCAATGGCCTACATAATATCTGATCTTTCCCTGATCGATAGGTTAACAACACCCGCAATGACCCACACAGGATATGACCCACACAAGATCAGTATATTGTTGAACCCTGAAAGGCAACTCTAAGGTTGGTCCTCGTCGGGTCTCTCAGTGATGATCCACACAAGACCGCTAGGTTCTGACCCACACTGGACCGATAGGTGCTGATCCACATAGGGATGCTTGGTGCTGACCGAGATAGGATATCATTGTATTAACCTTTGTATTGTCTGTCTCCAACCTCTGCCTCACTACCACCACTAGATTCCCGCTCATAGAAAGCTTGATTCTGGGAGAATGACTCCTCAAGCCATTGGTTATATTTCAACCATAACGATGCTCTACAATTGGAGAATTCCAAAAAGGATAGTCTCAATCCAAGGTCCCCAATACTAGTGATGGTTCATCAAACGGACGCCCGGTTCCCATGTTATGGCCCTTTAAAAGTATTTGGGCTCGGTTGGGACTGGGTCCGGTCCGACGTGGTCCGACTGAACTGGCCCGACACAGTACAGGATGAGCAATGGAGGACTCAGGTTGATGGGACGAGGTTCAGCCCGACCAACAATGGAGGCCTGCGAAGGGACGGCCCAACCCGCGAGGGGGCGGCATGCAAAGGGCAGTAGCCCTGGCGGGGGGGCAGCCAGGTCACGGTGGAGAGCGGACCGCGCATGTAAGGGGGAAACGATTCACCAGGTATCATGAATAGCCCGTGGCCATTTTGTTTTGAGAAAACAAGGGCGCCATGCAGGTGCCATAGAACCCACCATAGGTGAGGGTTCGACCACTTTCATGGCTTCAATCGCAGCTTATGTTTGCCGGTGGCGCGCTGGTCGCCCCGTCTCCCTTTCCGCGGCCTGTCGACATGACATGCACCTTCTCAGTTCGCTGCCCCTAAGGAGTCGCTACCTCTGGCTCAAATGCAGCATGCGACATTGGGCCACACCTCCTCTATGGTCGGTCAGTGTTGACCGTTTCGATGACCATCATGACCTTGTGCCACGACTTCCTTTTTTTTGGCACTTTTCAGGGAGCTACCTCTTTTGTTACTGGTTGGTGTCGCTGCATTGGCAGTATTCGACGAAGAGCTCAAGGGTGTTGCAAATTACTAGAGGTTTTGTGCCAGGTTCTTTAGGCCCATTCCTTCCACATTAGCTCCTAACATGAGGGAGGATAAATGGGTTTTATAAAATCACGTCAATTCAAAACAAGAAATCAAAACCCCTACCTAGAATCATTGGGGAAACGCCCATTGTTGAAGGTGGGTGAATGATATTCATTCCCACAATAGGTTTCCAATGACGGTGCTCAATCGTCAATCTCTAACATGGGGTTTCCGTGTCACTTGTCCTCACATTCTGTAACCGGCTTCATCCTCCAATGGTTTGGCGTCGCGGCACTCCCTCAGCAGTTCGTTGGTTGGTGATGTTGTGTGGTACCTTCCCCCATGCTCTATATATATAGGAGAGGGGGAGGGTAGGTAACGATGTTGTGAATAAATGGGACTCATTAATTTGGAATCTTCATAACTTCTCCATATTTTTTATTACATAGATTCTAGGGTGATGCCATTTAATTTCTTGGCAGACCACTGGCCCCAAACACTGCTTATTCGATGGAGGTTATGAAAGAGAATAAAATAATAAAATTATTTTATTTATTTTCTTTTAAAAGGTTACAAAACAAAAATTTTTCTTCAAACCTACTATGGTCAATGTAAAGTCTCCCTTAAGCGAAACCTGACACTATCGATTCAACGTTGCCCTCATATTTTCAATCCGAGCACCGTTTCAGAAGTTAGAAAATCCCACTTGTGCGTTTACTGAATGTACCTTAAAAAATGTTCATAAATTTATTCCGGGCACACCAAGCCTTAGAATCATACACCGTCGATTTTCGCGGACTAGTAATAATTTCATATAATTTTAAAACTAATTACATGGAAAATCAAGGTCTTTACAAAAACCACTATTTATCACCTGATTCAACAGTGCCATCACTCTAAAAAATAGTTCAGTTCTTATTTCCACCATCTCAAGATACATATTTGGAAGGATTCTTTCCTCTGTATGACTTCCCAGTACAGTTTTCAAATTTCATCTATAGAAAACAATTTTGAACAAACATATATTATATGAAGCGATGTGGTAATCTTCTAGTGATATATAATTTCAATTTTTCTACAAAGTAAAAATATTTTATTGATATACTATTTACAATAGTCTAACATTTAATGTTATCTAATGCACTATATGATACCAACTATAAGGCACAAACCTTAAACATTACTTAATCATGAGATAAGTAAACAATTGACATTAATTCACCATAAGTATATATTTAGGTTTAGAGCTTTAGATATTTTGTTTATAACCCATACCTAGGAAAATAAATATTGAAAGTAGACACTTCTACTCACTTTAAATTTTTTTATAATATAAAAACACTTTAAAAAGAAACATGGTTTATTACATGTTCAAACAACTTGGATTTTCATTGATCCCATCCTAGACATTATTCTTCTTCATGTCATGTGATAAACATTTCAAAACCCCGGATGATTAGAAAAAGCTCAGTAAGGGATACAAAATGAAGAAAAAATATTAGTCATGGAATAACATCAAAACCAAGAATACTTTATCATAACGTAATACTTTTCACCTATATGAAGTAGTAAATATACATCAATTAATATTTGCACAATTTTTATCCTTTCTTAAACAAAATATTACCATAAGCCCATACAAATCAACATATAACATATATAATTAACTTGGGGCATAAACATACTTAATGAAAAAACCATACGGTCAACATCCACATATATCACTAAATGGAATAGCCATATGGTTGACTTACATACCCAATGCATTAGAAGATATAATGTAACCTCCATTTCATGATTTATCATGGAACCACGCAACATTGGTTTATCTTGTAACCACCCATCTTTGGTTTATCACGTAACCACCAGTCAAATTTCCAAGTACTATTATATAATCATAAAACATAAATGACATACATTATCAATATTCCACTATTAAAATTTCATTTCCAAACACAGAAAATCATTTCAATATATAGAAAAATTAAACCCACTTTCAAAACCATTTTCAATATAAAAACACCAAAACAATTGAATAATGGTTTTCATTTCCTTTAAAAACATTAAGGCTTATAGAGGAACCCAAATTCCACATAAGGGTTACAATAGTTGAGGTTTCATTGTTACTGCATATATTAAAAAAAATTGTCATTTAGTAAAACACTTTATTGAAAAAATATATCCTTTGAATGAAATTAAATGTAAAATTGGTTAATTATAAACCATATAAATTAAGGTAGTGTATAACATCAAAATATGCCTTAATGAAAGGAGATTGACAAGAAGTCCCTTACCATGAGTCTGAATCATCATGTATAATTATTATGTTACTGAATAATAAACATAGGTTAATGTATACTTTCTTGAGAGATTTTTATGCTTTATTATTCCTTTTATATCACTTATTACTATGTTATTAAAATTACATAATTATTTATGTTCATTTCGGTTGTTTTTTATATATTTGGTACTTGAGTCAAAAATGAATTGTTTTGATGTTAAATGTCCATGTAGTCAAAAGTGAATCTTCTCCAATTTTTTTCATGATTTAAATATCATATATATACAGTATATATGTATTTAAAATATCAATTATATTTGGAGATATGAAATGAAATTCACTTTTCATGGAGACAGTAGGTCGTACATAAGCAAGAATGGTACAGTAAATTTTTTTTCATATTAATAGAATAATAATCATATGATATAAATGTATTCTATAATAATATTATTATATTAATGTTATTTATATATCATAGGTTTATAAAACCATCCTTTATTTGTTCCATGTATGGCATTAACGAGTCATATCATATGGAGGGGGAGGTAGTCCATACTTCCTCAAACGAAATTATGTATTTACAGAACATGGAATGAAAAAAGGTATGTAATATATATACATTAAATAATCATAGGGAAAGTATAAAAATAATATATAACATAGATAAATATAGTTACATTATAATTTCCACCATGATAGGTGGTAGTATAAAATTTAACGTTAATCGTTTCATGAGGCAGTGGTTCACCGTACATAGAAACATTTTGTTTTATATCCATTAGATGAAGATGTGTACTAATATAGGTTGATCCATTTGAATAATAACATCTTATTAGATGGAGTATACTGGGTTTTTTATAAAATAATGGAATAAAGTGAGGATATGGGGTTGGGGAATGATAATAAATGAATGGAGCAAGAGAGAAAATGTTACCACTAAATCAGTTAACTCTTATTGATTTGAGCCAAAATGATTCCCTAAGATTCCTTATTCAATGGTAAGGATTTGTGAGAAAATTAGGGATTATGGGACATTATTTATGTCGGTGTTGGATGATCCAAGGATCTTGATAGGTGTGAGTATGTGGGTAGAGGTTGTGTCCATTTATAAGAGGAAGGAGGGGCACTTTAGAAATGTCATGAAATATTATTCTATTATAAATTGAATATAGAATTATAATAGTAACAAAGTGATATATTTAGATTATAAGATGACTATTGGTCCAAATACTCTCAACTAATAGGTTTTATAAAAATATTATTTCATAAAATTAACTTTTTCTTTTAGATTTAACACATACTTAAAAACACTAACCCTTACCGTGTCCTCTTGAATTTTCATAATATATGGTTATTATTGTTTCAATATAATTCTAAGGGAACCAAAAGTGGATAATTGATAAAAATATTAACATTATATAAGTCATTTTTTCTTATCATATATTTTTATCCCTATTATATCATTTAATAAAATATAATTCTTTAAAGACTCATTTTTATCCATTTTGAATCTATTTAGTAATTGATCTTTTAAAAATTCATAAAAACATTATTCCTTAGCACCAAATACATTAACACATCCCTAACACCTCAATTTATTCCAAAAAATTCGTGGATTCTATAAAAATGATTAAATTACATTTTTTTAATATTTATAATATTATATATTTGAATCATTTATTTAATGTGTAAAAATAATAATTAAAATATCATGATGTTGTAAATACTATTATCATTACAATCACTATTTAATTTCAATGATATTAGTTATATAACCTCATATTAAAATATTTTTATCAAAAAGATAATTTTTTATGTTATATTTCACTTTACTTTAAATTAATTATTATAAAATGTCATTTAAACAACCATGTGGCTCCATGGGGTCAAAAAATTGACCCAAGGATGCCCACGGTTGGCCATATCTCATCTAAAAGAATTAGGACATGTTTTAGTGTAGATTTATAATATTATAATAATATATGTTCCCTTATTTACCCAATTTACCTTTTAACCATGGTAAATAAAAATAATTTATAAAGTTATTATTCATAATGTCAAAAAATAAAAGGTATCAATTTAATAAATTTTGACCCTATGATTCAAAATATGGAATCAATTTATCCAAATTAAAATCAAATAAATTTTAGCAATCAATTTAATATAAATTATCATTGTTAAAACCAGAAATCGATTTTTAAGAAGTAAAATCTATCAAAATATTTACATGTATTAATATCCAATTTAAATGGGAAAACAAAATTTGATTAGATGATAAAAAATAATTCAATTAAACATAAAAACAACGTCATAGGAGAATCTAAATATATAAACAATTTATATGAAAATGTAGTTTGGAATTAAAACACAGTATTTTTAACTATTCATAAAAATATGAATTTTATGAAAAAAAATATGTAAATTTAATCCAATGTAATATTTTTATGTTCCTCTTTCAAAAAAGATGAATATTTTTTCAAAGATATCATATAAAAATGATCAAAAAAATATTTAAAAACGTTTCTCCATCAAAAATATGTACAACGACATTTTAAAAATGTTATTGTATTTTATTTATAATAGTGGATTCATAATTTTTTAAGCCTTTATGTTTATTTCAATAAATGTAAAAACATTTAACAAACATGTGTAATAATATTTTAGTTAGTTATATTAATTCCCCACAATACAATATATTGGTGTTAACTACCATTTAAAATAAAAAAATAATTATTTTATTATTATTCAGTATAATGAAATGTTGTGTTCAAAGTAATATTTCAGAGAAAACCATTGTCGTGTGTTGAGTACACTATCAGAAAAAGTTTCCTCTTTAACATAAAATTAATATCTTATTCATAAATATTAATATATATGAAAATGTATTATTCTATAAATACGTGGAATGTTACAAGACCCCATACCATTTTTAGGTAAAATAAAAATAGGATCTAATGTTATATGTTACTTGAGTTCATCAAAATAATACTGAAACTTATAATCCCAAGGGAATTTCACCAACATCCTGGTATGACCAGTCAATGGTTATTCTATATTAGAGAAATCCTTAACAAAACATTGATAGTATCTAGAAAGACCAATGTAGATACAAATTTCAATGACTTTTTGTTCTTTGTTCCATGAAAAAATATCCTCCACTATCTTTGGATCAACAAATAATCCATGTTCATAAATTTTGATCCGTATGAACATCAATTCTTGAATCTATAAATTAAATTTTAAATATTCTCTATAAAAACTATTACATGTAATATTTTCTAGAAGCGAACATATATGGTGCTCGCACTCATGCTCGGATTTTTAATAAACCATAAAATCATCCATGAACAATTCAACAAAAGTTTTGAGTTATTGGTGGAATATTTAATTCCTCAAATCCATAAAAACTGTATGGTTGTAGGACAAATAAAATTGAATCAAAATATATTCATAATGACCATACATGCTCTTGAAATCTTTCATTAGTATATAAGACACTATAACTATATGTTGATGATAACCTGACCAAAGATCAATATTATAGAACCACCTTTCTCCATTCAATAGATCAAATAAATAAACCTCACGAGACAAAGGATATTTTTTCTAAACTATTACTTAGTTAAACTTCTGATAGAACGCACATATCAAAAGTTAACCATCTAATTTCTGGTCAAATATCTTAGGGGATACCCAAGATGAATTACTAGGGATAAAATAACCTTTTTCCAATAGGCCATCTAATTAAATTTTTCTATCTTTCAGTTATGCTTGTTCTATATGATAAGGATGTATCAATATCGGATGTGTACTTAGATTTAGGTCAATCATGAACTCTACCTCTATATCTAGAAGAGGACCATATAATTCATCTTTGATATGTCAATAAAGTATCTGAAAAAATGGTATGGTCAACAATAGGAGAAATATGAATGGGCACAAACACAATAGAAAACAAACAAATCTTGAGATATGGGTGGTAAGGCCCTGCATGTCCTGATCTTTGGTCCCACTCCCCTTGAAACACATGAGAGCTCTCATACTATGCAAGAAAAAAGTCATTCCAATGATAACAATCAAGCTCAACGTGATGAGTGAAAAGACAATCCATACTGATCTTGACATCATATAGATCCAAATAAAGAATAATAAAATCCCAAACCAACTCTATATCAGAAACCATTAAAAAACTTGGACACTAAAACCCATAATATATCACCTTTCCAAGAGGTGTCTCTAACTTAATTATAAAAGACATATGTTACATTGTATGTTTAAGCATATAAAAAAATTGAAGGTAAAAGTGAGTGGAATGCACCACTATCAAATAATGAAATTGTAACTAGAGACATAATAAGGATATTACCTCTCACTATTGTCGTACCTTCATCGATTTCTACTGGACAGTCATCTACTGCATTAATTTTCATCACTCCTGGGAAATGAGGATGGATTCTTGTAGTCTTTGAATCTTCTAACTGCACAGAAATAACATTTGGAGTAGAAAAACTTGAAACCAACAGGGTGTTGTTATATCCTGATAGAATATTTGTATGAGGCCAACACATCCAAAAATATTGCACATATTCATAGGAAGATGAAAAAAATGCCTTTTGTGTCTAATCCTGCCACACTAAACTAAATTTAGAGTCACACTTCTAGCTGTAGGAGATAATACAGATGTGGATCACTATTGAGATATACATCAACACTTCTACAATGATCATGGAACTTAATCATCATCCCATGAACACCATTGAAGCTAACACTAGATGGAAGTGAAGAGTTGGTAAAACCAACCTTGACTTCCTTATCCATATATTCCATCATAGCTCAATTTAACATCTTAAAATAGGTAGAATGTTTCAACATAAATACCATTGATTTAATATAAGGTCGCTATCCTTGATGGTACTTATGAGACTTTAGGTGGTCATTCAACACCACATCCAAAGAAAAACACACAAGATCGAAAAAAATATTATTTTATGCCGACCATGAATGCTATACATAATGAAAAGAATGAATGTTAAATATGTTTCCCACACCATCAACTCTTGACAAAACTGCTAGAAGAACACGGTTTTGAAACCCTTCAAATCCGGTTCTACGTGTCTATCTGCATGGACCACAAAATTGCACCATTGTTTTCCATACCCCTCAAGATGGAATACTACACACTTTTCCATGATATTCTATGGAGTCTCTAGGATGTTCATGAAATGATCGATCTAATCTAGAATATCCTTTTACTCTTGAGTTTCATTCAAAATTTTATAGTATAGTGGTGTCACACAGAATAATTCCAACGACTAACCCCTCTATCCTCCAAATCTTGGTTGTACAAAAACAAAAATTTTCTGAAATCAAGGTGTAAATTGATAAATATGATGAACAACTAGTATGATAATCATGCTGGGATTATGATCCATTGGAAGCTTTCCTTGTGGGGAATCAGCTATAACCGACTGAGGAACTCATGGAAGACATCTCAGAGGATTATTTCATCATAGAAAAATATGAGGAAAATTATAAAGATTAGTTAAATTTCATCATAAACTTGAAAAACCATATTCTAAAATTGTGATTTAAAACCAAACACGACATTAGAGACACGTACCTGAACTTCCTATAGAAATTGGATTATTTTTATGTCTAGATTTGTTTGTGATATTATTAAAACATACCTACCAAGTCCCTTAAATCATATCTATAGAATAATAAACATTCCAGTACAAGGACTCTTGAGGATAGTCCTAATCTGATACAAAATTGTAAAAAACTGACACAGGACGTCCTCAACCTTTTAACCCAACCCGAGCCATCACATGACCATAGTTCATTCCCGATCATTATGGGCTGGCGACAAGAACCTGTGAATTGAACAACAAACATAGGGAATGATTTCACCCAACCTAAATAAATCACATTGAATATATATTAATGAAACCACATGTAACAGTGAAAATATAATAGATATATTCCATAACTATATAAAAGAATGCAGAAAAAATGAATGTAAAAGTATCTGAAACTCTAATAGACAATCCCAACTGCAAAGGGCCAAAAGAAAATAGCCACTCCATGTGATGGAATAGATGAACTCCTACCATGTCACCACCATCTTCCAAATTCAGCAGATATGAATCCTCTCGGCCACACTATGCAGACTTTCCATTCCCGGCATAGAAAGACATAAAGAGGTATACGCACCACCAAATACGTGTGCCTGATGTGAGATAATAGGTTCAATAGGATCCTTTAAATGTTTTCCATATCAATTATCTATATAAAAATTCATAAATTCAACTTTAAAATAAATCATTGCATGAAAATAAGTAATGATATTTTATAGGATACATGGTATACATTTCCCTTTTATCACAGTTCTACATCAAAAGCAGATATATCAATTTTTTTAAAAAAATTCCATATCATCATTCCCAAGAATAAACATGCATGACCAGAAAAAATAGTACAATTCATAGCAATAAAAAACAACATTAGCATCACAAGAACCACAATACCAAGGAATACAATAGGATAGGTATCATTCAACTAGTACCCTAAATCTAGAAACATTTTATTTTGGTACCTGATACTAATTTTCTACACTAAAGGAATATGGATACACCCCAGAATGTGAAACCCTGTCATTATATACATACCTAGAGCTAATAATATCCACTCTAGGATATGAGTAATAACACAGAATGTAAACCCCAACAATGGATGGTTTCCCCAAGCTAAACCATCCTCCTAGTTCCAAAATTAAACAATGTGCTCATTTTTAATTACTTATAAATGTTTAGAAAAAAGCATCAGAACAATTTCAGAAATACATATAAATTATTTGAAAATATCCTTTTTCTTTTCATATATAAAAAATCAACGCAAGCTCATTTTTCATTAAAAAAATACATTCAACACACACAAATGGATCCAGACAATTCCTTGAATAAATATGTTTATAAATCAAGAACAATAAGGTTAATAAAAATAGGCTAGAGACAGAACCACCTACCTCAAAGCTTGGGTCTCACACACCTGCAATCAGGATCCACCAACAATGAAACCCAATGGATTCTATGAAGTCACTATAGTTAAGTCCATATTGAATAATCCAATTTAGTAATAAAGGGGTTAGAAGAAAGAATGAAAACCACATACCTCAAGAACTAACACCTATCGCACCATGACCAATAATAAAATTGCCTCCATAATGAGAGTGCAAAACTAATTTGGAGAGGTGCACCACAACTAGTGTGAAGATAGAACTCTAATAGAATCATTATAGAAAGATACGAGTCTCCAAAAATTGCATGAGAATTAACCAATATTGATAGAAATATGTCGTTAGATGAACCGAAATAAAATATCCACTCACCTATTTTAAAAATGATATGTGGGCCATTAAACACAGTGTAACCCGAATATATGACATGAAACCATCAATGACCGACATACACAGGAAAACTTTTCACTTAGAATTAAAAATATGTTATTTAAAATATTCATGATGTGAAATGTACCCACCCATAATGTAACATTTCCCAACATGAATCCTTTTATGACTTTCATCCAGAAACTCTTACACGTCATGTAACCTAGTTACATAATGTGGAATCCTCCTACACCCCGCAGAAAAAACCATGTAATTTTTAGAGACTATAAAATATCTGACAAAACCATTATATTTATCCTCCTAATTTCATATCGGTCCCATACCAACATGAACAAAATGAAACCCATGATAATTTAAAAGATGTACTTGATTGATCAGTAACGTGATGTTACAAAACCACTAATTCAACCCCCCTTATAGTGCATCAACAATATTAAAAAAATAGCACTATTTTTTAAATATTAATTTTAAAATTTGTTTTCATCAAAGGGTCTTCACTTAAATTTTTTGAGAAATGATTTTATAGTTCACTCCTAACATCTTTTTTATTTTAATATATAATTTTTTTCTAATATCACTATTATATTTTCACATCAACTTCTCTTTTAATATCTTTTATGGTTAACACAAATATGGTTTACATTATTCTTTTTATGCTATTATTCATATTTTTATTTTGGGGGAATGAAACCACAATAAAAAAATATATTTCATTGTCCCTTTTAGGGTGGTATCATTGAATAATTCGTTTTCAATGATGGTTTTCATCTTTTTCAACATCCTTGTTTGTTTCTATTGTTACATTGGGGTATTTTTCATTTTATACCATCTTTGTATCATATATTAATGAATTATAATCATGTTATTCTAGTATTGAATGATACATATAATCACTGATCTATAAAGAGTGAACGTTACATTTCACATTATTCATTAATATTGATGTTTACCTAAATAAAATATTATTCAATTGACATTGGGTAAATTAATGATATTATATATAATTTTATTCAAATATGAATGTTTATTTGTATATTTGAAATGTATTTTTTTGACCAAATACCTTCTTTTACTTGATGGTTTATAATCATATTATCATTATTTGGGAAATTATAAAATGTATTGATATTAAAAATTATTATTTAATGTCAACATAATTTGATAAGGTATCAATATTAAGTATTAATCTTCTTATGGATAATAATTTTTTTTAAACCAAATGTTTGTTAGGTTTTATTTTGAATGGTCTTCCTAACTCTACTAATGAATGCATTGGATTGTATTTGGTGATTGGTGTGGCTTATGATTTTATAACCCCTTGATACATCAATAACACTCTAGTGGAAGAATATGATGTATTTTAGTGTATACCTCTTCCCATAATAGGGTAGTGTATTAGAATAAGTCCATAATAATATGTTTTTTTGAATCCTTATACATTACATCATAATCATATTATTAATTATTATAATCCATGTTTTCAATTTTTTCATGGATATAGAAATATATCACCTTAAGTTGATTATGTATTTATTTTGATTATTTATTTGTTCCTTGTCATGGATTCCATTTTTATATTTTTTTAAAACATTTCTTATATGATTCCCTTTCAAGGATTTTTATATTACCCCTTGTAATGTTTTTTATATTCCATGGTGATGAAGAAAATTGTTAAGTAGTTCATTTCTTGTTGGATATCTTACATTGAGAATATATGGATCATATGAAGATTAATTGTTGATTATTTAGATTTAAATAAAGTATTATAGATATATGTATAATAATTGAAATACAAGGGATTTTTTAGTTTTTGTTTGGTGCTAAATAACTGATTCTCTAGGGAAAATTTGCCATTATATTTATATGTAAAGAAATATATTCTTTATTTTATTTTATTATGGGATAGTTTTTTATGGGAAATATAGTTGGTATCAAATAATGTATTTAAATTATGTTTTTATATTAAAGGATTCACGAGTTTTATTCCATGTAATGACATTGTTATAATGATGGGGTTATTGTATTGAAGGGCAAGGTTGATTTTTGAATTAATTATGGAATTTGATTTTCATTATTTTGAGCTATAAAATTCATTTTTATTGAAATATTTACACCAACAACTATTTTCTATGTGCATAATAACTCATAATTAATTATTGAAAAATTAAATTATTAATATGTCTTTATTAGTTAGAATATTGGGATTTTGTCTTGAGATAATATCAATAAATAAAAAATGGAGACCAGTTAACCCGATATTGGTATGATATTTAGGGATTCTTTTGTAACAATTAGGATATTTTTAGTCGTCGTTGGAGTGAGGGTAAAGAATCCATCTATATTGTCATCTAAACACTTTAGAAATTTTAGATATTTATATAAATTTATTATTTTTTCATATAAATGATATTTGTTAATGAAACATGGTCACCGAACTTTTAACATGATATTCATATATAAATGGTATTTAATCTTTCATCAATAATTATATTGATTTATTGAAGAATGTAAGAGTTCTTCTCACCCTGGATCGCATAAATCTTCCTTTAATCATCAATTTGAACCACTCTCCATATTCATGTCAATGGGATCCTTCTTGATAAAGATCCTAAAATAATTCCTTCCAATTCATTTATTTCATAGTTCAATTTGGTATTTATTTTCTCTAAAATTATATATAAAAAATAATGTTTCATTTTTGGAATTTGGACTCAAACAATAATCCATTAATGTCCACATGATAATTTATAATAGAAAATAACATTGTTGATTAAAACCTTCTGTATCATCTTGATCATGATATATGGATCTAGATTCTAAATACCAACACACTTATCTTCACTTGAATATTTAGTTTTTTAATGATTGACATATGAATTTTTCTTCCCTGTATATTTTGTTTGTGAAATGTTTAATTTAGTGGAAGTGGTTTGGTGTTGTAATGTCTATTAGGGTTTCTAAGAAACCAAAAATAATACATTATTAAAAATCAAAAAATTGATTTGGGGGAGGGAATATTTATGGATATGTTGACTATTTTGATTATTTATAGGTTTCAATTTCACATTTTTATTTATAATGTTTTTGGAGGAGAGAAATAATATATTTTTCACCTTAGACTAAAAAGACATAAGCAAACAATTATTTTTGAATTATTAAGGTAAATATATTTATGTCACATGTGATTTAATGTTGATATCAATATACATATACCAACCTACATATATTTGTGGATAAAATATTAATTAAAAAAAATAGTAAGGCCCTTTTCATGTATTTGATTACTATTAATGACATGGTGCCACTTAGGATATTTTAGACATTTCATTCTATTGACCATTGAACCTTATAATTCACTTCTATTTGAGTAATAATATGATGAGGCTCTAAAAAAATGGATTTTTAATTATATATTAGAGTATGGTAATTCATGCACAGTCAGCCATTAATCTATGTTATATACTATTTTATTATCAACTATTGACATAATTTTTTGATATTTTACTTATATCATTTATTTCATGTCATTTTTACCGATGTAACAATAGTATTTATACATTATAGAATGAATTAAAACATATAATCCTGTTTAAATGGAACCTGGGATAATACATAGTTTATAGCGTTATTTCTCTCATGTTCTTTTACTCTTCAAGTACATAATTGGTCATGTGAACTGATCAAGGATATGTTTCAGGATTTCACAAGCATAAAATCATTAGGGTAGGTTTATAGTATATGGATGCATGAATTAGGGGAACCAAGAAAACCATTAATGCATATTATGTTATTTTATATATTAATATACTTTAGAATTCACAATAATTCACGCACTAGAAAATATGTGATTATTGTATTTTGATACTTGAATTATAATAAAAAAAATTTATAACAATTATTCAATATCTTCCACCAATATTATTTACATATGATATTATAAAGGACATATTATATATAATTCTATTATTTACAAACTAAGGAAATGGAATCAAAAGGAAGGATTAACTGTTATGCTTAGTTGGGGTAAACAAGGGAGACAATAATCATATACCATATGTGATAATATGATAAACATTTTGGTAATATAATATAATCATATTACATGGACATAATATTTTATAATCATACCTAATATAAATAACTAGTCATTACATAAGGATTTTGGCATGTCAAAATAAATCCATAATAGATGTGTGGAAACATTGGCAGATAATTAAGATCATTTAAAACAATACACAATAATGTAGTATACACATAATCATATAAAACATTCCTTTTATAGGGGATCATAGCCAATCCCATAATGAATGTATTTATAAATTCCCATAGTGGAATGAATTTTTCCACAATCCCAGAACTACCATATCATGAGATATAAATCAATACCCAATCGATAGGATGGATATATAATTCCATGCCCACATCCCTTCTATCACATAGTTACTAGATTCACTAATGGGTTTTGAATTACATTACATTCTATGTCAGCACATGAGATTTGGTTTTTAAAGAATGCATTATATGACCTTATAATTATGGTTCGTGAATCACATAATGAAAACTCATATATATTCCTTCCATAACAAAACAATTAAATTAATAATTACTTCATATATTAATTCACACATGAAAATAAATCAGTTTCATGAAATCATCTATAAGTTAAAATCATAAGACTTATATATATATAAGGTGGAAGGAATCACTATAGAATGACGAATAAGATACATTACATGATATTAAAAATGGTGAAAATAATTTTATATTAGAGTTAAAATGTAGTTTTTGAATGAAGAATAAATAACCATTATGTTTTTAATATCTTTTATTTTAAAATAATATATATATTAAAAGAATGAATATTTATATTTTTTATAAAATATATAAAATTAGATATTATTTTTCATAAATAAAACAAATAATGATGATATGAAAATTAATTTACATGAAAATTATTAAAAATAATATTCTTTTCACACTTTGTAGATAATGTCAAAGTTGGTATAAAATGATCATAACTAAAATGTAAATAGAATATTCTTTTTTACTTAAATTAAACTTCATTTCAAATTTCCTAAAGAAATATTATATTTATATATATAAAAATCTATAAAACAAATAAATATAGTCACCGAAGACAAATATTCCCAACTAATGTGAAGAGACAAGGACAACACTAGTTACAAGCATATTGTTTTTTTTTTAACCAGAGAAATGTAAAATTGTTAGAAGACATAAAAAAGTAACAACATTTGTATTTCTTGATGATGTGAAATGTCATTTTATTTATTATAATAATGATTTAGTAAATTGATAGATGTTTTTTAGGCCTTTGAGATATATATTTAGATTTTTTAAATGTCATATAGAAGGATTATTGGAATTTTGAAGATTTTCTAAATCTCTTCTAAAAATCAGATGATTTTATCAATCCTGATAAATTTTCTAAGTAACAAGTCTATGGATTTCATAATTATGGGTAATTATTAGTGGTCAGAGCCAAATAATTTTCCATTAAAGTGAATACATGGTTCTAGAGAATAATTCTTTGGGCCTGACTATATATCTTCGACATAAGAATTTGATTCATCATATGATGTGAGCATAGATCATTCACAACATAAAAATTTGCAATGAGTACAAGACATCCTATTGTGAATTTAAAACATTTCTAAAGATATAACATTGATCTAACCATTGTAATATAATAATATTTAGTGATTTTTTTAAAATATTTTGTGTGAAAATATATGATTCTTAAATTTTAACAATCTAATGGTAAAAAACTGGGGATACAAGAACTTCTTATCTATCCAAAAAACATCACGTCGAAAATAATATTAAATATAATTTGTTTTAATTTTTAAAAAAATTATTAATTTTGCATATGTTCGACTATCTAACAGGGAATATATAAAAATTTAAAATATTTCATGAATTTGATCTTGGTCATGAAAAATATCTAGATATTACATTTGGATGGTTTTTTATGATTGTTTAATGATTTTAAGATATTTAATTACCTTTTTCTCAAAAACATCTGTAATATAAGATTTTGTTTCATGTTTTAATAGGATATTTGTGAAATCTATTTTATGAAACATGTTTTCTAAAATAAAATTTAATTTATATACTCATTCAATTAATTCAATAAGTTTCAACTAAATAAGATGAGTGTTTCTACTAGTGATATTGTAGCAAGTTGGGAAAGATGAAGATGTTGCACTAGATATATACATGAAAGTGAATTATGGTAATTTTATTTAAAACAATTTGAAAATAGAATTCATGTTATTTACATTATTACGATGTGAAAATACAATAGTGGGAAATAAAAATTTTAATTTATAGAGGTTTTATAGTAGGAAACATTAAAGTATTCTTGGTTTTTATTTTCACGATACATAATTTTATCAGAGAAAATTAATTATTTTTATTATATTTCTATATTTATAATATTTATGATGAGAATATTGAAGGTTGTTTAAGTATGAAAATATATGGGGAAGGAATATAATAGTAGAGAACATGTAAGGAGTATAAGATATATGAGTAGAGAATAATTTTATATAAGGAGTGAAGATGTTATCATATAATAAATATCTTTCTTAGATAAATAATTTCATGATACAATCATTGGGTTATTTTTAGATTATTTTCAACATAGAAAATGAAATAATTTAAAAAAATTATTTTATATTTATAATGTCTCAAAAGGGAGATGTGGTATTACTTTTGTTGAAGAAAATGACATTTCATGATGAACTTTGTCAAACTAGTTACATATCAAGTCTGAATATAGTGTGGAACTAGATAATCCATTATGTCTAAATAATGTAATGTGGTGACTCTATCCCACACTTTAATATTGTAGTTTTTTGTTTCTTATAGTGATGAATATGTAGTTAGAAATATTATCCAGCCTTGATAAAGTGTAAGTTAAACACGAAGGGTTTGAACTTTGTAAAATACCGTAATTTACATTATTAATTTATTTTCATAATAGATAAGTTATTTTAGAATATATAAATTAGTAATTAAAACATAATAGGTAAATTAAATTGGCTTAATTATGAAAAGACCAAATAAACTAGTCTCCACTAATTCATCCCCCTTATGAGTGGGGTGATTCTCTCCTAAAACCAGATATGGTATCATGAATTGGTCCCTCTATTTGATTCAATGAGATTCTAATAATTGATATATTTAATTATAAATATATAAATTGTGTTCCTATTTACAGTGGAACAATCTATCATAGCTCGAAGAATTGAAATTATCAATATCTTATATCCCATGTTATAGAAGTTAGGGATACTATAAAATTTTATTTTCCACTAATAGAAGGTAATTATATAAATAAAATATAAGGAAAAATAACTAATGAGTATAATGTAAAAAATTATATAACCATGTCCTGGTTAGAAAAATTCAACAAAACATTTGATGTGGTATAAATTAGGTAATGAAATATAGGACATGTTGGAATGTAGTTATGAAGGAAATTTTCATTTAATGTTTTCCAAATTAAAAATATAGTGCAGAATATTTGAGGAAAAAATATAGATTAGGAATATAATATTGATGAATATTTCACTCAATTAAATAACTATTTTATTAATATACTTGGGGTTGGTGAAAAAAAAGAACACACTATAGTTGTTATGAAGATATAGAATAATTTCTAGGACATGTTTCATCACAATATACCAACTATATATGATAAAGGATATTTTTAAGGAAAAATAAAAAATAATTACAATATATTATGAAATGATAAAAATTCCATCCTTTTCTGGATATTGTAAAATATTAAATCTCATATAAAACTATAAAAATGAAAAAAAAACATGTTGGTAATGTAGATATATGTTACTCATAAGATTATTTGGATGATGGAGAATATTAAATATTTTCAATTGTTATTCAAAATAGATACAAATAGGTAAAGATTATGTGAATATTCAATTATCCACTATGATAAAATAAATTTAATGGAATTGGGAATATTTTAATTATCATTTCAATGAAGAAGGATCGATATTCTGAATCAGAAGATGATGTAATGATTTACCAGAATAATTGAAATAAAATATCAATAATTATACAAATATATATTAATGAATAAAATATTTAATAGAGTAAATAAAAGATATTGGATTATAAAATTAGAAGAAACAGAACAGATAATTATTTTTTCAATGGATGTGTGTGTAGTGATAAATTTATCAATTTCATTGATTTTGTGGAAAAAGGTTTTGACAATTTATTTGGTGAAGAATATGTTTCAGAATAAACTGAACGAGGAACTATGTTGGAGGATAAAATTTATTAATGTATTGAAATGAAAATCATGATGAATAAATAAAATTAAATGACTGTGAAGCATAATAAGAAGATTATTAAATACATGTATGAGTTTGAAATTATTAATGAAACCATTATTTATGGGATCAATAAATTCATATTTAATGATTATTAATAAGATAATATGATCATATATCTTGATGAAAATTATTCTAAGAAGAATAATTATTATTTAATACAAATCCTTAGTAAGTTGATGATATAATGAGTTATGTAACTTAAAGGTGGATTTCAGAAATTCTATTGAAATCGATGATTGATCCAATAAATCAGCTGACAGTGTTTTCAAAATCTATCATATTAAAAATATACAGATATAATATATTTATAATTTTATTTCCATCCTAAGGAATGTTATATCTCAAAATGTTTTCATTCTTGGACAGACAAATGTGGAGAAACCCTCTCCCACATCACTATAAAAAATGTCGTTTTGTATAACAACTCAATCTCCCAGATAGAAGCGAACTACAACTAAAAATATATAAATTGGACAAGAATATTGAAATCAATGTAGGTATAATTTTTTAAAACAAATAAAATTAAACATTTAAGGGAATTTCTAGTATTGTGGAGTTTTTGGGACTAAATCCAACATTTGATTGTATAATATATCATTTCTTAGTATATGACATCGAGTAATGAGATGTCTTGAACAAGTTAGAAAAAAGAATATTTTCAAAAAATATATAATGGAATGAAAATTATTTTAGTTGTGAAAATTTAGTATGGTTTAAATGTAACAAGTATTTATGGGGTAGGTGTGATCAATCATGCCACTCTAAAGAAAATCTTATAATAGGCTTACAAGTACAGATAACATATGTAATAAATAGAATGGGTTTCTAAAACTAAAAAATTGAGATAACATGACTTACTAAGGTTTCATTAAATTCTATTTGAAAAATAATAACATGGATTCTTGAATTTGGGTTATCCTCTGACATAACTACTGATAAAACAATCTTAAATAATATTGAAAATAATGAAGGTGGAGTAGTTTTCATTGGAAATTATATTTCATTGAAAAATAAGGTTTATATCATTGTTGATATTTAACCTCAAAACATGAGTTCGAATTATGTTTCATAGGTTTAAGGGATGAATCACAATTTATTAAGTTGTTTTTTATATTTATAAAGTTGAAATAAATGTCATTTTAAATAAGGTGACTTGTTTTCTAAAAATATTAATGGAAGGATACATTATTTTTACAGTAATAAAAAACAACTGGAAATATATATTTGATGGAAAATACAATAAATTAATATTATATGAGATAAAAATATGAAAGATTAATATGGAATTAATGTCATGTATTTTTCTACAAAGGTTTCTAAGTAATATTATTAAGCATGAATTTGTGAGAGATATTCCCATTTTAAAGACAGAATAAGATGATGTTTTTGAATTATTCAAAAAATTGAATAATGACTAAAAAACTCATAAGATGATACATGTTCTATATAATAGACAATTGATACTTATTCAAATTGGTTATTTTTTATAATGTGGGAAAAATTAATATTTGGTTAGTTATATATCATCACATTTATTGATGATTTCACCCCAATGACTAATTCGATGTTCCTCATAAAAAAATAAATATCAATAGCTATGTTTAAAAAATTTATAAGACATGTAAAATAGGAATTGGGGTTTATAATTATTAAATTGAGAGTTTATCATAGGCATGATTTTACATGTGATTCATTTGAACATTTCCTTTCTGAACATGAATTTATAATCAATTTGACACACCATATAAACCCCAAAAAATGGTGTTATAGTGTGAAATAATAAAATTATTATTGATATGGGTAGCATGATTCTAGCTAAAAATACAATTTCAAAAAATTTTGGGAGAGGGGATGTGTGTGATGATGGAAACATATAAAATATAATACTTTTTAAACCAAAAAAATTATACTCTATTGAAAATATAATAGAAAAACAAACAAACTATAAATTACAATATTTTTTTTAGAATTCCATAACATATAATGATTAATGGATTTATGTAATGAATTTTTAATGATAACAAATTTGGAAATAAAATTTTCATAATATTGTGTAGTATACAGATATCATGATTGTATACCAATAATGAAAATAATATCAGGTTTTTGAGAAAATTTAAATTTAATGATATAAATAAATTAAAATTTTCTAATCTAAAGAAAAAAAGTTATATGTGTTCATAACTATAATATTTGATATTGGTACATAATTTACGAATGAAGAGGAAGCATGTATGAGTGGTTTTAGGAGGTATTTATAGATGATAAAATTGTGTTTTTATGCTAAAAAATAATTTGTGAACAAGGAGTTCCAGTATTAACAATAAGAAGTGTCGGTATATGAAATAAAGAAAATCAGGAATCAAATTTTTAACAATGAATAGTAGTCAAGGATGTTCAAAATGATTGATGTGAATAATTTTTAAATGATAAATCAGAACACATATAAAAAAATTAATATTTGGAGATTGTCCAAATACCAAATGAATAAAATGACTTTGAAACCAAATTGGTGTTTATAAACAAGTTAAATATGTAGATATAGCAAAGAACAAGGATATTATGGTATTCAATGGATATCAAAAAATTAAAATAATTTATTTTGAAGATAACATTTTTTTTGTATGAAGGATTGAAATATTTGGAATGTTTTTAATGTAGATACACATAATCTCTTCAGAGTGTACCAAATAGAAATGAAACTATCTTATTTAAATGTTAACCTTGAGTAAAATAGTTTATTGATAAAATTGAAGGTTTTATTTTCGATGTTTATGAAACAATAGTTTCTTCTAATAAAAATTAAATATACATATTGAAAAAATATCTTGGGGCATGGAATTTGAAACTAGACTATTGCTTGAGAAAAATGGTAATCAATAAAAGGAATTTTGATATTTTTTTATATATCAATGATATTATAACAAGATCATTGATTATAATTATATAACATAGGTATATAATATTTTGTTATTAAAATGTTACACTTTCAAAGGAATTATTTGTGATTATAAAAGAATAGTGTGTAAGAAAATTACTGGGAGAACGAAGATAATTTTTAGGGTATGGGGTTAATAAGAAATATGATTGTAAGTTCTTGTCCAATGAAAATTGTCCTACATATCGTTTAAAAATGTTGGGTAAGGAATAATATAGAGAGGTATTAATAACTATTTCTATTATAACCAAACAATATAAATATTTGTGAAATTTATAGTGTAAAATATGAATTTAGAGGACTGATCATAAATTTTATTTATTTTAAAGCCCCAAACCATTACATTTTCTATCTATGACACATTTTTTTAGTTTCAATGTGACCCCAAGGAGACTTGCATTATTATATAAATGAGGATACTGAGACAAGTGAAGATGAAATTTATTTATGATCTCATTTAAAGATTATTTACATATTTTATGATACTTTGATACATTAATTCACACCAGTAATATTAATTTATTGAAAAAAACTACATCAGGGTATATTTTATTAATTTTTATTATTGTGTATTTTATTAAACTAAAAATAAAAACATAGTGACACTTTTCAAAACTAAGTGAGAATATGTTTCCCTCAATCATGCATATAAAAAATTTAAGGGATTATTTAATATTTGAAAAAAATGATAAATAAAAAATACATGCTAATAAGGATTTTTTGTTATTAATCCTTCAATAAATATTTCAAAGGACCTTATTGATATCCAAATATGCAGTCATATCGAAATTAGGGATCATTTCATTAAATAATGAGTTATCACATCATATATCATCCTTGAATACATCTCAACTCAAAATCAAATTGGAATATCCTCAAAAATAATACTAGGACAGTGTTTCTCTGATATGAGGCTAAAACATCATGTTCTACCCTCTCCCATCACTTGAATTAAAGTGGATGTGAACCCCCATATAGATATTAGATTTTGATTAAAAAATGGTGATATTTAGTTTTAGAAATATATTTGATATGGATAGTGATCACTTCCATGTCATACATTATATTTTTAAAATATAATAGGGATTTATTTTTAAAGTGATAACTGATGCATGAAACAAGGGATGAATTCCTTTAATGGGAAATTGTATATATTACCTAGAAAAAATTTCCTAACATGGACTGCTAAAATTCTCATAAATAAATCCATCCCTTGTCCATGGTGAATGTCATTAGTCTAATATGTGACATCGGTTCGTAATAGAATATTGTGTGTTCAAATGATAATAAAGTTAATATATGAGACAATTTTGGTAAAATGAACTATTCCATAACCTAAGGATTTTGAATAATGATAAATAGTATATTATCCAATATTATGGCAACTGTGATGTTTCATTACTAGGGTTTGATTTTTGGGATCCACAATAAAGATATAATTATTTAAAAAGGATGAGAGTGTAACACCCATGAAAATTTATCCATAAGAGCCAATATGTTACTATCCATGACAATAAAGTGACAAATATTTTCTAAATCATAAGTGATACAAGCTCTATAGTTATGAAATCATTGCATGGAGTAATGTCAGGATGGGTTGTAACTAACCATCTTTAGTCAACAAATATCTTCACTTGAATTGGATTCCAACAATGTCTAAATGGAATTCCTGATTAAAAATTTCGTTTAATAAGCACTAAAGTATCCTTAAATTTATCATTGGATGTATTTCACAAACAAAATATACATGAGATAATAGTAAAAAATAGAGTATAATTATAGATATCAAAGATACATCATATGACAAAAACAACCAAACCATAAATGATATCATCCTACAACTAGATGATAAAGTATAAATGTAAATTTAGAAGTCCATCAAAATATAACCTATAGAAACCCATTAGACTATCATGATGAGACCACATGTCTCCACTATCCCAGTCCATTATAAGGAATCATGATCCCATAATTTCTTCCACTACATGAAACTTTTAACACTACATTAATCCTACAAGATGATGGTTATGAATTCACAAATTTCAAATTATGCTGTGAGAACTAATTCACAGTTTGATACCACCAATAATATATACAATGTTGAACAAAAAAATCCATTAGTTCATTTATATAATCGATGTTAATATATTTTAAAATAATTTTTTTTGAACATAAACATAGCCATTGTTTTTCAAGAGAAACTATTGATATTTAAATACCCATATTAATATGTAGTATCATTTTTCCATGATTATTAATAATGGAATTAATTTATTTCATTAATAAATATCCTTATCATATCGGAAAATGGGAATATCAAGTAAACCCACGCATAAATTATCCCTAAATCACCAAATGGGAAATCACAACACAAGGGATTAAATAACATAGACAAACAATGGATATCATTTGTGAACTATAGAAGTCAAATAAAATTAGTTACATAGGAATGATGACCTAAAACACATACTTTAGGGATAGATAACTCAACTAGGGTTAAAAAATGTTTAGTTTTCCGCTTACACAAATGTCATAACAATGTGATACTACCTTATTATTATATTCAGAAAACCATGATAATATTTTATATCAATTTTTTCAAGGTTAATATATTTCATTTCAGTCTCATACTTTTATAAAAAAAATTTGGTACTGATTTCACACTTCTAAAATGAATGATAAATCATTTACATTTCAAAAAACGTTTTTTGGTAACTAAAAAACAAATATTCTCTATCGAATCTTGTTTCCATCAATATTCCATTTTTTAAAAAACAATTAAATTTCCCTAAAAGGCCAATTGACCTATCATAAATTTCAAGAACATAATTTTATTAAATCTAGACTAAATGGCACCATAACGAAATAAGTTATTATTTGTGATAGAAAAATGGATAAAGAAACATACCTCAAGATATATTAAATCCTTATTTCCATCTAAACAAGTGATGTGAAATAAAGATACTAGATTCAAATGAACCCTGACCGAGTGGAAAAATAATTATTTATTAATAACAATGTTAGACCTAATAATCTCATCTCAAAACGAATAAAATAGAATTACAAAAATAGATAAAAATATATTATAATTGCTTATACATATATAATAATAACAAAACGGGAAAAAATATTCCATCTATCACAAAGAAAATCACAATGGGAGTGGGGGTAGCTAAATAATTTCACTAGGGATCAGATAAATGACTAAAATCAATACTAGGGTCTATGTGGATGTATTATGGGATTAAATAAATTATTTTTGGGATAAAATGATATTTTATTCCTATTGTAAATCATATCCCTGTTAGTATAATTGATATGATATTATGTATTACTAGTTGTATAGTGTGTGTAGAAAGATATCATTTACCCTTAATCCACCACTAGATGGCTAGTTGAACTTGCATACATCTGGGCATTATTTCTCCCAATTCATTCTACTCAGCGAATCCCACTGGCTCCTCGGTGGCCTCCTACAGCCACAAACTACTAAAAAAATGTTAACAAAAATTATTAACATTAACAAATAAAAAATAGAAAAAATTGAGTCATATACCTGGTTCCATATGCAAGTGTTTGACAACTCTCCCCATCATAAAATCTTTTGATTCTATAACAGCTCATAATAATGAACCTAATAAAATTCATGGAAATTGATGAATAATCAAGGCCTCACACTCTATTGTCTCTCGAATGTCCCAAAATATTATACAATATCAAAAAAACCAATGTAATATCATGATATTTTTAAAATATAATTAATATATTTGATAGTGTATAATATATGCAACACCGAGATTAAATGAAAAATAAATAATTATTATTTAAATGTGACCTTTATAACCTATTCATCAAATTGGAGGGAATGAATAGTTGTATCCTTATTATTAAATATATAACAAGGTCCATAAAATTACAAATCTATTAATTATGGAATTTTAAATATACACTTGATTTTCTGTGAAGTCATATTATTTTTTCAAGAAAACATTTTCATCAAAAAGATATTTTCTTAATTTTTTTATCACTGGATATTGTAATTATTTTTTAGAAAGGGTAGAAAAGTTACGTAAAAGATTATATAAATTTTTGAATTCATCATGTAAAAATTATATTATAATGGATTTATGAAAACTATTTGAAAATATGGACTTCTCAATGAATAGTTAAAAAATATTAGATTTTAATAAAAACAATAATTTATTTCAATGAATTTAATGATTAAAAATATTTTTTGGTATATTTTTAAAATTTAATTAGTTCCATTTTACATCTCAAATATGTTTGTTGAAAATAATTTTGTACTTTAATTTTGTATGAAAACATTTTATATTTTAAATGGCCATTTTCCTAAAAAATTATTTTCCATTACATTATTTAAGTTAAATTTTAAATTATATTCTGAAATTTCTTTTTTAGAAACATTTATAATTTTATTAAATGGATATTATATAAAATAATGGAATTTTAATGATTTTTTGAAATATTTTTCTCAAATTTTACATGTTCTCTTGATGTTGCTAAAATCAATGTAATGAATAGTTCAAAAAATTAAAATGATAAATATATTATAATATAATCTATTTTATTAAATGATATAAAATTAAAAAAATGAAATATTTTTCCAAATAATTAAAATACTTTTAATTATATCATCCATGTTCCATTTATGTGTTATCCACCCATTTATTATTTCAACATTTACCCTTACTTTATAAAAAACCTTGTTGTCACGGTAAGTATGAAACATGTTAACAGAGGGTAATAAAAGATAAGAATACCAAAAATGTCAAAAAAAATTATAATTATTATTTAATGATTAAATTTCTACCCATAATCAACATATATTATAAGTAAATCATTTTTTATATTCTACAAATAAAAAATTAATTTTTATTTATTTAACATTTTGAGACATTCCATGGGTGCCCCTCTCCTCTCTTAAACCTCGTCATCCTAATCCATTACACAAATAAACCAAATTGGTTCAGCATGTAAATACCGAAATCAATACCTATAATATGATTTTTATTCTCTTCGATATATTTTTGGAATAATAAGAATCGTAGTCACCTTAAATTGTTAAGAAAGGGAGGCATTCCAAAGAAGAGGTATAGTTATTATCAATATGATTATTTTTTTCTTATTAAAAATCATCCAAATAATCTTAATAAATTATAAAATAACAGAACTAGTATAATCAATATACTTAAATGTTTCATGATAATAAAATAACATATATATATCTCCAATATTTATCAAATTGGAATGGAATTCCTCATTCATGTGTATGGTGGACTACTTCCATGCAAACTGATGTAATATGTTTTATATAAATAGATCACAACATATGTTATAACTATGGAATATATGTTTATATTTTATATTCATGGTATATTTATCACTTTAAAAATATAATATATAATTTCATTTCTTACCATTCCCTTCACTGAGAAATGATAATGTTATACGTGTGTACATATGAACTACCACATCCATAAAGCCATGTTATTATTTTTCATTACCAAATCAGATGGATGATATATAAATTTATTTTTAATGGATAAATATTATATTTTCGATATTAATATCATTAACTAATGATAAAATAATATTTTCTCGTATTCAGTAGTAATCATTGAAAAAATGAAATGTTACTCATCCTGATGTACAAACTACCATCTCCTTGACTATAATGTAGTTAGTTATTAATAACCACCAGTCATGATTGGAATTAAAAGATTAATTTATGTATAAAAATAATAATCAAATAATTAATATTATTATAGTGATTATGGAATAATGACATATTTTATGATAGTCAACCTACCGAGGTCATTTTTTGACATACAAACAGAATATCATCCAATCCTATAAGGTGAACATAAATAAAAAATTAATCTATATATCATAGTAAAATAGTGATATAAATGGTATAATAAACATCTAAAAGTATCTTAAGAAAAAAAAATAATTAACTTATGTATATTATTTATGAATATAAATAATATACCTGTTCATTAAGACTCATGTTAAGAAACATTCTTTTAATAATCAACTTTTAAGGATCCTAATTCAAAACATTTTTCCGTAGTCAAAAGGTGTGTATTTTTTAACATGTGTTACATGAATTGAGTTCATTACTATCAGGAAACCTCTATTATTTTAACAATCCATTAATTTTTTTCCATGGGTCTTTTAAATGAAAATATTTTCTTTATTATGTATGTAGTTTTCATATTTTTATAAATGATTTTTTTAACGAAAATGGATATTTTATATCTAATTTTTTTTCATATTTATTTTGAAATTATATTTTCAATGAATTAATGATGAAAACGTTTGGGAATACAATGTTTTGGTTGGAATTAGTGCACTATATGTTCAACTGTTGATCCTAATACAACTTATACGAAGGTTTTATCCAAAGTATAACTCACGGGTGAGACCAATATAGCTTATATATTTGGTTCACACAAATAGAACTGGTAAATCCCATTATATCATTGGGTGCATCAACATATCAGTCCAATGCATTGGCTAATGTTCTTTTAACTTAACTCAAGAAAGGAGTTACCAAAGGGTTTCAAATTAGGAGTTAACTTGTCTTCTATTACATGTATAAAGTTTTTCAAATTTTCATGAATGTGATGATCGATGTTTCATAAAATGGATCTTGTTTTATTTCTATGAGTTTTAATTATTTAATTTTATAGAATAGCATTTTTTACTTTAATATTGATATTCTGAATTTCATATTATCAAAGATCAATGTGATAAATGTAATACTTTAATGGAATTAAATTTCCATCACTGGAGTAATGAATTTCACCTTTTATATGTCCCATACAGAGCTATTTTTCCTTATCGCACATTTTAAATTATTTTTTTAGGGCCTATGGATAGGTAAAAAAAATTAGAGTTTTAGATGAATTTTTGTAATACCTTTCATGAAAACTAACAATTTTTTATTTTAAAAGTATTGAATTGTGATAAAATGGATATTCATTAGATGTGTCCACTTTTTATATATATTTTCATATTATATATGAGTTATTATGTAATTATCTAATAAAATACACCTAAAAAGATATAAAAATTTTATAAAATTAAATAAAGGCTTGATACTCAATATTATCTAATGTTGAAAACTATGTCCTTACAAGTAAATGGGATAATTTATCCATGTAGAATCCTATCTTGTCTTTCTATTGACAAAACCATATTTTCTAAAACTAAAATGTCATCATTAATTTCAATTTACTCTCACTAAGTCACATCAGGATAGATCTAAGTAATTCTTCTCAAGTGGGGAAACATGGATAACATTATCTATTGAAGATAAAATCTTTATAAAATCGAATCAGCAAATATCCTTACTAAGTCACTCCATAATCTAAAATAGTACAATATAACGAGGCGATAACATACCATTTTTCCTAAAAAATTTATGGCGAAACTGATTTGAAACACTAATAAAAACCATTTACCTAACTAGAACTCCTACATATGGTAAATTAGATCAACATAGGATTTTTAAAGGATTTGAGTTATCTTTAATGACTTCCTGATCAGTTTCAAGATATTTGTATTCTCCCAGTTATTGCTCAGTCCATCTAAGTATCGCTTCTAACAACTTCCAAACTAAGAGGTGATATGAATGGAATCTAATACAACACCTCAAAATTATCAATTCTGATTGATTATGAATAAATAATGTTGTAGGAAAACTCTAATATATTCATATATTTATCCCATGATACAGTAAATAAAATCATGTATACCTAGTGTATGTATTCATGAATATGGATATACTACTCAGATTGGTCATTCATTTGTGGGTGATATGTCATGGTCAACATTAATCGATATCCAAACATTTCCAAAAATCTACTCTAAAATAGTTGTGCGAAGTTAGTGTCTTAATCTAAAAGGATAGCTAATGGTACACTATCAATTTTGAAAATCACCATCCTATAAAAGTTACTAAGATCCTTTAACTATTTTGGATATCTGAGAAGAATTAAATATTCTAATTTCATTAGTAAGAAAATAATCACCCATATCAATTCCTTAACATTAGTTTTATATGGTATCCCAATCATAATGTCTATGGATATCTCATTACACTTAAATATAGAAATGGGTAAAGGTTGAAAGATCCATAAAGACACCGATGATCCAGCCTAATATTATAACATCTAATTTAAAAAGACACAAAATATATGATTGATCACTTCATTTTTTACACCCTGTAATGATGTCTCAAGACATGATACATCATTGTATCTCTAGAGTGTCTAGACAAATTGAATAGGTTTCAATCATCTATAAAATACTATCTCAAATCCTTAAGGAAATCTATGATTCCTTAGAATAACATCACTCCATCAAGAGACTGAAGCCACTCAATTGATGTCCCCCTACCATTATGACTTATTCTAATGTCAAGACATTATATATCATTTACCTTGACAAGTTGAATCTCAGAATCCATAAGTGATCATATCCAAGAAAAAAGTAGGAGTATCTTCCCTTCATATCACCCTTACATCAAATAATTATTAATCCATAATATCATCAGGTACCACCCTCACGCCAATTGATTTACTACATGACTTCTAATTATTCTAATAATAATGTATATGATCTTGTTCCCCTTTCCAAGTGTTTAGGTAAGATATATTTAATAGGACAAATGGTCTCAACCTAGTTACATTGACTAATAATTATATCCTTTCATTTAAAGATATTATTAATAAACTTGTTATATGAATACACAATAAACTGATCCCCAAAAGAGATAGTGGTTCCATGTAATATGATTTCTCAAAATACAACCTCCATATTGAGTTCAATAATTGGATAGGTATTCTCATTGTGGAAAAATAAATTAGATCCCTAAGAAAATATTTTTATCCACTATATCATAACACAACCCAAACCCATATATGAGGCATTACAATAAAAATCATAACCATTTTGTAGATAATAATGAATCAAGACTGCTACTGATGTAAGAATCCAATTTAACTCATTAGGGGATGTATGAAATTGTTATCTATAATACAATTCACACAAATATCTTTTATATTTTTCATTTGGTAGGTAATCCTAGGGAATTTATGAATGAAACATCAGTAATGACATAATAATCGCATGAATATATGGAGTTAAAATTCAATTATGGACTACTGTAAAGTCATAACCACTAGAATAATTTCAGGATCAACAAAGACATCAATATATGAAATCACATGTGTAGGAAACTATACCTCTTTAATCATGAAATATAATTTGGATAATGTCACATTCAGTTGATGTTCATTCATGTTACCTTGAATGATATAAAAAATTAACAACATATTCAAAATCAAATTTTAAATAAAAATGTATATATTATTCCAAACATCCATGATAGTATCCAAAAGCTGGTGCAATGTTTTATTAATAAAATTTATAAACACTGAAGGGGAGTTAGATATTCCTAATATCATGATCAGATAAACAATGTTTCGAGACATACTCATAAATGTCTCCTTATGAATTTCATCTTCACAAACCCTCATCAAATAGTAACTCAATCATTGATCAATATTTGAAAACAATTTTACTTTGTTTGAGTTTGTTAAGAATGTTATTAATCCAAGATACATTATATTTTTTCTAAACATAAACTGTTTTTATTTTCCAATAATCATCATATTGTCAGAGACTCAGTTTTTCCTTTGAAAAGGTTTCCTAGGATCCTCGTGGTAAGATTATAGGATGAATAAATCACATATCCTCAATACCCTCATGAAAAAATTAAATTATTTTAATTCATCTTTATTACATGGTGGAAACCCCATCAAATCACCAATAAATGCATCTGGATACCCAATCCCTCCATAAAAATAGGTACACTGATACATGATTCAATATAATTAATAAATATATCTGAGAACTATAGTGAGATCATATCAAAATTATGTGTAACATGAATTTCCATCGGACAACAAGGATTAAGAACACCCTAAAATACCTGAATGACATCATAAATGTAACAATACAAGACCTAATAAAGACAATGAACAATCTAGTATCTATATCTAGTCATCTAATCCATGCCAATATTGACTGTAATTACATTTTAATCATGAAAAATAATTTTTCAGGTCTCTTTTGTTTCTAATAACCACTCGATAGTTAGGATAATTAAATCCCTACTACTAAATCATTCTTAAAGTATTGGAAAAATCTTTATTAAATGAATAATATCATATTACAAACCCATCAAATCAATATGTTTTTATTTGTTTATATAATTTTTTACACTTTTATAAAATAATAAAATGACCATAAAATATGAAATACTCACCATACCTATTGTTATTTCCCATCATTACACTAACTCTTCTTATGAACACTACTTTGTATAGTGATATCCTTACTTATCCTTTACAATATTCCAAAATTGAGTATCACTATTTTCATGTGGTTGATATCCTTATCCATTTTCAAAAAAATATCTAATTGTAGTGCCATTATTAAAGGTGGATCTAGCAATGCATCCAATGAATTATATCTTACATAATGATGATAGATATCCCTCATGTGTGACTCACCATAGATATTGAAATAGAATTAGGGTTTAGGTGTCAGTTACTCCTGCACTATTAAGAGACCACCTAACCCTAACATGATATCCATTTTTCAATCCTACCACATCCTCAAAGCTAGTCACAAGACTTCCTCTTCTAGCCATGAGGGAAACTCGGGTGACCTCTTGATATCACTGATTCTATAAAGATTCATATTTTCCCATTTATATCTTCCCAAGGAATAAATTTCATGTCCACATCCACTACAATGGTGTTCAGGAAAATATGAATCATCATTGATAAAATATTGGACTTCAAGGCTATCAATAACCTCTAATCCATGATATGGTCCATAAAAACATACTCCAGAGATAGGTGAATCATGTTGAGAGTCCTAGTTGCATACTCCATGATTTAATAATCTCTTTGATCAAATGAAATGATGTATCAAGTCTTTTGAACTCTTAGTGGCTTAGGATATAATGGTAGACTGAATTATTTCCTAAATTTTGTCCAAATGAGATCTGCATGACACATTACTTATACAACATAGTCCTAACACATAATTCATATACCTCCAAGTATATATGTATATAAATTATCCATAAATTATTTTATTGTTTTTGGATGTAGATAATACTGTCAATCTTATTGATATATTCTTTTGAATTCATGGATTACTTGTTAAAAAAATATTAGATGATGTTTCATAGTTAATTTTGCATCATGGTTCAATATATGTTTAGGATCATCATCAGATTCTTACAACATGAAATGGATAGTTAAGACTATACTTTCTACTGATGCTGAGACAATATGATTGTTCCATTATAGGGCTTGCTCCATAGTTTCCTCCTAATATTTTGGATGATTTCTTCTTTAATATTGAATATTCTATAATAAAATAAAGAAAACCACATATAAAATTTAATTTCAATCCATTAGAATAAACATTTTTTGTAAAAATGATTCCGAAAAGGCTGAATCAACAAAAACAATAATGGTATAAAACCCCAAATTCCCTAGTTAACTTTATGATTATCATGAATGCGAGTTGTCCATGCACACTCCCACATTACCTATCAAGAAATAATAGTCTTATCATTAGTATAATAAAAACCCATAGACATAATAAGATGATACATAAGTAAGATAATAGTTTTAATGACAGTATGAACCATTCATTCTAATTTATAATATACCCTCCCTTTTCAATGAAAATGTCACCCATAAAGGCCCATGACATGGATTGAAATGCATTTCTGATATCCCTAGGCTAGAAACAAGAACCAAAGTACTATATAACGAATCATGTAAAACATTTCATCACTAATAGTCATATGAAATTTTATAATCAAATATAGTATCATATTAGATATCAAAGATACCTCATATTCCAAAGAAAAGCTAAACCATTAATGGTTATCCAACAACTGGTTAACAAGGAATAAACCAAAAAATGTATAGATCGTCATAATTACACCCAATTAAACCCATGAGTCTATATTTATATGAATTTATGTCACGAAAAATGGAAACAATGAGAAATAAATAAAATCTAGAATATTATTCAACATCATGAAATTGTTCCCTTTACGTGAATAATGGTTACACTAAGGCTATAAATTCCCCAATGAAATAATTTAATTATGATAAATAAATATCAATATTTTAAGACAAATAATTTATAACATTTTTGTTCACATGCATTTTTTATTTCATGGATAATTATTTTCTAAAAAAATTAAAAAGAAAATATTTTCCATATAAAATCAATCACTAGTTTTCCTTTCAAAAACATGTCTTATTTTAAAACACAATGTAATATAACATATCATTTCTCCATGATGTATGAGTGGAATAAATAAATATATTCCAATCCTTAATATATATATATCATATCGGAAATGGAGTAAATAAAATAATAAAGCATGTAATGTATCCTCAATGCACTATAGGGGAAACCACAACACTAGGGTGTACATAACTAAAAAACAAAAAATACAAAACATATATGAACTCTAATGTCTAGTAAACTCATCTCCATATAAATCCAATCCTCGGTCACACTCAATTACTAATAAATCACTGGGTGTCACATAATTCATTTTTACCCTCTATCCCAAGGTATTCCAAATGATTTATGACATTATAATTTTCTTTCGGAAAATATGTTGACATTTCATTAACATTTTTCTATATAGAATCCATTAAATTTCACAAAATTTTTTTATTGAAAAATTCACTATATCAATTCAATACAGCTCCCATTCATGTCAAATAATTTTCAATACAAAACCATATTCATTATATATTACAAAAACAAAATTTTTATCAAAATAGTTTCCTATAAAAATTACATTTTTAAAAATACATTTCAATAGACCAAAAAGACCAATTCACTGATCATCTATTTCAAAAAAAATTTTCAAAAATCTATACAAAAAAATGTAATAATATAAGGCATACCAAGGGTTATCCTAAACGATATAGGAACATAACTCAATATTGATGAAAACTTCATTACCATTTAGATATGTAATGGTAGTGGAAGGTATAAAGTTATTAGGAACACATATTTGAGGAGAACTATATCAACTCTCATGAAGTGAAATTATTGGGGAATGCGATATATGGCCATGGTTTATCATTTGATACTAGGAAGGTAATTGATTTTTTTTCAAGGTATGATCCATGAAATGTCATTGAAATTGAGTGTTTTCTTGGTATTTATGTATAATTTTGATGATATTTTAATGATTACTCAATGTTGGTATCACATTTGAATTATCTTACCAGTGAAGTGGTGAAATTCACATGTGATTCATAATGAAAGTATTCTTTTGATGAGATAAAATGAATTCAGAAATCAAATACTATTATATTCTTCCAATAGCCAGATAAGGGGTATGTTGAATTCATTGATTCCCATAGAACTAGTTTTTTTTGTTCTAATGTAGGATGACCATGTAGAAAATTAAAATTCACATTATCTTAGAACACATTACAGGATTCATAGAACACATAATTTAGGTCATAATGTAGTCATACATGTGCTTATTTGTTGGCGACATTACCTTTTTGGGGAATGTTTTACAGTCTTTCTGAAAATAAGAGTTTTAGTTATGTCTTTTCATATAAATAATTGAATCTTCCATATAGGAGGTAGGTGGAATACCTTAAGCCTTTTGACTTGGATAAAAACTACACCCCAGGTAAGGGGAAGGTTATTGTAGATTCTCTTAGTGGGAATGTGTCTTTACAAGCTGCTCTGGAATTGAAGGAAGAATGAATCCTTGTGGTGAATTTTCATCAACTGCATATGGATGATCCAAATAATGTTTTAGGTATGTCTTAGACTTATTCTTAGTTATAATCAGCTCTATTTGATTCTGTTATAAAAAATAATATGTGGGACATCGTGTTTAGGGGAATTTTTGAAACCCAATATGGTGGGGAGACTTTTTTAGGATGGTCTATCTCCATATATTATATTCTCAATGTTGGAAATTAGTATTTTCCCATGAATTTCTGAGGATATGAGTTTTGTTTGATTGTAATATTTCTCCATGGGTCATTCATATAGGCACTACATTGTTGTATTTTGATATGAGTTGGATGTCATGGGGGCCATGTACGAAGCATAAAATAGTGGGTTATGTTTCTAGATATTGTACCACCTAGTAGATAAGGATAGAGATTTTGAAACATGCTAGTTTGCATCATCCTCCTCCAGTGAGGATTTAGAAAAGTGATGAGGTATCAAAGGGGTTTTTTTCGGATTACCATGAACATCAAATGAAATATATTCTATCCAGGTGGTGCTTGATTAGTAGACAATGTGAGATATTTTTATTACGATCAAAGAACCCAAAGAATTTGATGTTACAGGTATGTTAATACTTCTGACACATTTTCCCGGTCGCACATTCCTCCAATGAGGATGTACTGATTTATTACCCACAATCCCATTTTCCAATGACAGGTGGAATCTATCGCTTATTGTGGGAGGTATTCTCCTTGATCGAAACAGGATGATGCGATGTCTGTTTCTCCATCCATGGATTCCTCCATTGAACTCGTAGCCTACTCTAGATATCCATTAAAGATGATGAAATTTTTCATGAAACTCATCCTAGTTCCACGACTTCACGGACACAGTTTAATTACACCACTCCTACCAATAAATTACAGGGGTTTGAGTTAGAGAATTAATGTTCGATCTGGGGAGTAGCCAAGATGAATATCGTTGGAATATCTGGATGCTGGAACACTGTAGCATCTATGTTTCTTCCCATTTTTTTAGGGAATCAAGAGGGTGTATATGCCCAAGGCATCCCACATCAAGTGTGGGGAATAATAGGCCATAGGAATGTCCCTAAGGTTATCCTCAACATCCATTTTTTTACACAGGGTAAGTTGCGAGTTTAACGTCTAGCGGAGATAGATCATACTGATAAGAACACTGATAAGAGTGGATCAGACTGGTGATACCCCAGGAGGGAACACTGATGTGGGGTATAACATGTGGTTAGTTACCCGATTGTTCCTAGGAGCGGTGAGGAAGTTGTTGACATGATCTCACCAGGATTTGGTGGCCTGGGTAATAATCAAGATGGAAATGAATGGTTGACAGTCGATAGAAAATGGGATAGAACTCATGATATCATGACAATGTTATTTTACTTGAGCCTTGAAGATACTTCATGCATATCTCCACTGTAGGGAAACAAAATCCTCGTAGTTCAGTGGTGTGATGAGAAACTTGAGGAGCCAACCAATGATAATTGATTCTTGGATTGGAGTCGGAGGGATTAGAACCTCCAAGATGGGTCATGACCTTCCTGATACACATTTTCTAAAGGGAGAGACCAGGATGAGACATGGGTGAAAAGATTGGACCTCAAGAAGGATTTCTACATATCCTCGAGGCATGGAATCTATGTCCATGGTGTTTAGGATGGGGGTATAGAATCAGGGTGTATGCATACGACAATGACCTGATGATATACTAAGGCTTCTGTGTTCTTAGAGGCTTGTGTAGGTCTGAAGAGAAGAGGGTGGACCAAATATGTTGGTCCAAGAGAAGGGTAATACAATGACATACTGTCAATTGCAGTTTAAAATGGATTATCACTGGATGGGGCTATAATAGCATTCCACTAGTTGGGGTTGACAACAACTTACCATAGACTGAGGTTCGAACAGCTTTTCGTCAGTTGGGTTTCCAATGGATTACCGTCGATTAGGGATCACAACCGCTTATGGTCGATTGGGGATGAAAACATCTTATTGTTGATTGGGGATCACAATGGCTTACCTTTGATTGCGGATCACAATGGCATACTGTCGATTGGGGACTTCAATGGTTTACCATTGGATGGGGATACAAAATCATACATCTAGTTTTGGTTCAAAATGTCTTACCACTGAATGAGGATCCAATAAAATACCATTGGTTGGGGTTCCAATGAATTACTATTGATTGAGAATCATAATGGCTTACCGTCGATTGGGGATTACAATGGCTTATATCAGATTGGGGGTCACAATGGCATACTGCCGATTGGGGTTCAGAATGGATTATAATGGATTGGGGATCACAATGGCCTACCATCGATTGGGTTTGGACCTCACATAGGCTTCCTACATACCCTATATAGGAGACAAATATCAAATCTGAAATACTTCGAATGTGTGTAGTTTAACATCTTGTGGGACAAAAAAGGGGCATACGTTTTAACATCATGTAAGATTGGGGTGGACTGACGTAGAGTGGTCAACACCAATGGGTGTTGGGCTTAATCCTCCTGGATTCTTCTTATGTACCTTACCTCGGAGATAATGGTCAATGTCCAGAAAATTCAGAATGATACATTTTAACATCTTGCGAAACGAAGGTGAACTGACATAAAGGGGCCAGGACAAGTAGACGTTGGGACTGAACCACAATGAGGCTTCCAACAAACCATGACTATGAGACAAGTATCCAAGTCCACACAGTTTTTTATGGTTTGGGGATTACATGCTAAGGAGGCCCATGAAGGACTCCATGATCAATTATTACTCTAAGACCACATGAATCATGATTGGTGTGAGAAACAAGAGGCATCGAAGACATGAATATCATGTCGCGAATGGTTCATATGTAAGAAGTGGAGTGGGGATTACATGTGGTCAGTGGACCAAGGTGGAAATAGGGTCTTATGCATGGATAGTGGCCCCAGGAGATGGATATTGGGACTTACTAAAGGATGGAGGCCCGATAGTGACAATGCTCAGACCGAGAGGGACGGGGTAATGACAGTCTTGGTGGCCATGTCTTTTCTTGTCTTTGGCGTTAAAGAAGAGAGGAGGCGTAGGGATGCTACCTCTCATAAGAAATGACAGGGGATTATAGCAACATGGTTTCCCTTCCCCACGAACGAACATTGTTCCAACAATGAAGAACTCATTCCATGTGAGGAATATCTCACTCCCATGGACATGAGTGGGCATGGATAATGTCCAAGGTGGGGAACCATGTGTGTATTGCATGGGGAGAGGCCACATTTTAAAGTCATGTGCAGAGGATTAGGGTGTTTTCCAGTTTAACATCCTCGATCTCGGACGAGGTAGGTTTACTATGTAACCTTAGGACGTACATAATTGATAAATACCCAACCATGAGGAAGGGAAGGAATCAGCAATGTCATGGCAAGAAGGTGTTGAGGAGTGATCAACTGAGGGGGTAACATTAGCCTGTCTATGAAAAGATGCAATAGAAATTAGAATACCTATGTGAATAAGCTTTAGGGAAAGCAACAAAACATAAATCACTTTCATTGGACCGTGAATTAACTTCGTATGAACCAGGAGGGTCATACGGGAGAAGAGTGTGCACGAAAGGGGTGTCGTGAATAAGAGGGTATTGAAGAAAGTGTCATTGGGTGAGGATGACACATTTAACCCATGAGGGGAGTGCTCTTGATGATAAGCTGTGTGCAGGATGGGATAACTGCACCAATATGGGAGATTTGCGTGCAATACAGGACATTTGCGGAAACAATAGTTCATATATAAGGAGAAACTTGCGCGAAAGATGGATATATTGAACACAAATGCCTTAAGGTAAAAGGAATTGGGTGAGGATCATTCCCAAGTGGTCCTACTCGAAGGAGGACTCCCGGGATACCTGTCTCAAAAGATATAATACCTTGAGGACATAGTATATTTCACGTGGTCTCAAAAGAGGTGTCTTTCATGTAATAGAGCATCAGATCATCTTTCATAACTTTCCCTGAAGGGAGGGGGTAGGCTTCTATTTATAGTCAAAAACCTCAGAGGCGCCGCACAAGAGGAGTTGCGTGCAAGTGACTATTAGACATCGCATTGGGTGCAAATGGGTTGGTTCACCAAGGGGAATCTAGTGCCCTGGACTCTATTACTTCACATCATTACCTTGGATGGATTTTTAGAAGGACACCACGAAAGGTTCCCCTTGACAATGCATTGGGTGCTTAAGCGTTTTCTCACAGAGGGTAATCTTACGCGTGCAACTGAACTCATGCATCCCAATGCCTTGGTTGGTTTTTGGAGGTTTGAAATTGATTCATTCATTTGATGTCACATTAGGCTTCCAAGAGTTTATGGGCCATAGGGAATCTTGCGTACATCACATAATTCTGGCACATAACTCCCTCTCGCATCGTAGAATAACTCATTCATTCTCAAAATTCCTTCAAATTTTTTAAAAGACCTCACTCTTGGACTAATCTAAAATTTGGGGACATCAAACCCCCCCCCCTCAGAATTAGAGCTAAAAGGGGACACATAGTTAATATTCTGAGGGTCTGCTGAAAAATAGAGAAGTTCCCAGTCGGTACATGAAAATAATTGTATTTTGGCACGGAAAAAACTTCCTTGTGCGCGACATGTGTGGTCTGTGTCTATAAATATAATTTTCTGCCCATAGGTCCCCACATTGACTTTTCTATACAATATGATTTTTCTCTGTTTTGTGAAAAATATCCACATCCGTGCGCATGGAGGTAAGAGAACATCCTAAGGAACCTGTCTTCAGAATAGAGCAAGGTGGGGAACCAGCTATGGTTGGAGTTTCCAGTGATGAGTTGGAAGGGAGAGATGATGTGGTAGCCTCCGAGTACGATACTTTTCCTATCATTTAGGATGAGTCAGTGCTAGTGATCGAGTTAACAAGGGGAGAGGGGTCTCCGCTAGTGGAAGCTCCCACCATGATGCATGTACTATATACTGTCGCGCTTGGCTTTAGTAAGACTTTATCTTTTTTGGCTCTCAATTTTATTGGTAAATTTAGCTAACCATGATACTGATTTCCAATGTAGTGATCACATGGATGGAGGATCGACATACCACCAAGTCTAGAACATCTTCTAGAGCCCTTCCAGTGATCACATTAGCTCTTGTAGAGCCAACTATTCGAGCTATCCCTAGCCTAGTACTCAGTGCGCCGGAAGATGCAATTGTGGGTGAGAATGCCACTATGTTGAAGGTCAAGTCTAGAAAGGGAGAAGTCACTGTAGTAGAATGAATTCCAGAAGAAGACATTTTCACTAAACTCCAAGATACGTTTTCATGATTATAGACCTGTGGACATAGAAGTGATAGACAATTCTGACCCATACATGGACAAGGAGAGCCACATGATGCAGCAAAAGCTATGGAAGTGCATAAAAAACATTCTCAATCAGCGACAGGTAGAATGGGTGAACCAAATGGGGTCTCTTTGCATATGTCTACTATTTTTTGCACTGTAAGGGTATATGATCAGAGTCTTCATATAATGATCCACTATTACATGGTTGAGAGGATTCAGGATAATAGACAATGCTCTGACATCGTCCGGTTCAAGAAATAGTCAGGTAATACCAAGGAATTCATTAAGGCTGAGCAAGAATTCTGACACCTTGAACCGAAAGAAAGATAAAGGAATGAATTTATGGAAAACCACTCTGAGCTCATTGGACATTTGAGGACCCAGCTGGAAGATGCCCAAGAGTATGTAGTACATGTGAGTTTCCAAATGATTGAGCTCCAAGCTGAACAATCACAATTGAAGGCTAGGGATAATGAGTTACAATCTGCATCCACTAATGAAGAGTGGGATCTTAGGTGGTGGTAGGTAGTCCTAGAGGCCACAAACCAGAAGGTGGAAACACTGGAGCAATCTATCAAAGACGTTGATACTTAAGGGACTTGTTTTGGATGAACTCCAAAACATACCCTTCATTGTTTCATTTTATTCTGAACTTCATGAATAGACAGATCATTTGTTTTCTTGTTTTATTCAATGCATTCTAACTACAATCTTGAAGTTAATAACAATTGATCCCTAAGATCATGTGGGTCATGCCTGATGTGAGAAACTAGGGATGGTCACATCATTTCCTCAATTGAATGTGGGAGTTCCAATCAATCTTGTGACATCCAAGGGATAAATGACCTGTACATGCTTCTAAGATGAAAGAGGGAAGCCTCACTAGATAATGATATTCTCAAAAAAATCAAATCCTTGTTCTCCCAGTGTTCTTTAGTGTCCGAGCGGAGTAACATGAGGAGAATTAGAGTCAATCCGAACATCGGGGAGTGGAACGTGTGAATCAAAATACCCAAAATTCATAACATTGTAGGGATGAAATGACATTGAAGGATTAGTCTTGACCATGTTCAAAACACATTATCCCTATTGCATTATCCATAAATGGGGAAGTCAAATGAGGTCCAACCACTAAGCATGTTCAAAACACAAGGCCTGACTCGAGACACCACCAATTATCATTTCGGAACATTAGTCGAGGATAGTAGGCGAGCCACAGGCCGAGATCTTTACTTTTATGGGGTTCCTTCAGGCATGAAAGAGAACGAGGATCCAAATAAAGGGAACACAAAGTGTAGAGGGTGGAGTGATGTGTTGTTCTATTAGAGTCTAACAATATTCAAATTATTCCACCATGGTGGAAACACATCATGTCGGCACATCATTCTAATCAGGGGTCATACAAACTTACAAATAGGACCTCTCAAGAAAAAAACTAGAATAACTTATATATTTATGTTATACCAATGAAAAAATAGACATATAGTTTAACGTCATACGGTAAGGACATTTCTCATATTTTTAAAGTCATACTTCATGGACTAAGGATATAATTTTAATGTCATATTGTGCAGACATTAGTATCATAGTTTTAGGTCAGGGATGTTAGACCATGATTGAGGCCATAGGTTCATAAGGGTTAATGACCCTGGGGTTGGTCCTGAGGTGAAATGCCTAGACTTTTCTATGTATCACCGAAGGATGAGAATCAAGAAATATGTAGTTCTTATGAACAACGTGGTACGAGAGAAACGCTTGTTGGGGAAATCCTCTTTTTTGAGGAGTTTGATGAATCCTATAGTTGTCATGGGGCATCCTGAACTTGTTTCGAGTTGAACCACTATTTACGGTTATGCATCGGGGACATGGTTACCCAGAAATGAATAATGAGGCACGTTACATATCCCAATGGGAATGTGGGTAGTAGGAGTCCATATCACACCACGTGTTCCTAATGGGATTCTTTAGTCCATAGACCATAAGTGTCCTCACATTCGGACTACATCCAAAGAGAAGTGTTCGAGCATTCCTACATACCCCATTAGGATTTGAATCAATCCATACATAGTTATGAAGGTGCAGTTTAATGTAAGGTGGGTTGAATGACATGTGTGGTTTGGCTACATCAGTACACATCCTACCAAGACCACTAAGCCTAGACGATTCATTCTCACCATGGGAAACAATGAGAAGTGGTGAGAGTTTTCATAATGCATGGGGTTGTAAAACCGAGTGTGTTGGAAATCAACTTGAACATAAGGGTGTGGAAAGATGTGAATCATGGAGTCCAAGGTCTAAATCTCAATGATGGTGGCGCCATGATGGGGGGATGGATGATAACCACTTTGTTTCGTGTTAGCCTAGCATGGGTATAGACAAATGAGGGTCGAACACTGACCATGTTTGAAACACAGGAATAGTCACAAAATGTCGTCCCAGGTATTTTGGGGCATTGGCCGAAGACAGTAGGTAAGAAAATTTGGAATGAAACCAAACCGTAGAGGGGGTACCTTAATATGTGGAAGTGAATGATGATCTAAATTAAGGTCTCATGAAGTATGGACATGAATCAAGGGAGTGTCCATGAAAAAACACCACACTTTGGATTCCTTTTCACAATGTATTCGATTACGCCAATAAGACATGTCATATAGAGGTGGTCGAATTCCTTTGCAAGGACAGGGGTCCTAGGATTTCATTCTCTTATCTTAAGGTCCTAGAGAGGACCATTCACAGGGGACCTGGTTTAATGGAATTTGTATAGGGTGGCCGTGTTTCCACACCGGGAATGTGTGTAAGGTTCCTGGGGCTAGAATTGATGATGAGATTCCTAAGTGTTCCTCTTTATCCCATGATGATAGAAATCAAGCAACACATAGTTTAGGATAATGATGTGCAGTTTGTGGCTCTACAACAAGCACTGTTGGATAATAGTTTAACGGTATTAGAGCTTATAATAGAATAGAAATGATGGAGGGAGACATGATGTGTAGTAATTAAGAAAATGACGTGAATGAGAATGGTAGGAGTCCATATCACACCATGTGCTTCACAATGAGGTTTTAGGTAAAGGTACAAAAAATTAAAGTTTGCTAGGCCTAAGGCAATGTACATGGGTGTTCCTATGTACCCCATCACGATGGGGATTAGGCCATATGTATTTCCGGAAGTTTCATGCTAGTGTACCACTCCATGGGACAACATTGTCGTGTGGTTTTGTCCCACACACCAAAAGAACCATCATTCGATAGATCTTGTTTTTCCATTATGGTAAATGTGCGTTGTGATTTTTTTTGTGAAGAAAAATACCAAGGATTGAAAATCTAGGTGTCGCTATAGGAATCAAGCGATATGTAGGCCTTGGAAAATGGTTTGGGGATAGTTGATACCAAATATGATGCCCCTCAAGTGAGGACATCATAATGTGGGATCCTTTTTTATCATGTGGCCATGATGATAATGTCATAGTTTATGGACTTGTGATAGGAAAAACTGCTTCATTTTAATGTCGTGCAGTAGAGATGTAACGGTTTAAAGTTATGTTGGATGAGGAAGTAATGTTTAGAGTCATATATTTTGGAGGAATAAAGAATAGGTGTGTTTTTAGAGGGGAAATTGTGTGGCGGGATAAAGAATTCCCGACTTGAATGAGTATGATGTCCACACCACACAATGTGAAATTTGGGTGAATAAACCTCAGGACAAGGGGACAGAACTGTTTAGAGAATATGGTGTTGGACTTGTGGATGAATCGTCTACATGTTCCTATGTATCCCATGAGGATGGTAATCAAGCCATACATAGTTCTAGGAGTGTAGTTAAATGTCATACAGGATAAGTGGAAGGAGAGATTAACTCCTAGAAGGGGAGTACGTGGTGTGGCTATTGAAAAATAGATATTAATGGGGACCTAAGCCCACACAAGACACACCATGAAATCCTATGAGAGTCCGGGCCAAAAGGCCGAACAATAGAGGTAATTAGTAGAACCTGAGCTGAACCTGAAGACAAGATGCCCGAGCATTACTATATATCCCATGAGAATGAAAATCAAGTTGTACGTAGTTCCATGTGTGTCGTTCAGTTTCTCATCTTTGGACAAGGACACAAGGAGATCTTAGTTTTACGGTCTCAGAGCTCGGACCATAGATAAGCGAGACTCTTCCAGAAAGGTGAAAACCATGACCAAATCCCTAAGCCCACGTGAGCTATGCCTAATGTTGGAAACAAGGGTTGAGATGGTCCTTGACAAACATGGAATACATGAAAGGGGGAAATCAGTGTGGATACCTGAATGACGATTTTCTAGGGATTTTTCCTCCTAACATGAAAATGTGAACCGAGAGATAACATCAAGATTGTTGATATTCCACTTGGACAAGATGGATTGGAAAAGGATGTGAATCATGCAACCAATTTTTAGGGAATGATGGGGGTGGTGTGATGATGGAGGATAACTATAGACCATGTTTGAAACACAACATCCATATCGTGTGAGCTGAAATGGGAAAAATAACTGAGCGTCGATCACTGACCATATTTTCAACACAGGTCTTTTATTAATTTTCCATTCTAAATTATTGTGGATGTTATCCCAAGGTGGTAGGAGAGCACTGAGGCCTAGCATTTATGTCGTTCGGGGGTCCTTTAGAAAATGAAAGATGACGAAATCCCAAACAAAGGGGACCATGAAGCATGAAAAGGGCGTTAATATGTCTATGTAGAATCCCACACTCTAGGTCTTGAACCAGTGTACTCCTGGGCACATTGGTGAACTTCCAAATAGGGTTGAAGGGCCCAACTCAAGAGTAGGCGACTCGAAAAGAAGAGTTTAGAGCATGTGAAGGAAGAGTTATGAGGAGGGAATGGTATTTTGCATGGCTATTACAAAACCGTTGTGAATGAGGACATAGGGACCATACCACACCATATACCTCGCCCCCCCATGGATCTTAGGCCATGGGACATAAAGATGAGGAGGTTTCTATGAAACAGGGCTGGACCGGAAGAGTAAACGTTCGAGGGGTCCTAAGTATCCCATGAGAATAGGAATCAAGCCACACATAGTTTTTGAAGATAGAATGCATTTTAATGTCATGTGGAAAAGATGATGAATGAAGGAGGGATGTCTTGAGGAGATATGTGTGGTGTGGAAAAAATAGCCTGACGTGATTTAGGACGTAAGCCCATACCACATCACACAATCCTAAATGAGAACTTGGGCCAGGGGGCCGAATAGGTCAAGGGACATGAGATGGTAATTCCTATCCTATTTGTAGTTTTACATCTTATGGTACATACGGTGATTAATCTTAGTTAATGATCATAGGGATCGAACAATAGAAACATAACCCTTCATGAATTTATTTCCTTACCAAAGATCTTAATCCTATTTGATCAATGCTCGATGTGGGAATTAAGAAATAGTATTAGGATCTCCACATCATATAAGGGTACGGAAATGAGGGAAGCTGATCAATAAGGTTAAATACCAACCAAATAAACATTCCCAACTGAGGTATCGATAATGATGGAGGATGATTATTGATCATATTCGAAACACATCACCAATATCGTGTGACCAAAAATTGGGACATACATGGGGTTATGAAAAAGGTGGAGTATTATTGTTGACCATATTAAAATCACATAATTTATTTCGTGTGACCAAATATTGGAACAAAAAATGAGTGTCAACTGCTGACCATATTCTCAACGCGAGACTTGTATCAATTTGTCATTTGAAATCTTTGAGGACATTTTCCCGAAATGGTAGGACAGACCTAGGGCCCAGAATCCAAGTTGTTTGGGGGTCTCTATTGGATATGAAATATGATGAAGACCCAAATAAAGGTGATGTGTAATGAATAAATATTTTTGTGCAGTTTAATAACATGCTGGATGAAGAAAGAGGTAGAGATATCCAAAGAGAGGGATACATGGTGCAGTCATGATGAACTCAACATAAATAGAGGAAAAATCATGCACCACACCATATGTTTTGACCCTAGTGAAAGTATTTATGTTTGGGGGTGGTCCAATCGAAAAAATTTATGGTCATTCCTATGAATCCCATGATACAGGGAAACAACCATTACATATTTAGAAAATGGACATACAGTTTAACATCTTGCGGTGAGGACATGGGAGGATAGATGAATAAGGGGCACATGGTGTGACCATTGTAACCCCATCATGAGTGGGGCCAATGAAGCCTTCACTACACCATGTGAGATCTTCCAAGAGAACTACGCCAATGGGGGATAGTCGAATTGAAGAATTTGGGGGCTGGACTCCAAGACAAAGCGTCCAAGCATTCCTACGTATCCCATGAGTAGGAGAATCAATCCATATGTAGTTACTGAAGGTTCATTTTAATGGCATGCGAGATGATGGATATGTTGAGATTTTAGTATAAGGTTAGAGAGCTCATACCATTTTGTAGTTTATTGTCAACTCTGATGACTATAGCGCTATTTTACGTCCTTTAGCTCAGATGGATCATGTATTTTTACACTATGTGGTAAAGATGTCATAGTTTATGTACGTGTGGAACTTTTTACTCATGAAAATTATTTCATGAGAAAGTTTTCATTGGTGGGAGGATTTATATGCTCACCATCCATTTTAACTATGGACTACATGCCATTGGGGTAAACCTTGTGAATGAAGAAAGGTCCTTCCCATTTGGGCTGTTGTTTGGGTGTTTTGCTATTGGGTATCATAGATATTCTAAGAGACAACACCATGTAACTATGAATGAAAGGGTGGAGGTGAAAATTATTTTTGAAACCAATGTCTATCATGATCTGATCCCTTTTAAGATTGTGTAGCGCACAAAGCCTACTCTCATCGGGTGCTTCTAGTTCATTCAGAATGAATTCGGCTACCTTATCTAGTGTTTTCTGATCGTAGAAAGCTGTGCGTAATGAATGAAACTGAATCTTTATGGACATTACTGATTTTTTCACTTACACAAAGGAAATTAGGGTCACATGGTTGGATTTGAGAGTCGTTTACTGATAGGCCCATAGTGGGTTGGGGATCTTTTCCAGCCAACTCTTTATGTTCTGAACAACCATTTTTTATAGGATGTTAAAGAGGGTTTTGTTGAACACCTAAATCATTTCATTATCATTCATGTGATAGTGGGAGGTATGGTATGAACAAATGTTGTACTTGGCATACAATTTATTCAACTTGGCTGCCCAAACATTGGTGTACATTCCAGTGAGGATAGCATGAGGGAGTCCAATCGATAGATGATGTTGGAGCTTACAAATTCAATTATAGATCATTCCTTGACCCCCTGGAGAAGAACTGCCTCTACCCACTTCGAAAAGAAATATGTAGGGGTCAGGATGAAACTGGACTGGCGAGATATCACTGGTGGATATGGTCCCATGACGTCGATTCCCCAGACTGCAAAGGGCCATTTTTACATGGTAGTGTGGAGAGGATATGGTGGTCGATGCAGACAATTATCATGGATTTGGTATGCATGGAACCTCTTGGAAAACTCAATATAGGAAAATATCATGGAGGGAAAAAATACCCCAGTCTTTGGATCTTCTGAAATAGTTTATGCCATGTCTGATGAGCCCCTAGGATCCGGAATGGACCTCCTACATGACCTGAAAAATCTTAACTCCTTGAATGCAAGGGAGGAGGACTCCGTAAGACCCGTATTTTTAGAGGATCTATTCGAGACGGGGGTCACTCTAGAGGGTAAATGGAAATGTGTGGTGTCATATATGCTCGTGATTGGCTCGATCTATTGGGAGAGTATCATGTTGGAGGTACTCAATAATGGGGGTCCTCCAGTCGAGAGTCACCTCTAGCACTACGATGGGGGGACCTCGGGTTTCTGACGTGGATGCAATGGTGGTATAATATCTTACCTATAGGATATCATCATCCTCCTGAGTGATGGGGGTGATGAAACTATGATGACACACAAGGGAAATAAAATCATCCCGATCAGGATCTGTAGGTGATGCAGCCAGGCATTTCAAGGCTTTGGATCAACCGTTTTGGGATCGTGGGACAAGGGTAACCTCTGGTCCAGACGGGAACTGGGCCATCAACTGGTGGGTACGTTCCAAAAATGGTACGAGCTCTGGATTCCTGACAAAATATTCATAGTTTTTCTGCTTGATTACTGGTTAGGAGTACCCTTTCTCATTAGAGTGGGGAAAATCAATCTCTAGGGCCAGGTTGAGGCTACTAATCGGAGCCTGATACTCTGCCTCATTGTTTGTAAAACATTCTAAAAACATGAATGAATATCACATAACATCTAGATCTTGTGCGAGGAGGATAATACCCATGACCACTTTGTTGAGTATGGGGTCATTGAGTCCTCAACCGGTAGGGCTTCAGGAATCACCATCAAAGTGCATTTTACAACACGAAAGAACATGGTCTACCGAGAGGATTGAATCATCATGAAAATCAAGGTCCATGGATGGGTCCGCGGGAGCTGGATGGGAGGAAAGGATTAATTCCATTGCATTCCCCTTACTTGGCTTCTAGGGGATGAACCAAATATCGAACTACTAGAGGATAACTACCCACCAAGATAGAAAACCATTCAACATGGGTTCGGTTCAGGATGTACATCAGTGGATCCACTTAGGACACTAGTTGTATATCATGGTGTTGCAGGTAATGTTGCAATTTTTGTACTGTGAATACCATTACAAAGAAGCATTTCTCAAAATATGAGTATCTTGTCTCCGCATTGATGTGCATGTGGCTAAGATATAATATAATACTCATTGTTCCATCATTGTTATTCTAGGAAATAAGGTCACAAAGAGATCATTATAGGGAGGTCACATAATGGAACTTCAGTTTTCTAGAAACGGGTGGCATAAAGACCATAGGATGTAATTGGTACAGTTTGATTTCATCAATAGAAGTCTGCAATTTCTCATCCAACTGATTTATAGTTCCTTTCATTATGAGATGAGAAAAGGTCCTACAGTTTCTGGCTAAATTCACGATGAATCGCTGTTTGTAGGCCAAGTGGCCTTGAAAGAATCATTTCTCGCTAATGTTGCTCATAAGAGACATCTGACTGATGGCCTCAATCATCTCTATATCAATCTCATTCCTTCTATATCTAACAACGGTGATGATAAAATTTCGATAGGTGACCCCAAAGGGACACTTTCATGGGTTCCTCTACAGATGGTGAGAATGAAAGGGACTGGACACTTTCTCATGGAAATTGCGATGGTTCTAGAACTAGGGAGATTTGACCACTACATCTCCCATGTAGCCTTCCACCAATGTCACATGGTCCCACTTCAATATGATATTCATGGTGTGCTAATAGGTGGTACCTGCATTATTTAGATTGAAGGGAATTACCTGGTAGAAGAATGTAAATTGTGGTGCTCTGATGGATGTAGAATCATCATCCTTGGGTACATTCAAAATTGGTTTTACCCGAAATACCGAACCATGAAAGATAAAGCCTGAAATAAAGCACTAGAATCAATCAATAGTTCCATCACAATGAGGGTAAAATCATTCAATAGAATATTACAGTTGAGAACCTAAAAGTCGATGTAGACTCTGATTTGTCTATTCTTCTTCCTGGCAGGTATAATGTTGTCCAACGACCTAGGGTACTATAACTCCCTGATGAAGTTGGCTCTAATAATTTTATCATCATTGGTGTAAGGACCCGCACTTATTTCATACATAATCTTGAATTTATTCAAGAAAACACTTCATTTTACATTGAGGATCTTTTCAAGTTTAGAGCTTTAGAGAATTAAGACAAAATATTCATAACATTACACATTGTTACATAGTGGATACCATAAAATCAGTTTCCATTTTCCTCAGAATATAAAACATTAAAACATAAAACAAGACTCCTTGACAATTCATCAACATTTAACATGTCTTCCTTCCTTGTATTATTCATCCATTAACCTGTGAAAAATCATTTAAAAACTTGGGATGAGCACAAAAGCTCAGTAAGGTATGAAAAAGAAGGAAAAATCTCATTTAGTCCAAGAATACACATGACATATGAAAACATTTTTAAAATACATGATTTACACCCATAAAATCTTACTTAGCGTAACATGAGATTTACACAAGATCCATACAAACATAATTATAATCATAAAGGTATATTGGGTCATTACATACATAATCTTGTAACCATCTTGGCTACCTTAAAATTTGTAACCCTCACGGCTACCTTACTTTGTGTAACCATCACAGTTACACTTGGAGTAACCATACGGCCGACCTCCAACTTACTCATACCCAATGCATTGGAGGGAAATATAGGTCCCACCCTTCATCATAAACAATGCCCAATAGCCAAAACATAATCATTCAACATAAATAATAGCATAAAAACATTGCCTTTGAATCTTATAAAACAGAATTTTAAAAGAGGATTTTAGAAGAAAAGTCCCTTATAAACATCATATACTTGAAGTGATACTTAATTGAGTGGATGGAATATGTATATACTCTGTAAATACACATAATTAAACATAATATAAATAGAACCCATCACACAAACAATTTAAATAGCACATAAATTATAAAGTAGAAGGTTAACCCAAAGAATGGAAATCGGGTTAAGAATTCCCTTACCTTGGGCTTGTCCTACTTCAAAATTGTTTGAACCTCCTGTATAATGGTTAAAGGAGTGTTAATAGGATTTTAAAGAAACGTGTTCATGTTTATAACATCTTATATGGTCATTTCATAACCTCAATTCACCCCTTATTTGTTAGTATTTTGTTCCTTGCATTATTTTGGGTGAGGTCTTTTGTGATTTTCACGATCGGTTCATGATGAATCGTTCTTGTTGATTGGAAGTGAAACTCCAGAATTGGAATGGAGTATTAGTTACATAACTCCAGTACCATAAATTATACCATTCATCACTTTGGTGCCTTATATGATGATGATTTATAAGTTAAAACATTAATTATGTTCGTTTAGATAATTTAAGTGGTTCTTTGATAATTACAATTTCATTTAGTCTTATAAGTTTGAATCATGAGTACAAAAGAATTACAGAACCTTATATGATTCATAAAACATATATTATAACCTGGTTCAACCATATAAATGGTTTCATGACCAGACTTGAAATAATTAATGGAAATTGAAAATACATTGTCCACGATATCGGTAATTCGACACAAATGGACAATGTTTTTTGATTCTTTAAATAAGTGAAAGAGGAGAGGAATAATGATTTGTAATTTTACATAAACATGAAAACATCCAGAATATACATGATTCTGGAGATTTCATGCCTCTTGGATAAGAGGGGGTGAAGAAAGAAGTGGAAGGAATCATGAAATAAAGAAAACAGGGGAAATTTCTTACAAAAAATTCGGCAGCCTAACGACGCCTCTAAAAATTTCATAAAAACAAGATTGATGAGAGGAATGGAATATCTCATCAATCATACAAAATTTGGACTGTAAGGGAAAATATTTAATGAAATATCCCAACAAAAGACAAAGGGAAAGGAAGAGAATAACATAAAATGGATGGAAAGAATGAAAATGTAAGAGGATGTTTACCTCTTGATCTCTTCTCCTTGAGATCCTTCTTAAGGGCTTTGATTTTGGTCTTTTGGTGAGACCAGCAGCTCTAGGACGTGGGGAAGAAGATTGAGGAGGGAATTTGGCAGAAATTAGACAATGCTCAAGGCTTGAGAGGTGTGGGAGGAAGAGGGGAGTGAGGGTGGTATTTATAGTGGAGGAGGGGAGGTATTTTAGATTATTTTAATTATTATTATAATATTTTTATCAAGACTATGAATAATCTCAAATCAAGTGGCCTTAATTAGTGAAAATATCATGTGATTTCGAAGCAAGTGGCCTTGCATCACTTATGATGTCATAAATAGTGCATTTTTACTGATAAATTGATTATACGGTATTTTACCGTATTTCACTATTCACCGAAAATTCAAGAGTTTCAGAAAAATAACAAAAATTTACCCCAACCATTTTTCGACGTGTAGAATTCAAAAATGAACTCCATTTTTCAAAAATGATTTTCTAAATATTATTAATTTAATTTTAAAATAAGGTCACAGTTAATTCGAAAAATAACAAAATTGAAGTGCAATTAGTTTTATGTGACATTGGAAAATTAATTAAGATCCCATTTTCCTATTGCCATGGGAAAATAAAATAATAATATTATTTACTATTCATGAGGTCATATTACTATTCATATTACAATTCATATTACTATTCATAAGGGCATTTTACTATTCACCAAAAAAAAAGTTTGTTCTATCAGACTCGAAATAACTTACTGAACACAATTGTAGATGATAGTTTCTTGAAATTCAAAACATAGAAGAAATAAAATTATGTTTAAAGGATACTTATAAATATATACCTTAAACAAAATTCCAAGCATTTTTAAATTTATTTTTAGAAAACCTTGGGATGTTACATTATCCCCACCTTCTTGAAATTGCGTCCTCGCAATTTTATTTACTTATTAAACAACTAAGGGTACCTTGATCAAGGTGTCCACTCGGTTTCATCATCATCTTGTTCACGTAGGTAAAAGTCCCATGAATTACAACAATGATTTAGAGATCCTTCAAAATCATTTGCTTCCTCCATCCAAATACACCTCGTACAACATGGGTCATATGGGTGTTCACAGAAAAACAGTTTTGGAAAATAATCATGTAGGACATATAATTCCAAAACATCTGATAAAACATGATTTCTATAAAATAGTCGGACCGAAATTGAGTTGAAACTTTCTATTATTGGTCCTTTTAAAATACCATAAGTATGTGATGTGAGACTATAGTTTAAAAGCAAATATAAATAGGTTGCACAAGGGTCTCCTTCCTCAGCACCATTTTTAAAATCATAATATGCTTCAAATTCTTGTGATAAGGTAAAATATTTGAAAATACCTTGATAATATTTACCTTTCTTGAAATTATGTGAATATTGTGAAAATAGTATTTGTCTAAAAACAACCCATGATCCACGATGATAACGAGGTATAGAGGAGGTGTTTGATATCTCAAAAAACTGCTTGCAAGTGAGTTGTATGCTAGAAAAAGTTTCACAATCATCTGAAGATGACTTTGCAATAATTATTGCAAGCATGTCATCAGGAAGAGATAGGAATGTCGTTTGAGATCCTTCTCCTTCCATTCGTAACCGACTTTACTTGACCTGAAAAAAAAAGTTATAAAACAAGGATTTAACAGAAATAATAGATATAGGGACTAATCACGTGTCTCACAAGAACTCCTAATCCCTAAAGTTGTCTAAACCGACCTCTGATACCAACTGTAAGGACCCGCACTTATTTCATACATAATCTTGAATTTATTCAAGAAAACACTTCATTTTACATTGAGGATCTTTTCAAGTTTAGAGCTTTAGAGAATTAAGACAAAATATTCATAACATTACACATTGTTACATAGTGGATACCATAAAATCAGTTTCCATTTTCCTCAGAATATAAAACATTAAAACATAAAACAAGACTCCTTGACAATTCTTCAACATTTAACATGTCTTCCTTCCTTGTATTATTCATCCATTAACCTGTGAAAATTCATTTAAAAACTTGGGATGAGCACAAAAGCTCAGTAAGGTATGAAAAAGAAGGAAAAATCTCATTTAGTCCAAGAATACACATGACATATGAAAACATTTTTAAAATACATGATTTACACCCATAAAATCTTACTTAGCGTAACATGAGATTTACACAAGATCCATACAAACATAATTATAATCATAAAGGTATATTGGGTCATTACATACATAATCTTGTAACCATCTTGGCTACCTTAAAATTTGTAACCCTCACGGCTACCTTACTTTGTGTAACCATCACAGTTACACTTGGAGTAACCATACGGCCGACCTCCAACTTACTCATACCCAATGCATTGGAGGGAAATATAGGTCCCACCCTTCATCATAAACAATGCCCAATAGCCAAAACATAATCATTCAACATAAATAATCGCATAAAAACATTGCCTTTGAATCTTATAAAACAGAATTTTAAAAGAGGATTTTAGAAGAAAAGTCCCTTATAAACATCATATACTTGAAGTGATACTTAATTGAGTGGATGGAATATGTATATACTCTGTAAATACACATAATTAAACATAATATAAATAGAACCCATCACACAAACAATTTAAATAGCACATAAATTATAAAGTAGAAGGTTAACCCAAAGAATGGAAATCGGGTTAAGAATTCCCTTACCTTGGGCTTGTCCTACTTCAAAATTGTTTGAACCTCCTGTATAATGGTTAAAGGAGTGTTAATAGGATTTTAAAGAAACGTGTTCATGTTTATAACATCTTATATGGTCATTTCATAACCTCAATTCACCCCTTATTTGTTAGTAATTTGTTCCTTGCATTATTTTGGGTGAGGTCTTTTGTGATTTTCACGATCGGTTCATGATGAACCGTTCTTGTTGATTGGAAGTGAAACTCCAGAATTGGAATGGAGTATTAGTTACATAACTCCAGTACCATAAATTATACCATTCATCACTTTGGTGCCTTATATGATGATGATTTATAAGTTAAAACATTAATTATGTTCGTTTAGATAATTTAAGTGGTTCTTTGATAATTACAATTTCATTTAGTCTTATAAGTTTGAATCATGAGTACAAAAGAATTACAGAACCTTATATGATTCATAAAACATATATTATAACCTGGTTCAACCATATAAATGGTTTCATGACCAGACTTGAAATAATTAATGGAAATTGAAAATACATCGTCCACAATATCGGTAATTCGACACAAATGGACAATGTTTTTTGATTCTTTAAATAAGTGAAAGAGGAGAGGAATAATGATTTGTAATTTTACATAAACATGAAAACATCCAGAATATACATGATTCTGGAGATTTCATGCCTCTTGGATAAGAGGGGGTGAAGAAAGAAGTGGAAGGAATCATGAAATAAAGAAAACATGGGAAATTTCTTACAAAAAATTCGGCAGCCTAACAACGTCTCTAAAAATTTCATAAAAACAAGATTGATGAGAGGAATGGAATATCTCATCAATCATACAAAATTTGGACTGTAAGGGAAAATATTTAATGAAATATCCCAACAAAAGACAAAGGGAAAGGAAGAGAATAACATAAAATGGATGGAAAGAATGAAAATGTAAGAGGATGTTTACCTCTTGATCTCTTCTCCTTGAGATCCTTCTTAAGGGCTTTGATTTTGGTCTTTTGGTGAGACCAGCAGCTCTAGGACGTGGGGAAGAAGATTTAGGAGGGAATTTGGCAGAAATTAGACAATGCTCAAGGCTTGAGAGGTGTTGGAGGAAGAGGGGAGTGAGGGTGGTATTTATAGTGGAGGAGGGGAGGTATTTTAGATTATTTTAATTATTATTATAATATTTTTATCAAGACTATGAATAATCTCAAATCAAGTGGCCTTAATTAGTGAAAATATCATGTGATTTCGAAGCAAGTGGCCTTGCATCACTTATGATGTCATAAATAGTGCATTTTTACTGATAAATTGATTATACGGTATTTTACCGTATTTCACTATTCACCGAAAATTCAAGAGTTTCAGAAAAATAACAAAAATTTACCCCAACCATTTTTCGACGTGTAGAATTCAAAAATGAACTCCATTTTTCAAAAATGATTTTCTAAATATTATTAATTTAATTTTAAAATAAGGTCACAGTTAATTCGAAAAATAACAAAATTGAAGTGCAATTAGTTTTATGTGACATTGGAAAATTAATTAAGATCCCATTATCCTATTGCCATGGGAAAATAAAATAATATTATTATTTACAATTCATGAGGTCATATTACTATTCATATTACAATTCATATTACTATTCATAAGGGCATTTTACTATTCACCAAAAAAAAAGTTTGTTCTATCAGACTCGAAATAACATACTGAACACAATTGTAGATGATAGTTTCTTGAAATTCAAAACATAGAAGAAATAAAATTATGTTTAAAGGATACTTATAAATATATACCTTAAACAAAATTCCAAGCATTTTTAAATTTATTTTTAGAAAACCTTGGGATGTTACAATTGGCCTCGACCGAGGAACCCTGAGAAGGAAAAATATTTCTGGGATGCTGTTTGAAGCAATGATGATGTTCCGGAAATCCAATGTAGTTGATGGAGACATAAGGATCTAGTCTCAACATCACATTATAACTCCATTAAGGTACATCACAATTCAACTTTAGGATGTCTAGGTATAGATGTTTCTCTTCGGCAGGCATTGCCACACTTATTAACGTGGGATTCAGATCCTTCTTGTTACTGAGGTTCACCTGTACCAATTCATCGACCGTGGTTGAGGCAACCTCTTAAAATGCAGGTGGTGTATCTTCTAAATCCACTTATTCACTTGTGGAGGCGGGGCACTCATTGGGAGGCAATTCCTATGAATCAATAGATCCTAATGGGATGTTGTTTTCAGCCTAAGCAGTGGTGGACACCACATCCGGAGGCTTTGGTGCTACTGAAACCACAGTGATAAATGTTATTGACCTGATCCTATCTAGTTCTTGGACCCAGGGGCTACACATGATGATATCAAAGTAATAGTGGTGAATCGGCCTGAGCCAGTTTATCCCAAACTGTGAAACAAGAATGTATGACATATTTTTATTTCCATGTTGTAGATGTACCGATACCTTATAAGAGTGGGGGGATCTTGGATTACCCTATCATGATTTGTGTAGGAAAAATAGGTGATCTTATAGAAACCCCTAGACTTGGGAATGTGCTTCCTCATTGTTCTTTAAACAAAAAAAACATTGCCCCATATCCGGGGTCCTAGCCTCCAATCGGTGAATCGGATAAATGTAGGCATCATCCACATTTGTCTATGGGTCGGTTGCACCTGTATCGTGTTCAACCTCATTAGACTAAATCTGAATGTCCTTTCTCTTATAATAGTTATCATCCATGTAGTGGGCTTCACAAGAGGCAGATGGAGACGTGTCACCATGGAGAACGCCCAATAAATCATTAAGGGAGTACTTAAGGAAAAAGTGATATGATGAAGGGATATCCTAATGCAGGTGATGCCATGGCCTACCCATCAACACATTGTAAGTTGTGTCATGTGATAAAACCATAGGATATTGAAATATGTGAATAGGGGTTACAAGATGTGAGCACTCTCTCTATACAGAAGTTGTGGAGTGTTTTAATATAGTGAATTTAATACACTCAATGTAATGTTTATAATACGTGTAATGTGAAGGAGTCAAATTTATCTTAAAATGTGATGATTTTTTCTGTGTACATAATCATCATTGATTACATGATGAGTAAAATAGTTACAAGATATGTAACTATTAGGATGATGGCTTTTAGGGTGCTGGTCAGAGGAAATTTAATTTTATTCACCCACCTGTATCTTGAATATTGACACTGAACCATTCTATAGTGATTTTTTGAGTATTTGTTTGATATGGATTGACCTATTCGACATTGGATCTCCACAGTAGCAGGTTCTCTACTCTCTATGTGAGTAGGTCATTTTTCTTCTTTATTTTATTTGTTGTGGTAATTTAATAGAGTTGTAATAATGTATTCATTAATCTATAGTGATTTTTTTTATTCTTTTTGATTCATGATTCAATCATATTTCAGATGATGTTTCCATTGTTTGTTGTGGTTTTAGGGGTGTTTTTTCATGATTTATGTGTCATTTATTCTTATCCACCATCCCTTTTTTCATTTTTGGTCAATTATATTATGTCTATATTGTTTCTGAGGCCTCTGTTGTTGTAGTTGTTGTTGTGTATGGGAAATCATTTTTTGACGTTGGTTGTTCTATATCCAGCCAATTTAAATGAAAATTATAACTTCTGTTAATTTTAAAATTTATTTAAAAATTAATTATCACTAATTTTTTGGTGTGTGAATGAATTTTTCATAAATATTAGTTTTTACATTGTTTTTGGTAAAATGGAAAAAATAGGTATTTTTAATGCAATGAAATTATATATGAAATATATCACATGGGAACCCTTTGTTTCATATGTGTAAGGTTTATGTTAGGGATATCTTCCATGATACCTTCTACATATTTTCTCATTGTTATTTTCTCTTCTTCCAAAGAATATTTTTCTAGTTTCATGTTTTGGAATCTTTTGATGGTTCACTCATGGGGTGTTTCAAAACTCTTTAATCACATGTTCTGGGGAAATGTAATGTAGTAATTATTTTTGTTTGTAGAAGTAGTATATTATCCATACATATTGAGTTACTTATAGGATTTACATTTTATTATATTTATTATTTTTTTTAATGATATGTAAGTACTGAATTTAGATAAATTACAAGGGAAATATTTTTGTAATTCATATACCTTCCAATGTTTTGGAAATTTTGGAAAAAGTGAAATATTTAAGATTTTTTGATTAAAATTATTTAATACATATCATTCAATGTTTTATTTAAAAATTAGTATTAATTATTTTATTTTTATAATTTTATTGGACACTTGGGTGTGTTCCTACTGAGCCTGCTAGCTATCACCCTTCTCAATTATTCAGTGGTCAATAGACATTTGTATGACTTTTGATGCAGGGGAAGGAAAGGAATCAGAGTATGGAATATGGATTTTATGTAAGCAGTATATAGGTATAAAAATGATGATATGGTGTGGGGTTTCCTTTACTATCATAGTTTTATGTACCATCAATATTGAATCTTTAGTAGAAATTGATTTTTTTGATATCGGTGTTTTCAACTTTTTTATATATGGTTATTTCATTGACATGATTAACCTTCCAACATTACACATGTCATTTTTTATGGTGTTAGTGACATCTCTTGTGAATAGGAATGAGTATGAGATTATTTTTCTGCCTCTTTCGTTTTCAATAATTGATACATTGTTATATTTCGATTTTTTTTTCTTGATCTGGATCATGTTTATGTCATCATCGTGATGGAGATGATTATTGGTAAATAGGATGAGGATGTTTGTTATCATCAACACATCACATTTATTATGGTGGATGATATCTCATAAGTGTTTCCAAAATAGTGGTATTTGAGGTATGGCTAGACATGGCCTTACTTCCTAGTGCTCAAGAGTTTTTTTCAACTATTAAAGTTGACCTAGATGAAATTTATTCATTTTTTGATATTCCCACTATTTTTCATTGTTTTACCTACTATTTTCCAAAAATATTTATTTCATAATCCGTTGGAGATGGTGGTAGAGTTTATAATTTACATGGTTATAGGTACACATCCTATATTGAAACATTATCATCATATGGCACCAATGGATCTGAATGAGCTCCATATTTAATGAGATGCCCTTTTGAGAAGGCGTTTTCATCACCCTCGTGTTTTTCCTTGGGAACCCCATGTTTGATTTTCCGAGAAGGCATATGGTTTACTCCATTTGTTCTTGTACTATCCAATAATAAATTGGGAAATGATTAAGAAAAAAAATCTTTTCCTATTAAGGATTGTTTTTTCAATCCATTAATTGTGGAAAAGTGTATTTCGGATATTAATTTTCAGTGGATCTTGTTATTTCTATCTGGGAGTTGTTGAGTTTTCATACAAATTTTTTTATCTATAATAAATCATAATTCGTCCCTTTGAAGATAAATATAGTCTCCTATGCATATTACCATTTATTGAGACGATGTGGGAAAAGCTTCTTTGGTTGGACTGATTTTGGTTTAGTCGACATCATAAAGGATTCAGGATATACATCAGTACCTAATTATAGTCAATGGAAATATTATTCATATCAATAAAATTATACATAGGAGTTTTTTTGTGATTTTTTTATTGAATGTCTATACTTAGTTAGTTCACCATCATCTTGGAAAATAGGGAATTCTAGCATTGATATATGTCATATTTTTTGAGGTCATTGGGTGGCTTGGGAATTTTAAATATCTATTTTTCCTTTATAACTCAGTTGATAGGAATAAATTAGTTTTTCCATGTATCACATCCCAATAAATATTATCCTGATCACTATCTTGTTATGATTTGGGAATATGTTAAATTAGAGACAAATGTTTCTATTATTGAAGATCCTGTTGATATCGTTGAATTCCAAGTGAAAATATTGTTTGGAATGCCGATTCGGTTGGTGATATTTTTTATAGGAATGTATTAGATTCTCATGATACATGGGAGAATGATTCATTGATTAGGGAGAAAGGGCCTCACACATACCTATACATAATTCTTCCACGTCACTTATTTATGATGGAATGTCTTAAGGTGGGGATTTTGTTACATCCCATTACCTACATTCAAGTAATTCCCTTTCCATTACATTTTTAAATATTTAATTATTTTCATATTGAGATTCCCATAATTGATAGAATCTTTTCAAGAAATTGAAATACTATTTGTTAATGGTAGTTTATAAATTAATGGAGTATGTTCATAACTTTTTTAATATCATTGTGGGGTTCTTCCCATATCTAGAGAATGTCAAATTTCTTTTGAGATTTGTGTAGTAATCTATGGTTTTCTACTGTATAACGGGTGATTACATGATGTGGAAAGGGGTTACACTATGTGTAATTGGTAGCTAGACACATGCTTTGAAATATGTTTACAATATGAATGTATTACAATTCATGTAATGGTTACAAAATATATGAAGCTAAAAGGTTAATTTTGATTAAAAAGGTTATGGATATTTTTTCCAAATTAATCATCATAAATTATACTAAATTTAAAGGAGTTACATGATGTGTAATAGTTCGGACATTGGTTTTTAGGGTGCCACATAGTAGAAATTTCAATATTATCCTCCCATAGATCTCTTGGATCTCGACCTAAAACCAATCTCTAGTGATTTTTGGATTATTTGATCGGTCCAAATTGATCCATTTAAAATTAGAGAAAAAAAACATTTAATAAAAATATATTTTCAAACACTTTTAAATGAAGAAAATTTATTTATAAATTTATTTATAAAAAATAACATTACTTATATAGTTCATCAACATTGGATAGAGAGAAAACCACAGATCTAAAAAATAAGTGTTGTACACACCCAATAATTATCTAAAAAAAGAGTGAACAACAACAATAGAGGACCTAGAATCAAAATAGATATCATATAATTGACCCACTTTATAGAAAGGGTTTTCATAGAAGTGGAAACCACACATAAATCAATTATGAGCACACTTTGAATTACATCTAATAAATGAAACAACCCTTAGAAAAAAGATTTCACCGTGAATATAGAAGAAATAAATAATAAATATCATCATGGATCAATAAATATGATAATAAAATTTAAAAGAACACCACGATAAATGAAATGAATAAGTCAAAAGGCCAACTCAACTAAAGATACTATAACAAACCACTATGGTGATCCATCATCAAACTAATCGATCTAGATCGAAGGGTGACTACAAAGACAACATGATAATGGTTATAGGTTCATATCATATTGATATACATTAGAATGAAGTTAAATTTCATTTGTGAAGCACCCAAAAAGATAATATATAGATATTTATACATCATGCCACTCCTTTACAAATTATGTAATCCATGTTGAATAAGTAAGATAAAAAATCATTGACATATTAATTAAAACAGATCGTATTGAATTTCACATTTTTCAAACATTATTTGATGAGTTATCCTATCAGGAGGTGAAAAATATTCATGATGTATTTTTAGAGAAAAATTTGATATCATGTAACCAATTTACACATCTTTTAATCAACCAATGTACAGAAGAAAAAATATATTTTCACAAAAAACTCAAAATATATCGACTATTTTATAAAATTTACAAGAAACCCATTAATAAATTAACACAATTATATATATAATTAATTAACTAAAAAAACATTCATTCCCATAATTTGATTCATTTTCCACAAAAAAATTATATCCATTATTGGGAGTCCCATGATTTACCCAATTAATGAAGAAAATAAGTAAATTAAAGGGAATAAGATGAAAAAAGGGTAACATGATTTTACTAACTCTCTGATATAATACATTAAATCTGTAACACCCCAGGATTTCATAGTGTGTTATTTCTTCAAAATAATTCAATAACATGCACTACACGCAACACCGAGTTCAATCACACCATGACTTACCAAACAAAAAGCCATTAAAAAGAGGTTATGAATAGTATTAATGAAATTTTAAACTTTATATAATACTTATAATTTTAGAATCCATATTATGAGTTTCTTAGACATAATGCAAGAACATATTCATTTTTAGTATTTCACTTTTATCACCTTTTAATAGTGAAACCTTTTTAAATACAATATTTTAAACTTTTTGACTAAATTGGGACATCAAAAAAATCTAAAATGAAACATCCCAAGCATCCACGGTACGCTTTCCTTTGAATAATACATTAGCCTGTGTTGTACGCAACTTCGAGTTCTAACACACCATAACCAATCAAACTAGCCTTTATGAATAGTAATACCTACCTTTTAAAATTTTAGAAATTTTATCTCTCAAAATGGACTTCGTTTTTGGATTCGGAGTATTGAATTTAGCCTAAGGTGAAATTTTGGTACTTTTCGGATAACTAAAATATTTTTGATGAATAGTGAAAATTACTAAATTTTAATTAAAAACAACTTTTTTAATCAAAATAATTAATAGTGATAAATTATTAATTTTAGTGGTTTTAAAGTATATTTAGAATATATTTTTACCATTTAATATAATGTTGTTCATTGGACATAATTTTACAATTAAACCGAACATAAACAAGTGTCAATCTTTTGATAGTTATTATCTCTTAAAAACACGCTTTTTGTTTTCGCAGCAGGAATTAATTTTAAATTAATTTCTGCCACTTCTGTGTTTTGAATTTAGAAAAATGGATTCCATATTTGGAATCAGGATGTTCATATTGTGTAAATAGGTAACTTTTATTTTTAGACATTTTGAATAATTACTGCGGTAAATATTTTTTTTACCATGGTTAAGGGTAAAATCCGGTAAATAAGGGTTAAAAAATAATATTATAATAATACTAAATTACCCTAAAACATGTCTTAGCCTTATTGGTTGATACATGTTCGGACATAGGCATATTATGGTCGATTTTGGGACCCCATGGTGCCACTTGTAGGTGATAGGGTCACTTTATTTTAATTAAGTTAATATGAATACAAAAATGACACACACATATATCTTTTAGAAAAACAATTTGTACATAGGGTTATATATGTTGGATTTTAGATTATAAATATTAATTAGAAATATAAAAAGATTTCATACATAATGATAATTTATTTATAATTTTTATACATTAAATAATTTAATTTATTTATGACACAAAGATGATGCAGTAATTACTATAATAGTGAAAAATCAAAATAATTGATATTAGAAATACCCAAATAAATATAATATGAACCTTTTAATGAATTAAACTAATTTTATAGGATAATATGATATATTATAATTGATTTAATGGACTTTGTTTGAAGTAATCAATCTGTTATAAGTTTCACAAAAATCAACTATTGAATAGTGTCAAAATTGACATAAAAGAGTTCTTAAAACAAATATTATATTATTAATTGATATTATATTCCTAAAAATATAAGGTTCGGCCAAGAGACTTATATCATGATAGGGGCATCATTAATGGACCACTTGGGGGTCGCTTGGATGTATATAGTATGTTTATTAACCATATAATATAAAAATACAAAGAGATATTGTAAAAGTAAAACTAATTAACTTAGAGTTAATACTTAATGATAAGGTTAATATAAGTACCCAAACATGTCTAAATTCTATTGGTTGAGTTGTTTTCGACCTATCTCTACCTTAATATTTGAATAATCAACTTTGGAGTCATTAGAAACAGAATATGAATTTAATATAAACTAATATTTCTAGGTTTTCCAAAGGTGCCCCTCACCCCTCTTATAAAATGGCACTCTTCCTTCCCATTTCTTCACACCTTAAAAGCCTTTTGGTTCGGCCAAACACTTCCCCAATACTCTCCCAACATCCCTATCTACAACCTAGATTCCTTAGTTTTATCATAAAGCCATCCTATGGTGCCCTTTTGATCAAATCAAAAGGAATAACCTGAAGAAGAGGTAATGTTTTCACCACCCCTTTTCAAGTTCCTTTCTTCTTCCACTTATTCTTTCATTGTTATTACCATTATAAAATAATAACTCCAGTATCTTATATATACTGTGATGTTATTATAAATATGGTACAACCATATTCATTATTTTATCCACCCTTTGAATAACATTTCACCATACGTGCGTACGTACGGCTTACCATCTCCACGTCGTGGTGTAATTGTTATTCAATATATTATTATTTGGATGGGTATAATAATGATTTTTAACTCATGTAAATAATAAATATAACATTCTAATGATTCTGTATATATGATATACCATCCATTTATATATTATTTTAATATCAAAAGAATGATATTGTCGCTCGTGCATACGTACGGTCTACCGTCTCCACGAACGCGATGAGATTCATTATCCATCGTATCCATTAAAGTATAATTATCATTTTATAATTTAAAAATGATGTTTATGGACTTTATATCATTCTAGATATGAATAAGATACAACCTATCAATAACAAACACGACTTATGTAACAAAACATATAAAAGAAAATGAGTAAGTTAACACCTGAAACGACGATAATTAAAAGAAATTATTAACAAATCAATGTTAAAAGATCATATATGATATCATATTAATATATATGATTCTTGAATAATTTAATAAAAATTATTTCACCATTATACAGGAGATTAACCTACCCCAACCAAGGAAAAGTACAAGGTAAGGGGTTTTAATCTCACCCCTTATTCGTGTGAGATTCATGCCATATTGCCACCATTACCTTTTGTGTGGTGTATGTACTGCCCATAATTATATTCTTTTTGTAATAAACTCTAATTTATGTGTATTTACATATTAATTGTATGACACCTCATTCATGGGTTGTATGTTTCATCAGTTACCAAATTGGTAAGGGTTATTTCACAATCTCTTCATTATCCGAGGTTGTTTATACGTAATAATCTACTGGGATCTCTTTATCATCCACATCCATGTTTCTTACTAATGTATTTCAAAACATTTTTAATATTTACAAGAATATGGGTTAAAGTCATTTATACCCTTATGTGTTTCGAAAGGAATCTTTCCGTCATTTTCCAAACAAGGCACTTTTAACCTTTTCGACAAATTTAAGGTAAGAATGTTTTTTTAACTTATACGGTGGGTGCAGCTATTTACCGCCGTTATAAAATCGTCAAAGCATCCCTTACAAGCTTATAAGAATATTTTAAAATTGAATGTATTATTTTATAATTATGTTACTTTTAAAATTATTTCAAAAAAGAAGAAGATATTTCTATAAAATAGTTTTGATTTCATCTATGTCAACATCCTTTGATGGATTTTAAGCTTATTTGATGTTGATTTATTATGATACAAAACATCTATATTTTATTGAAGTTTTTGTGATATATTTGACTGTGGATAAGTTATTCTTATGTCACTCATGGTTTTTGTTTAGAGTATTGACATTTCATAAGTTATTTGTAATCCGAATGTTTATGTTATATTTCAACCTTTCATTCAGATGAATGTGTTAGACAAGTATGTTCCGGGTTGGGGACCGGTAAAAGTAAGCCCTCCGGTTTGGTCTCCAGTTATTAGAGGAACTCCGGTTTGGTCTCCGGTTATTAGAGGGACTTCGGGTTGGTTTCCGTTTATTAGAGGCACTCCAGGTTTGTGTCCGGTTATTAGAGGCACTCCGAGTTGGGTTCCGGTTATAGTTAGCCCCTAGGTCTTGGGACGAGGCCTTGACAAATAAATTAAAGTTCAGCATTATGCATTCCGACATTAGGAAAGTGTTTATTGATATTTCATGTGATTATTCGATTAGTAGAATATCCATGTGAATAATTAAATGGAATTATTTCATTTTACTTCTTCCATATTATGTTGATGTTCAAGTTTAAAAAGCTTTTGTTTTAGTAATTCATTGCCTTAAATGTTTATGCTTATTTTTAAATGTTTCGCTATATTGTTATCCTTACTGGGCATTTGAGCTCACCCCTTTTCTATGTTTTATTTTTCCCAGGATGTGAAGAAGTAAGTTATGAATGACCTGCAGGGATATTTTGAGGGGATAATAGTGTGGACTATGGAGATATTATGTTGTCGTAGTAGTTTTTCACTTTATGATGTAATGTATAACTTATAAATATATCTAGTGTTTCCAAGGATACTAAACCAATCGGTCTTTCGAGATTTGATCTTTCTTGTGATCATACCAATGTTATGTAATAATGCACCAACTCTGGGTAACTAGGGTTGCGGTGTTACAGTTGGTATCAGAGGAAGTTTAGTACAAACCTTGGAAGCTAGATTTAGATAAACTCTGATTAGAGCACATAGATTTAAGATGAATTTTGAGGATTAGTATATAAGAACTTCCTAGAATTTTGGTATTGTAGTGATTTTGTGAGTTTTCCGAGCAATACATCCCTATCTAGATACGAGCAGGTAGAGGCGGCTCTGGCACAGATGTACTTAGGGGTAAAACCCGAAAACACCGCTTTGAGATAGACTCGAACGGGAACTGGTGCATGACAACGGGCCTTTCTACACTCTTGGTTACGACACTCCCAGGGGATATGTTTAGGAAAACTCTCATTTTCTTTATAAATCATTATGAAGGGTTTATGAATATATACTTCCTCAAAGGAGACATTTTTATGATTATGGATTATATCCATAAACTATTTAATTTATGTTATGTGTTTTAAAAGTTTGGGATTAGGTATTGTTATTCATAAACTAATCTAATGTATGCCATTGTTTAGAAATGGCGCCCAGTAGAAGGAATGAGAACTCTAGAAATGCACATGATATAAAGAGAAAGAAGGATCATACATATTATGGTCTTAAGCCCGAATTTACAAGAGAAATAGTCTCACATGTATTATCATCATATGAAGAAATAATATCATGCGTTGATAAGATAAGTAAAGAGTTTACTGAGTCCTATGGATTTGAAGGGAAGCAAGAGAAGAAAAGGATGGAAGAGGGAAATATGGATAAAGGGAAGAGGGAAAAGAAGAATTTTCCCATATATGATAACTATGGAAAGAAACACCCTGGAACTTGCCTGAAAGAAATGGGAGTTTGTTATAAGTGTGGAGGAAAAGGGCACAAAGTACGTGACTGCAAGGGTAAGAAAATGGTTTCAAATGAACAATGCTTCATGTGAAAGGAGTTTGGACACTACGCGAACCTATGTCCCAGTCATCAGACTATGCTGCAAATGATGCTATTGGATAATAATCAAGTTATGATACTACCACAGATGAAGAGGAATGATTAGAGTTCTTATGTTGATTATGTCAATTGAGTGTTGTATCAACAATGTACTTGTTATAATAATTATGGAGTATATGAGGATTGTACTGCAGTACTATTTCATTAAGGACTTGAGATTGTGTGGAACAAAGAAAAGTAACTCAATAGCAGGACAAATTTTTGGAAAATATATGGTTGAGAGAATGATAAACCATAATATAGTTCTGATACCGAGGTAGTGATTTTGGAATAATACATGATTGTTTTGGATAAATTATATTGGATATTCTTGACTACCTTGGAACTGATTAATGATTTGTATATTCCATCGTTGTTGGGGTTTAAAACATTTTTTGATTGATGAAGTATATCTAGCATTCTATATGGAATAAGGGAGCATGAATGTAATCAATATGGAATATGGTAATTCAGGATGTTTCAGTTTATTAAAAGAATACATGATGAAGGTATTCATATGCTATTACAGGGTAAAATGGATCTACATTATGTTTACCTTCCTTATAAATGTTGCACTGTGAGTTTGGACAGAAGTATTTTGGATAGTTCTAGTTTGGATTATTTTGGATTTCCATAAAAGGGCAATTCGGAGGTTGGGCGGCAACCCGTCGCATCCGGCAAGGCTGCGAGACTTGAACCTACAACCGAAGGGCGACAAGGGTGTATCACCTACCACTGGCCCACGAGATTTCCTGGATTAAATAATGTAGTTTTTATTAAATAATATTATAGATGAATTATAAATTTGTTTATTTTGGAATCCTATACGAATAGTGTAAATAGAAATTTTTACGGTCTATTATCTTTTAGAGTTAAAGATGGGTTTTTATTAATGGATAAAACTCTAATTATAAAGTAAGTATATCTCCTTATGATCTTAGCCAATCTCATAAATAAATTCCTCAACATTAAGAAAAGGAACTTATAACAAAAATTTAGTCCAAGATGGTGCCTTAAATCATCACTAATTTATGGCTTTGGGATTGTTGGCCTTTTCATATCCATGTTCTCTACCACTCTCCATCAGATAATTGATGGTTATATTTTTCTTCCATATCCATATTTTCCTACATGGAACCCTAGTATGTGTTATTTTCGGTAATCTTCATACGTTTTACTCTTTATTTTAGATAGAGGCCTCATTAATTCATTTTTCCGATGTGGGTTTTACCACAAATATATTTTCTATTTTCAACCTTTTATTTTCGAAGAACAATTTCAAATTGCGAGGACACAATTTATTGAAGGAGGGGAGAATGTAACATCCCAAGATTTCATAGTGTGTTATTTCTTCAAAATAATTCAATAACTTGCACTACACGCAACACTGAGTTCAATCACAACATGAATTACCAAAAACAAAAAGCCATTCAAAAGAGGCTATGAATAGTATTAACTAAATTTTAAACTTTATATAATCCTTATAATTTTAGAATCCATATTATGAGTTTCTTAGACATAATGCAAGAACAGATTCATTTTCATTATTGCATTTTTATCAACTTTTAATAGTGAAACCTTTTTAAATACAATATTTTAAACTTTTTGACTAAATGGGGATATCAAAAAAATCTAAAATGAAACATCCCAAGCTTCCACGGGACGCTTTCCTTTGAATAATACAGTAGCGTGTGTTGTACGCAACTTCGAGTTCTAACACACCACAACCAATCAAAATAGCCGTTATGAATACTAATACCTACATTTTAAAATTTTAGAAATTTTATCTCTCAAAATGGACTTCATTTTTGTATTCGGAGTATCGAATTTAGCCTAAGATGAAATTTTGGTACTTTTCAGATAACATTAATATTTTTATGAATAGTGAAAATTATTAAATTTTAATTAAAAAAAAACTTTTTTAATCAAAATAATTAATAGTGATAAATTATGAATTTGAGTGGTTTTAAAGTATATTTAGAATATATTTTTTCCATTTAATATAATGTTTGTCATTGGACATAATTTTACAATTAAACCGAACATAAACAAGTGTCAATCTTTTGATAGTCATTATCTCTTAAAAACACGCTTTTTGTTTTGACAACAGGAATTAATTTTAAATTAATTTCTGCCACTTCTGTGTTTTTAATTTAGAAAAATTTATTCCATATTTGGAATCAGGATGTTCAAATTGTGTAAATAGGTAACTTTTATTTTTAGACATTTTGAATAATTACTGCGGTAAATATTTTATTTACCATGGTTAAGGGTAAATCCGATAAATAAGGGTTAAAAAAATAATATTATAATAATACTAAATTACCCTAAAACGTGTCCTATCCTTATTAGTTGATACATGTTCGGACATAGGCATATTTGGGTCGATTTTGGGACCCCATGGTGCCACTTGTAGGTGATAGGGACACTTTATTTTAATTAAGTTAAAATGAATACAAAAATGACACAAGCATATATCTTTTAGAAAAACAATTTGTACATAAGGTTATATATGTTGGACTTTAGATTATAAATATTCATTAGAAAGATAAAAATATTTCCTACATAAGGATGTTTTATTTATAATTTTTAGACATTAAATAATTTAATTTATTTATGACACAAAGATGATGCAGTAATTACTATAATAGTGAAAAATCAAAATAATTGATATTATAAATATCCAAATAAATATAATATAAAACTTTTAATGAATTAAACTAATTTTCTAGGATAATATGATATATTAGGATTTATTTAATTGACTTTTTTGAAGTAATCAATCTGTTATGAGTTTCACAAAAATCAACTATTGAATAGTGTCAAAATTGACATAAAAGAGTTCTTAAAACAAATATTATATTATTAATTGATATTTAATTAATAAAAATATATGGTTCGGCCAAGAGACTTATATAATTATAGTTTCATCATTAATGGACCACTTGGGGGTCTCTTGGATGTATATAGTAGGTTTATTTACCTTATAATATAAAATTACAAAGAGACATTGTAAAAGTGAAACTAATTAACTTAGAGTTAATACTTAAAGATAAGGTTAATATAAGTACCCAAACCTGTCTAAATTCTATTGGTTGAGTTGTTTTCGACCTATACCCACCTTGACCTTTGAATTATAATCTTTTTAGCCATTAGAAACCGAATATTAATTTAATATAAACTAATATTTCTTGCTTTTCCAAAGGTGCCCCTCACCCCTCTTATAAAATGGCACTCTTCCTTCCCATTTCTTCACACCCTAAAAGCCTTTTGGTTCGGCCAAACTATGCCTAAATACTCTCCCAAAATCCCTTACTACAACCAAGAGGCCTTTGTTTGATTAGAAATCCAACCAAAGGAGCCCTTTTGATCAAATCAAAAGGAAGAACCTGAAGAAGAGGTAATGTTTTCACCACCCCTTTTCAAGTTCCTTTCTTCTTCCACTTCTTCTTTCTTTGTTATTACCATTATAAAATAATAAATCCAGTATATTATATATACTATGATGTTATTATAAATATGGTACAACCATATTCATTATTCTATCCACCCTTTGAATAACATGTCACCATACGTGCGTACGTACGACTTACCGTCTCCACGTCGTGGTGTAATTGTTATTCAATATATTATTATTTGGATGGGTATAATAATGATGTGTAACTCACGTAAATAATAAATATAACATTCTAATGATTCTGTATATATGATATACCATCCATTTATATATTATTTTAATATCAAAAGAATGATATTGTCGCTCGTGCGTATATACGGACTACCGTCTCCACGAACGCGATGAGATTCATTCTCCATCGTATCCATTAAAGTATAATTATCATTTGATGATTTAAAAATGATGTTTAATGACTTGATATAATTCTGGATATGAATAATATACAACCTATCGATAACAAACATGGCTTATGTAACAAAACATATAAAAGAAAATGAGTAAGTTATCACCCGAAACGACGATAATTAAAAGATATTATTAACAAATCAATGTTAAAAGATCATATATGATATCATATTAATATATATTATTCTTGAATAATTTAATAACAATTATTTCACCATTATACAGGAGGTTAAACTACCCCAACCAAGGAAAAGTACAAGGTAAGGGGTTTTCATCTCACTCCTTATTCCCGTGAGATTCATGCCATATTTCCACCATTACCTTTTGTGTGGTGTATGTACTGCCAATAATTATATTGTTTGTGTAATACACTCTAATTTATGTGTATTTACATATTAATTGTATGATACCTCTTTCATGGGTTGTATGTTTCTTAAGTTACTAAATTGGTAAGGGTTATTTCACAATCTCTTCATTATCCGAGGTTGTTTATACGTAATAATGTACTGGGATATCTTTATCATCCACATCCATGTTTCTTACTAATGTATTCCAAAACAGTTTTACAATTTACAAGAATATGGGTTAAATTAATTTATACCCTTTTGTGTTTCTAAAGGAATCTTTCCATCGTTTTCCAAACAATGCACTTTTAACCTTTTTGGCAAATTTAAGGTAAGAATGTTTTTTTAACTTATACGGCGGGTACGGCTATTTACTGCCGTTATAAAATCGTCAAAGCTTCCCTTAAAAGATTTTAAGAATATTTTCAAATTTAATGTATTATTTTATAATTCTGTTACTTTTAAAATGATTTAAAAAAAAAGTTATTTCTATAAAATAGTTTTGATTTCATCTATGTCAACATCCTTTGATGGATTTTAAGCTTATTTGAAGTTGATATATTATGATACAAAACATCCATATTTTGTTGAAGGTTTTGTGATATTTTTGACTATGGATAAGTTATTCTTATTTCACTCATGGTTTTTGTTTAGAGTATTGACATTTCATAAGTTATTTTTAATCCGAATGTTTATGTTATATTTCATCCATTCATTCAGATGAATGTGTTAGACAAGTATGTTCTGGGTTGGGGACTGGTAAAAGTAAGCCCTCTGGTTTGGTCTCCAGTTATTAGAGGAACTCCGGTTTGTTCTCCGGTTATTAGAGGAACTTCGGGTTGGTTTTCGTTTATTAGAGGCACTCCGGGTTTGTGTCCGGTTATTAGAGGCACTCCGAGTTGGGTTCCGGTTACAGTTAGCCCCTAGGTCTTGGGACGAGGCCTTGACAAAGAAATTAAAGTTCATCATTATGCATTCCGACATTATTAAAGTGGTTATTGATATTGAATGTGATTATTCGATTAGTATAATATCCATGTGAATAAGTAAATGGCATTATTTCATGTTACTTTTTCCATACTATGTTGAAGTTCAAGTTTAAAAGGCTTTTGTTTTAGTAATGCATTGCCTTAAATGTTTATGCTTATTTTTGAATGTTCCGCTATATTTTTATCCTTACTAGGCATTTGATCTCACCCCTTTTCTATGTTTTATTTTTCCTAGGATGTGAAGAAGTAAGTTATGAATGACCTGCAGGGATATTATGAGGGGATAATAGTGTGGACTTTGGAGACATTATGTTGTCGTAGTAGTTTTTCACTTTATGATGTAATGTAAAACTTATAAATATATCTAGTGTTTCCAAGGCTACTAAACCAATCGGTCTTTCGAGATTTGATATTTCTTGTGATCATGCCAATTTTATGTAATAATGCACCGACTCTGGGTAACTAGGGTCGGGGCGTTACAAAATCCCCATGAAGTCATGTGGAAGATTGACGTATAGTAAAAATATGAAACCATTGCTCACCCAATATTGACTCACCTACTCCCCGGAGAAGGGGAATGTTCTTATAGAAACTCTTAGTAGGAAATTGTCATCACAAGAAATTTTTGAGTCAATGAAAGTGTGGAACATTTTGAGTATTTTTACTTTGATGCATCTAGGTTCTAAATAAGATTTTTTAGGTTTGGATTGGACCATTTTTAGTTATCACCAACTATCCATGAGTCTATTCTATAGAATCAACAATACGATGTCGTGTTAAGTGGAATAAGAGAACCCTATATACTGGGGAGACTTTTTTGGATTGGTCTTTATCTTCAGATGATATTATTAATTTTGGGGATGTGTTTATTGTCCTAGAATTAGATAGGATCTCAGTTTTTATTTTCAATTTTATTCATGGTTTATTCATTCAGGAAAAATAATGATGTATTATGACATGAGATGATGGTTATGATGGCTGGGATTGAACCATGAAATTGTTGATTATGTGTCTCACTATTATACATGTGATTAGATAATGGTATATCTTTTGACAGATTCTTGTTTACTACATACTCTTCTGGTGTTTGTTTGGAGAAGGTATGAGGTATGCATGTACATTTTTTTGGGACTACCACAGACTCCCCATGGAAGAAATGCTATCTAGGTGCTCTTAGAACAGTTGATAAAGGGATCAAACATTATTCTATTAAGAGACACCAAAAGAGTTGATGATATGGGAATATGTATGTGTAGGATGTTGTGAGGTTATACGGGGTACCTTCAGCTATTATTCTGAAAATGGATCCTAGGTTAACTTAAAATATATTGAGAAGTATCCAATTGGTGATGGTGACCTAGATCAAATTATATATATCATATTAACTATATATAGATGCTCTTATAGACTGTGTTATTTAGATTTTGGAGGCTATTAATTGTTCATGTGTCTAGGATTTTGGTTCATCTTGTGATATTCATCTGGGAATGGTTTATTTTACCATAACAAATGTTACTTGCTGTTAGTCATAATGGGTCCCTTTGGGGCTTTTTATGGTTTTCAGTGAATGTCACCTCATTAATGATAAGTGGTGGGTGAATCATATTTGGTGGAATATGTTTGCTTATAAGGATGACTATGACGATTCAGGATATACATAGGTATCTAGTTATAACACATAGTCAAGTGAAATATTATTTGGATCAATGGAATCATCCTTTGATGTTTTCTATAGGTGATCAGGATTTTTCAAAATTTTCTCCACGATTGTGTCATCATCAGCATGGAAAAATGGGAATGATAGATCTAGGATATGTAGGACTACTTGAGGTCATTGAGAATCTTGGGTAGTTTTTTTATAATTTTCTATTTCTAAATAGATTGATAAGAAACCATGATTTTATCCTTGTTTCGCCGGTCATTAAATATCATTGTGATCCCTCCCACATTATGATTTTTGAACATATTTAGTTAGAACCCTATATTTCTATTTTGGAATGACTTTCTCTCATTATAGGATCTTCAATGAAAGTCTTTTTGGGCCATCTATTCCATTGGAAAGAGTTTAATGGTGAATCAGATTAGATTCTCATGAGACTTTATAGTACAAGTCGTTGATGATGGAGAAATGGACTCACCGTTTTACTAGACATCATTCTTCTGCAATACATAACGAGGTAGGAAAGTATTATGGTGGGAAGTTTGTAACATCACGTTACCTTATATCTTGTAATTACATTCCCATATCTTATTTCTTATTATATTGGGTCCATGATAGGAAATCCGAGAATAGATACGAAATTTCTAGGAAAATGACATTAATTTATGGAATGGATGTTTGTTTGAATTAATGGAGTCTATGTATAAATGTGGTAATTTCATTTCAAGGTCATTTACATGTTTAGAGAACATCATAGGTTCATTTAGGCTTTTAAAAGGAAATAATATTTTATATTGTACCCTAGGTGCTTACACAACACGTAAAGGGGTTACACAATGTGTACTTGGTTGCAAGACACAATTAACAAAATTTATTCATAACATGAATATATTATACTCTATGTAATGGTTACATGAAATTTAATGATAAATGGAATGTTTATATTAAAAAGGTGATGGGTTTTTCAGAGTACTCAATCATCATGGATTGCATGATGTGTAAAGAAGTTACACAATTTTTAATTTTCTGGAATCCATACTTTAGGGAGAATATCATCAGAAATTTCATCTAATTATCCCACAGATCTCCTATATATTAGAATAGAACCATTTATAGGTAATTTTTTGTTTCTTTGTTTTATCAGGATTGATCCGTTTGGTTTTAGATCACCACAGTAGTTCATGCTCATATATCTAGGAGAGTAGGCCTTTCTAATTATTTTTCTGTGTTTATCATGATTTCATCATGGATCAATGTTATCAGATTCATCTGTACATGATTATGTTTCTTCAATATTTCTCCTAGATTCATATTTCAATCATATTTGTGATTTTTTTTCTTTATTGTTTGTTTTTTAGTGGGTGTGAATTCTTAATTTTTGTGTTTCTTCCAATTATCTACTAAGGCGTTTTGTAATTTGGAGAAATTCTAAGAAGTATAAATTGATTCTATAACTCAGTTTTCCATTGCATTATTATTGTTTTGGGAGATATTTAAAGGGCTTGTGCAACCCTATGTTCTGAGGTTGGTGGATCTGTTTCTACACAGTGTGGATGAATTGTAGTTCTCTTCTTATTTTTATAAATTGATTTATAAATAAAATTAAATATTTTTTGTTCATGTAAATGGATTTGTGATGAAATTTTGTTTTTTCCACTTTTTTGGTAAAATAGAAAATAAGTATTTTGAAATAAATGAAATGATTTATAAAATGTGTCACATGGTAAGCTTTGGGTATATGGTTGGAAGGATTGTCTAAGGTATATCATACATGTTACCATCAATGGATTTTATCATGGATATTTTTTCTACTCGCTAGGACTCTTATGATAGGGACAATTTTTTATTTTTTATGAGGTTTAATCATGGATTTTTCTATCCTACTTAGGCATGTTTTCTATGAAAATGTAGTGCAATACTCAATTTTTTGTGTTTAGTGTAGTCTCCCAAACTAAACTGTTGAGTTATTATTCTTGATTTACCCATTGTTTGATTTTTATTGGTTTTGGTTTAATATTAATGATTTGGATTTTGTGAAATGATAAAGGAAACTATACTTGAGATTAATATACCTCCCATTGTTTTCTAATTTGTTGAAAAATGGGAAATATTTACCAAGGTTTTGATAAAAGTACATTATTTTTAATTATGTCATGTATAATTTTAAAATGACTATACATGAATTATTATATGTATAATTTTTATGGAAAACCTAGGTTGGATCCTAGTGAGACTATTTTATCACACCATATAAACTTATTTGGTGGTTCATAGACAATTAAAAGTCCATTAATGTTGGAAAATAAAATGCACCACTATAAAGTGGAGGGGTTTTATATCAGAGGGGATTTTGAAGTTAGATGGTTAGATGGTGTGAGTTCCCCATGATATCACACTGAGAAGTTATTCAGTTTTAGAGAATGCATTATATCTTGATTTTTTCATTGTGGTTTGAAAATTCTATGAGTTCTTGGGTTCTAACTCTATTTTTTTGTCTTTGAATATATAAATCGATCATTATTTTCAAATGTCCAGAACATCTCTCTCCAAAAGTAATACATCCCAAAAACAGATTGGAAAAGAAACCACCACATTAACATCACATATCACATTAACAACCCTCCAATTAAATGTATCCATATTCTAAAAAATTATTTCCTGAGAACCATAAAAACCCGTAATATGTGTATTATACATTAGGTATAATACCTCTACACATTACGGCGGATAAAATGATTTTTTACCTCAATCCATCAGAGCATGTACATGTCATACCTATAATAATCATTTGGATACTATATCTCGTAATACATGTGTGTGAAATATCCAAAATACATCACAAACCTATACATACATATATGGGGAAACTAACCATCATGTATACAAGCACATGTAAAATCCAAAAGAATTGATTGGGGCCATAAGGGGTACTTAGCCATCCATTTCTCCACCTGAATATTGGGGAAAACACTCTCTTAGAGTCCACTAGGTGTCAGTTTCACTAACTAAAATGGGTTGGGAACCATATGAAATAATTGAATATATATTATATAATTTATATCTTAACCACCCTATGGGCATAACCTAGACATAGAATCGACTTCAAACAACATCAATCAGACCCTTGGTTTCCACTACTATGACCAGATATCCTTTAAGAATGAAATCATATAAAAGAGATATATTAAATTAATTATTTTCAATTTAATTACCATTAATTAATAAATTAATTTTCCATTAATTGAATATTAAAATTATTCTTCATTAAATTAATTATCATATATCATTAGATTAATTTCCATTCTCTCTAGGAATACATAAATCCAATAAATTAGTTTATCAAGATTAAAATATTTTAATAATTTTCAATACGTCATCGACCAACCCTAGGGTTTAACTTTTATTTAACTCATTATCATCATCATTGCCTATACATGTACTCTAGTAAAGACATCCTAAACTACCACAAATAGAGAACATGTATCCATTCATATCCAACAAACTCAAGAAGTGGGATAATCTATGTAGATAAAAAAATCAATTTATCCAATGGCCATTAAATAGATTCAATAAATAATACCACCACTCAAACTATCATCAATGAATATAACCTTATTTAACCCCTACTATAACCTCAGGTACCGTCCCTGACACCCATATTCAAGAACTAATGCATCTCACCATCACAAAAGTCAACAACTACCTTACTATATATGAATTCCTCCCCCGTAGTTTACAATATCCATACTAGACTCATCCATTCTATGATCACATCAAAATGATCATATCCAAATCACATCATAGTGAAACATCAACAAAAACCTAGTAATAGGGAAACTAGGACCTCAAAACAAGGCATTCAACCTTCTGATGAAAATGATCTCTCAAGGCATTGATACAATGAACCCAACCATATCCAGAAAATGAGAAACTCAATCATCAAGAATAATTATATTTCTCCCACAACCAGTTCTCATTCCATCTTCAATTAATTGATTCTTATTTATAGAATTTTTATGATAGGGGAATCTTAACACATCAATTTATAACAATCTACCATGTAAAAACATTATGTCAGAAATTATTTTGGTTTCAAAAAACATAGATAAGTAACATTATCAATTAACGTAACTTTCCAATTATAAAAAATAATAAACATGATCCATTTTTCTTATCAATTCCATTAATCACAAGGAATATCATTTCAATTAAACTGTCACACTGCATCAATTTTATTTTCATCAAATTACACTAACCACCCGATTAAAGACGCACATATTCAATTAATTTTAATCTAATTAATCACTAGTTAATAATATCATTATATTCTTTACCAATACCAATTGAGAACAAAATGAATAAAATAAAGTCATAGATAACAATATATCTAGATAATCAAGAGGCCAACCGCTATCATGGTACAAAGAAACATCATAGGAATGAGATATCTATTCAATTTTATTAACCTGGTTCAAATAATAATGATGTAAATTACATTACATTAAATGGGGTAAATCAAGCCAACATTATGATTCATTGTAAATAATGGTAATATATGAATGACCTACCTCAAATTACATTAATTTTATTCTCATGGGAACAAATTATTCCATAGATCTCAGATCACGTCTCCCACAATAACTGCATCCATATGAGGATGGCATGGCCAAACCACATTAATTAAAATCCATGAAAACCCAAATAGAAACTATAGAGAAAAAACTCCATAGCTTAGAGAGAAGATATTATAGAAAACATGATCTAATCTAGAGTACCTACAATAAAATTGAGATATAAACTTCTCTAGATATCAATGGATTCATATCAGATGTCTAAGAACTGATCAATGTTTAAGGAATCTCAAAACACCTAGAAGGTGGGATGCAGAACATCAGGAACAAAAGAGTGAGATATATATATATATATATATATATTTTTTTTGAATTCATAGAGATTTAGAACATTGAGTGGATGGAAAATTATATACATATACAATATCATTTATTCACATGACGTGTAACGCCCATTAATGGAATGAAACCTCTAGGTTCGATTTTCATCAAACAAGTGTCACGTTTTTATTATTTAATCATTATTAATTTCACATTTTGAACCGGCACTATGCATGTCATGTTCTTCACTTACAATGTGTTTAAGGATTAAAATGGGTGTAATGTACCTACTTCCATCATTATAAATCCAACCCCCTTCGGACCACTTCCTAGACTCATATAATTTACAATATCCTCAGGAAATCACAGAGGGTTGGATACCATGGATTGTTCCATTAAATATTTTTTTCCCTATAGTAATATGAATATGAAATAATGTATATTGTTATGTATATAAATATTGGTCAAATGATATTAAAAAATGAAATTAGACTTTATGTTATTTACATTATCATGTAATTAAAATAATGAAGTATAGACACAAAATATGAATTCTATAATGTCATTTTTTTTGGAAACCATTATGTGTTATTAGTTTTTCTTATATTTATACTATGATGGATGAGAGAAATTTAATTCTCTTAAATGGAATGTATTTCTTAGAATATCAATGTTGAAAATATTAATGGATAATAATTTACAAAAATATATGTGAAAAGAATAAATGATGGGAGAAAAAAGATGAAGTGAAATGTATTTGAGTATATAAGATGAGTTTCTTGTACCATACGACATGTTCCTATAATATAAATTAGAGAGATAATTAAAATTTCTGGATAAATTCTACGGATTATATTGAGATGCATTTCTATGTAGGAGTTGTATTTAATGATAAACTATTCATGAATATTTCTAGAGGATCAATGAGTGAGGTTTAGTGATACTAATTTTGAATATACCAATCATTCAAGATGATATTTCTTATATCTATTTAATATAATGTAAAAATGGAGTGGGGAATTTTATTATCTGGTGTGACTTTAGACTGGAATTTTATAACTTGGTTCAAAAAATGTATGCATCTAATTTTTGTTTATTATAAAGAAGAATTCATTGTTGGATATAATATCCATACAAGATAAGGTGGTGGTTACCAAAAGATGTCGATGGAACTTTTAAAAATTCTTCATGTTCATTGATTCGTTTTTTCTAATATAAAAAATGTATGTCGAGAATTTCTACATAAGGTATTTAAACATTAACATGTATTAGAAGTTGATTTAATAAAGGATTAATCAAAAAATGGTCTCTATTGATTGATACACCTTTACCAGTGGGGTAATTCATTCATAAGAACCTCAAAACTGCCATTAATTACTAGAATATATATATATATATATATAAGTTTTTTTAAAGAAACATCATACAATTTATGATTAAGGAAACTAATTCACAATAAGCCCTGAATTCTAAATGATATTTGAATGAATACCCTTACCATTAATCCCAAACTACTTGAATGAAGTTTATCTTCCTACATAATAAATATATACTTGATAAAAACTTATTTAAAATACATAATAAAATATTTTATAGTTTATACTATATAGGTATAATCATTTTCCATAGATATATTTTTTATTTTCATCACCAGATGTTAGTGATTGTGATTTTTTCATAAATATTTCATAATGTCGATATTGATCATCATTATTTGACATCATCTTCATTAGTCAAAAATTATTCAAGGAAATTTAATAATTGTATTCCAATGATTTATTTTGTTCCAGGTTCATTTGGTGAAATGTATGGGTATGGTTTGGGATAATGGAATCTATGATGATTCTGTTTTATATAATTTACATTCAATAACATGTTACTTTTTAATGACCATTATTTTTTATATCATTTATATAGAACCATTTTCATGACATATATTACTCCTTAATATCATATATTTCAATTATTAATGTATTTATACTAATCCATATGGAAATGGTGAATTTTTTTAACATCTTTCATGTTGGTGGCTGAGCATACCCAAAGAGGAACATACTATACTAGTAAAGTAGTAAGAGTTTAGAGATATATTTTAGAATTATCATTTTAATAGAAACATAATGATATTAAAATGGCATAATTATATAGGATGATATGGTTTATATTCATTTCATATGTGAAATATTTGGACAAAATAAGATAGGCACTATAATATGTATACAATTAATTTTCCCCTTCTTGGCAGAAGATCATTTGGAAAGCTGTTTTTTGGATTCCATCACGAAAATTCAATATAAAAAGCATGATAAAATAATTTAGTAGGTAATAATTTTTTAGGTATACCAGATGATTTCTACGTAATAGGATGGTTCAGTTAGTGTAGATTATATATATGATTATAGGTGAAGTGAGGGACATTTCGTTGGAAATTTTTCTCACCCCATTCATAAATATGGTATATCATAAGAGTTAGTTAATTTTATTAAGGAAATACTAGTATAAAATTTATATTTAAATCATAAATATAAATAAATATTCAGAAATACACAAGTATAAATTTAATTATCAGAAAAATTGTACCCTTTGTTCACATATTTTTACCCCTTTTACTAAATCCAATTACTTATCATGGTACTTCTTTTATGCAAAAATTTAGAATAAACCATACTATAAATTTTATAGTTTATAACTAGTTATTTAAAATGAATTTATGTTTATTATATGTCTAAATATGGTAAATTTAATATTTAAATGAGGGCATAATATACATAAAAATTGTATTTACAGGGAAATGACTTTCTTAACATTGATTATTTTAAGTATTATATTATATCAAATAATAACTAAATACGTGTTAAAATATTTTATTACACATTAAAACATTATGTTAGATTCATCATTAATGAGTGGTTAATTTCATTTATTAACATAAAAATACATTATAATTAAAATTTTGTTATTTAGAAAAAAACATTTTTTAACATTAAATAATTTTTACCACACCTAATTAAATTAAATTATTCAATATTTTACCACATAATTTTATCTATATATTTTTATTTTTAATTTTTATTGATATTTATAAATATTTAAATTCATTATATAATAATTATAATATGTACTAAATAAAATATATATTTTTTAATAAAATAAAATAATTTTATATTATCTTTCTATGTCATTTGAGAATTATATTATTTATTATTTTATATTTAAATTGTCACAAAATGAATACACCTATTAGATATATAAATCCTAAAAGACTATATTTTCAATGACCTTAATTCCAACTACCATATTTACAATAACTATATATATAACAGTTTGATTTCATTCCAATATAAATTTATACAAACATTCATAGAGTTATTATTTCTATTATTTTACTTCAATCTCACATTGTATATAATATTTAAAATTCTCTAGCTTATATATATATTTTTTATCATAATGATGATATTAACGAAAAAAATATGAGGATGGGTAATATATTTTAATGGTATTTTTATTTACATGTATATTTACTCAATATGTAATATTAATAATTATGTTTGATATTTCAATTACATAATATTTTTGTAAAGTCCCAGAAATTTCAAGGTTGTTTTTATTTTCCTAAATTCTTTGTAATTTTATGAGTCCGTAGTTTCTTGACGGCGCCTAATTTCGAGGTTTAGTGTGTCCGGAATTAATTTCTGAAGTTTTGTTAAGGTTAAATTAACACGCGTAAGCAGTTTTCCTAAAAAAGTGGAATAAATCTTAAAAGGTTAATCAGATCAGAAATTTGAGGGTACCGTTGTGCTCCAGATGGTGGGTTTACCCTAGGCGCTAATTAAGTTTAATCGGCGTGGGCCTTCTGTGAAAAATCCCAAAAATGACATAAGTGTAAATAAAATAATTAAATAAATTATTTTATTTTTCAAATGATTATAACTCACAAACGGTAGCTCGGATTAAAAACCTGAGACCACCGCTGAACTTGTGACGACATGATTTGATTAAGAAGATACTAACATTGGCCAGTGCAGTCCAATAGAAAAAGTTAGTTTATTGACACAAATTAAATAATCAAGTGACAATTATTTTATTGTAAATTTTATAACATCTAAAGGGTGAGTCTGATTAAAAATCTGAGAGTACCATTGGGTTCGTTGGTGTGTGTTTCACCTAGGAAGAGCCTAACCTTGATCAGTGCGAGTCGAGGGTGACTGTTAATAATTTTTCGAACTTTTTTTCAGGTACGTTCTATAAACGTACGTTCAAGATTTTATATCTTTTGAACCGGTGCTCAAAATTGAAATCTGAAGGCACCGTTGAACTCGCAACATCGGTAATTTCATAGTGATTCCTTCATCGTAGTTGCGTTTGGATGAGTTTGGAAGTTATATTTTGGCTTTTTATAAAAAAATAATAATAAAATAAAGTACAACACTTTATTTTATTTTTATGATTCCATGGGTTGTGTGAGTTAGATAAAACCTCCACTTGGGAGTTGGAGGTGGATCTGCCACACCCTAATCTCCCATTTAATGGGGAGGGAGAACAAACCTATCAACCTCCCATAAATTAATTTTATATGTCGACGTAAAATTAATTGGTGTCAATTAATTTTATGTGTCGACGTAAAATTAATTGCTATCAATTAATTTTATGTGATGACGTAAAATTAATTTCTGTCAATTAATTTTATGTGTCGACGTGAAATTAATTGCTCTCAATTAATTTTATGCATCGACGTGAAATTAATTGCTTTCAATTAATTTTTTTTTCAACATAAAATTAATTCGTGTCTTTTGTTTTGACGCAGGCTATGTGGGGGAAACTTCTTGGCATCCTCCCCTTTTTACTGTACCATCCCACCTCTTAAATTGCGCCAACGCAATTTAATTTTCCTGACCCTCCTTTTTAATTATGTAACCACATAGTTGTAATTTAGGAAGGTTCCTAATAATTGAATTGTCATAAATTCCACGATGGTTACATACCTCTCCCCCTCTCCTATATATAGGGAGATTGGGAGAAGGTTTTAGGACGGCCTCACCAAGCAACGAAGCACTGGTAATGTATCGCGACGCCCAACACTTGGAGAAACTTACTTCTCCCACGTAGAACGCAAAGACGATGGTGATGATTCTTCTTCCTCGTAACCCCTTTCTGACGTGGGACCACTCCGAAGACCCTTCTTCCTTACTCTTCATCGTCAACATACTGACGCTCAAGCTCGGAAGTGGAAGCTTACGGAGAATGGTGACAACATCGTCTTCCCCCGCGATGAATGAACGCCAAACAATTAAAGAGGTAGGGGTGCGTTTTAAGTTGTTTAATTCTTAATCATATCTCGTTAAATCATATTATTGAGCCGCATGCTATCATTCTAATGTGAAGGGTTCGGGTCAAACGAACATGGACCGACCCCTCCGAAACTTTTATGGTTTCAGTACCTTTGATCGACGACGACGTAACAGTGGCATGTCAATGTGACGAAAACGATGAAGACGATGAATAGAGTTCGTGATTCCTGGGACCTTCACGAACCGCACCACCAGCCGAGCAGCGCCCGACCAACCTACCTGCGCACTGGCCAGTGCTCGCCCCGGCAGAAACCGCGACCAGCCCGGCCGCCAGCCCCCTGCCCGCGCACCCCGTGCACTGCCGGCTCATCCCACGCGCTACCCGTGCACCCCACACATGACCCCTGGTGCCCAGGCCACCACCCCGGTGCCTTGGCCGCCCTCCTGGTGCCTGCTTGGTGCCCAGGCCGCCTACCCAGCACCCTGGGCCGCCTGCCCGGCGCCCCGGTCGGCTGTCCAGCACGCCCCGCGCCCTTCCCGGCACACCCGCGGCCTGCCTGCACCCCACGCAACCCACTGTTGGCCTCTCAGTCCAAGATTCCTAAGTCGCACCCCTTTCTAAGCCAATCGATCCTGCCACTGGCCTTCAGTCTGAGTCGCCCACGTGGCGACTTCAGCCCAGATTGTGCACGAAGTCCGCCAGGCCAGGCCCAGCAAACGGAGCAGATTGAACCACCCAATGGGCCGGGTCATACCAAGCTAGTTTGACCAGTTCCACCTAGATCGGGTCGACCCAGACTGTGTTGGGCCGAGTCGGTCAGACCAGATCGGACCAAACTCGGGCCCACTAATGACCCATTGCTTACTTTGGCCATATCTTTGGCACCGAAAATCCATTTGATGATCCTTCAATGATAATGGTAATATTTTGAGAAAATGTCCCTTCAAAAATACCCCATGGGAGTTATGGGTATAGCTGAGATATGGTCAGGCATGTACGTACATGAAACCAACAAGGCCCCTTGGACAAAAAGGCCAATAACTCACAGACCGGGCGTCCGATTGACGCGCTGTCTATTGCGTTGAGACCCCAATGATGTCGCAGAACATTGAGATACTTCTTCATGGGACTTCATGAAACTTAGAGTATCGGCTTGAAGCTAGTGGAGCAGACCCTCCTAGAGACGTGCATGTAGACTACGAAGACCAAGTAGCTGGATGAGACCTGATGACTGCTTGTCCGATTTGTTTCAGAGTGACTTGACTAGCCCAGTGGGGAGAGCTACTGTGTGAGGTGGTAGAACCATGATGGATGAGTGCTACTGTGTGAGGCGGTAGACCCACATTACTCTACAGGAGAAGTACCTTTGTAAGCTATTAGGTGGAGCGCTACTGTGTGAGGTGGCAGACCCATAGCGGGGTGCGCTACTGTTTGAGCCAACAGCCCTGAGGTACTCAACAGGAGGAGTACCTCAGCAGTCTAAGGTCAATGAGTAGCACCTCAGAGTCGTGACAGAACTATTGTACTCGACATAGGAGGAGTTCTTTATTAGTCATGGATTCGTTAATGAAAAATCTGAGTTTGATTTGAGTCAATGACCTTTGCATTTTTCCTCATGTTTGAGATGGGTTATTTGATATCTTACGTATATGTATGGGAATATACCTAAGTATTTGTTATCCGTTGAATTTTATGGTTTGTGGTTTATCGTTGTTGGATTTTGTGAGACCTTTAGGGTCTCGAGGTTCCTACTGAGTATCATTATACTCACCCCTGGACGGGCTATGCCCGCAGTACGTTGTGTTGGATGCAAACGACGAACAACGTTGACAGAGGCCGAGAGAAAGCCAGGACTGGATGGTACCCGGACGTGGACTACTCGGTGAGATAGTACACGGAGAGGACCATTAGACGTGGAGGGCTGAGGTGGACATCTGTACCAACCCTTTAGGTAGGAATCCTGAACGACGATCCTGGTGCAGCTTATACATTTTTGCGGTTGTCCCTTTCTTTATGTTGTACTTTCTTTCAGTTGTACTTTCCTTTTGGGATTGTATTATGGCCCCTTTACATTCAGTACACTTGTTATACAGTTTTTACTTAGTTTTTTTCTTCCTCTTGTACTCTGGTGGTGTGAGTTTACATTTTATAAAGGCAATGTCTTCCCAGTTTTTGGGGATTATGCCTTTGGTGTTAGTTGCAAGCCCCTGGCTGATGGAAGGAGGGATTGGGGTAGTCACGATGCGGGCCCCGATGGATGGTTCATGAAAAATTGGTATCCAATGACGTCGGTTCTACCACAGAACATCGAACTCTGATGTTTTCATTTATGTGAAGCAATAGTGTTTATGGTACCAAGTGTGGTTTTTAGTTTAGGGAGTCCAGTGTTGGTGCTGGCGGTCGATATATCCATACAATAGGACCCTGACCTCTGATCTCCTACTCAATGCACGAAAACACTGATTGCGTGTGTGTTTTACAAAAGTCTTCTTTAAGTCAGATCAAACCAGGTCCGCTCACAAGGTTTAGTATTTTGACCGTGTCACATCTGTTTTCTTTTAAGATGCCTCCCCAGAGACGACCAACTAGAGCCCCGAGAGTTGTATGTACTGACAACCCGCCGAGTGATGAGGCCTTAGTTCAAGACCCTCTTCCAGATGAGGCACCAGCATAGGCACCAGCATTACTAATTCCCATTGGGCCACCGATGCCACCAGCCCCAGCAGCAGATGATGCATGCTGCTTGACTGCATTGCCTGAGTTCTAGCACCAGAGGACACCCAGCTTCCGGGGAGAGACGGACCCAAAGGGGGTTGAGGATTGGATGGAGGCTGTTTTGAGAGTATTCAGGCTGGTAGGGACACCAGTAGACTTCATGGTGATCCTTGCTGCTAGCCTCATTCTAGAAGCAGCATGAAAATGGTGGAGCTTGATGCTTCAGGTCCATGATGAGGCGATGCTGCTCTGGGAAGACTTCGAGAGCATGTTCTGGGTGGAGTTTGTACAAGCCACTATTCAAGCAGTGCAGATACTGGAGCTACTATATCTACAGTAGGGTAGCATGATGGTGGCGCAGTACTCAGCGAGGTTCACCGACCTCTCGTGCTACTCCACAAATATGGTACGAGACCCTTTCTTCAGGGCCCAAAACATTTATAAAGGACTCAGGCGAGATATTAGAGCTTCGGTTATCTATCACAGCATTCCGACGTAGAAGGGGTGTTGGAGAGAGCCCTCTAAGTGGAGATTTTCCTTACTGATAAACCTCCCGCAGCGAGACCCACCACTAGCCGACAAGAAGCATAGTCTTCTGCAGCTGGCAGTAGACATATAACACAAAGGTACAAGAGGACCAGACCTACAAGTGGTTGACCGCACGACTCAGGATCAGTAGTGCGGGCACCCAGAGTTGAGATGGAGCCAGACCTGTCAGGCAGTGTTACTCGTGCGGCGGACAGGGTCACATGGCATGTGACTGTCTGACCCACCATACAGACGATCAGCAGATAAATGAAGGACCTTCCAGGAAGAGGCAGGAGTTCGATTGAGATGGTCTGAAGGGAAATGACGGACGTTGAAGGGGATCTGGCCTTGCAGGTGGTGGTGGACGACGCTTCGAGGTGTTTCCACCACCCCCACCTAGAGGTCCACCCCAACCGCAGGGAACATGTGGACAGGGGAGAGCACAACTTCAGGCAACTGAATCATATGTCCATGGAGCTCCTGAAGCAGGTAGATATGAGCGGGACTAGTTTTAGGCATAGAGGCCTTTTTTCATGATGCTTATAGCTTCATTGATGTTGTTGTTTGTGGTTTATTTTTTTCTTTGTACTTTGAGCTACAGTAATAAAATACAGTTGTCCTTGTGTCATTCTCTTTCCTACCTTTTTGTGTGGATAATACTATGAGGTTCTGGTTAAAACTGTTGACTTGACCCTCAATTTTGAGATTTCTACTGGAGGAGACCCAGTGACCACACATTGATGCCGACTGTGTGACTCAACCCGTGGAGGAGTTAGTAATTGTTGGATCTCTTGGTAGTAGCGTCGAGGCCTTACAACATCTTCTATAGCATGAATTAGTACCGTTAATGTCACGATTGACTGTATTATGAAAAGGATGTGGTTCATCAAGAGGATGAAATTGGATTTCCTTTTTTGGCAAGGATAAATCTTAGCAGCCCCTGTAGAACGTTGTCGAAGAAGGGTGAAGTCGAGTTCTTACAATTGGATAGTCTCACCCATAGTTCGTTGAGTGAACGGTTTACGGTTTACTCTAATCTCAATAGTATCAGGTGTGTCTTCTTTTAGAAGGTTCTGAACCTGAGACAACGACGATGGCTTGGGTTTCACTGGGACTATGACATCGAGATAGTCTATACTCCTGGGAAGGGGAACGTAGTTGCATATGTGCTCAGCAGGAGATCTGGTATTCAGCCGCAAGGAGAGGAGACAAAGCTGTTGGCTTCCTTACATCTATCATTTGTGGATAGAGATGGTGCATCCTATCTACAGTCTCCTGCAGTATCTCCTCCACTTCTTCAATAGAGTAGTAAAGGTGGCTTAACTCCTAGCCCTTCCACCTCAGTTGCACTAGGTGCACGACGTCTTCCACGTATCTCAGCTAAGGAGATGCGTGCATGACCTATCCCACATCATCAACCCCGAGGAGCTGGACATCGATGATAGGGAGACTTTCACGGAGGTTCCAGTGGAGATTGAGGATTGACAGGAGCAGGTCCTGCATGGATGGTCAATTCTTTTGGTGTGTATTCACTGGAAGCAAGGGAACCTCCAGGAGAGCACATGGGTGTGGGAGGCTCAGATGCATGCTTAGTACCCCCCTTTAGTTTCTGTAGTGTGTGTTGTAGCTTTACGAGGGCGTAAATCCCTGAGGTGGGGGTAATGTAAAGACCAATAAATTTAAAGGAATTTTTTTTCTTAAATACTTTGGAATTTTACGAATTCGCAGTTTCTGACGGCACCTAATTCTAAGGCCCGGTGTGCCCAGAATTAATTTCTGATGTTTTGTTAAGCCTAACTTAACGCGCATAAGAAGTTTTCCTGAAAAAGTGGAATAAATCATAAACGGTTACTCAGATCAGAAATCTGAGGGAACCACTATTCTCTGGATGCAGGTTTACCCTAGGTGTGACTTATGTTTGGCACGAGCCTGCTGTGAAAAATCACAAAAATGGAATAACCGTATATAAAATAATTAAATAAATTATTTTATTTTTCAAATTCTTATAACTCAAAAACGGTAGCTCTGATTAAAAATATGAGACCCCTGATGAACTTTTGAGGGAATGATTTGTTTAATTAAATACTAACATTAGCCGGCGTAGATCAGTAGAAAAAGTTTGTTTTGGCCTCAAATAAAATAATTAAGTGACAATTATTTTATTATAAAATTCATAACTTCTAAATAGTGAGTCGAATTAAAATCCAAGAGTATTGTTGGGTTCATTGGGGCGTGTTTCACCTCGGAAGAGCTTAACCTCAACCAGTGCGAGTCGAGGGTGACTAATAATAATTTTCCAAACTTTTTTTTGGGTATGTTCTATAAACGTACCTTTGGGATTTTATATCTTTTGAACCAGTGCTCAGAATTGAAATCTGAGGGCACCGTTGAACTCACAACGTTGATAATTTCTTAGTGAGACCTTCATCACTGTTGCATTCTGACTAGTTTGGAAGTTATTTTTTGGATTTTTATTAATGAAAATAATAATAAAATAAAGTACGCAACTTTATTTTATTTTTATGTTACCACGTGTTGTGTGCGTTAGTTAAAACCTCCCCTTGGGAGTTGGAGGTGGAACCGCCACACCCTAACCTCCCATTTAATGGCTAGGGAGAAGAAACCTCTAAACCACCCATCAATTAATTTTATGTGTCGATGTAAATATAATTAGTGTCAATTAATTTTATGTGTCGACATAAAATTAATTGCTGTCAATTAATTTTATCTGATGACATAAAATTAATTTTTGTCAATTAATTTATGTGTCGACATGAAATTAATTGCTTTCAATTAATTTTATGTGTCGATGTGAAATTAATTTATCTCAATTTATTTTGTGTCAACATAAAATTAATTCGTGTCTTTTGTTTTGACGCAGGCTATGTGGGGAAAACATCTTGGCATCCTCCCCTTTTTACTGTGCCAGCACACCTCTTAAATTATGCCAATATAATTTAATTCGCCCGACCCCCCTTTTTAATTAAGTAACTGCATCATTGGAATTTAAGAAGGTTCCTAATAATTGAACCGTCAAAAATTCCACGATGGTTACATACCCGTCTCCCTATCCAATATATAGGGATCCTTGGAGAAGGTTTTCGGATGGCTTCACTAAGAAACGAAGCACTCGTAAAGTATAGTGATTCCCAGAACTTGGAGAAACTTATCTTCTCCAATGAAGAACATGAAGACACTGGTGATGAAGCTTCTTCCTTGGCTTCTTCCTCGGAACCCCCTACTAATATGGGACCTCTCCGAAAACCCTTATTCCTTCCTCTTCGTCATCAACAGACCGATGCACAAGCTCAGAAGTGGAAGCGTACGACGTACAGTGACAACATAATCTACCCCCGCGACGAATGAATACCCGACAATTAAAGAGGTAGGGGTGTGTTTTATGTTGTTTAATGCTTAATCATCTCTTGTTAAATCAACTTCTTGAGCCGCTTACTATCATTATAATTTGGAGGGTTCGGGTCGATGGCGACGTAACAACGGCATGTCAATGTGATGATGACGAAGAAGATGGCGAATAGAGGTCATGCTTCCCGCGACCTCCACGAACAACGTCGCCGGCTGAGCGGCACTCGACCAGACTACCCGCGCCCTACCCAGCGCACACCCCGGCCGAAACCGCGGCCATCCCGGTAGACGGAACCCTTTCTGTTCACCCCTCACACTATTGGAACACCCCGCGTACTGCCGGCGCACCCCGCGCCTGCCCGGTGGCCCCCCAGCGCCCTCCCGACACCTGCCTGGTGCCTGCCCGGCACCCCGGACGGCTGACCCGCATGCCCTATACCTTTCCTGGCACACCCACGGCCTGCCCCCTCCCCGCGCGGCCCGTTGTTGGAATCTCGGGCCGAGCCACGTGAGCTGTACCCCTCACAGTGTCGGCCGAGCCTGTTACTGGCCTTCGGGCCGAGTCGCCCACGTGGCGACTTCGACCCGAATTGTCCACACAGTTAGCTGGGTCGGGCCCGGAAAACTAGGCCGACCTGAGCAGACTGAACCGCCCAACGGGCTGGGTCAGACCCAGTGAGTCTGACCGGGTCGACCCAAACCAGGTGGACCCAGACTGGGTTGGGCCGAGTTGGTCTGACCGGGTCGGACCGGACCCGGGCCCACTAATGACCCATTGCTTAATTTTGCCAAATATTTGTCACCAGATGTCCGTTTGACGAACCGTCTGTGGAACTGGTAATCTCTTAAGAAACGGTCCCTTAAAAAATACCCCATGGGAGTTTGGGGTATAGTTGAGATATGGTCAGGTTGGTTCGTAAACTAAACCAGCCAGGCCCCTGGGACAAAAAGTCCAATAAATCACAGACCGGGCATCCGATTGACGCGTCGTCTGATGCATTGAGACCCATATGACATGACAGACCTTTGAGATACTTTTTAATGGTACTTCATGACACTTGGAGTATCATCTTTTAGCTTGTGGAGCGGACCCTCCCGGAGACGAGCGAGCAAACTACAGATACCTAGTAGCTGGATGATGCTTGATGACTGCTTGTCCGATTCGTTTCGGAGTGAATTGACTATCCCAGTGGGGAGCACTAATGTGTGAGGTGGCAGACCCATGGCAGAGGAGCACTACATTGTGAAGTGGAAGACCCACAGTACTCGATATGAGGAGTACCTCTAAAGGCTATTAGGGGGAGCTCTACTATGTGAAGCGACAAACCCATGGTGGGGAGCGCTACTGAGTGAGGTGGCCGACCCACGGTACTCGACATGAGAAGTATCTCAGCAGTTTATGGTTAGTGATAAGCACCTTAGAGTCGCGAAAGGTCTACTGTGCTCGATAGAGGAGGAGATCCCCATCAACCGTGGTTTCATTAATGAAAAATCCTGGTTTGAGCTGAGTCGATGACCTTTATGTTTTTCCTTATGATTGAGATGGTTTACTTGATAACATAGGTATATGTATGGGCATATACCTAAGTATTGGCTATCTGTTGAATTTTATGCTTTGTATTTTATAATTGTTGGATTTTGCGAGACCTTGAGGGTCTTAGGGATCCTACTGAGTATCGTTATACTCACCCCTGAACGGGCTATGCCCGAACTACGTTGTGTTTGATGCAGACGACAGACAACATTGAAGGAGGCCGAGAGCGAGCCAGGACTGGATGGTACCCGGAGGTGGACTACTCAAGGAGACGGTACACGGAGCAGACCATTATACGTAGAGTGTTGATGTGGACATATGTACCTACCCTTTAGGTAGGAATTCCGGACGACAATCCTGGAGCTGCTTCTACGTTTTAGCTATTGTCCCATTCTTTCATTTGTACTTGCTTTCAGTTGTACTTTCCTGTTGGGCTTGTATTCTGGCCCCCTTTACTTTCAGTACACTTGTTATACAATTTTTACATATTGTTTTCTTCCGCTTTTACTCTGGTTGTGTGAGTTTACATTTTATAAAGGCAATGCCTTCCCAGTTTTAGGGGATTACGCCTTCAGTGCTAGTCGCCAGCCCATGGACTATGAAAGGTGTGTTTGGGGTAGTCACGATGACGGCCCTGGGGGACGGGTCTTGATAATTTTAATATTTATATTAAATTAAAATATTTTATGTAAATAAAATGTATAACTGTTCCTTTTTTTGACGATTCATATGAAATATGATAAAATAATAATAATATTTTAATGGTATGATACATATTAAAATCATGAGGTGTCACATAAATGGACAATATCTTCAACGTCATCTCATTAGAAAAAAGTCTTGCACATTCAAACATTATTTTTCATTATGCCTTGATTTTGTATAAATATAATGACAAAAATTTGATAGTGCCTTTTTGAAATCCATCATAACAAAATATGAAAAGAATTATACACATAATACAATATGTTTCTCAATAAAAATATTTGTAAATTAGTGAAATTATATAGTTATGAAGTGTAGTATGATCGGAATGTGACATCATGGTTTTTATTAATTATTATCACCATTTATTTTTGATGTATCAATAAATGTAATAATAATATTAATTCCCAATGATTCATTAATATGGAGTTGAACTGATGAAACTATGATGTGTAGTTAGATACAAGAGTGTCATGATGGGCTTTAATATTTATTATTTTCATTGTAGTTATTTTGTGAACTATAAATTAATAAAATAGGGGTATCGTATGGTGGATTATATATTCTTTTTTCACCCATAGGTCTCAAATAATATAAAGGTTGTATTAATATTTTGAGTTAACTTTGAAAAAATAAGACATTTATAAATACTGAGTGATAAAAATTTCAACCAAATTATTGATTGAATGGAGAAAAAAATTATGAAATGGCTAATTAGTGTGAAAAATAGAGATAGGTTATGGTTTCTATGAAAAATTATTGTAAAACTAAAATAATTATGGATTATGGGTGATGGTGCTTGATGGAAGGAATTAAACACCCATGTCTACAACAATTAAAGATTTACGAATTTTTGAATGATTTTTTTCAATGCTAATTAGAATATCCCTCAATTTAAATATTGAAAATATCAATTCATATGTGGGATCCTAGTAAAACTAAATTTACTGTTCTTTTATATAATATCACAATTTTTCTTTTTTTGGTTCACTGGCCATATCAAAGTACATTTTTTATGTATTTATGGTTATACATATGTTTATTACAGGTGTGGAGAATTGACGGTAATAGATAATGTTGAACTATTTTATACTTCATGTTTAAAATACATGAATTTTTTACAATCCTTACCTTTCTGTTTAAATACATTCCATATAATACATTCTAACATTAAAATGAATGTTTCCATAAAGGAATAATGTTCTAGGAAAAATAATTTGTGAAGATAATGATCTAAAAAAAATTTAAGTACTAGTATCATAGAGATACTGTGAGATTTCAGTTTATCTCTTAAATGAAATATTATTCATTATAATCTTGGTAGATATTCAATCATTCCATGTAATTTATCTTATATATATAAAATTGAACCAGGTTTTGTATATTATTTGATTAAAGGTCTCTAATATATTGGGGAAGATAAAATTATATATTACTATTATTATATATCTATATTTTCTAATATATTTTATGAGGCCTTTTCAATAATACCAAATAAAATATTAACTCAATGATCACCTTTTCATTCCCTCATTCATATGTATTCCATTTTTTTCAATTTTTTACTCATAAATAACATGTCAAATGGATATGAGATAATTTCAAAAAACAAATTTCAAAGACATCAACTAAAAAGCATAATGCATGCAAACCTATTTATTTGTTGAAAATATAATAAATTCAAACCAATAATCCCAAATTATGAACCAATTTACACCTTAGTTATATATAATCTATTTTAATAAGTACATGAATATATATTTATAATCGAGATAATTTTTAAAAATAAATATTTATATTCGCTAAGTCTTAAAAAACAATATATTATCTATAGTTTTTTAAATAATTAAATAGTAAATATTTGAATAAATAATAAAAATGGTGTTCTCACATGTTTTAAAAATATAGCATCATATAAAAATAGTGTTTTTTTAATACATATTTATACAAATATCCATCTGAAAAAAATTATTGATTTATATGAATGTATTTTTAATCAATGAAATCATATTATTTTGTAAAACATTAAAACTAAATTTTCTTCAATAAAATTGTAGTTCTTTTATGACATTTATATGGTTCCCTTTATCATAATTGGAATTCATTTCAATAAATATTTCATTTTGTGGCTATAAAATCATATAATAATTCATAATTATTAAAACATATTATAAAAATAATCATGTACTATACTACCAAACACTTTTCATTAAAAATTTGGAAACACCTAAAAACTGCATAGTATCCACATTTTAATTGTTATTATATTAGAATTTTTGTAAAATAAATATAATAAATATATTTTATAAATAATGAATAAGGAATAATTTTTTTTGGTGGGAAAAAATTTTATATGTGGATTGGAAAAAATAATACCAGATTCATCTCATGATAATTGAATTGCATTGATTCTACCTATAAATATTTGAGAATGTAAGTATCAAATTATAGAAAAAAAGATCGTTCATTATGATAGAAATAGAATTATAATTAATATGGTAATTATAATATATATGTACAATATAAAATAATAAATAATGATTCCTCGTATATAAAGTTACCTTTTTATGAGATGATAAAAAAGAAAAAAATTAATCAGTGTTACAGAACCAATTTTCCTTATCTTGTGAATAATGGAAACCAGTAATATTAGTTGTATCATCTAATAAATAAATAGTGATATGAAATGAATTGTGATTAAAACATTGAATTTAAATAGTATATTATAAAAATATCCATATTTTCAATAATTCATAGATATGGTAATAAGGAATATGAAAATCACATAGAGTGAGAAACATTTTTACACTTGAAACACATTGTCTAGTTCTATATTCATTGAGGTTTTTGTGTATATGAATGGTAGATAAAATTATTAGCCTTGGAACCAAAATAAAAATTTCATTTGGAGGTGTAAATGGTGTGGGATATTATGGTTGGGGTGGTCGTGATACTATTTCATAGACTTTAAAATTTGTTTCATTCTTTATCATATATGGGGAATCCATGTTTCTGATCATTTATAATGGTTTTATGAAAGAAACTATATGCATATTAAACAAAAATAACCATAAATATTGAATTTTATTCCTGGGTATCAAAACAAAATTAAATATAAAAATTAAAATTAAAACATATAAAAATGTTATTCATTTTCCCATAAATTCATTTCCATATTGCAAACCACATAATTAGGAGAAAAGAAAAATAAAAGAAATTTATCAGAAAAACTTGTAGATTCAATAAAAAATACCTCATTTAGGGCCGAATAGTTTCCAAAGCCGTCATTTTCACTGATATCATAATTAAATTAAAATGGGAAGTGTTTAATATTTAATTTCTTATATGTCATTTAATGTTATAAACCTAGAGTTTCACAAAAATAAATTAGTGTTAGTTGAAATTTTACTAAAAAATTTATATTTTTTAATCTATGAAAACTAATTTTATGAAAATATTCAAAATAATTCATGGTCTATAAATCATAAAAATAATGATAACAATGTAATGGAATTGAAGTTGTGAGACAAGAAATATTTAAAAATAGTGTAATGAACTCTTTTAATGGCCTGGGGGAGATGCATTTTCTAGATGAATTCATTAGCATATGGTGTTATGAAGTATTTTACAAAAAAGTATAACTTATTTTGTTATTAGAAACACAATATTAATTATTTATTTATTAAATAATTAAAAATAATAAATTAATATATATTTTATTTTAAAATATTATATTTAAAAAAATAAAAAAATATCATTCAATAAATTTATATAATTTATTATCATAAATTAATAATATTATAATAAAAAATTAATATTGAATTAATTTCAATAAAAATCTATATATTTTTTTTTGAATATATATTTAATCTTATTTCTTGTAGTTATTATTCTTATTGAATTTATTTATTTTGAAATGGATAAATTCTTATTACAATATATAAATAATGTAAAATACTTATTCAATATATGTTAAACCTATAATATGTCATTATCTAATACTAGTCCTAAAAAAAATCCTCTTTAGATTGATTTACTAAATATTAAGACAAAAAATAAATGTGTAATAAATATTCTTATATATCCATTACATTAAAAAATAAATAGGTTTTCTTAATTTAGTTATTAATTTTAATTTTTTTAATAAATTTAATAAATGATTGAAATCCAAAAGGTAATAGTTTAAATGCAAGATAAAATAGAGGGATCATGTAAATAAAAACCTAACTGAATTAAAAATTCATTAATTATGAAAGTAAAATGTATACAAAAAATTCAAAAAATAATATCACTATATAATTCAATAAAATATATATAAGATTTTGATCATGAATAGGGAAACGAAAAATCATAGATGGGAGGAATCAAAAATGATTTTACAGACCATAATATTTAAAAAACACTCTAGAATTTTTTTATTTCTATCAATTTAATCTCAACATTAATAAATATGATATAGTAAAATAAGAAAAAACTAATTATAGTGTAAATTATGTGGGTGGGATAGGTATTTCTTGGAGACAGTATATTGAATTGGATAGGCAGATGCTTTGGGAGAAAGTGTGAATCCCTCCTATATACCATGTTTTGAAATTTCATTGGTGGGTGGGAGATAGTGCTTAAGGTGGAATGGATGCTATAAAAAGGGGATGGGATAGTGGGAATGGTCAGGAGTAGTGGTGGGATGTCAGTGGGGAGATGAGACTAGGAAAAACATAATGTTAGTTGGTATGACACCCCAAATATTTAGTATGATTTTATAAATAACCTCAATGTCATTTCTAACCTATCTTACATGTTATATCATATTAAAATTATCATTTTATGTCTCATTAGGAAACAATTTTACAATATCAAACAAAAATTAAAACATTTTTGGAATATATATTAATTTTAATTTAGAAAATTAAAATTGGAGTATAACAATATATAAATACATATACAACAATATTGAAATTTTATTCCTCAAGTTCTCCTATAAAAATTATATCACATGTTTTAATTCATGATACAATATTAAATAATATGGATATAGAATATATTTGGAATATGTAAGTAGGATAAATGTGTCATTGATAACTGTGTAATGAAATATATACGAATTTAAATTGTTAAAGGGATTTTTATACTATCACTTGTAATATTTATGTATTGGATATATATAGTTATTTTATTTATACAACTATTTGGTATATAAATATCCATTATACTAAACTAATTAATTTTGTAATGGATTTCACAAATCGTTTTTTATGTGTATTGGACATTTTAATAAATTAATAATTATATATAAAAATTATATTCTATCCATTAGTATGGTGTGTACTAATAAAAGACAACACATTATATTTTCTATATATAAAAACAGAATATACGGAATCCTTAAATGGAGAACATCATTATTAGGACAATTTCTTCTTTTATGGTATAGAGGAACAATCGCTAATGGTTTCCCTTGACCATTCCCAATATGGACTTCACCAACCATGACTTAAGAGGAATCATTTTCAAGAGAATTTTAATTTCATATATATCCCAATGTGATCCATGATTATTTAGTCACCAAACATGGTCATTGTAATGGTATCTCTCACCCTTATATAATATTTTTATATTCTGAGTGGTTTTGTATGTAAAATTTGCGAGGTTATCAGTATATAATTATTAACATGATAAATGATATTTTTTTTACAGAAAATGTTAAATTTTAATTACTATAATGGATTTAATGAATGAAATAAATTAAAATATCAATATTTTAATGTTTAAATGTTTTAAAAAATAATTCAAATGAAATTAATAATAAATTTTTTACAATAAAAAAATTATTTATTCATGTTAAGTGAAAAAAAATTTGAAAACATTTTTTATAACATATATGTTATTATTTAAAATTTTAATTTATTATAATTGGTTTATAAATATTATAAAGTGTATTTCATAAGTTCAATTTTCATGTTTCATTATAATATATGAGTGAATTTTAATTTTAATATGTAAATAAATAAACATGGTAAACAGTGATTTCTGATAGTGAAAGGGTATAATAAGGTAAATATTTAAAATAATGATTAATATGATAAAATATATTCAAAAAATATAACATAAATTTGTGGCTGAGATATTAAAAAACATATTATCATTATTTATCACTTATTTTGTAACCCAACATCAATTAATACATTCTTTATATATCAAGGAAGTTGTGTTTGCAAAAATAACACCTAGCTCATCTAAAAAAGGACCCATCCTCCACCCAATCCAAACTACATATGTTATTATATTTTTTATATATTCTCTTCCAAGATTCCAGTCTTAAATACTCTCCCCCACATTCATATGACTTTGGACTCAACAAATAACTCCATATCCTAAAAATACAATTTGTTTCTTATAGACAAACTCGAGTTCTAATTTTAATTTATTTTTCATCCCCTTAGAATTTCCTTTTTTTTCATCCATTCCGATATTGTATATTATATAAATATATACTATATTATAAAAAAATTAATTATAAAACTGTATTGTTTATATTACTATAAAGTCATATCATATATTCACACATATATCAATTATTACATGATCATGTTAGGGTTAGTTTAACCACATATATGAAAAATTATACAAAATTTTCATCATGGATGATTTAAAATCCTTTAATACATGTAACAGATGATATCAATAAAAAATTATATATTTTTTAAAAATTTGGAATTGTAATAGTTAAAAAAAAAATTAAATATCACATCTGTTGTTAAATACTTATAAATGAATGAATAATTTTCTATCTTTACCAATAGTAATCATAAATATCATGGAATAAAATATATAATTCATAAAACAATATAAAATTATGATTCATATACCTTTAATATTCTCAATATGGTTCAACTATTAAAACACAACAATGAAAAAGACTACAATATCAAATAGTGCATTGATAATATTAAATAATAAGAACCCAATGATTAATAATGAATAAATATGATTATTAAAAAACAATAAAAAATTTAATTGAATTATATGATGTAAAATAAATACAATATTGATTATTGTATCATTGAATAATAATCTAAATATGAATTGACTAATAAATAGATCATGTTTATGAAATTGATAGACTAAGGAAAGGGTAATTATTTATCATGGTTTCTTTTATTTAGTTACATTCATTATTCATTAAATATGTTAATCTAAGAAATGTATAATTTTACCATTGACTATTTTATATAGTATTTCATCATGTTTTATAAGGAATATTCATTTTCTTCTCAAAATATTCTTTATGATTGATTTTAACATCATAAAATTTTATTTTTGAAAGATCAAACATCAAATCACAACATCAGGTGTTTCTCTTCCACAATAATATTACATCTCACAAATTTTTTAATTAATTTCAATATTAAATATATATTTTTCTTTTAAACACATTATATTCACTTTTATTTTTAAAAATTCAATATTATATCAAATTTCCTAATATTGGTTTCACTATACTATTAAAAATATTTTATAATATTTTTTTCAGAATAAATAATTAAAAATAAAAGTTTTAAAAAAAATTCACAAAATGATAAATTCATTTCAATATTATAAAACTAGAGGGTTAATTGATGTAAAAAATATGTGTTGTTTTAGTAATGACAAAGTGAATACATGTAGCCTCTAAAATCCAAAAAAACCCTCTTACCTAACTGAATAGGTTTCTTATTATAAAAATAAAATTAGAAATTAAAAAAATTTCCAAAATATATATTTATGGGTTAAAAAATTATAATCAAAATAAAATATAATGTATTTATAGTATAATTATATAAATGATATTAAAAAATTTTGAATAAAATGAATCTTCATAAAATATATAGTCTAAGTATGAAATTTATGAGTTGACCTGAATTATTTTCATATATTCCCACTAGTCTTTGGGGATGTTTCTTGAGTCATAAAGTCCCATAAAACAAATCAAAATTTTATTTATATGCATGATATTTATGTAGAGAGGCATGTGATAGGAAAAAAATTATTTCATAATATTTGATCATGGATTTAGTGTGATTCTATAATTGAGTGCATTCATGGAGGGAGGGATTCATAGAGAATGTAACCATGAACAAACATAGTTTAATTATTTCTATAGATATTCAGATTCATCTTTTTAGAAAATAACATATGATAAATTAAAATTGATTTTACTTTTCTAATCCATATTTTTAGAATTTCAAAATATATCAGCCATAAAATAAATATAATTAATTAACATGAGTATATAATATATGAATTTTGTCATATTCATTAGATTTCATTCAATGAAAAACTATAAATATAAATATAAATAAAATAAATTAATATTCCAAGAAAATATTATTTATGTTATAATTTTTGTGGATATGTTAATGGTTTATTAAAATACTGAAATAATTCATAACACTTCTTCAAGAAAGGGCCACTATGGAGAATTTTATTTATCATTAATAGTTATAAAAAGGTCTTCAATTATAATGATAAGGTAAATATTAATTTAAAAAAAGAGCACAATAATTTTTTTATATTCATAACATTAAATAATTATAAGGTTATTGATATTTTAACAACAAATATCATTTTTGATTTTAAATTTTGATAAAAATGTTTAAAAATGATAGATAATATAAAATCACATTGGTGAAATGTTGTATAAAATTCAAAACCTAGTAAAACTATAAATTAATTGAATGAAAATTGAATCAATTTGTGAAGATAAATTGAAACATAATAATTTACAAGGATAATAGTTATAAAATTTATGGGATGGATATGAGATAATGATTGTGTAGAAAAAATAACCATCCTCTAATTATATGTACTAATATTTAATTTTTCAATAAAATATATTATATAATACTATATATATATATAATTTATTTCCCATATTAAATTAACAAAAATAATAATAATTGGTAAAATAAATAATAAGAAACATGTTATGGAGTAAATTATGTGGGAGATAGGTGTACTGATGTCAATGGATTATTAGGGAATGATGGTAATTAGAGGTAAGGGAATTGATCTAATGTATGAATTAAAGTGGAGAAATATGGAAGTGAGAAGAAAACACATCAAAGTTAGATTGCTGTCTATAATCAAGGGAAGATGATGGGACTGAGGGAAGGCATTGTAGTTTTATAGGTAGAGGAGATATTATTGAGAGTTGGTGAAAAAACAGGGGTGAGAGAATGTACTCGATGATGGTGGTAGGGATATCAAGGGGAGTGGGAAGGTGTTAAAGATATTAATTGGATGGTAATTTGGGGTAGGTAATGAGTTCTATAAATGACATGCAATGTCTAGAAGCTCTTATGTAGCCGAATCAAATGGTAACAAACAAAATGAATATGAAATTAGTATAAAATATGTTATTCTATTCTACGAGAACAACAATTTCCCAGTTATTAGTCATAAATTATCATTAAAATAATATTATATTAGTATCCTTAAATTAATATCATTATTTTTATTTGTTTTATTCAACCTTATTTAGGTTATATATTTTTTTTTAAAATTTTTTTTATTCATCTTTCCCCTGTAAAAATATTACATAGAGGGTTGGAAAATAGTATGGGATGGTTAATGATAAATTTTATGGATGTTTCTTACAATAAAAATTCTATATAATACACATTGAAAAAAAGAATTATTATATGATGAAATTAATTTCATTTCACGCAAACCACTGTGATCTCTCAAACATACCCTTAGAGTTTGAGATAGATGATTAGTAGGATTGAGTGGGGACAGGTCATGCCCCCAAACCAGATATGGTTTCTCAATCTAAAAAGTTCACTGATCTATTCCTTAGGGTGACCCGTGTTCTATATATCAGGTGTAAATATATCCAAAATCCATGAAAAAATTTTAAATCACGAAACAAAACCTTATATTAGATTGAATTAATATACTAGAGAATGAGAGGAAAAAAATACAAATAAAAATTCAAACACATATATTTAAAAATTCATTATCAACATATTTTTGACACAATATCCATTGGTTTAAAATGGATAAATGAAATTATTACAATTCAAAATATTTTGACTATTTAATCGACCCCCCTCAATAGGATAAGAATTTTGGTTTTTTATAATGTTTTTTATTCCATACTAGTAATTAGTGAAATAATAATAATAATAATGATAACAATAAACTCTAGAGAAAAATATGATTATTGTTAAAACCACATGAAATAATTATCACATTTATCACATCCTGAGAGATGATAATTTTATTTTAAAAAAAATACATAATAAAAGGTTATTGTACATAAGATCTTATTCCAAATAAAAAATGCATAATATAAGAGATATAGACATATAATAAAACATAAATATCATAAATTAATAAAAGTATATTTCAATCATTACTTGTACAACAAAAAAATTCAAAAAGACCATGTAACCCCATCATAAAAAAAATATCATAATAAACCTCCTTGTTAAAAATGATACGTCCATTTATTTTTTAGTAATTAAAAAAATTTAAATGAATCATAACTACAACCTCCAATCATAAACAGGTCTATTAAAACTACACACTATGGATATATGAAATCAATTAATATTTGCTTTTTTATTTATAGTTTAATAAATATATTGACATTTATGGATTAATTTTATGATATTTTTTTATATTTTTATTTTTATTATTCATTAATGTGAATAAATTTTTTCTAATGGTTATTGTGTCCGTATAGTATAAAGAATGTTATTACAAAAATAGATGAGGTGAATTCAAAAAAATATATAAATTATTATTGACATGTGATATAATGAAAAATTGTGAGATATGATTAAAATAATAAAATAATAATAATAGAATTATTTAGAAAATAAATGTAAATTATAGAAATAGTTATACTATTTTTATAATCCTAAAAAACAATGCATCATAATTATTATCATTAGCGTCATAATTATCATCATTAGTGATATCATCATTATTATCACCACCACCACCATCATTATTATTACTGTTAAATTATTAAAATTCATACTAAATATATATATATATATATATAATATCTATAATATACAACTATAATTATTATTATTTCATTATTATGGAAATTATTTAATTATTTTAATTGAGTTTTCTTCTAAATCCCAGAATTTATTGGAGAAAATAATTTAAAATAATTTATACCCTATAATGTATCAAATATGTTGTTGTTTTCATTCCTAAAAAGTTAAACATATTGATTCATCCTATCTTTTCACAATCAATATATCATGTTTCTTGTGTTCGTTTTTATTTTTACATTATTTTATTTCCATATACACCATGAATGTATAAAAATATATATTATTTATACCAAAATTTATAAAATAATATAAAAAATATATTAAAAATAATAGTAATAAACTGAAATAATGATAATAATAATAATAATAAAATAAATTATATCATAAAAGGAGATATTATCTATACATTTAGAAATGTTTCAAAATATATTATAATATCCCAATAGAGAATTGCATTAAATTATACATATATAAAATTTTACATTATTTGACTAATGTACTTATTTTCAAAATATAGCAACCCACACTTTTCATACGTATATATAACATCTTATTTAATGAATATTCATTTCATAATAGGATAATTCAATCTAGAACCATATAGGTCCAGTACCGTTAGAATCATAGATACCTAAAAAATTGTTTCACACGTGAACCACATCATCTCCCAATGAGATCTTCATAACTATAGGTCTACTTGAAAATATCATGCATATAACATTTATTCATAAACTAGAGAAGGATTCACAATAATGGGTGAGCTATTATTCTCAGTAAGGGTAACCAATAAAAATATCAGCATAAAATTATCATATAGGTTTTAGAATGTGAGAATATGATTTTAAAAAAATAACCTTGATATCATAGATCATAATTTTTAGTAATGGTTTATTTCTTGGTTATTCATAATACATGATACAAACTAGAATCAATTAAATAAATCCATTACATAATAATTTTTACATAAGAGACAGATTTGTGGCATTTAGACTTGAATAAAAAATAAATTCCATAGTAGTCATAGTTCATTGAAAAAGGTGTCATAATGGAATGGATTTGTTCCCCAATATATTACAGTAGTCCTGATTTACTCCCTAGACTATCAGAGAGGAATTATTCCCTTAATATACTTGGATTACTAACTATTACAATCCTATTAATCTCATTATATATGAATCATTACCCAATGAATTATAGGGATATATAAATCTAGGACCTCCATCATCTAATGAGAAAAACACATATGTGTGATACCATATCACAAAACATTCATTATTTAATAAACCATCAAATTAATCAAGTATAATAAACATATCATCATTGGATAACACCTAGAGAATAAATATCTTTCTCATTTATTTCATCAATTTAACATAGCATAAAAAATTTAAGAGGAACGATTTTCCTAAGAATCTTTTAATAAAAATTATAACCCTTATAGAGAAAAAATAAGGATTGTATCATTGAATCAAATACCTACTAAAGCTAAAAAATGTTAAAGGTTTTCAGAATAGATGTGAATTGATTTTCAAAGATCACTTGGAAGATTTCACAGTGAAAACAAGTTTTCCAATTTGAAGAATCATATTTAAAATCTATTAATTTCACAAATATTAATTTAAAAAAATTTCATTGAAAAACACCTTGTAATATTGTAATGGTATCATTAAATAATTGACTGGTCAAGATGAGCAAAAATATTGTTCATTGAACACATGATGAAATGACTATTCTTTTCCCATTTTGGTGAAAATTCAAAAGATACATCTTCAGAAGAGGAAATGAAGATTACATTCATCAGTTTGTAAATAATTCCGTCATGGGGAAAATATTTACATAAAATCATAGAAATACTGTAAAATATTTCGTTAAAATATTTTTTGAGAACATGGAAATGAAGGAAAAAGGGTTTTCTAATGAAGATAAAAATAAAGTCAATATTTTAAATCATTTTTTGGTCTCTTGAGTAATTAAATAGGTGAAAATGAAAGGGAAACCGATATAATATTTAATAACCATGAGGTAAAATAATTAATGAGTTTTTTTAAATATTGATAAAAATATTTCATCATTAGAAGCATAATAAAAAAACCATGATAAAAAATGTGTTTATAACATAAAACCCATACCATTATTGTATATTTTTAAACATAATACCCTTTAAAATATTAAATTATATTAATAAGTAAATATAAATACATATCATTATAATAATTACAATATTAAATCATGGATATTATTTACACTGCATAAAAGAACAATTGGTGAATATTTCATGTGAATATATAAATCACCAAAGTTAACAACAGATTATGGTTGGATCATATAGTTAATAATCAAATTGGATCTTCCTATTTGGGACATGACATTGTGGAGGGTGTGGGTGCATGTGCTCCCTGTGAACCATCCCTCAAAACATTTAACATGGAATCATAGAGAACAGAATTATTATTTGGTCGAAAGATACTGAATTGGCTAGTATATTCAAGTATGGGTAAGGCTCAAATGGTATATTGGCCAATAGACAAAAGGATGATATATTAATTTCCCATGTTTTTATGATACCCAGGAAGTCTCAAGAGAGAAATATGAAATGAATTACGATTTAAATGAAACCCCCTTTTAGATATCAGAGCATCTCAGCCAATGAGAATGTCCTAGGGCTATTCAACTCTATATTCACTTCTCTACTATGAGTTCAAATGGAAATGAATGTTCTAATTTGGAATAATGGAAAACATACCTGAAAATATGAAAACCAAAGTAGGATAATTCAAGGTATTATGAGGATATCAGACTGAGTGTCCAAGTGGTAGACTCAGAATTGATGAAAGTTTAGGAGTATGACTCCCAAGGGGACATGATGGTCAAGACATGTTTGAGGAACGTCCACTAAGGAAATATAGTCTCTAGGAATTTACAAATCCAAATTTGGGGGAAATGAGACCTTGAATAAAATAATTTAATATTCCAAATTCAATTTTCAATAGATCAATGGGTACGCCCATGAAAAATTTATCATAATTATCATCGGGGGAATCACTAATTTGATAAGGTAATAATATATTTTATGTGATTATTGATAATACAATGATCTAATTACATTGAGAAAATCGGTGTATCCTTCATGAATATTTTGGGATATTTTCTTATACATTCACATATCATTTGTAATATCCTTATACATTTCCCTAGAAATATCCTGGGGGATCACAATGATGATTTAACACCATAGTTTTGAATTAATTAACTAATCTTTTCAATAATATAATCTATAGATACCTAGGTTTTTTATACATGGATATTAAATTTTAGTATATGAATAAATATTACATAACAAAATGATACAAATGAAAATCATATTGGTCTAGTTTAATTAAAAATATTAATAAATGAGATACTAGTTAACAGGTGAACTACATCACCCCCACATAGTTATTCATAAATTGAAATCAATTTATATATATCATACATAAAACCATTATCCATAACCTGATGAATTGAACATAAGAAATGGTGAACATTGATGCTAGGTATGTGTATGTATGGGATATATCAACATAACATCAGTATATGAGTTTAAGAACACGAGTATAACATTTGAAAAAATAAACCCTACATATCATAGGTCAGAAACATGAGTTATGGTATAATATATTTAATTTCAAAAGACATGAATCATAAATGGATCAAAAATCATAATTCATGAGCTCATAGCATTCGCATAACACATGGAATTATCAAATACCCAAAATTATAGAAATTAATACTCATAGTTGTCATGGATAATTTCCTATGATATCAAAGTTTAATGGGTTCACCCCCAGAACATCATTTTATTAAAGTTTCATTTCCAATTATATCGTATTTGATAATTTCCCTTACTATACTTGGTTCACTATGCATTTTCGTTTTGTTTATCTCATTAGATATCAATATTTAACAAATTTATTGGAGGGATATATAATTATATCCCACATGTCACACAAGAAAAATAATACATATGTGTTCCATGGGATCATAAAACATTCTTGGTAACAAAACATATAAAATTAAATCAGTTTCATGATCACTTCTTCCAAGAATAATTGATGAAAATAAATAGGTTTCATAATCATTATATTAGTTAATCATAGAATAATTTGTTCAAAATGAATGAGTTTCATAAAAATATTCTCTTTATAATCATAATACACACATAGAAAAAATGTGGATGGTATCATTAAATCATATCCCCAGTAATGCATTAGTATCATCAGAGTATTTTGTCTTTGATGGAAAGTGACTTCGAAAGAATAATTGTGAACATTTCTTGATGAAAATCACCATTCCACATTGAAAAATACGTAAATAAAATATAAATATTTACGAAATATTATGGACAAATTTTTAATTTAATATTATAATATAATCTTGTAATGGAATATTTAAATATTTGAGTAATTATGATTGATGAATATACCATTTCATTCATATATATTAAAACAATAATTCCTCTATCAATTTAGGTAATAAGTCAAAAGTTCATTATTTTTAAAAGTACCAGAACAATACATTTAATCTATTTGTATAAATTAAAACATAGTATATATATATTTAATACATTATTGTAAAATTGTAAAAATTTTCAATAATTGTTTTGTGAAAACATATACTTGGAAGGAAAAGGTTTTTTGACCAAAGAGTAAAATAAAGTCATTTTTTCAATAAAGATTAATTTTTTTATCTTGATAAATTAAAGAGGTTAAAAATAACAGGAAACAGGTATTATCAATAAATAATCATAAGAGTATAAAATTCATGTTTTTATTTATTGATCAATTATATTATTTTGTCATCAAAATTATAATAGTTAATAACTATGATAAGCAATGATATTGTAATATAAAAATCGTACCACATTGGTTTATTTGAAATTTTGAGTCCCATGGAATAAAAAAACATTTAGGGGTATGTAAAAACCCATAATTATCAAATGAATCATCAAAAATACTTTCCTAGATATACTATACATGATATAAAATAAGTTATCGGTGAATATATCATGTCTCTCACATATATAATAGTGATAAGGAAATACCTTACCTCAAGTATCAAATTATTTCATACACATTCAATCCTCCTATAAAATAAATATATATTTATTTTAAATCTAGTAAATAACCATAATAATATATATCATAACATATTTAATTTACTTATGACTTTTAACTACACGTTAATTATGAATTTATTTTATAAATGTCATTTTAGATAATAAATGATTCATTTTTCACGAAATATTTGGATTTGATGTTTTGTTCCACATACATTTTTTTTGTAAATCATCTCCACAATGTTATTAATAATATAAATTTCATATATATTTGTTATATAGATATTTATATTCGTCCATAAAATTTATATATAGAAAATTGATTAAATAATTCTTGGAGGTTGTAGGTCGTACATACCCAAGACTGTTGTTTCCATTTTCCAGAATGATTGAACGAAAAACTTTTAATTATTAATTCACCTTCTAGAATAATATTTATATCATATATATCATATATGTTAACTGAATATATCCTTATTACCATCTATATCAAAATAAAATTTAACACACATCACTTAGCTTCATGGAGGCTATAATCCACATATACGGATATGTGATGTTATCATTTTCCAATGTATTAGAAGGAAGGAATTATAGAAGTAAAATAATGTAATACGTATCACATAAAAATTTACAATTAAATATTATATTATTTTGTGATATATGGTTATGGAAAAAACTACATCGTTTTGTGGGGTTGTAGTTCGCCACACTCTTGATCACAAGTTTCTTTTTCCCATCTAATGGTAGACGATACTAATTTAAGTTATGAACCTATTATAATAAAATATCATTATATGGGAGATAATTATGATTATATATTATATATTATATGATTATTTAATAGATTTGGTGGAATAAATTAAAAAATATTACATGGTTAATAGCCATAACTCTTCTTTAGAGATCCCCTTTAGTTTTATACCGATTTCATTTTTAGGCTAGTTTCATAATCATAATAAAGACTCTAGGTAATGGAAATAGAATTAGAAAATTTATTATTGTAATAATTATCTAAAACAATAGGATCATGGAGTTTTTATAGGATATTAGTGAGATGTCCGTTTATAACGGGAAAGGAGCTCACACAAAAACTACATTAAAATTTCCTTAAATAATCAAAAATGATAAAGTCCATCCCAAGAAAAATTATTTCAATTGAAAATATATTATATTATCATATTAGATAAGATGGAATTATTTATATCCAATATGATTTATATAATCATCAATGGGATACTTTTCAGTATCTTTTGATTTAACCCCTAGTAAACTCATTTCTAATCATAACCAAAACAATTATTTTTTTTACTATTTTTAATTTCTTCTATGATAAAAAATTAAAGTTTCTATTATTTTATAATATTAATAATTCTAATAAAAAATATATAACCCCTTTTGAAAAATTCAATTCATATATGTGGAATGAATTAATTTAAAATTAATCCCATATGTGTGATGAAAAATATTTCTCTAAAGAAACTTTTTTCAAAAGTATACATATTTTTTCTATCAATATTCAACATGATTCTGAATAATATTGTATAAATTGTTTTAAATGTAATATAATGTAACAAATTATAATTTTAAACCATGTTTAAAAATTATTTAATATTTCCAATAATTTATGAGAAAATATATAAAATAATAATAATTTTCATCATTCATCGAAAAATAATTATTTTTAGAAAATTATAAAAAATTCACTATAAGATAATTAAGAATATATTAATTTAATAACTTAATAATTTTGTTAAACTTTTTTATAAAATTGGAAAAATGACTTGTATTTTTTTTTCAGAAAATAATTTAGATAATTGTTTTGAGAAAAAATTATTTTCAAAGCATATAAAGAATATAAATAAATTCATTACTTATTAAGAAATTTGTATTAATTATTTAAAAATTTAAATAACAATTTTCAAAAAAAATTTATTCTTTTTCATACAACCAAATATGAAACCTAGGTTATAATAATCAAATTAATGAATAATATTTTAATAATATTTCAGGTTTTATTTAAACCTACTGTTTTATGTAACACAAGCTATCAAATTACATTAAATTAATTATAAATGAATTTTAAAAAAACATTGAGTGTTACATAACATATTCAACATGATTTATCTATTTTATGTAAATGATAGATTGTATTCACAACATTACCACTAGATTCATTTCATAATGAAAGTAATAAAATATTTATATCAATTATATTCTAGGCAGCAATCTCTAAATTACCATAATCTCAAAATGTAGTAGCAGAATTATAAATATGATAGAACATAATATTTAACATATTAAAAAATGGAATTATGTTGAAAAGTGAAATTATATCGATATGGTAATAATTTCATGTTGTTGACAATGTTCCATTAATTATTTCTATTTATTTGATATGAGATGGTCGAAATGTAGCAATTATTCCAGAATGCTTTAGAGATATATATTTATAAACCCTCATGTTTCTAGTTTTGGGTATAAAATAAAGGATTTTATATTTCACTTTGATATGAAAATCCCAATGAATATAAATATTATAAGTCCTCAAGTGTGACTCTCTATCATCAAAAGATTGTGACTAGTTTTTTTGGGACTAGGGATGTCTATTAGGGCGTAATTTTCCCTTATACGTTTCATTTCATTGGAAATAACAAATAAAAACATTAAATAATAATAAAGAGTTTAAATTGAAAAAAACATGCTCAATTATAAAAAATATCATCCCAAACATTCCTTATAATATTATACAACCAATAAATAACAAATAAATATATTCTAATAATGACAATTTTGTTAATATAATAATAATAATCTACAAAAAATGAAAACTAACCCACATAATTCCAAAATTATAAAAATACTATTCTGATGTGTCTCTTAATACCATCTTCCAACTACAAAGGATTCTTTCCTTTACTATGATGAATACAAATTCTATCAATAGAGTATCCCCTATGATTATATAGTTGGGTCATATATATTAATATAATTTTATATTATATATATGGACCATATGATGAAAAGAAAAAAATTAATTTTAAAATTAAATTTAAATGATAAATATGGTCTCCGTAATTGAAAATAGTACAATAGGATAAAAAAGAAAATAGGATAAATAAAATAGATAACTTTGGATCTTATTGATCAATGAGAATAAATGCATTCATTAAAAACAATATAGAAATGAAATAATATATTAATAATACAATATTTACCAAGGAAATGAAAAAATAAATAAAATTGAGGTAATATATAAATGAATTAATAATAATGTAAATATGAAATATTAATAATATGTGGGGAACCCATATTACCCTTGAAAATATATCCCTTATTACAGTACCATGAAAAAATTTAATATTATCCAATCTATTAGAATAGTATCACTCTAATAGAAACATAAAATAATCTTTATGTATTTTATTATATTAAAATATGACATATTTATGTCATCATACAAGTAAATAATTGTATTAAAAATTATAAAATAAGCTTTTCTATTTTGTAAATCATAAATGTATAATTATTAGTACATATCAATTAAAATTATTTTAAAGTTGGTTTATATTCAATAAAATGTGTTTATAAATTACAATTATTTTTTGTCACAGTGATTACTTAATTTTGTGACCCCATAAGTAAATTTTAAAAGCGTAGGGAAATTGATCATAATATAAATAATGGTATTTTTAGATAACTATGGGTTTTAATTAAAAATTAAACCTCATATATATGGAAATAAATTTTCATTTAATTTATATAATTTCATTATTGTATATATTACAAAGTGTTAGGTTAATTTTTTTGTATTTTTATAATTTAGTTGAGTTTTTTGTGAGATGATATTTATTAAAAAATACGATATTCAACATTATAAGATACAAAAATGGATTTTTAGTCATTTTTTATGTAATAATTTAATAGTTCAAACTCACATGCACTATTTACTATATAATGGTTTATGTATCAACATGATTCTACGTATTGAGAATAAATAATAATAAAAATATTATACAGAAAACACCCCTTTAATCACCATATAGGTAACATACCTCACATCCCCTTGTCCTCACATACTATACGAAGGTGAAATTTCAATTTTCATCTCTATTGTCTTTTCTATCCTCTCCCACATGTTTTTATGCTATTTTTATCACCAATACATCAATTCCATGTGCCATAATTTGTTTTTCAACGAAATGACGTTCATGAGGTAATATTCTCAAACTACATCTTTTAAATTGTTTTATTCTTATACCTTATCCTCCCATCCACCATAAAAAAGTGAATAATAATCCCAGAATAATATATATATATATATATATATATTATAATTAAATTTTTAGAATTTAATATATTCTATCCATGATTTTCTCTTCCCCACTTAGTCTAAACATGGTATCACTATCCATATTATGTCGCATCACCACCTCTGTGGCTAATGAGCATTCAGTTTGGATTATGACCATTATGTTTGATTAAAATATCATATAATGTATTAATAATGAATTCAATATGTATTATATATATACATTCTATATTTATTATATGTTTAAACAATTAAATAAAATGAATCTTTATTTTCATTGCCAATAAATGTTATAAAATAAACAAAACATATAACAATATAATTTTTGTAAATGAATCACCCATATAGCTGATCAAAAATGGGTTTTTGTGATGATTATGGTTTAAATAATTACATTAATATCATTTAATATCACTTTAGTAGTGGTAGTTATAGTTGATAATAATCTCCATAATTACCCTCAATGGATCCAACCCAGGAACAATAAAATAAATTCTCTCAGGAAAATGAAAATAAAAAAAACTCATATTGAAATTTTATTATTTGAAAATATTAAATTATATTAAATAAAATATTTATTAAAAATATCTTTAATTATTTAATTTATGATGTTATTCTCTTTATTCATAATTTTATTTTTAAGTTTAAAACAATTCATGATCATACGATAAGGGATCACTTTGAACCACCATACATTCTTTTGGATATGATTTATCACTCTTTACATCACATTCTCAATTTTTTCACAAAGTTAATTATTTTATTATATATATATATACCACAAAAATACCTAGTTTAATTAACCTTAATTTAATTGGGAAATACATTTTTTAAGGTATACCTTTAAAATATTATATTTTTTGAAAATCCTAATAAATAGAAATTATTTGTTTCTTACAACTTTTCTAGTACTACTCCATAACTTGTTTTACAACATCATTTGTGTATAAAATTATAAATTTCATTATGGAAATAATAATTTCATTAATTAATATTTTTATTGAAATTATTATTCCCTTTCCCTTTTAAAGACTCTATATCCTTTCCCTAATACTTGACATAATAGGTACATTTCGAATATACAATATCCACTCGTTTTAACATATTCTTATCAAATTTATATCCTTTTTCACCATTATTATATTTTCTTTTTTAATGCCTTAAAATTTTTTAATACCAAATTTCATAGAAAAAATTATATTATATCATTTAGTTACGAAATATGATTTAATTATACACCCTATTTCTTTCTATTTTTAATTTTTTTATGTATTTAGATAGATTACATATAATCCCCCACTAACACTTATATACATTTTATGGTGGTTCACTCAATTATTCCTTTAATTAATTAGGTTAAATTTAAGTCTCGTGTTATTATATGTACAAGATTATGGATAAAAATATTTCTGGATGGGAACCTTTACACCATGTGTTGTTGTCTTGGTAGTTGAGAATTAAATTATTCTTATATAATGTTTTTTATTGTACCAAAAGTGTAAAGACCCAGATTTTCAATATAATTATTTTTTTCAGTATATGGAATTATTACGAGTTTGCAAAAATTGATGGCATGTGATACCCGTCATGCTGAAATGAATTTTTGTACATATTTTTGGTTCATTCAGTAAACACATGGGAAACATTTTCTATCATATAAATCAGTGCTCGGATTCAAAATCTAAGGGTCCTATTGAATCCGCAGCACTGGGGTTCGCTTAAGGGAGGCTTCACTTCGACCATAGTTAGTCTGGAAAAAATGATAGGTATTGGATATTTTAAAAGATTAATAAAATAACTTTTCTATTTTATTTCTTTCTTTCTTTTCCTCCAACAGGAAGGCCTCAATGGTAGGACCAATGACGTGTCAAGTCATTAAATGGCTTTACTTCTAAAATCCTTTTTAATAGTTCGATTGGAATTAGTAAGGTTCCTATTAAATTAACTGCCATTAAATCCACAGATGTTAGTCACCCTCCCCCTCTTCTATTTATATAGTTCTTGTGGAGTGGTATTTGTGCGGATTCAGCAAGCGACAATGTTATGATTAAGTGATGCGATGTCAATAACATGGAGGATGGTGGCGAGTCCAAAGGGCGGTGATGATCACCACTGAACGAGGAACACCAACTCTTTCTCAACCACAGAGGCTCTCTAAGAAACATTAGGTAAGGATTTTATTTTGTTATAATTCCTAGTGATTGTTTAATCCTATTCCTCCCCCATGTTTTCAAGCTAACGTGGAGGGCGCGGGGAAAATGAACATGTCACGTACCATCGACTATCTTGATTTCCATTGTGTTCTCTATGGAAGACTGTCAGGGCGACAACACTGGCCGACCATGATGGAGGCAGGGCATTGTCGTGCACCGCAAGAGGAAGTTGCGACACTATGCCACGACTGTCATCGGAGCGGCCATCACGGTCTGTCATAGAGGAGGTGTGGCACACCATTTCGCATCACTATTGGGAAAGGTCGCGGCCCAAGCTACGGCGGTTGAAGATGATGGGTAGGTCGAGACATCAGCGGAAGGTGGAGGTGGAGTGGCGCACCGTCGCGTACCGTTGGAGGAAGTTGTGGCTCGAAGGTGTAGAAGTTGAGGGACCCACCCTCGTGCGAGTACAACGGAGACCGGGAAGCACTCGGTGGCACTATTGCTTCACAAGTCGAATAGCTTCTCGACCATTTGGGAAAACCGAGGGGGGGGGGGGTGGAGTCCCCTCACCGGGTCAGCTAGGTCATGCCCCGCTCCATTGGGCCGCACATGCCCAGTGGGTCGTGCCACTGCGGGTCATGTCGCATGCGCCCATCGGTCCACACATCTACGGTCCAGGACGGGTGACCCCAGCGGGCCCCTCCACCGTGGGCTGGGCGTGCCACCATGGGACAGGATGCCCTCTTGCAGGCCATGACACACATCGTTGTAATCGGGTCGGACAGTGGCCCAGCGGGCCAAGGCCTTTACGGTATAACCAAGATGGGTCAGAACTAAACTAGGTCAGTTCGGCTAGGTCCAACCAGGTCAGCCTACACCCAGCCCCTTCCTGGTCAGTTTCACCTAAAAGACCATAACATAATATCCAAGCAGTTTTTTGAAAAATGTTCTATGGTGCTTGGAACCTTAGATAAAAGCAGTTTTTTTGGTATAATACACTTGAGTTTTAGAGATAGTTGGAGTATGGCCAGGTTGGATCAAATCGTTATCCAACTGGGCCTTCAAAACTAAAACGCTTATAAGTCACAGATCCGGCATTCGATTGATGTGATGTCTATCACGTTAGAACCCATACATCATGTGGGTCCTTTGGGATACCTCTTAGTAGAGCTTCTTGTGGGTTGAGGTTTGACCGATGGCTTGAGGCCCGGTTCTCCCAGAATCATGTGTGCTATGAGTGGGAATCCAGTGGATGGAAGTAAAGCAGAGGTTGGAGACAGATCATATAGAAGTTAGTACTAATCGATCCTATGTGGGTCAATGCATACCGATCCAGTGTGGGTCAGATCCTGTTTGGGTCAGTGCTCAGTCATCCTGTGTAGCTCAACAATCCTTTTTTGGTCAGTGCATACCGATACTATGTGTGTCAAATCATATGTGGGTCATTGCGTGAGTTAGTACCTATCAACTCTGGGTGGGTCAAACCATGGGTGAGTCATTTTGGGGGTTAGTACCAATCAATCCTGAGTGGGTTAGACTCTGTATGGTTTGCAGTAGTTCCTCTTGATAGATTAAGATGATCTAGCTTTTCGAATGATCATTTATACTTCTATAATTCACTAATACCAAGTCTGAGATGAGTCTTTTACCTTCATGGTGTTACCTTTGTGGTACCTTCCCCTTCATGGTGTTATCTTCATGGTGATACCTATGTGGTACTTTTCCATTTATGGTGTTATCTTCATGGTGATATTTGTGTGGTGTATTTACCTTAAGGGTGTAATCTTCGTGGTGTTACCTATATGGTATTTTACCATCATGGTGTAACCTTCGTGGTGTTACCTTCATGGTATTACCTTCATGGTATTATTCACTCATGTATGAGAATATTATATCTTGATAACTTTCATATATGTATGGGTATATACTTAATTACAGTTATTTACTACTTCATGCTTTGTTACTGATGTATTGCTTTTTTGTTTTTCCATTGTGGATCTCTAAGAGACCTTCGGTGGTATCGGGGTCCCAGCTGAGTATTTTTATTCTCACCGTAAACAGGCTTCACCTGCACCTTGTTGTGTCTTGTGCAGACGATGAGAATCTAGGATGAGTCGTAAGGGATCCAGGACCGGGTGGTACATGGATGATACATGCTGAAATGGAGTGATGTGGGGACGATCGTACCTACCCTTCAGGTAGGTAACTAAGTGTATGAATCTAGATCTATTTTTCACTTCTCAGTTGTACTTTTACTTTTTCAATTGGGATTTTATTCCAACCCCTTTACATTCTGAACACTTTTAAAACAATAGTTTACTTCATGGTAACTTCTTATTTTGTTCATGTATTGTGTTTTGTATAGGATTAAAGGAAATTACTTCCCCTTATAGGGATATGCCTTCCCGGTGCTAGTCTCCAACAACTGGGCTATGGAAGGCGGGCTTGTGGTTGTCATGACACAGGCCCTAGGAGATGGGTCGTGGCAAATGGGAATCAGAGGAGTCGGTTTTATCGATGAACTATGACTCTGGCCTTTTCTATGTGGAAATAGTGTTATGTGTTACGAGTGTGTTTTTCAGTTTTGGGAATCCATTGTGGGTGTGGTGGCCGACAGATATATACACAAGGACCTTGAATTCTGATTTTCGAATCGGTGCATGAAAACACTGATTTCGTGTGTTTTGAATAGTTTTTCCTATGTTTTCTTTTAGCCAGCTCACCAGGTATATCTTTTGGACTGTAGAGCACCTAATTTATTTCCAGATTATTCCATGTAGAAATCCATCTAGGATTCTTGAGTGAGTACACGATGACATCCCACCAAGGGATGAGGCTCCGGTGTAGGGTTCGCTTACAATATTAGCTCCTTTGGGTGGTGTACCAACAGAGCCACTACCCATTGGGCAGCCATTTCCACCAGCCCCACTAGAAGAGGGTGCACGCTGAATGAGCATGCATCATGAGTTGAAGAGGAAGAGGTGTTTGAGGTTCCGAGGCGAAACAGATATGTAGAATGATAAGGACTGGCTGGAGGATGCGGCCAGAGTTTTTCTCATAGTTGGGTCACCTGCTAATCTAATGGTGATGCTAGCTGACATTCTCTTCTAGGGAGAAACTGGGAGATGGTAAAGTCAGACACTCCAGTTACACGATGAGGAAAACCTCACTTTGGCGGACATTGAGGGCCTTTTCAGGGATGATATTGTCCCAGCGACTCTACAATTAGTGCATATATAGTAGAAGCTGCACTTATAGTAGGGCAGCATGATCATGGCCCAATACTCAGCAAGGTTTACTAATCTCTCCCTATACTCCATCAACAAGGTACAAGACACTTTCTTTAGGGCTCTGAGCTTTGAGAAGGGTCTTCGACAAGAGATCATAGCATTGTTGATATCGCTCAGCATTTCTGACGTAGGATGGGGTGCTAGAGCGAGCGCTTTTGGTGGAGAGCTTCCAAAATTTGGAAGAATCGACAGCGAGAGCCACCAACAAATATCAGGTAGTGGATTCATCCATAGTAGGTAGTAGATAGATGAATCCGAGGACCATGTGGGACAAACCATCTGGTGGAAGACCTCATGATATAGGGTTGGTGGTGAGAGGCTCATGGGACAGAGATGGACTGTTGAGAATCAGGAATTGACACTCATGTGGCAGGCCGGGTCACATGGATCGCAACTGCTCGACCTACTACACAGACGACAATTTGATGATCGAGGGACCTCCAAGGAAGAGGAAGAGTTTTGAGTGAGGAGGTACGTAGGTTGGCAGATGTGGCAGAAGAGCTATCCATGTAGCAGGAAGTGGGTGGCGATTTGAGGTTCTGCCTCCACCACCTCCCAGTGGTCCACCCTGACCACAGGGAGCAGGAGGACATGGACGAGCTCAGCTCCAGGAAGTTGAGGCGTATGAACACGGTGCTCCCGATATGATTAGCAGTACAATCTATTTCTACACCACCCTAGATATAGTACTTATACATATATTTTTCAATCACTCTTTTATTACCAGGACCCTCGTTCGGAGCTCGAATATTAAAACAGATCTGTTGGCTCGATCTTTGCCACTAAGGACTCTTACAAGAGGGGATTTTATGATTAAACATTGGTTCTGACAGTGTGGGCTTACTCTAGGAGTCAATATCTTTATCTAGGATCTTTTAGTAGTGGGGTCAATTCGTTACGATGTCATCTTGGGTATAGATTGGTATTCCACATTTCATGCTCAAATAGTCTGTGTTATGCGCAATGTGCAGTGTGTCCATGTGGTTGGGACTGAGTTTTCTTTACTCGTGAGAAGGAAAAATTTTCCATACATGATGGAATTTCCCTGAGGAGGGTGCAGCCGATCACACATCAGTTGGCTAGCCATACCTTCCGAGAGGTTGATGTTGAGAGTCCGAGCTATCCTTTAGTGGTGGACCAGTATGATGATGTCTTTCCTATTGTTGTTCCAAGAATACCTCCTCATAGAGAGGTTGAATTTTACAAAGACCTATAGCCTAGGAAAACAATGATATCTACACCAGCATATCGGATGTCCCCCATAGATCATGGTGAGTAATGGGTATATCTAGATGACTTTCATAAGAAGGGGTTCATATGGCCTACTGTTTCTCCATGGGTAGCCCCGATTTTATTCACAAAGAAGACATATGGGAGTTTGATACATTGTGTGGACTACCAATGCATGAACTAGGTGATCTTGTAGAACAGGTATACACTTCTGAGGATTGGTGATCTCTCCAATTAGCTGAAGGGAGATCGATGGTTTTCGAAGGTAGACCTCAGATCATGCTATCATCAACTCTGGGTATGAGATGAGGATTTCCAGAAGATGGCCTTCAAATATCAGTACAACCATTATGATTTCTTGATTATGACATTTGGTGTGACCAACGCCCCAACATTGTTCATGGGACTCATGATAAGTTTATTGCAGCCATACCTATATAATTTTGTAGAGTTATTCATATAAGATAACTTGGTAAAATCAACATCAGAGGAGGAGCATGCCTATCATCAATAGATAGTTCTGGATTCACTATGAGAGCACCAGATTTATGGTAAGCTCTCAAAGTGATGGTTCTGTATATGGGAGGTTCTCTTTTTGGTTCATGTTATCTCAGGGGATAGAGTTGTTGTAGATCCGACAATGATAGAGGCTGTTCTAGAATGGGAGACACCCATGAGTGTGACTAAGGTGCAGAGTTTCCTATGGCTGGATAGGTACTACCAGAGATTTATACCCAAATTTTCCAGAGTTGTGTCACCCTTTTAAGCATTGAAAAATAAGGGACAACCCTTCTTGTTGATTTTTAGATGTCAGATGAGTTTTCAGGAGTTGAGGCAGAGATTGGAAGGTGCCCACATCTTGAGGCAACCAGAAGAGGGTGTTTGTTATGTACTCTACTACGACACATTAGGCAGCAGACATGGATGTTTCCTGATGTAGGAGTGAGTCGTGATCGCGTATGGCTCTTTGTAGCTAAGACTGCATGGGAAGAACTATGGTACCCATGACCTGGAGTTAATAGAAGTGGCTTATACATGAATATATGGCAACATTACTTGATGGGAGAACGTTTTATAGTCTACTCTGATCACAAGAGACTCAAGTATATCTTGTCACATAAGGACATGAACATGAGACAACAACGATGGCTACAGTTCCACTAGGACAATGACTATGAGATATTCTATACTCCTATGAAGGGGAATGTAGTGGTAGACACACTTAGTTGGAGGTCTGGTCAATAGTTTTTGAGTGAGACGATAGAGTAGCTATTCACGCTACATATATCCTTTGTGGGTATAGATGGAGAAACTTAACTCTAGTATATGAGTGTCACTCATCCACTTCTTTAGTGAGTATAGGAGGCATAGCTTGGGGACATTGACTGCGAGGCACAATGTTCTCTGAGAACCACCGGACATGCACATGATGGGTTTTCTGAAGGTGGGGAGCATGTCATCCTCTTTAGAAGATGCACCATGGTACCAGTGGCACTATAGGAGGAGGTTTCGATGGAGTTCCATACGTCCCCTATGGTGGTACATCTTATTGTAGCAATTATTTACCAAGACCTCTAGCATCAGTACTGGTGGATAGGGATGAATAATTAAGTGGATGTAATTGTTTCAGGATGCATCACTTGTCAGAAAGTGAAGGATGAGCATCAGGTTCTAGCAGGCTTAGCGCAGCCACTAGAGGTGCCAGAGTGGAAGTTGGTTGGTATCTATATGGACATTGAGATAGGGATTCCACGTATATCCATGGGACATGATTCTATCTCAGTGATCATTGACCAACTAACCAATTCGTCCCACTTCATACCCATCCAAGAGTAGGGATTAGTAGAGGTCTTGGGACACCTCTACGTACATGAGATTGTATGACTTCATGGGGTGTCATCGACAATTGTCTACGACCGTGAAACACATCTTAAATCCTGATTTTGGAAGGGATTAATGGTGTTTTTGGGGAATTAGTTACATTTGGGAAGTTCCATTCATCCACAGATGGATGGTCAGATGGAGAAGGCCATTCAGACACTAGAGGATATGCTACGTGCTCGTTTCCTAGATTTTGGCCGTATATGGGAGGGACACTTTCCCATGGTGGAGTTTGTATACAAGAATATATATTACTACACCATCAGTATTAAACCATTTGAGGCCTTATACGGTCGACCATTTAGATCACCTCTATGATGGAAAACCCTAGTAGAGTCAGTGCTCATGGGCCATGAGTTGGTACGGGATACCACTCAGAAGGTGCATATCATATTAGAACAGATGAAGACTATATAGAGAAGATATAACTCTTATGCTGATAGGATATAGAGGCCATTAGATTTCAAGGAGGGAGACCATGTCTTCCTATGGGTCTCACCTCAATGTGGTTTGCAGAGATTTGGCTGAGGAGGAAAATTTTCACTAAGTGTTATTGGATGTTTTTAGACACTTCGAAATATTGTTGTGGTAGCATAACACTTCTCACAACCACCGCTGTTGGAGAGGGTGCATGACCTCTTCCACGTATCCCAGCTGAGGATATACGTGCATGAACCATATCACATCATAGACCATGGCGAGCTTCAATTTGATGATGTGGTGACATTTACTGAGGTTCCAGTAGATATTTGAGGAACGAAATGACAATGACCTTCATGGATTATTGATACCTCTAGTGATCATTCGTTTGAAGCACGAGAAACTACAGGAGAGAACATTGGAGTAGGAGGCTTAGATTTGTGCTTAGTACCCCTATTTATTTCTTTAGTCTATTTTGTGGTTTTCAGGGATGAAAAACCCTAATGTTGGGAGAAGTTAAAGTCCCAGATTTTCCTTGTAAATTTTTTATTTATACGAAATTATTACGAGTCCGGAAAAATCGACGGTGCATGATTCCAAGGCAAGGTGTGCCCGAAATAAATTTCTGAAATTTTTTAGGTGCGTTCAGTAAATGCGTGGGTTCCATTATCTATCTTTTGAAATGGTGCTCGGATTAAAAATCCAAGGGCACTGTTTAATCCGAAGCGCCGGGATTCAATTAAGAAATTCTTCACTACGAACACAGTAAGTCATGAGAAAGAATTCGAATTTGGAATTTTTAAATGAATAATAAAATAACATTTTTATTTTATTTCTTTCATAATTTTCCTCCAACAGACAAGTGGCCATGGCGGGACGAATGACGTGTCAAGTTATTAAATGGATTGAATCCTCAAATCCTTTGTAACAGTGCCATTGGAATTAGGAATGTTTCTATTAAATGAACCCATATTAATTCAATGGTAATTACTCACACTCCACCTCTCATATATATTTGTACATTTGGGATAGGTATTGGCACAACTTCACCAAGTGATGAAGTTCTGATAAATTGTTGTGACACCAATCACTTGGAGGATGGAGCTAATTCCAGCGGGCGGTGATGAGTGCCACCGAATGACAAACACCATTTCTTCCTCAAGCGTAGTGGCTTTCCAATGAACTTTGAGGTAGTGATTTTATTTTGAAGCAATTTCATATGATTGTTGAATCTTATTCCTCTCTCATTTTTTCAAGATAACATGAAGGTCACGGTCCAAAAAACAATGACCAGACCATGTGTTACCTTATTTACCCTTTCATTCTCCATGGAATACCTCAATCGCGATGGCACTGGCCGGCTATGATGGAGGGGGCGCATTGCCGTGCACTGCAGGAGGAGGCTGCAACACTATGTTATAGAGATCGTAAGAGCAGGTGGCACATGGAAACCAATGAGGTAGTGCATCGCGCCATTGCGCGACATCGGTGGAAAGGGTTGCGGCCAAACCAATGACGGGTGAAGACGACAACCATATCGAGATGGCCGTAGAAGGAAGAGGTGGAGGGGTGCACTGTCGCATTCCATTGGAGGATGTCGTGACTCTAACACATAGTAGTGGGGGACACGTCTTATAGAGGGTCCCACAAAGACTGGGCGGTTCCCCGTGGTTCCTCCGCATGACAATCTAAACGGTTTCTCGACCATTCCAGAAAACCGGGAGGAACCACCCCCCCCCCCCCCGTTTCAGCTAGGGTGGTCCCCACCCGAGCCGGTCGTGGGCCGCGCCCTTGTGGGCCAGGATATGCCCTCTTGCGGGACATGCTGGACTATGGCCCGCCTAGTTGGTTCATACACAGACCGGGTCGAACCAGACCGGGGCCCTTCCAGACTAGTTTCACATAGTGGACCATAACGTGAAATCCGAGCATCTGTTTGACGAACTGTCTATGGAACTCAGAACCTCTGAGAGAGGTGGAACTTTTGGTATACTTCACTTCAGTTTTGGATAATGTGGGAGTATAGCTGGGATGGAATGAATCTGTATCCAACCAGGCCCACGGAACTAAAATGCTTATAAGCCACAGACCGAACGTCTAATTGACGCGCTGTCTGTCACGTTGGAACACATACGATATGGATGTCCTTTGAGATACTTATGCATGGTTATTCGTGGTATTTGAGGTACGAATGATGGGTTGAGAAGAAGTTATAATCGAATCAGGTGTTCTATGAGAGGGAATCAAGTGGCTTGTAGTGAGGCGGAGGCTGGAGACATATTATACAGAGGTTAGTACCAAGAGATCCTATCTGGGTCAGTACTGATCCTGTGTGGGTAAGATCCTATTTGTGTCGTCGCTCAGTGATCTTGTGTGGGTCAGTTCATACTGATCCAATGTGGGTCAGATCCAGTGTGGGTCAGCGCTCAAAGGTCTTGTGTGGGTCAGGGCATACCAATCCTATGTGGGTCAGAACATGTGTGGGTCATTTCAGTGGTTAGTAACTATCGACTCTGGGGGGTCAGATCCTATGTGGGTTACTTTTGGGGTTATTACCTATCGATCATGTGTCGGTTAGACTTTGTATGGTTAGAAACAGTGCTTCATTGCGGAATAAAATGATTTAGTTTCATGACTGATCGTCTATACTTCTATACTTCACTAATACCTGGTGTGAGGTGTGTCTTCTACCTTCGTGGTGTTACCATTTTGATACATTCACCTTCAGGGTGTTATCTTCATGGTTATACATGTGTGATACTTTTAACTTCATGGTTTTATATTCATGGTGATACATGTGTGGTACTTTTACCGTTGTGGTGTTATTTTCAGGGTGTTACCTATGGAGTACTTTTACCTTCGTTGTGTTACCTTCATGGTGTTAACATTGTGGTATTCTTCCCTAATGTATGAGATGAGTATACATTGATAACGTAAGTATATGTATATTAATATACCTTTGTAGAGTTTTTGACTGCTTCATGCTTTGTTATTGAATTTTTTCATTGTGGTTTTTTATTGTGGAACTCTTTTAGACCTTAGGAGATCTCGGGGTCCCTATTGAGTATTGATATACTCACCCTTGCATGGGCTTCACCCACACATTGTTCGTCTTTTGTAGATGATGAGAAGCTGGGTTGAGTCTTGGGGGATCTAGGACCATGTGGAACACATAGGAGACAGGTTGACATGGAGTGTTGTGGGGACGATCTGTACCTACCATTCAGGTAGGATCCTCAGTGGATGACCTATGGGTTATTTTACACTTCTTATTTGTACTTGGACTTTTATAGTTGGGCTTGTATTCCACCCCCTTTACCTTCAACAGAATTTTACTACAGTTGTTTACTTCATGGTAGCTTCTTGTTGTGTTATTTGATTTTGTGTTTGTACGGGTTTATAGACAATTCCTTATCGATATTGAAATACACCTTTCCAGTGTAGGTCGTCATCCCCTAGCCTATGGAAGTCAGGTTTGGGGTAGTTAGGGAATGGGCCCTAGGGGACTAGTCATGACAAAAAGTCTTATTTTAACTAGTTATTGTGATTCCATGTTATCTTATTATAAACTCGTATGATAATATAGAAGACTTGAATTTCATGGTATCATGTTATGTTTCTTTTTTCTCATATGATATGATTTGTTATCATGTTTATTACCTTAGTAGGCTTTGTAGGTAACCCCTTTTATTTATTTTTTCACAATGAAAACCTATATTTTTAGGTGTTCCATGTGATTTATAATATTCTTATAGTTGTTAAAAAAAATATATTCCAGTTACATGTTTTAGTTTTTGGTACCTTATTTACAAAATATTTTATCCCTCTTGAACACTAGTTTTCATTGAGTGAATATTTATTTAAAAAATCTTGAAATAATATGTGTAAAATTCTTTGGATTCTATAAATTCATGAAATTTAATGAATAATATGATTGCGAAGATTAACTATGTACATATAGTAAATGTGAGTAAAATACTCAGCATAAACCACTAATACAAGAGTTGGTTACCTAAAAAAATTCTTTTTAAATCACATTACCTGTATATTTAAATACTCATGTTTTAAAAAATATATGACCATATCATGAGTGTTAATATTTCCAACATTAATGCGATAATTTCTTATCATCTCTCTTATGTTAAATCAATAAAATACCCTACTATATTGAGAAACTACGTCCCGTAACTACATTCATAAATATATGTATCGAGTATCGATGAAATATATCTAATAGGATATAGATGATGTTATCATAAGATATTAAGACTTATATATATGATTTTCACACATGGTAATCTCCCTGATTGATGTTCATCATACATATAACCTAGTAGGAACACCATATTTTATATGTGTCATTGTGTGATGACCCTCTCTTGAAGCAACCTGAATGGGATCGTAGCACTGTTCACTAAAAACTACATGTGTGACTCCCTATATTACAAAGGCTACTGACTAGTGGTGAGGGTCTACAAATATATTATGGGGGACTATTCGCTAACTGTTATCATAGAAATAATAGTGTAAATTAAATAAAATTAAGATAACCAGGTAAAAATAAAAATCTCAAGTGCTGATAAATAAATACAACCAATAGTTGTAAAAATGATGAATTTACAATAATTACAAGATCACTCATGGGAGGATCATATCAAGTAATTCATAAAATGTAATAATATAAAATTGATTTAGAAAACATATCACTGATCAGTTCTAAGTCCTAACCATTTCCATCATTCAAATCTAACCTAGAAATCCCAAGAATCAACCCCTATATTGTTCCATATATGATATCCCTATATGAATAAAAATTACTTCACTGGTACCCATGTTTCGTGGATAACATTGAATGGTTTGAAGAAAACTCAAAAGTCTGCCACCAAAAACACCCGTAAAATAAATAATTTGATATGCACGGTATGTGTAAGGGCTATAAAAACAATCTTAAAATAAAATCAAAACAAAAAATAAGTATCTAGGAACATTATGAAACAAAAAATATAGGTATAATATTTGGGATCTATGGTCCTGATACCATAATAAACTATATAAACATCAGCCACTTCTATATTTCCATTGAGGATTTCATGATTAACTTTCAAATAATAAATATAAATATTGACTCCAAGATGTCATTTTAGAATTACCATGTCCTCACAAGGATTTTGGGTACTTATCATATCAATTTCAATGGAATATTTTCTGTAATCTAGAAAATCCAATGATCAATCATCACTCTATATCTAGATACACATTTTGGAATTCCATTGGAATCAAAGAACTCATCTAGGAACTCATAGTCATCAATTATCTTATATGTCCAGAAACTAAACATAAATATTCCTTGTAAATATATATCAAGTGAAATCTGGTTTCCCATCCCAATATTCTTACACATTGTGTTTTATAGGGAAAATGGATTCTTATAAGGTTATTAAAAAATAACAAATGTCGCTTAGAAGCTAAGGAACACATCTAGATGTTCACAATCAGTAAACTTCTTTTCAAACAATTCTAATTAACTAACCATTCACTTCATTTGAAATTCACTGGACAAAAGTAAGCCACAAAAATGTTAATTCAAAGGAATTTTTTTAATTAAAATAGAATAAGTTATCATCAATAGAGATCATTGAAATTATTATTTAGTATTTTCCAACCTTATTTAATAAACCTTGTGATTTTTTAAATAGAAATTGTAAAAGAAACCATTTTCAATTCTTGATTCCCACATGATAATTATTTTAACATATCCTAAGGAACCCATGAATCTAAACCTCACCAAATATAAATTAAACAATTAAATTATATTTTATTGGTTTTGGATTCCAAATCCATTTCTTTAATATAATACAATATATTATGGTTTGATCTAAATGTAATAAACATTTATAATTAATGGTGGTTTTGGACTTCCATTCGAAACTAATATATTCAAATGATGTTTAACTAAAACCAATAAAATAGAATTTAGTAATTTAAATACATTGATATAATTCATGGTCAACTCCCCCTCTAAATAATCTCATTATAAATACACCCTCTATTGTTAAAGTCAATCTTTATGGAAAATTTATCAATGGAAAATTACTATCATAGAAAATTTAATTATAATTAGATCATGAATTGTGATGTTTTCATTATAAAACCACACATGCCCTTGGAAAAAAATATGGAATTAAGATTTAATCAATATGTCCACATGCCACATCCTCTTATGAATATAAACATCAAATTTATTCAATCAGTTTCAGATGAAATGGTCAGTTATGATGAACAAGAAAAATGACATAAAAATAAAGCATAACCCAAATAAATTGGAGAAGAGAAATTAAAAAAATTAAGGAAAATCAAACTATAATTATATAGGTACTAAGAGATTTCCTATAGGATTGGAAGAATGAAAAATTGAAAATAACTAATAGAGATAAATAACTACTTAGGGTGAGATAAATCATCTAGTATAGGAAATTGCAAAAGTTTTACGCATTTCAGAGTTGAGAAATATGGTGGGTGTTGCTGGTAAATAACATATTTTCCCCTAGAATAAATGTTAAATCAACCCATCAAATGTCCAGTGATCCTTGATAAAATTTCTATTTAATATAAGGGGAACCGACTAACTAGGTTCACTATAACCACTTGGGTGCATTCCATAAACTCTTTTCTTTATTCTTGCGCACTCCCAACACTCCGTAACACCATTGATAAACTCATACCAAGTCTAATGGTTTTATGTAATGTGGCTACAACTCCAAAATATTTCATTTCCAGCATTGGGTTAGAAACCAATCCATCAACCAATTTGATAATTAAATCATTCAAAAAAAATTATTCACCTGTATAGAATAGAGGACTTACATTATATCCATCTTAACAATTATCATCACTGATATGTCTTGGTGGATATATAATCACATTTCCAGACCAATGAAAATTACAAATTTATGATCATAATCTCTCATTTAATTCTAAATGATAAAAAATTCACAAGGATCATTTCTAAATACTGTTTCCCAAACCACCATAACCTAATCCAAATCCTATTTCCAAAACCAAGACATTGAGATAGTTCATAAACAGTCTCTCTATACTATATCATAGACAACTATGTGGTTTGGTAACCTATTAGGCCTATTGTTCCCCCCACTATAATCCATATCGTGTAATCACAAAAAAATGATTCTTAGATCCCCCATCATTAGAATTGGTTAGGAAAACACTAATTGTGCATTTCATAAATTATCTGTTCCCAATCCTAAAATAACCATATTTGATCCCACAATAGAATTCCTGTTAACATTTGCACCCATAATCATCACTGAAAACCAAATGTGGATAGATGTTTAACCTCTATTAATGAAAAAACTTTTTAAACTATAAAAATTATTTTAAAACACAATTTTATTTTTAAATCTCATCCTTTATATCCATTATGATATTCTTGTGTCATTTCATAACCTAATTATTACATTTTCACATTATATGTCCTTTTAGACCTCATCTACCAACCATTCATCAAAAAACTCAGTTATACCCATCGTAATGTCTCAAACTACCAAGTCAAGATATCCTCATTTCCTTGTGGGTACTATAAACATCTAAACATTATAAAATGATTAAATACCTAACTATAATAAGGATTACTATATTAAATCAATAATTACCAAAACAATTGTTGGAATGCCCAACCATAACTCATTCCCTTCTTATCCAAGAATAATTGAATCAGTTCAAAACCATCCTGATCCAGAATCCATTACTCAGTCTCAATAAATCACCACATTTGAATTCCCATTAGCATTCTTTTTTGAACCGAAGTTCAAGACAAATTATTCCACACCAGAATACTAGGTCAACCATGATCAAATATTATCTTGACGCGTAGTCTTCTAGACTTCCCATAAAGATGGTCATGTGTTAATAACTGATATGCTACTCTCCATTATTGGATTTTAATTATCATCATTCAACATGTGAAACTTTTTCCTCCATGACCTATATTTAATATCATTCCCAAATCCATGTTTGGATAGTTTAAACCCAATATCATCTATGTGGAATCAAAAATATCCAATTACCACCTATTCTCATATTCTGAGAACGACACCAATGACATTTTTAGAAGTTCATTCTACAATGGGGGGTTCACCCTCTGATGGTTCATGGTGAACCCCCCACCATAAAAATTCAATGAAACCAATCTATAAGTGTAACCTCTAATATTTTAGTTTAAAATAATGTGTGGATTTCCATAGATCAATTATTAATGAATCTATCCAAAACTAAAATAACTACCTATGTCAAATATATCCTTAGGTTCCAACACAATATAAAAACATCATGATTTCACCCTCACAGAAGGGGAAAATGTACTTCTAATCAATTTCACATTGGTTCCTCCACCCCATAAGATACATTTTATCTCCCAGAGACCCATATCAAAAGGGGACTCATCAAACAAGACCATCCACAACATCAAAAACTATATTCCACATCATCATGATTTATTTATCATTGAAACACTAAAACCACAAATCTGATAACTCTTCTCTAATCCCCATATGTTACTCGGTGAGACAATATATACCCCATCATACTGATTTAGAGTTACGCTACTTCATACATTATCTTTTAACATCACCCTGATATCACCAAATTAAATAGGTGACTACTCTTAAGAAACCAGATTCATTATCATAACTGGAATCACACATCACTAAAATGTGTATTCCACCTTGATATCATCAGAACCATAGTTCAAATTTTCCCTTGTGACCATTCACATCAACCCATTCAAGATCCCATGAGTTGAACATTACCTGAACTATGATAATGAATCATCCATAGATTTTAACAATGAATCATATCATTATATTCCTATCATTCTAGAGTCATCCCTAATAAGTTCATATAACTATATTTACATTACTCAAATGCATGGTCTCACCAGAAGACCACCCATCAACCCCAATATTAGTCTCATAGTATAATCATATTCTCAAACTATAACATCCCTTGAACCATTTTCATAGTAAAGGCATTTATTATTGCATCAAAAAATTGTAGAATATATCGATGGGAAACCAAATTATCATGTCCTTCAAAACATACCTTAAATATAGAACACAAGAACTCATGGTTGTTCTATTAAGAAAGAACTACCATATAATCATGCCATTATAAAAAATATGATAGCAACATATGTGAATTGATTCAACACATGAAAAATAATCTGAAAATTATTCACAATCCAAAAAACACAACTTCATTCTGATAAGAATCCATCAAACTGTTGGTGAAAAAAATAGATAGACACCAACTACAATGATACTATGAACCATGATTTTCACTATAGGTTCCAACACTCAACCACCCAAGGTCACAGGAAAATATGAAATAAGGTGACACCACACTGTCAAAATATAGTACCTTTATTGTCTCAAAAACAGGAATCTAAAATATCCCAAACCACCCACTCAAATGGTCAATCAATAAGAGTAAGGATACACACCACTATACCTTATTTTAAATTAGTTGGAAATTATTATATAAAATCCCAATGATTCATATTTTAAATAATTTTGGTACTAATCCTTTTAAATTATCTAACATTATTAGATTTAATATTCAATGGTTATGTTATATAGAATGTAATTCAAATGTTATAACGTAAAATACTAAAATAGTTTCTTACTCACACTTTATTTGAACAAACTATCACTCTGTAACTCACCTATACATTTATATTAACCCAGAATAACCTAAGGTTTTTTTAATGTTGAATTAAACCAAAAACATATATATTAAACATAGAAATTTATACAAAAATATTAAATACCAGACCCTCTCTGTTTTATAAAACTATACGTATATGTAAATTAAAAGAAGAAATAATCCTTATATAGTAAATAAAATACCAATACAATAAAATCATGGGAAAATATCAATAAGAGGTTGTATATAGGTGACATATCAATCCTATGTGTCTATAATGATTCTTGAACTCACATCATCTCTTTCAATGTTGTTTGAATAGAGAAAATCCCATAAATCAATATTAATGTGTGAAATTTCACCACTCATGTTATAAATTAGTCAATTATAAAATTGTAAATATTGAATCAGATTTTCCCACCCTTAGAATCATTGTTTTATCCTTGAACATGGGCCTATTGGAATCTATGATTGAGTATATTACTAAGCTCCATAATAATTCTATTGTCTTATATACCATTACCAAACAACAATAAAAAAATAAAGATACATATTTTATTACCATTTTTTGACACCCTTCATAGAATGACACTTGGCTAGTGTCCTACGAATGTTCACCATAAGATCTATGATGTCCCCAACTATATTCAAAAGACATTATAAAAGTAGGTAGAGACTATTAATAGAATATTGGAGACTATTCCCTCGTCAACATAGTACAATAAGAAACATAAATAAAATACATAATGTAAAATGTAAGTAAACCGTACAACGGGGAATGTTATGATAAATTAATAAAAGAAATAAATGTAATAATGATAAATGTTTTATATATACATGATTCTATATGGATGGTTCATAAAAAAGAATTTATACAAAATGAAAAAAAAAACAACGGAAAACAACCAATACTAGAGTGGTTTCAAGTCCTTCCCAACTCTATTTTCTACCTCTATCATATAAATCCAAATAACCAACCCCCATGCATTACCTAGTATCCTATCTCTTTGAAAAATAACAGTTTCTATTCAGGTACACACATTACAATAGATCTCAATCATCTTGTTAGTAAAACCATGTATATAACCCCTAACAGTGTACCAAAAATAAAATTTATGATAAGAAGCTTATGCTAAAGTGCTATCGATAAATATTTTCAATATAAGTAAAAAATATTTAATTCCCAAGGTTAATTATGACTCTTGAGTTATATTGTTCATGTTTTGAAATTTATTTTCAAGACCATGATCGTCCATACCTACATTGTCCAATGTCTTGGTGTCATTAAGAGTGTCTAGAGGACAATTGCATCCATAATTTCCTATTTGGAAACAATGAGGTCATCATGTAAATCCCCAAGACTCCAAAGTAATCACGAAACACATCCTATAATTCCCAAATAAATCTTTTCTCTTATCGTATTAATTCCCATAATTTTTAATTTAGGAAATCTATATTATCATCCGTTAATTCTAGTTACATCTCAGTGCTCACCCAAATATTTTTAATCATCATGTATCATACAAGTCTAGGAACACCACAAGTCTATCACAACTCAATATGAATTTCATCAAATCTAGGTTCTCAAATTTGTATTCCTACACATTATGTATAACATAGAATTTAAACTATCATCAAAAAGTTCAAAACTATTTCAATTCATAGGGAATCCATGGAGATCATGATGATATTTCCAATCATTAAACATGATTTAAAATATTTTAAAATAGTCAACATTTCACAAAATTTATTTTCATTTTTCTTACGGTCAAGAACGTACCATTTTTCCCATGAAATTAATTTAAATCACATATCTCCAATTATTATTAATAGGGTTAGTCTAAATAATACATTTGGATTTTCAAATTTTTAGAATTAAACCATTCCATTTTTAAACATAAATCCCTACCATATCCTATTTTACAATTTACGATTCTCACATTATAATTTTTGTTATATTTCTAATGGAAACCCCACAAACACACTGAGAAAATATCATTTAAAAAGTTTTTTTGATATTTTATTATTTTTTGGATACTCAACCGATTTCATTAATACTATACCAATAAATTATGTTTGATCTTTAGGTTATACCCAATTATATTTTTCAAAGGTTGTGAAATCCCATTTCACAGCAATCAATTTTATCCATGTTTAATCTTAAACAAATAGAAAATAATTTATGAATTGAAATACATAGATCCATTTCAAGGGTAACTAATTAACTAAAAAACACACTTTAAATTACCCCATAAAATGGTTTTATGTAAGCTATACTGATAATTTATCTTGGGAAAAAACAAACATAGTCATTTTACATTCAATTTGATTAACGAATGAGAAAATGACTTTCAAAAACAAAAAACAAAATATAAAAAATGTTATAGACTATGGGATAAATCAAATGGAACACCTATTATATCCCCACAATAGTATAATCATCTGATAAATTCTATTGGTTTTGTTTTGAGATATATACAATGAAGAACCATACAAACTTCAATAAATAGAGAATAACCGATAAAATGTCTAATACCACTTTTCAAGAAAACAAAAAAAAAGAAAATGGGGGAGATAGATCTTATAAATAGTGAGGTATTTCCAATTTGATATATGGAAACCAAAATTTCCATGAATAGTGGGAGATCGACCATAAAAAATATAGGGAGGGGAATTCCTTAATTGCTATAAATGAACATCATATTACCCATTTTTGAGTTAATAATGAATGAGGAAAAGTGGTAAATTGATCAATTTACCATTATTAAAATATGTTGTAGGGGTCCAATTCCCATCAGGTGATCATATAAAGATCACCTAGATACTGGAAGTTATGGTGGAATGATGGTTGAAATTAATCCTTTTGGATGCATTTTAGGATCACCTATCACACCACTAATGTTTTCCCAAGACCCATTAACTTCCTTTATTACATCATAAAATGTAAAATATGGTTCATTATATGTGTTATAACCATTGGGATTTCAATTCAATGCATGGTTTAGAAACTATCCCTTCGAATAATTTGGAAATTCAAATATTCCTGAACATTACGATCAACTATACAGGACCAAGGCATTTCCCATCATATTTTTTATCCATGATATCACATTAATACTTTTATAATGATGTATTTATTTTATTTATTTTACTCTTACATTTATCCATTAGGTTCCTTGTTATTTCTGGGTGAAAAATGGTGAATTTGGTCTTGGAAGCATGTAGTGCACAATTAGCACATGGTAGGGGAAACTGAACACCCCTTCCAAGGTAACTATGTGGCTGATGATGGGTTTAGATAGTATTTAATACACAGTTAACACAAGTTTAGTCATTCTATACCTGAAATACTTGTGGTCAATTCCTCTTGAACAGTGATGGGTTCATGGTTTCTGAATGGTTTGGAAAACCATGTGGGAAAACCATGTGGCTTTTCAAGGTCATTAAAAATATGGATTTTCCTCACCCCTTATTTTTTGAGAATGACCTCTCGTAATCCAGCCCATTTTGGATTATTCACCATTTACTCCTCATCCCTAACTCCTTTCACCATTATATCATTATTTTTTTGATGGATCTAATGTAGGTTTTCCAAGAATCTTCATGCTATTTTCTTCCAATATTTTTCATTTTGAGGGATTATCTTCCTCTTACATTGGGTTCATTTTTCCTCCTGGTTGGGTGACATATTTCAGGTGGAATCTTTATTATTATTTTTCAATAATAATTTTAATTGTAGTATTTTTCCTTTATGGGGTTCAATTGAGTGGCAGTTGTGGTTTCACACTGATTTTCAGAATATTCTACAATATTGTTTGGTGTTTCCTTGCTTAAGCATTGTTTGATGATTTGAAAAGGCTTTATATGACCTCAAAATGTGATCCATGATTTATGTGTGGGCTAAAAAGGGTAACTTTTAATGGATTTAATATTTTTAAGGATTTAATGTGGTTTTCTACAAAAATGGGTTTATTTTAGGTGTATTCCTTTATTGTCCTTTTTGAACCCATTTAATAAATTGTTCAAGTGTCTTAATAAAATATGTGTTTGGAATAAAATGTGTTTCTAAATGGATTTGTTGTGAGTGTGGAATTAGACATGATTTTTCTTATTATAAGTGTTGTGTTCTATTTGTACAGCCATTGTTTAGTCTATATATGTGAATGTAATTTTTTTATTTGATACGAGGAATAGAAATTGAGAAAAATGGGGATCCTATGAGACTCTGTGGGAGGAATAGGACTAGTATTCTTGTTGAATATTAAGTGGATTTCCATGCACTTATCTAGAAGGATTTATTATTACAATATAATCTAAATTGTTATGATGATTATGATTGGAGTCCAGTATAACATTGGATGGATTCCACTCTAGTGGATCATTCATGAGAATTTTATGGGTGGTGGTTTCTATATTATAATTCACTAAGATATGATGTACTAATGTTCCCACAAGAGATAGTTCCTATATGAATTTCAAATGACATAGTTCTATTTTGTGATATCATACATAACATTTTCTTATGGTGCATTTAATTGATTATTTCAAAATAAATACATATTTCTTTTAATATAATTCTATAAAAATGTTTATACCCTTATTATAAAACATTTATATTGATTTTAATAAAATATTTTCTCATGGAATCTATTTGTTGAGTGGTATACTACTAACCTTTGGGTCACACCATACATACAACATTGTGTGTATGTAGACAGTGTTATTTTGGCTAAGTAAAGGTAAGATGTATCATGACAGTGGTACCAATTTATTGTGGTCTCTTCCTATAGGTGTTGGTGGATGCATCATGAGGGTGATTCTCACCTTGTCTCTATTAATACATTTGGGATAGTTTTCTATTCCCATTTTTCAATATGATCTTTTCAGATTCATTTAATGTTGTAAACCATGAATATGAAAATTAGTGAACCTCATTTGGTTAAGATTATTTGGTTCTGTTTTGTTTATTATTTTTGGTTTTTTTATGAATATTTAATTGGCGGTAATCATTGCCAAAGCATAATGAGGATACACAAGAACTAGTTTCAACCCCATGGGGATTAGGAACGCTATTGGGGCAATTTTTTGGATTGGGACGAGTTTTGGTTTGTATGGAATCGTTGCTGGGATCATGAAAAATGATATATGATATGTTCATGAACCTTTTGGGTCATGTTATTTTGGATGACTTTGGATAGAGATGATCTTGGACTATCAAGGCTATAGATTTTGGTTATGAGTGGGGTGTCCATATAGCACACCTCATGATAATTCTCAAGTCTCTATGGGATGTTGTGATTTTTTTGACTTATCCACAATGAGATACAAATTGGATATAGACTGTATATAGACACTGAGTGGGGGTGGATTAGTTCTGTAGAATTTTTATTGTGATGGAATTGGTTATGTTTTGACATATTTATGTGTTTGATAATTGTTTTTATTGCTGATAATTTCCCATAATGTCATTTGATGGTTACTCTTTGGATTGTGTTCTTTTTGTAGTAAAATGAATCCATTAAGAGTTACCTTGCATCCATGGGAAGAGGCCGTAGAGAGGTCTCCCTCATCAATTTTTCAGAGGTTAGTAGAAGAAGTGGATCAAGCTATCCATGAATTGGGTTGATGAGAAGGAACTTGTCTTGCATAGGTATGATAATACTATCCAGGTCCTATTAATGAAAAATATTAGGATTTCCTCAAGAATTAGAATCCTCCATTCTGATATAGCACATAACCATAAGATGTGGAGGTGTGGCTTGACAATATAGAGAGGATGCTCAGGTTCCTCAATACTCATCAGATTTCAAGAGTGAAATATGATTCATTAATGTTTAAATACCCCAATTGGATGTGGTGGGACTTAGTAGTACAAGCTGGAAATCAAGAGAATGTGGGTTGGAATGACATTAAGGTCATTTGAGAATGATAATAATTTCTTTGAAGTCTTTTCATACTCCATATCTCTATATTTAATATAGCTTATCTAGGGGGACCAGTCCATGATGGAATATGATATCTATTATTCTGAGTTAGATTAACACGCAACCATGTATTTTTTTATAATGTGAAAATGAAGGATCCATGGTTCGAGAGGGGGTGAATAAAAAATCAGATCTCATGTCTTATTTCATATAATAATGACTTATGACTAAGTGGTTGATCATTCCATGATGGTAGAAACTGATTATAGTTATCTTCATGGTTTCCTTGGATCAGTGTAAGATATGAGTAGCTTTAGTGCGCTATAGATGTAGTGGAAACAGGATGAGAAGGGGAAGAAGGGAATAGGTACTTCAGGCCATCATTCCCTGTTGTATTTTCCTATATCTTATATTAAGAGGTCAGTCATGTGACAACAATTTCGGAAGGCAGGGCACATACAAACTTCATCTATATATCCCCCAGACATTTTCACTAATGCGAAGAATTGAGAATCATTCAATAGTATTGTAGGGCCGCACATACATTTCAATGTGGTTAAGGGTATGTATCTTCTAGTGGAATATCACCCTATTTATATTGATTCATGATATTCGGTACTATATTTGAAATCATTGAAGAAGGGATGGATGTCATGTACAATGATTGGTCTCTATCTGACACGATCCCCACCCATTCCATGGCATGACCTGAACGGCGTTCCCAATCCCCATGGGCTGCCACAAGTGCTCAAGTATCAATAACAAAACATGATAATTATTTACTTTTTATAATATCCATAATATTATTAACATGATAAATAAACCAAAACTAAAAAGAGACAACAAAACATGGCAGAACCATCTTTTACAGGTTTTATGAATACAACATTAACCAAAAATCCCAAAGGAACAACAACAAGGAAAAACTAAAATTCCTACCAGAACCTTCATGAAACAAGAGGAGTCGCCTCCTAATGCCATATCCACCAATACCCCTCAACAATGATACTAGAAACATGGACCACTGCTACTAAGAATGATTCCCCAACCTGGAAAACACAATTAACATGATCTAAATACACAGAAGGTGTCTGTAGGGTGTGAGACAATGCCCTGTAGGATTTCACTCTTTAAAAATATTCCATTCAATAACAACAAAAATATATCTTACATTCTCATTTAAATTCATTATTTTAAAAAAAAATTATGGAATATTTTTTAAAAAAATAGTTCAAAATGGACACTTTGAAGGAAAACCATTCCGCAAGAACTAAATTTATAAATAGTACACAAACTCAATTGGTCCCCAATATGATTATGGATGACACAACCAAATGTGTAGTAGAGAACCATGGGTAATCCTATGAGGATCATCTAGATCGAGTAGAACCCTAGAACCTCATACCTCAGTGAATGGAGGTACAATAATGGTAACTATCAGCATCCTCATGTATGAGCTACTATATTAGAGAAACATCCAAAATTCTACTGGTGATAAATTGATATCAAAGTCAATATAGTGTTGTAAGCATCAATCTAGCTAAGTGAAACTGGGAAAAGACACTGCTAAATCACTAGAATACTAGTCTATATCTGCAAACATAGATACCCAGGGAATCCATTATGCTCGAGGTAATGTTAACATTCCAAACATACCACTACATGCAGAACAAAGGCCAAAATTTTCAATGATATCTCCATTCTTTATAAAACAACCCATTTTCCATTTTACGCAGAGAATCTAAAATCCCCTTTTAAATATTTTTTACATCACATTAAAATAATTCCAAAATTTCCATTTCATGTAATAATAAAAAACATAATATAAACCAACCATGTCAAATCACCAAGCCACCATAATAAACCACTCATGCCTAAAAAACCATTTCTGAACGAGTTTTTCATCATCCCAAACACTCCAAAATTTATACATAAAATACATAACAAGGATAATATTCCCAAATGATCCATTTTCCAGTGAAAATACCCATTTAAACATACACACCTTAATTTACCCTAAAATTTATGTTGCACCATCCAAACATCACCTAACATCCTTTTTATAAACCTTACATCAATGCACACCCAGAATATGGAAAATTCCTTTGTCAAAATTAATTTCTAGGTTATAAGTACATCAATGTTTCCAAAAACATCATTAACACAACCAAATCAAACTAAAGAACAAATTGGTAATCGAAAAAAACACATTAATATTATCTCGTGATATATTGGCGTAGAACTACCTACATCACATGAATAAATTTCCAGAAAAAGGTGAGAAATCACATCTGTACCACATTTACACTAAGAGGAAGCAATAAACAACCCAAATAAAATAGATTAAACCCAAAAACAAAAAATTAAACCCTAACATTACACTCTATACCAACAAGAGAAAAAAAACCCAATGTGGGTAGTGAATAAACCCTAATAGGATAAGAAAACATGGTAGAAGAAGATTTCATGAGTGATATTGATGAATCCTAATGAAAACCACCCAAAAAACAAAGCATAATGGGGGGGGGGATGATGTAGGGATGAGAACCTAGGGATGGGGAGTCTGATCATGTCATGAATGGGGACCAAAGGGGGTGAAATTAGGGATATGGAAACAAAAAACCACAATTTTTAATATTCTAGAATATCGGCATTTTTAGTCTGCATGATTTGGAAAATCATTCTTTAACTGTGTAGACCATTATGTATGAAGAGGGAAACTAAAACAGTTACATGAGACTTATGAAATGGTCATGCTCCATCCATGAAGTAGGTTACATCCGAACCCAGCCTGTCACACGATGGTTGCGTGATTACTACTAACCATGTAGCAGCCGTACATATGGTGATTTTCACTAAAAAAATCACCAATTTTCTCCAAAAACAGTAGAGGATAAAAAAGGGAAATGTTATGCCAAGAATAAAACGAAAAAATAATCTGATAAACACAAACCCTTTAGACCCTGATCTCTATAGAAATGGCTGAATACCTAACTCGAACTGGAATATAGGCAAACTAAAAAATCTGGGTGCAAAAATTCTCCCCACTATAAATATTTTCACCCTCGAAAATCCTAAATGATACTTAGACAAAAAACAAAACTATATACCTTAAAAGATCAAATACGATCCCAAAGAATGAAATGAATGAAGAGAAAAGAGAACCACATTCAGAGAAAAATACTTTCAAGAGAATTTCATGAGACCCCAATATGGCCACCCTTCTATATCATCCACCCATAAGAAAAAATACAACATTAGTTGATCAATAATGGATAGGAACATGAATAACCACATAAACCAACCTCTCAAATGAAAACACCCCAATCCATAATAAAAGGAAACAACACCAAATGAACACATCCACAACCTATCACCCAGAAATTTCTAGGAATAGAACCTATTGACCAACCTAGGGAGGCCTGAACGGACTCTCCACCATTAGATATGGGATAAAACTAACATGTTATATAGGAATTTCAATGTGACCCATAGTGCATCTCCCGACCAATAGAAGCAATGGAAAACCATGAACGCCGAAGCATCCTTACATTTACCAAAAATCCCCACCCCAAGGGGTGGGGAGATATGGGCCCAAATATCGGTTTGTAAAAACCACAACTAAAGACATACCAAAAAAATAACATCCTTATACGACCACACAACAATATTGAGATTGATTTAACCTAATAGACACCATAAGGACAATTAAGTAGGGGTATATGCCCAGTGAGACACAACCACTATGTTTTCAAAAAAAAAAAGATATTATAAAGCCTCCCCAAGCCCAAGGGATAGCCCTTATGATCAAATAGGACTCAACATGGAAATGAGTTCCTCCCACCACTTCCCACAGAAATGAAAAAATTGAAACAAGAAAACAACGTCAGAGGTTTAATGTAGCCCCCTCTCCATCCCTGAGGATATGAATTTGGACCAAGCCTTTGACAAAAATGAGTATCCCCTAACAATTATTCAGCTTCTCTCCAAAACCTATGACTGGAACTGAGTTGGATGATGCATCAAATGCCTTGAAACAAGGAATTAAAACCCTCAAACGAAACACCTTTTTCTTGTTCCATAAGAAACTATAATGTAATCAATGTAGCTCCATAAGGCACAACACACCCCGAAATCCACTTTCACCGACATAGAACATTCACAAACAAGAATGCTAATATGGTGCATGCTCATCACCCATTATTTTATTATAATGATAATCATCGATAAGAATGACACATAGAATACACCTTCCATTAAAATAGAGGAATTTGAAATTTTCCAATGGAAAATACACTTCTGTCAAGACATAGGTCATGGGAATGTTTTACAACCTTCATCCATATATAATAACAAGAGAAAAAAAACCAGCAACATTAACATAACATGACCATTATTGCTGAACGAAGCATTACTAGGAAGGTAGATTTAAAATATGTCTCAAATTAAAAATGATTCCTACGAATGAGCATAAAAGACTCTTATGACCGGGTCTTCCTCAGTAGTAGCCTGAAACATACCCTTAATTAAACAATATAGATTAATGGTGGGAATACTATTTTTAAGAGAGTGTTCAATACAAACTATTCAAAACACTTTCCTCTTTCCCCACTTAATCTCCCTTTACCACTTTTACGAGAAAACATTAGACATAATGAGGTCCATTTTTACCCTAAACTATCAAATGATTCAAGGATACCAATGTTTCATTCATCCCCTATCACATCGACCCTAATGAAAATAGAGGATACATGGCCAAAAAGTAGAGGTGGATTCAGTTCATGATTTCAAGAAGTTGTTCCTTACTTCGATCAACTGGGGACCATCCAATACGGGACTATATGTGGCTACATGAAAATTACACATTCACTCTTTATGGGGGCACACACCAACCACGAAGGATGACTAGGGACCCAATCAAACTAGTCCGCTGGTCAAAAATACCCTAATAAAACACCTGATACATGGGAAAAACTACTAAAAATCCCTTCCAAGAAACCATTCAAAAGGAACCACTAACCCACACATCATCCCAACACACCGACAGAACACAACCAAAAATATTGTTCAAACAAAAGAGGTTTTCAAAATTCAAAACACCACATTTTAAGAATCCCAAAACACCAAATGAAATACCAAACCGGTATATATCATTAAACACTCCATCCATTCATTATATACCCTTTGATAAATAAAACAGGTACGGTGGAATGCAAAATCACTCATGGTGTCTCATTGGCCTAACACATGAATGTTCTTGTTCCAACCTGACACCAATTAACCTTCCCTGTATAACACATGCATATGGTCACCCATGATAAGACAAAAGGATTGTTAAAAAGTAATTACATTTTCCAAAACAACCATCAACTCACACATCCAATTTTCAAAACCACTATCCACAAATCTAGACCCATTTCAGATGAAACAAAAACCGCTTCAGAATAACACCGACTCTTCAAATAAATCAAATTTTATATTTGAAAATAAATTTTATAGAAACACCAATCATCCAATTATTAAATCTATTTAAAACATTACACTTCAATTCCAAAAAATTTCATCCCATTCAAATCACATTTCACCAGTTTAACATATTCAATATTAATCAGAATTTCAAGACATACTTTAAAATCATACATGTTTCCCAAACCACCGAGATTGAAAATCCAGATGTTTCTATTATAAAAATACAATATCATTTCATGCAATATCATATTCATGAAAATCCACCTTTCTAAAACCTTAATCAAAATTGTTATAGTAACCCATGTTCCACCCATTAGAAAATAAAACCCTATCCATTCAAAATTATAGATTTCTAAAATTTTTCAAATAAATTATTTCACATTAATATTCAGATTCCTAGGATACATAGGACAATGAAAGAGGAAAATGGTGTTGATGACTGTATAGTATGTATGGTTGGTGTCCATACATCAATCACAAAAAAATCACAAAGAATGTTTTTTGAAAATTTCCTCCGCTCCATATGGCTCTCCAGGCTTAGTGAGCTCTTAGAGACCATTGGCCCAAACCCCTTTTCATTTTCCCCAAACAATGAATAACCACTTGGACCAAGCGACTCAAATAAAAATTAAAATCCCATGGTTACTTGTGTCCCTCCAGTAGGTGTACTAGCATGTCACCTTACTCGTAGAAAGAACACAGAGTTCCAACATCCATAACTCTAGTCTCACAAGACTCTTTCTCATGGAACAAGACCTAAATAGATGACCTTCTTTGTTAAAATTTTCACATGAATCTAGTTGGGTTTCCATCAGACTTTCCCCCCAACCCATTCTATGGAATGACCTGAAGGGCATTCCCAATCGCTATGGGATGGCACAAGTGTGTGGGTATCAAGAACAAAACATTGGAATGATTTACAAGAAATAAAAAAATAACATGATAAATAAACCAAAATGGATAAAAGAAAACCAATCCAACCATAACCAACTTTTAGAGTTTTTAATTTTACAACATGAACAAAAATGAAAAAAGGAACAACGACAAGAAAAATATAAAACTTCTTACCCAAACATTTGTGCAAAAAGTGGAGAAACACCATAAAAACACTTCCACCAAACCCTAACTAGAAGGATACCAGAAACCCGAACCAACAATTCTAAGCATGATTCACCAACCTAGAAATCACAAGGAATATTTTCTACATACACCCAAAGGTGTATGTAAGGTGTGAGACAATGCCTAGTAGGATTCCATCGTATAAATGTTTTTTGTTCCATAACATAAAAAAGATAATATAATTTGACCATTTGAATTCAATATTTTAATAAAATTTTTAAGGAATATATTATGAAAAATATTTTAAAAATTACATATTGAAGGAAAACAATTCAACAAGAACTAAATTTATAAATTGTACACACACTCCAGTGCCCCCCGGGATGCTATCATATAGCACCACTACCTATGTAGTAGAGCACCATAGGTTATCCCCTAGGGGTAATCTAGATAGAGTGGCCCCCCGAACCACATACTTTAGTGAAAGGTGGAATAGTAACCACAATCTTTAACATCCCCATGAACGAACCAATAGAGTGGAGAAACGTCTAATATTCTAGTGAAAATCAATCATCATCCTAGTTTAGTTATTATTGTAATAATAAATCCAACTATGTGGAATGGGTACATGAGAGTTCTGAATCACTAGTATAGTAATCCTAGTTCTCCCATGTTGATACCCATTATTTCCCTTGTGCTTGAGTTAAAGTTAAAATTCCACACATACGCCTACTTTCCCAGCAAATGTGAATCATTTCAAACAATTCACATTTCCTTACAAAATAACCCATTTTACATTTCACGCATACCATGGAAAAGACCCTTTAAAATACATTTTCTATATCAAAAATAATAAAAAAAAATTTTCACTTTCCTTATATAAGAGAAACACACAATAAATACCAACAATGTAAATGGGACAAACCCCCTTCATAAACCACTCATGCTTAAAAACCATTTTGAAAACTAGTTTTAATCATCTCAAACACACCATAATTTATCCTAAAAATATATAACAAGGATTATATATATCAATTTTTCAATTTTTCATTGGAAATACCAATTTAAACATACACACAACAACTTCCCCTAAAAAATATCTCATGCATTCCAAAACACCCCTAAATCTATTTTAGAAGCATTAAATCACTAAACACACAAAACATAGATAATTCCGTTATAAAAATTCATACCTAGGTTATGTGTACACTAAATATTTAAAAAACACCATTATCACAAAATAATAAAACTGAATATCACATTTATAAACTCAGACAAATGCATTAAATTCATCTCATTATGGTAGGGTATGTAACCACCATTCTCACATAATGAAATTTCAAAAAAAAGTTTTTATATCACATTTGTACCACTTTACCACAAATAGAAAGAAATAAGAAACCCTAATAAATGATATGAAACACAAAAACATAATAATAATACATGAAATTGGACCCCATACCCACTGGAGAACTGAACCCCCAAGAGGAAAGAAAATAAACCCTAATATAAGAAGAAAAGAGGGAGAAGAGGACTTATGTGAGATATCATGCAGTATATAGATGAAAACTAACCAAAAATAGAATCCCATGGGAGGGAGGAGATGGATGAAGGAATGCCTATGACTGGGTAGTCCAAGGTGGTCAGGCAAGGGGGCTAAGGGGGGTGAAATCAGGGAGAGAGAAAAAACCAGAAATTAATATTGTGCCGTCAAATATGCCCTATTAGAAAACCACGCAGTAATCATGCAGACAATTCTATCCATTGGGGAAAACTCACCTGATTACTAGGGACATACTACAAAACTATGAAAAAGTTGTGCGATTGGTTCTAGTTGAACCCAACCCGTTGTTTTCTAGCTACACAATTACTAATAACTATGTGCGAACCATCCACAAGGTCATTTTCACCCAAAAACATATCACCAATTTTCATCAAAAACATAGTGGGAAACAAAGGGGAAATGTTAGGCCAAGAATAAAAGGGAATCATACTCGAAAACCTCAAACCCTCCACACCTGGTTCATAAGAGAAATGTCCAAGAACCTGACACGAACCAGAATAATGGATAACTCAAAAATCATGATATGACATTATATCTTTTTCTTGGTAGTGTTAGTTCAGGATAGAGTTGTATGCTAGTGGTCATTGTGAGTCTCAATCTGAGACAACTCAACTTATTGAAGTGGATTGTGCACTATAAGATTCATATATAGTAGCAATGATTGTTTAAGGTATCATTATTATTTCATCATCAATATCTATTGATTTATTAGATTTTGGTTTTTGAATTTATATTATTTATTCTCTCCTTGTTGAAGTGTTAATGTTTTGAACTGTGATTATGTCATATCAGATAGATACAATAATTCTTCTTGATATAAAGTGAGAGTAGGGTTTATGGTTTCTTATCTTGTTCACTCACCAGGTCAAGGGGTCTAGTCGGAATGGGGTTACCTTGTTTTGGAGATGGACCACTTTGACTTAATTCACGTTACGGATTGGATGGTGCAATTTTAGGAACACATTGATTGTTATAGCCTGTGAGTGAGATTTGTGGCACTGGATGGATGTACCTAGGTCATTCACGGTGAATAGAACCCTCTGTTGGAACATTCCATACCTCCACTTCCAGAATTATGAAATATCATTTTTCAAATTCTGTCACTCGTGTTGGAGGGTGATGATGGTTCTCTGAAGGGTGGATTACTTCTTATGGTGGTCGAGTTCCAAAATATTTTTATAGTGTATTTCTAATGTTTTCCACTAGAGTGGGATGTGGATTTCACTATTGATTTGGCACCATGAATATAGATGATATCTCTTCCATAATGTTGTACAGATCCCACTGAGTTCATGGAATTAATGGTACAGTTGGATGAGGATTATTTTTCCCAAGAATCTAACCCTGGGCCACCCAAATTATGTCTGTGAAAAAGGTTATTGGATCACCCCGATTGTTAATTGATTACCCAAGGATGAATAAGGTAAAAATAAAGAATAAGTATCATTTTTTCCTAGAATTTATGAACTTTTTGATTAGATTAAGGGGGAATGCTGGTTTTTCCAAATTGATTTTTGTTATGTGTATCATCATGTTTGAGTTAAAAATGAAGGATGTCCAAAAAATAGTATTCTCAAGAAGGTACAACAATTTTGGGTACATGGTCATTCCCTTCAGTTATAAAAATTCTCTAACTACCTTCACAACAACTGTGAACATAGTGTTCCATTTGTATCCTGACATTATTTTCAATGTTTTTGTGGATGAAATTTTTTTTCCTCAAGGAGAGAGGAGGATCATGAGTGATATTTTCAGATTGTGTTGGGCACCCATTGGGAGAATAGTCTATATACATTGTTTTGTAAATGTGCCTTTTAGATTAAGGAAGTGTCATTTCTAGGACATGTGATCTTAGAACATGGGTTTTTGGTGGACACAATGAAGGTCATTATTTTAATTTCATGGGATTCACAAGAGTTTTTCTAATATGGATGTTTTTTTGGCTTGGTGGGGTATTATAGTATGGTCATTAAAAAATTATCTAATACATGTTTCCTTATGAAGACTCTCACCTAGAGAGGGGTAATGTTGGAATGGAACCTAGAGTGCCAAGAATCCTTTGAGGAGCTTATGATGAGATTGACTATGGATCCTTTTTGGATATTTTAAAAATATAGAATTTGTATGTGGTTTATTTCAATTCCTTAGGTGTGGGACCTAGGAGTGTTATTATCCAAGATGGCCACATGCGAGCTTATGGTTCTCACAAGATCTGACCATAAGAAAATAATTACCCAACCATGACCGTGATATAGAAGTTGTGATTCATAATTTAAATATCTGTTGCAATTATCTATTAGGATATATATTTGTAGTGTATTATCATCATAAGATATTAGATTATATTTTCTCCCTGAAATATTTAAAATGGATGCACCATCGTTGGGTTGATTACCTTCAAGGGTTTTATTTTGATATAGTCGATACCCAATGTAAAGGTAATAGTGGGGCTGATGCATTGAGCAAGAATGTTTTGACTGCAAGTATAGACAAAGTCTACTGATGAGTTTAATTTTATTGGTTTCTTTTCTCAAATGCATTTGGAGGGCAAGGATCACAGTGCACGTTCATTATTGACCAATGTTTAGTTATCTCCATCTATTCATGAACGGATTCAACAAGAATGACTTGGAGATGAGTTCATCCCACAAGCTATGCATTTCTTAAAAGGGGGAGAGACACAATGTTATTTTTGTTGTCTCTCAATGTTGTTTTATACATCAAGGGTCACTTTGTGTTGTCATTTTCTATAAGAAAGGTTGTGATGTAAGATATCCACTAGTATTAGTGGGAAGTCCATCCTGGTGCTACCAAAATGTACTAAGATGTGTTTTTTTGACATTTCTGGTGGCTAGGGATTAGGAAGAATGCAGACAATGTTGTTCCATGATGTTCTAAATATCATTAGGTGGAAACAGAGCATCAAATTCCCTATATATTTCTTTATACATTAATTATTTCTATTATAAATTTTTTTATGATAACCACAAACGATATTATTATCTTCCTTTTACAACCTGGAAAAGAATTCTATATGGCTAGTGATGGATCATCTGACCAAATCAGTACACATCATTCCAATCATGGATTCATCCAAGGTAGTTGAGTTGGGCGAGTTGTATATTCAAATGATTTTGAGTCTACACGGTGTGTCATTGAAAATCATTTTCTAAAGGGTACCCATTTTTCCTCATGATTTTTGAAAGGTATTTCGAAAGATATGGGGTTGTACTCCAAATTGAGTATGGCATACCATCCTCAAATAGATGGTCAAATAGAGCATGTGAATCAGATTTTGGAGTACATGCTCTGAGTATGTCTCTTGGATATTAGTGTTTAATGGAAAAGATATTTTTGAATAGTTGTGTTCACATATACCAAGAGATACTAGTCTTCAATTTGAATGTATCCTTTTGAGGTGATTTATGCTTAGCTCTGTTGGTATCCTTTTTAATGGGTTGAGGTTGGAGAGACCATATCGATGGAACCATGCCTTGTGCGTGAGACTTATGATATTGTTAATTTGATAATGAAGTAATTTCTGATATCTTAGACTCATTAAAAAACTTATAAAAATGGTTCAATTCATTTTTTTTACAAGGGTGATCACCTATTCTGTAAAGTGTCACCTCGCGTGGGTCACTGTCGTTTGGGTATGCATGGGATCTAACACAAAGGTAAGTCATACATTTTTAGATTACTAAGTGGATTTGTATAGTGGAAAATAGGATAGTGTTTTTATTTCATTTGGCGTCAACCCATGATATTTCCTATGTCTCTTAACTAAAAAAGTAAAACCTGGATCCATCTCATCTGTTTATTTAGGAAGAGTTGGAGTTGGATCCAGATTTTTCTGTTGATGAATGACTGGTTCATATAATAAATTCCATGGAGAATATGATCTATGGGAACTGTATTCTATTATTTTGAGTTCTTCATAAGAATGGAGATAATGTAAAAGAGGCTTGGGTGATAAAGTCATGGTTTAATAATTTTTTTTTATATTTATCAATTATGGGGTAGATTTTATTGGTGTTTATTATTTTCTCAGTGTGGATAATTTTTATATGTGATTTTATTTTCAATTATTTATTTTATTAATTTTATTATTACATTTATCCCTTGGTTTTCTAATGATTTTTTTTAAAAAATCTTCAATTTGGGCTTGGAATCATGTGGTTCGTGGTTGGTTCATGTTTAGGGGAAACCGGGCACACCTTCCAAGGTAATTGTGCAATAGATATTGGGTTTTAAAATATATTATTGCATGGTTAGCACATGGATAGTCATTCCATGTGGGAAAACCTTCTTTTTAGTCTCTTATAGAATGTGATGGGTGAATTGTTGTCGCATCGTTTGGAAAACTGTGTGGGAAAACCATGCGACAAGTCCATGACATTAAAAATACGGGTTTACCCCACCCCCTTGATTCTTATCACTAAAAAAACCTAATCCTCCGCATTTGGGATTATTCACCCTAGTCACCTCCTTCCTCACTCATTTATCCCTTATATATTCATTTTATTTTGGATATTTGGTTTTGTTTCTATAAGAATCTCCATGTATGTGCCTTCCGGCATTGATTTCAACTATTTTATAGTGTTTCTCTTCCTCATTTATTGAGGTTTTGTTCTCCAGTGGGTTAGATGATATATTTTGGGATGAATCAAGATTATTTGGGTTGAATATCAATGTTTATGGTTATATTATTTCATATTATGTTTTCTTGAGTTGTGGATATGGTTTCACATAGATTTCTAGAATGTTATTCTCTTGAGGTAGGTATTTCGATGCTTAATAATTATTTGATAATATTGAAATGATTTATATGAATTTTAAATGTGATCCATGATTTTTGTTTTGGATGATAATGTTTTTTTTGAAATATTTTTAGATTAATATGGGTTGTATTTTTTTTCTAAAAGTAATTTGGTGTATTTCAAGTGTGTTACTATATTATACTTTATCAAGGTGTTTTATAAATTGTGAATGTGTATTAATAAAATGTTAAATTAGTGATAAATGTGTTTCTAAATAGATATAGGGATTTTATGGATTTAATATAGGGGTTTCTTATTAATAGTGTTGGGTTCTATTTCAACATTCATTGTTTGTTGTATAAGCGTGAAACTAATTTTCTATGATATACGTGGAATGAAAATTGAACATTAAAGGGATCTTAGGTGACTAGGTGGGAGGACATAGACTATTACTCTAGTTTATACTGAAGTGTCTTAGCCTGGATTCATCTAGTAGGATTGAAAATTACGATATTAACAAAAAAAAATTGATGATGAGGATTGGATACCACACAAACATATGATGGATTCTTGTCCAGTGGCTCATGAATGTGACAATTATGGGTTAAGATTCCTATACCATTCTTTACTAAGATACATGTTACCTTGTGTCCCACTACAGATAGTGGCTATAAGAATTTACCATCACATAGTTCTTTTTTGAGCTATCATACATACCATCGGCATATGGTGGAAGTTTTTTTTATTTCAAAAATCAAAGCATGTTTCCATTATAATGTTTTCCATAAAAATACCTATATCCCTTTTTATAAAACTTGAATATTGATTTTTCTTATAATTTTTTTCAGGTAAATAAATTTTTTGTGTGGCATTCTACTGGGATTTGGATCACACCATGCATACACATTTGGGTGTATGCTGAACTTGTTATGTTTGACTCGGGTAAAGGAAAGATGAATCACAATGGTCGTTCTGGTTTCTAGTAGTCGCCTCCTGTATGTGTTGGTGGAATAAACAAGAGTTTGATTCCCCTCTTATTAATTGGGTGTACTTTTTGGATTTTTTCCCAATTTTTTTGGACCTCCTTTTTGGTTTTATTTAATGTTGTAATCCTTGATTTTGAAAACAGTTGCACCATGACTGGTTATGATTATTCAGTTGTGTTTTTTAATTATTTTTGATTTATTATGATTATTTAAATGGGTGAAATCATTCCCATAGAATAATTTGGATACTCAGTCACTAGTTTATTTCCCGTGGTGATTAGGAATGTCCTTCGAGCCATGTTTCGAACATGGAATGTGTGTCAGTTTAGATTGTATCCCAGCTTGGTTCGTGACACATGAACATGGGTATTTTTCATTATAAATTTATGTTAAAATTATTTTCAATAATCAATTAAGATATTAGATTAGTATTAAAAGTTTATTCTTATATAAGATTGTGCGAGGGTGTGATATGTTATGCATATCAAAAGTGACATTACATTAATGAATAAATCAAGAAATAATCTTTCCCTTTTATGGAAGAAGAGTTATCTATAATTACTAATGAAATGGTAATTTATGATTTAGTCAATGTCCATGGTGGTATCTTGATGGGTTTGTTTCATGAATTAAAAAAATATATATAAATAGTTGATGTTGATGACACAAGAATGAATAATTCTGGATAAGATATCATGTTAAAATTACTATATTATATTTTGATCATTCACACAAGGATATTATCATTATCCATGTAATAACTTTCTACATGGTTCTATATTATGCTTATTGACACTAAATATGAAATTCAATCTAATTCACATAATGCCACTAAGAAGGAGAGTTTGATGGGCACACACAAAGTGCATCCAGATCATCAGTTAAAAAAATTAAATTTAAAATTAAAATTAATATTGTTTGAAATTTTGAACAAATAATCATTATTTATGTTATGTTAAATGAAAAAACACTTATGGAATGATTAATAAAATAATAATTATTTATTACATTAATTATTTATTAGTCATTGTTTGATAAATTTTAAAGTGGATTGACTGTAACATCCCAAGTAAGTAATGAATAATTGATATTTTTATCTATGGCTATTAATGAATAAGATAGTGTTATAGAGGCTTAAAATGAAAATAAATACAATCTTATGCATGGAATACAATAATATTCTTAAAAGATTGTTTTACTGCCTTTTGATGGAAAACCATTTTTGAATCTATATTTTGACAATTTTATAAACTATGTTTGTCAAAATAAACTTATCCTTTATGATTGGGACATCAAAATTTACCTTGTGTGAATTTTTGGTATTTTTCTGACAATGTTCATTTTTTTAATGAATATTGAAAAATACTGCATTTTACATCAAAACTGATTTTTAATCTAATTTATTTATATGATTAGATTATGTTTTGAATTGGTTTTGAAGTGAAATTAGAATATATTTTTACCATTCTATCCAATGGTGGTCATTGGAATCAATTTCACTTTGAAATTAGACTTAAACTGGTGTCAATCTTTTGATACTTATTGTTTTGTAAAAACACGCTATTTGCTCTGGCAGCGGGAATTAATTATTAAAATAATTAATGTGACTTATATGATTTGAATTTTGTAAAATAGACTTCATTTTTCAATTCAGAATATAAAATATAGCTTAGGTTGAATTTTTGGTAATTTTCTGAAAAACTTCAATTTTTGATGAATAGTGAACCCACTAAGTGGTAATCAAGCAAACTGATTTTTCAGTTAAATGAAATTTTACCACTAATGTGTATTGAATTTTGAAAATCCGACATACATGGTTGTCATTAAGAAGTAAAATGTTGTTCAATGAGATTAAAATAATTTTTTGGTGAATAGTAACTTATTAAGTTCTTAATCACGATTAGTGGTAATTAGTGTAGTTTAAGGTATAAATAATACTTTAATAAAATGAAATGACCTAGACACATGTCCCAACCTTATTTTTTGTGTCATGGCCGACCAAGAAAATCAATGGGTCAACTTGGGGACCCCATGGATCCACTTTTGTTGGGAAATGACATAAAGTACTTTTTATTTAATGTTAAAGTGAAAATGACACAAACATGAAATGTTTTGCGAAAACAATTTTTAAGTGGGGATATAAAAGTCCAAATTTTGATTATAAATAGTCATTTGAAAGCTAAAAAGATTTCCTACATCATAGTATTTTTTTTTGATTTTTAGACATTAAATAAATTAATGTATTTATGACATAATAATGATGCAGTGATGACATCATTATTTGACGATTTAAATAAAATGGACAGATAATGTAAAATCTATGAACTACACATGTCCAAAACCAATTGGATGTGTTTATTTCGAAGACTTATCACCTTATCCACGAATTCTATCAATGTGGGACCTTTTAAAACCGAAAAACATTTTCAAATAAAGTAATATTTCTTACTTTCCAAAAGTGCCCCTCCTCTCCTCTTATAAAAGGCCCCCACCTCTACCTCATTTCAAACACTCTTAAAGCCTTTGGCTCGGCCAAACCCTGCCCATTTGCTCTCTCCACATCCCTCTCCTCATCCTAAGGGATTCCCTTTGGGAAGAATCCTTTCAAAGGAAGCCTTTAGGCTCAAATCAAAAGTAGATACACTTTTAAAGGTAATTCATTCTCTCTTGTTCATTTGTTTTATTTTTCTTCTCCAACCCTCTAAACTCTTTTTATTTAATTCTTTTGTAACAACACCAGTATCTTCAATATACTAGGATTTTGTTATAATATTTATTTGAGCTACACTCTCACACAACTACATCAAATGGTTAATGAACATACGGTTTCTGTGGATGGCGAAATTCTGCCTCCCGAAACGATGATTGTTCAACACTCATTTAACACCTTCAAAGGTGGCCATTATGATGTCACTATTTTTATATATGATATATAATATGTTTATGTTTTCCTTAAGCTTCTGTTTTTTTATTTTTGACATACCTTTATGGTTTCCATTATTGGTAAACACGATATCTTCATTTTAGGAAGTGCGGACTACCGCCCCCTGAAAGTGATTTGATTCGTTAATACCATATGTGGGATGTGTAAAGGATAAAGTTAATGATATTATATATGTTATTATACTGGAATTATAATATACTCTTATATCATTATGATTCCATTCCGGAAAATATGAAATAGAAATGGAAGTAGCGTTCATGCGTACGTACGGCTTACCGTCTCCATGAACGGTGCATTTCATTTCTTACCTCCAAATGTGATTTAATATTATAAATACATGTATATGATGAATATATATGATATATATGTTATCCAAATCATTAATATAATTCTGGATATAATGAACCTTTGACCAAATTAACAACATGTAAGTATAAGAAGTCTATTTTTGACTTAAGAACCAAATACCGACAAAATGAACATTATTAACTTAAATGATTACATGATGTTCATAACATGGTATAAAAGGAATAATGAACTTGAAAAAGATTCATAAGCAAGTAGAGATTAACTCAAGTTTATTATTCAGGAGTTTAAATAACGGTCGGGTCAAGTCGGATACGAGGTATGGGACTTCGTCTCAATCTCCTTTCGTTGAGGCATATTTTATTTTATACACTACTTTATTTTATATGGTGTATAACCCCCTTTGAATTTTACGTTTATTCAAAAGGAATCTTTTTTATACGAAGCGTTTACTAAACGACAAAAGGGAATGTTTTTGTCGTACGTATGCGGCGACAACGACTTCTCCTTCGTCGTAACCGTTATTTGAGTTTCGTCTTCCTCTACAAGCCATACCTTCTTTTTTAAAAGAAAAATAAATACCATGTTTTACTTTTCTTTTATTTTGGTATTGAAAATGGTTTTCATAATGTTTTTATTATATCAATGTGTTGTATTGATATCTCGTGATTGAAATGTGGAAACGTTATGTTTCCTTTATGCATGTTTTATGTGATATGATTATGTTATGGTTCTTGGGCATTATTATGAAGACGGGTTGTTCCGTGATAAACTAAGGGCGGGTGAGCCCGTTATAGCTCTCCAATGCATTGGGTAAAGCGAAGGACTGAAACGTTAAGGTTTCTCCGAAGAGATTTTGGGGAATATACTGTGATGGGTATTCCAAACGTAACCAAGAGGGTTACTCCCTACGTAAGAATGTTATGAATGCCTCAAGTTACCTTTATGTCTTATGATTTATATGATTTATTCATGATTTTATGAGGTATGTTAAAGTGCCTTTGTTTTATGGGTAAAGTATGATTTCATTCTTATGTATCTATGAACTCATGTTTCCTTTCCATGTTTTTTTATAACCCATACTGAGTTTTTATGCTCATCCCAAGTTTTTGAAATGTTTTTCACAGGTCAAGGAAAAGGTACATGATAAGATGATAGAGTCAAGGATGTGTCAAGAAATAATCCATGTTTTATTTTAAAAGTGTTTCCATTGATGGGAATGAGGAATACTATCTTTATGTAACCACTTTGTTTATATGTGGAATGTAATGCAAGTTTTATGATCTAATTCTCTAAAACTCTAAACCTGAAAAGATCCTCAACGTGTAATCTTGTAATAACTCAAGATTAAGTATGGTTTAAGGCTGGGGCCTTATAGTTGGTATCAGAGGCCGGTTTAGATAACTTTAGGAGTTAGAATTCTATTAAATGATTATCCAAAAATATTCTTTTTTGGAAATATATAGCATTTAAAGATTACCATGTTGCTTCATCTAAGAAATGTTTGTTCAGAATGGTTTTCCGCAGAGGAAACAGGGAGGCAGTGCTAGGAAGGCATACAGAAGGAAATAACCTTCCGAATCAGCATCCAGAAATGGTTGAAATTGGAACTGAACAGTTTGTTGCAGTAATGGCGCAGTTGACTCAAGCGATAAATGGCGGTGGTATCCATGCACGAGATCAGCCAGATCAACCGCAGAGGAACATGTCAGTGGTGGAACATTTCATGAGGCAACATCCACCATCATTCAGAGGATCATCTGACCCTGTGCTAGCTGAAGGGTGGATTAAAGCACTGGAGAAGATTTTTGATGTCATGGGGTGTTCAGACAATCAAAAGGTTAGTCTTTCTATATACCGTTTGGAGGGTGAAGCAGATCAGTGGTGGTCTATGGATAAAAATATCAGGGACGCCGATGAGATTGATGCTCTTGACTGGGATGAATTCAAAGGAATGTTTCTTGAGAAGTATTTTCCTAAGGCTGTTCGACTTAGGATGGAAAAGCAATTATTGGAATTGAGGCAAGAGGAAGACTCAGTGGCTGCCTATGAAGAAAAGTTCACTCGATTGGCAAGGTATGCTCCAAATTTAATCCGGGACCTTGATAGTAAAATCAATCGTTTCTACTCAGGATTAAAGCCAAAGTATCGAAGGGAATTAGCTTCTTGTGAGTTCAAAAGTTATGAAAAGCTTGTTCGATGTGATGAGAAGGTGGAAATGGAGTTTGCCGATGACCAAGTTTTCTATAACAGCCAGCAGAAGAAGAGACCGAGGTGGCAGGAGAAAGGTAAGAATTCTTCAAAAAAGTCTGATGGTAAGAAAACTAAGTTTCCAGTTTGTGATAAATGTGGAAAAAGGCATACTGGGGAATGTCTTCTGAATTCTGGGAAGTGCTATCGATGTGGTAAGATGGGACATAAGGCTCGTGATTGCACTGAAAAGGATCAACCTGAAGGTAAGAACAAATTTTATTTACAGTTAGTGAAATGTTATAAGTGCAATGAGATGGGTCACTATGCAAACGAGTGTCCGACAAAGAGCTTGAGTGATGGGAAGCAGTTAGACTACAAGCAAACAGGGGTGGTGAAATCCTTTGCAACTACTTCAGTAGATGTCGGGCCATCAAATGAAGTTGTATCAGGTACTTTGTTTGTTTTTTCAGATTATGCCAGTGTGTTGTTTGATTCGGGGTCTACACATTCTTTAATCTCTGAAACCTTTTCTAGTAAAATGGGAATACCATCTCAAGAAATGACTCCTGAACTTTTGGTAAAAACACCTGGGGGAAGTGTCGAGGCAAAAAGAATTTATAAGAATCTTCCTATCCTTATCTGTGGAAAGAACCTACTTGCAAACCTTACTGTTCTACCTCTAGTTGAGTTTAATGTTATCCTGGGTATGGATTGGCTCTATATTTACCATGCTATGATTGACAGTAGAGCTAAAGAAGTTTCTTTTAAGAAAGACTTTCAGGTTTTTTACAAGAATATTACCCTTACTTTTGATAACATATCAAGAGGCCGAGAAACATGTAAAAGATGGAAATGAATGTTACCTTGCACAGGTCGTTGAAAATAAAGGAATTATTCAGATTAATGATGTGCTAGTGGTAAATGAGTATCCTGATGTTTTTCCTGATGAGTTGCCTGGAATAATACCAGATCGGGAAGTTGCGTTTACTGTTGACTTAGTTCCTGATGCTAAGCCAATTTCAAAACCCCCTTATCGAATGGCACAAATTGAACTTTTAGAGTTGAAGGAGCAATTTCAAGATTTATTAAAGAAAGGTTTCATTAGACCTAGCACATCACCATGGGGTGCTCTTGTTTTATTTGTTAAAAAGAAAGATGGTTCTATGAGACTTTGCATTGATTATAGAGCCTTGAATAATATCACTGTTAAGAACAAATATCATTTGCCTCATATCGATGATTTGTTTGGTTAGCTCCAGGGAGCTCAGTTTTTTTCAAAGATTGACTTGAGATTGGGGTACCATCAGCTGAAGGTAAAGGAGGTAGATATTCCGAAGACCGCATTCCGTAAGAGATATGGCCATTATGAATTTGTAGTAATGCCTTTTGGGCTAACCAATGCACCTGCTGTATTCATGGACTTAATGAATAGAATTTTCCATGAGTTCTTGGATAAGTTTGTGGTGGTTTTCATTGATGATATTTTGGTGTTTTCTAAAAGTAAAGAGGAGCATGAAAAACATTTAAGAGTTATCTTGAAAACCTTAAAAGAAAAGAAACTGTATGGGAAATTCAGCAAGTGTGAGTTTTGGTTGCAACAAATTTCTTTCCTTGGTCACATTGTTTCTAAAGATGGAATAACTGTTGATCCTGCAAAAACAAAAGTTGTGGAAGAATGTCCAAGACCAACAAATGTAACCGAGATTCGTAGCTTCCTTGGTTTGGCGGGCTATTACCGAAGGTTTGTTAGAAATTTTTCACGGTTATCTAGTCCAATGACTAAGCAAACTCGGAAGGGTGTTAAGTTTATCTGGACAAAAGAATGTGATGATTGTTTTCAGGAATTGAAAAGAAGATTGGTGAATGCTCCAGTTTTGGCACTACCTTCCAGGAATGGTGAGTTTGTTATATACAGTGATGCTTCATTGAAAGGACTTGGTTGCGTCCTAATGCAGAATGATCAGGTAATTGCTTATGCTTCACGACAGTTGAAAACTCATGAGGTAAATTACCCTACAAATGATTTGGAATTAGCTGCTGTTGTTTTTGCTTTAAAAATTTGGAGGCATCATTTGTATGGAGTAAAGTGTGAAATATATACCGATCACAAAAGTTTAAAGTATATATTCACTCGGAAAGAGTTAAACATGAGACAAAGGAGATGGCTGGAATTAATCAAAGATTATGATTGCACAATTCATTACCATCCGGGAAAAGCAAATAAAGTGGCTGATGCTTTGAGTCGAAAAAGTAATGCTTCATTAACAATATTGCGTTCGGAACGTGATCCTTTGGTTAAGGATTTGATGAACTTTGGAATAGAAGTTGTTGGTGCAGGAAGTCCTTCTGTTTTGTTTCAGGTATCAGTGAGATCATCTCTATCAGATAGAATCAAGCAAGCACAGAAGCAAGACAGTGAGTTGCAGAAAAGGGTAGAGCTGGTTCAGAAAGGTAAGTTGCATGAATTCAACATTGATAATGATTGCGTTTTGAGATTTGGGAAGAGATTGTGTGTGCCTTGTGATTCACAGTTGAAGAGAGAGTTGTTATGTGAAGCTCATAGCTCTCCGTTTTCAGTTCATCCGGGCAGTACTAAGATGTATAGAGATCTGCGGGAGTATTACTGGTGGGATGGAATGAAAAGAGATATTGCTGATTTTACTGTGAAGTGTTTGACTTGTCAGCAGGTTAAAGCAGAGCGGCAGTTACCGAAAGGGATGCTTCAGCCTTTACCAGTGCTAGAGTGGAAATGGGAGAATATATCCATGGACTTTGTTGTTGGATTACCAAAGACATCTTGAGGTAATAATGCAATCTGGGTTATTGTTGATCGCTTGACCAAATCTGCTCATTTCCTTGCTATACGAGATAATTTCTCTCTTGATCAACTTTCCCGTTTGTATCTTAAAGAGATAGTCAGGTTACATGGAGTTCCTCTCTCCATTGTATCGGATCGTGATCCCAGGTTTACTTCTAACTTTTGGAAAGGCCTTCAGAAGTCGTTGGGTACTGAATTAAATTTTAGTACAGCTTTTCATCCTCAATAGGATGGGCAGTCAGAACGAACAATTCAGACATTGGAGGACATGCTACGAGCTTGTTCTATGGATTATCAGGGAATTTGGGACCAACACCTTTCTTTGGTTGAGTTTTCATATAATAATAGTTTTCATTCCAGTATACAGATGGCACCATTTCAGGCATTATATGGGAAGCGGTGTCGAACTCCAGCTTTCTGGGATGATGTGGGTGAAAGAATGTTGATGGGACCAGAATTGGTAGAAGAGATGGCAGAAAAAGTTCAGCTGATTCAGAAACACATGAGAACAGCTCAGAGCAGGCAGAAGTGTTATGCGGATAACCGGAGGAAGGATCTATCTTTCGAGGTAGGTGATCATGATTTTCTCAAGGTTTCTCCTTGGAAAAGTGTGATGAGATTTGGTAAGAAAGGAAAGCTGAGTCCAAGGTTCATTGGACCATACGAAATTCTGGAGAGAGTTGGATCAGTTGCAAACCGGGTGGCTTTACCTCCGAGTTTATCTCAGGTACACAATGTTTTTCACGTTTCGAGGTTGAGAAAGTACATGCCAGATCCATCTCATGTTTTGAGTCCAGAGGTAGTTCAGTTGGAAGAGAACCTATCTTATGAGGAACAACCAGTCCAGATTCTTGACCACAGGGAGCAAGTGTTACGGAATAAGGTGATTCACTAGGTAAAGGTTTTGTGGAAAAACCACATGATTGAAGAGGCAACATGGGAATCTGAAAATGCAATGAGGGATAAGTACCCCCATTTATTCGATAAGTAAATAAATTACGGGGACGCAATTTTCTAAAGGGGGGAAGGATGTAACATCCCAAGTAAGTAATGAATAATAGATATTTTTATCTATGGCTATTAATGAATAAGATAGTGTTATAGAGGCTTAAAATGAAAATAAATACAATCTTATGCATGGAATACACTAATATTCCTAAAAGATTGTTTTACTGCCTTTTGATGGCAAAACATTTTTGAATCTATATTTTGACAATTTTATAAACTATGTTTGTCAAAATAAACTTATCCTTTATGATTGGTACATCAAAATTTACCTTGTGTGAATTTTTGGTATTTTTCTGACAATGTTCATTTTTTTAATGAATAGTGAAAAATACTGCATTTTACATCAAAACTGCTTTCTAATCTAATTTATTTATATGATTAGATTATGTTTTGAATTGGTTTTGAAGTAAAATTAGAATATATTTTTACCATTTTATCCAATGGTGGTCATTGGAATCAATTTCACTTTGAAATTAGACTTAAACTAGTGTCAATCTTTTGATACTTATTGTTTTGTAAAAACACGCTATTTGTTCTGGCAGTGGGAATTAATTATTAAAATAATTAATGTGACTTATATGATTTGAATTTTTTAAAATAGACTTCATTTTTGAATTCGGAATATCAAATATAGCTTAGGGTGAATTTTTGGTAATTTTCTGAAAAACTTCAATTTTTGATGAATAGTGAAACCACTAAGTGGTAATCAAGCAAACTGATTTTTCAGTTAAATGAAATTTTACCACTAATGTGTATTGAATTTTTAAAATCTGACATACATGGTTGTCATTAAGAAGTAAAATGTGGTTCAATGAGATTAAAATAATTTTTTGGTGAATAGTGACTTATTAAGTTCTTAATCATGATTAGTGGTAATTAGTGTAGTTTAAGGTATAAATAATACTTTAATAAAATGAAATGACCTAGACACATGTCCCAACCTTATTGGTTGTGTCATGGCCGACCAAGAAAATCCATGGGTCAACTTGGGGACCCCATGGATCCACTTTTGTTGGGAAATGACATAAATTACTTTTTATTTAATGTTAAAGTGAAAATGACGCAAACATGATATGTTTTGCGAATACAATTTTTAAGTGGGGTTATACAAGTCCAAATTTTGATTATAAATAGTCATTGGAAAGCTAAACAGATTTCCTACATCATAGTAGTTTTTTTATGATTTTTAGACATTAAATAAATTAAAGTATTTATGACATAATAATGATGCAGCGATGACATCATTATTTGACGATTTAAATAAAATGGAAAGATAATGTAAAATCTATGAACTACACATGTCCAAAACCTATTGGATGAGTGGATTTCGAAGCCTTATCACCTTATCCACTAATTATATCAATGTGGGACCTTTTAAAACCGAAACACATTTTCAAATAAAGTAATATTTCTTACTTTCCAAAAGTGCCCCTCCTCTCCTCTTATAAAAGGCCCCCACCTCTACCTCATTTCACACACACTTCAAGCCTTTGGATCGGCCAACCCCGGCCCATTTTCTCTCTCCACATACCTCTCCTCATCCTAGAGGATTCCCTTTGGGATGAATCCTTTCAAAAGAAGCCTTTAGGCTCAAATCAAAAGTAGTTACACTTTTAAAGGTAATTCATTCTCTCTTGTTCATTTGTTTTATTTTTCTTCTCCAACCCTCTAAACTCTTTTTATTTAATTCTTTTGTAACAACACCAGTATCTTAAATATACTAGGATGTTGTTATAATATTTATTTGAGCTACAATCTCACACAACTACATAAAATGGTTAAATAACATACGGTTTCCGTGGATGGCGAAATTCTGCCTCCCGAAACGATGATTGTTCAACACTCATTTAACACCTTCAAAGGTGGCCATTATGATGTCACTATTTTTATATATGATATATAATATGTTTATGTTTTCCTTAAGCTTCTGTTTTTTTCATTTTTCGCATACCTTTATGGTTTCCATTATGGGTAAACACGATATCTTCATTTTAGGAAGTGCGGACTACCGCCCCCTGAAAGTGATTTGATTCGTTAATACCATATGTGGGATGTGTAAAGGATAAAGTTAATGATATTATATGTGTTATTATACTGGAATTATAATATACTCTTATATCATTATGATTCCATTCCAGAAAATATGAAATAGAAATGGAAGTAGCGTTCATGCGTACGTACGGCTTACCGTCTCCATGAACGGTGCATTTCATTTCTTACCTCCAAATGTGATGTAATATTATAAATACATGTATATGATGAATATTTATGATATATATTTTATCCAAATCATTAATATAATTCTGGATATAATGAACCTTTGACCAAATTAACAACATGTAAGTATAAGAAGTCTATTTTTGACTTAAGAACCAAATACCGACAAAATGAACATTATTAACTTAAATGATTACATGATGTTCATAACATGGTATAAAAGGAATAATGAACATGAAAAATATTCATAAGCAAGTAGAGATTAACTCATGTTTATTATTCAGGAGTTTAAAGAACGGTCGGGTCAAGTCGGATACGAGGTATGGGACTTCGTCTCAATCTCCTTTCGTTGAGGCATATTTTATTTTATACACAACTTTCTTTTATACGGTGTATAAACCCCTTTGACTTTTACGTTTATTCAAAAGGAATCTTTTTTATATGAAGCGTTTACTAAACAACAAAAGGGAATGTTTTTGTCGTACGTATGCGGCGATAACGACTTCTCCGCCGTCGTAACCGTTATTTGAGTTTCGGCTTCCTCTACAAGCCATACCTTCTTTTTTAAAAGAAAAATAAATACCATGTTTTACTTTTCTTTTATTTTGGTATTGAAAATGGTTTTCATAATGTTTTTATTATATCAATGTGTTGTATTGATATCTCGTGATTGAAATGTGGAAACGTTATGTTTCCTTTATGCATGTTTTATGTGATATGATTATGTTATGGTTCTTGGGCATTATTATAAAGACGGGTGGTTCCGTGATAAACTAAGGGCGGGTGAGCCCATTATAGCTCTCCAATGCATTGGGTAACGCGAAGGAGTGAAACGTTAAGGTTTCTCCGAAGAGATTTTAGGGAATATACTTTGATGGGTATTCCAAACGTAACCAAGAGGGTTACTCCCTACGTAAGAATGTTATGAATGCCTCAAGTTACCTTTATGTCTTATGATTTATATGATTTATTCATGATTTTATGAGGTATGTTAAAGTACCTATGTTTTATGGGTAAAGTATGATTTCATTCTTATGTATCTATGAACTCATGTTTCCTTTGCATGTTTTTTTATAACCCATACTGAGTTTTTGTGCTCATCCCAAGTTTTTGAAATGTTTTTCACAGGTCAAGGAAAAGGTACATGATAAGATGACAGAGTCAAGGATGTGTCAAGAAATAATCCATGTTTTATTTTAAAAGTGTTTCCATTGATGGGAATGAAGAATACTATCTTTATGTAACCACTTTGTTTATATGTGGAATGTAATGCAAGTTTTATGATCTAATTCTCTAAAACTCTAAACCTGAAAAGATCCTCAACGTGTAATCTTGTAATAACTCAAGATTAAGTATGGTTTAAGGCTGGGGCCTTATATTGACAGGCGGAGGTAAGGCTCCATGATAAATGGTCTATTTTATGTAATATGATTTAAATAAATATTGATTTATTTTTTATAACTATATTTAAATATCTTCGTGGGAGGATTAATCAATAAGTAGTAATAACTATAAAAAATAATAATAGAAATAATAATTATTATTATTATTGTAATATTATTTTTAGACATCATGTTCTCTTAGAAAAATGATATTTTCCAATATTCTTTGTGAAAAAATATATACCCTGGATTATAAATCCCATATTATATCACTTCTATGTTATGAATTTTAGTAAAAAAATATCCTTAGATAATTCACTTTATCCCTATAAGGATCATCTCAACGAAACACCCATGAATGGGGAGTGACCCCCTCCACATCCTCTCTCATAAGATAAGTAGAACTAGAGAAAATTATTCTTGATGAGAATGCATTCTTATTGTAATGAATGATTAATGACACAAAATGTTTTAATAATAAACTATAGATCTTGAAAATCCAATGATCGAGTTATATGGGTTTTGGAACTTATGTGGATACGAGTAGAAGTTTTCTATAATTGATTCCTTTATTGAAATGATTATTCAAAAATAAAGGAAAATCTATTCAGCAAAAAAGATAAATTATAATTGGAAATAATTCTTATTTTTATCAAATTTTTATAAATAATATGTTAAAATAACATCAATATAATTATTTTAGATTCTTATAGAAATCATTGGTGGAAATGGTGATAACTAGTTCATTGATTCCTAATGACCACAAAGTGTTATCATACCAATCACATATTAATTTCCAATAAATTTTTATTTTATTTATGGAACTAACATTTTATTCTAACAATATCTTCTTTCTAAAATTTCGTTCTCAATACAATATTATTGATAACATGGTTTTTGAAGTTGATATATCCATGAATAATCCAGAGAATATGGAGATTTCCTCCATATCCCATAAAAGTAGTAATGGATTATTTAAGGATGAAAAAAATTTATAACATGTAAAAAAAGTATGCACAATGTACCAATAGTGAACCATGTCAAGTTGAGTCGAAATAACCATGAATCATTATATGAGAGAGTAGTACAAGACTTCATTACATTAAACATATTGAACAAAATTTTCTCACATGAATTTGTTGGGATATATATGTTGAATATAGTTTACAATCTATGTTACCCAAAATGGTTCAAATCCCTGTAAATCGTAAAATTTAAGTTTCCATAATAGGATAACTATTTTTAATACACACCATATATTGATTGTTTGCTAAGAAACATGATAATAATCTGAATAAAGGGCATGTTTCACTTATACACAATGTGTAACACATTAATAACTAAATCAATTATATGATGAGTCTTCATCCATATTTTGTGGGTATCCATAGAATACAATACAATGTGTATTTTAGGTTATACGCACTGTATCACTCATACTCATTATGAAAGACTACATGACAACACAAGTTTTACCATGTAAACTTATTACATGGATGAATTATTAGTAATAAAATTGGAACTGAACTAAATAACATGTATCATGTATACCCATTTTGTGACATGGTTTTCCAATTTCATACATTTTGTTTGAATTTCAATTTGTCTCGTAGATTAAAAATCTTAAATTAATTATTTTCTATGTTAATATAGAACCAAAACACATGTTTTGTTATTTTATATTCCATTTAATTTATGGGATTGTAAAATCGTATATTTCATATATAATACTAATTTTCTATGTAGTCAAAAGATATTTATTGCACGGACTGACTCATGGAACTACATGTCTTGTGTTACCGTGACCTGACCTGTATACTACAATCCACACAAGTACATAATACATTAAAATAGCCAAACAAAGAGTATTCACTTTCCATTTCAGGGTAGTACCTATATTTTAATGAATATGGATATAAGACATATTTACCCAACTATATTCAATAGATATTAAATTATGTAATATTTTAATAATTACTAGTGGGGTACACACCATCTACCTTGTTAGTAAACCCCATGTATGATAAATATAAAAATTAAAATAATTTTATAATCTTTTTACAATTATAGAATATTTGAATCTAATGTATTTTTTGAATGAAAAAATAATATATAAAAATTAATAAAATAATGAGATAAGTAATTTATATTTATAATAAAATTATAATAATAAAGTATATATTGAAATGAATGACTGCTAATTTTAAAAGTGTATCCATTGAAAAAATAAATGATCATGATCCCAACTGACTAATGAATATGTTCTATTTCATTGAAATTAATTTTTATTATACGAGATTTTCTGATATATATTGTAATATAAAAATAAAGATCTATGATCCATCTCATCCTACTTGTTATGTATTGGCCTTCATTTCCACGATTTCATGTTTATACCCAAAACCATTGGTTCCCATCTCTTATGTGTGAGAAAACATATGAAATGGTAAGAGCATCTAAGAAATAGTGGATGATTCATTAAAGAGTTAAGGTAATGAAAATCCAGTTGATATAGTGTTTAATGTTGGAATGTGGGAATTCTAATACATATTGGTTCAAGGATTTATTATCCTAGAGTAATGAGTTAGTTTATAATTTGATTTAAAAAATAACTAATAGTAAAATATTATGATCATGACAAATATTTAATTTTTTTTATTTTAAATTTTTATTTATTTATTTATCAAATAAATAGTAATTTTAAATTATATGAATTAAATAATTTAACTAGAATTAAAGATGTAAAAAATAGATGGATTATCTATAAATTTTTTTTTCAGTATTTTTAAATAAATTTTTAAACTCAAACTAATTATATCAAAAATTTAAAACAATAAAATAAATAAAATTTAAACATAATATAAAATGCATTAATAAAATTTTTAGTTAAACAATATTTTTATTTGATGAGTAAAATTGAAACCATATTTTAAGGTAGTTTTCAAGGATAACTTAGGGAACATTTAGTAATTTCTAATCTTTAAATAATGTTTTGGGTAAAAATAAAATAGTTAGAATCAAAAGTTAATTAATAAATACCATATTTTTATAAAGAATATTCATGTATTGAGGATACCATATTCCAAATTATATATTTAGAGATATCACTTAATATATCAATGAAGTAAGAGTAAATGTTGTTAGAAGGACTAGTTAACTAAACGACATTGTATAAATTTTGTTGGACTATTTTTTGGATTAAGAGAAGTGAAATATGGATATTTTATCAATAATATCATAATGACATTATATTTCAAATATGATTATGTAGAAAGTTAATAATAAATTTTATAAAGGGATTATAATAAATGAAAAATAATTAGAAAATTTTTTAATCAATATATTATTCTAAAACCTACACTCATTTTAATATAGAAAATAGAAATTACAAAAACATTGACATTATACATAAAACAAAATTGGAGAATATGATATTATAACCATTATTAATAACAAGGAGTGGTACACATTCTTTATAATCATAATGTCCTTAGAGAGTAATTTTTATGTGCTGGAGTTCCCATTTCAAGAGAAAGTGACTTTTAACAATGAAACTAAAGATGATCATACATTAATATTGAAATATCATGATGATTAATTTGATGTTCAGTGATTCTTGACATCATATAGGACCAATAATATTTAGATGTATTATATAAACATTGATATATATACCTTGCCTCCCCATCTCTTTTATCTTCATCATAAGAATTATATAAAACATACATACAATATCTCTAAAGAAGATTTAATATAATATAATAGAGAAGGTACACCAGTAGATTCGTATATAGTCATGATGATTGGTTCTATAGATATTTTGGATATTTTTGGTTTCAAGATACCCAAATATTTTTTTTACTAATCTCATGATATTCTCACAACCTTAGAGCTATATTATTTTTATTTTAAATAATAATTACAACACTATTGAGATGTTACTCCAAAGTATTATTTCAATAATTAAACATATTGATAAGGAAAAGATATGTGAAATTTATAGAATTCAAATGGTGAATAAGAGGATGTGTATGAAAAAACAATGAAATACAACATCCACGTGTCATATTTGAACTAGTTCACTCATATTTAACCAAACTCGGTCGGACATATGGCCTCACGCATTCCTCCATGTTTGTTTGAGGAAACTAACTAACAATGAGGGACTATATTGTTATAGTGGTAGGAATATATCCTAATAATTAGAGTAAAAACACTGTATAAAAAATGTTTAAATTATGGAAACATAATACACACATAAAATGTAAGATAAATGATCTTGATGTAATAACTTCTCATCGGGAGAAATATCAAGTACCATATAAAAAATGATGTAATTTCATGTATCTAAGAAAAACGGAATGGGAAAACATAGATGTGAGAACTCATACAAGTAGGTATGTTAAATGAACCGAAAAGGAAAAATTTCTACCTTCAGTTATCATCACGTTCCATAGCTCGATAATGTATTCATCACTACTATTCTATAATTAATAAGGAATAAACAATATGATACTTTCACAAATCCCTACCTATATCCATGATGTATGTAAATGTACAAATTATTGATTCTAATGGGCTATGATAAATACATAGAAGGCCACCAACAATGGTTTATATAAAAATCCAACCAAAAAATATAAATATAATAACTTGCATGTATAATAATCATTGACGTTGTTAAATACAAAAGAAAAAAAACATGTCTAACCGAGCTACTCATGGAATGTTATGCTGACCATACCTACTTCAAACTAAGAAATAAATGTCTTTTTATTCAATACATAATGTTTACATATATATATATATATATATATTTATTCATATAAGAAATAATAATATTTGAAAATATGAATTCTATGTTGTGGACCTATGGATTAGTGCCCATGATTTAACATGGTATGTTAATATATAATGTGTCTTAGTTCTCTACATAGAGGATCATAATATAAAAAATATAATGAAATTATTTGAGGTGATACCAGGTAATCCATGACATCAAGGTTTTATCCAACTAATTGTAATAAGAAATGAAATCTGGCTATATGGGTCTGATTGTGATATAAGGGATACAATCAAGGATGTTCACTATAAAATATCATAGCTGAGTCAATAATGATCATGCATAGTAAATACTTGGTTAAGAATTAATCAGGTCAATGTGGTGAATCCATGGTACAATTTGTCTGAGGAGGTCAAGTTGAATCCATGGAGGGTATCCAAGTGATTCTAAAATCTGTCTGGAATTAAAGTGATTCATCTGTACAATACTGAGGAATTCACATAATAAGACAAGTATTAGAAAATGAAGAAGGTATCTCCCACAAATGTTATCTCAATGATTCTAGGTTGATTCCTCTAAATGATAATGTTATTCACTTAGGAATCCAAGGTGGAATGATTTCTGATCACTCCTATAATAGTAAAATGGTCCAATGATGTTAATATAATGTGTAACATTTCCCAACTACATGAATTTGATTTGTAACATTGGACATATACAAATAGTGTAAATTTATAACATCTATTTTGTTAATATCATTATAATTCATTTATTTATTAAAATTATTATGGTATATAATAACATACCCCCCAATATGTGAATATGATGTTCAATTTTTTCCACATAATTATCAACCCAATTTACTAATAACATGTATTTCATATCTTTACCTTTCATTTGTCTTTAAAATAATTTTAATGGTGGAAGAGTGATATTGGGTATATATATATTATTCCAATTCACCAAGGCCATTTATAAATTTAATTAAAATTTAAATATTCTAGTTATGTATGTTATCCATGCTACAACACTATAATTTTTCAGTTTTCATTAATGATGTCACATTTTAGATGTTTTTCCAAACACACCAATGGATGTTTCGCCTTAAAACCGTGGAGGTGACCAACATATAATATGGGTACACCTGAATGTGGTTCTCTCATTGTGGATGATGATCTAAAATGTCATTAGGGGTCTACAAGAGTGATTATGTTTAGAAATAAGGAACCCAATTCAAGATTTATTAATTTTTGGGGCAACAATCTAGGAAACTAATGTGTAAAAAAAAGGGAAAAAATAAGTGCATCCTGAAATTGAGGAAATATTCATAATCCACGTAACCTATTACTATATAGTAGAACATATCTATAATAGAACTTGGGATTATTTTGGAATATAATAAAATTGTTAAAAATATAAGGGCCTACAAAATATAGAATATGATCTCACAAAAAATATAACCATATAAGGAAGTATAATTTATAAGGATGTAAATACATTAAAACTATTAATTATGGTAATCCAAAATGAAGGACATCACACCAATCAGTTGTTGGACAAAGTAGAGGATTCAAATTCTTTTAGGAGTAGAAGGGAGTGGTCTCTGGCATGTATGCTAATAGAAACAAATTAGGATGCAAAACTATTTTCATTTTAAAAGGATAGATAGAAAAAAGTTAAGTATCAACACTTTTTAAGAGTATTTGGGTTAGTCTGCACAATTTTCAAAAAAGAGTGAGAACAGTGTGGTTAGAACAAATGGGTGATATCCCATCACACAGGTTATGAGTATAGTAACAAAAACAATGCACAACCCTTGTATGACATCTAAAACATAGAACCTAGTTTAAAGACACTGTGTGGCCTCAAGGGAAGTGTTTATGAAATCCATGTTATAAATATTTTAAATAAAACAACAATGAGTTATTAAGTCCAAAAACTCCCTAGATACTTCTAGTTACTTCCATATAAAAAGGGCACTATTATATGGATAAAATTGGTGTTTAAACTATGAAATAAAAGGTTATGACTCACATGAAAAAAAGATATATTACTACGTCTTCCACATAGGATAGCTCATCCACTTATTGGTCATATGAGGGTGGTATTGTATTTTATAAGAATAACTCTATCAATTGAGAACACATATAAGAATTTATACCCCAATTATCATCCTAAAATCTTATGTGCATCCATAGTACACATACTAGATGGAATAGCCTACGATGGAGAGCCATAATGTGTTGGACCACACTATAGATTGTATACTACTTAAAGGAAACATATTCCTCTAAATCAACCTCATCAGGATAAAATATGTGAGACATGTAAAATTATTAATGTAGAAGTAGTGAAAAACGGAAGATGTCGTTCATAGCAAGTTACCTTTGAGGTAACATTATCCAATAGGATACCTTGTAATCTATATACACAACCTCAAAAGGTCCTAAAAAACAAGTAAAATAATCCCTCTCCATCTAAATTGTGGATTCCCTAGTGTAGTCTATATAATCTACAAAACCCAATACATGAACTCAAGCTCTAGATGTCAGAGACAACTTCCATCATATGACTTCTTCCTAGATTGGGGCATATCCATTTCGGTCCAAATCAGCAGAACCTACTATGAAATCTTCATAATGAGAATTGGTCTAGTTATCCTTGCCTCCTCTACCTAAAACTAGTATATATATTATTGGAATGTAATATATTACAAGGAATCATAATGATCAATCCCTAACATGCATGAAAAATATTATTTTACGAGTACCCATATAGGGGTATATGCATCTACAAAGAACATCCAAAATAATGGATGAATTCTCTAAGAATGTCATCTAACACATATACCATCCGCTAAAACTACCAATAAGTTTGAGGGTTCTTGGATGTACTCATTAGTACATATGTATCTAATGCTCTCTATAACCCATTCCTGGAATGATAAGTGAAACACAATCATAGTTCAAAAAATAATTCATCGAACTCTATAATGTTGATAGTCTCGTCGAAATAGATACTTACAAGATCATACATATAAAATGTATCCATAATAAGTAATAATTGAGATAATTTTGTGATCCTATCAAGGATCACCCATGCTACATAATTTCCTGCAGTGATCTTAGTAATCTATCCAAAAATTCCAAGCTGGTCTAATCCCATTTATACTCATGAATGGGAAGTGGTGATAAAATCCCTACATGTTTTTTGTATTTCTACTTCACCTATTGATAGTTTTAACACCTATTAATAATGAAACCTATATCCCATAACATATTAGATCACTTTTATTTGGGACTTATGTCACAATACATATTTGTAAACCCAGGATGAACCACCCATGTAAAATCCTGAGACAGTCAAATAAGTTCATATGGGGTGTATTTAGTATCCCAGACATTTCTATCTATTTGAATGGCCTAATCTTAATAAATTATCCTTATAGTAGAGGGGGGGGGGGGGGTTCTCACCTATAACACACTCACATAGGAACAATCCCTAAGTTTCAGATAATCGAGTCATGTTTAATAAATCTATAAGTGAATAGGTAATCACTATTTCATTAAGGGTAGGATTCATATGATTGTACACTGCCTCTAAAGGAAAAATAGAGGATAGATCCGTCACCTAAAACACATTACTTTCCTCATGCACTTCCTAGGTTAGATTCTTTCTACTCAGGGAATCTACCACTTCATTTTCATTACTATGAATATTGGAATTCACATATTGAACTGACTAGAGGAATGAAACCCACATCTTATTTTTTAGATTTAAGACAATATTTATAAACAAAAACTTTATGATTTTGTGGTGTATAAATAATTCAAACCAATATCCACAAAGATAATTCATCCGACTACAGAATGCATGAACTAATGATTTCATTTTGAGATTGTTTATTGATAAAAACATCTCATATGTCCCCATCTGATGCTACATGTATACACTAACTCAATCTACCAACATCAGAACTGATCATAGGCCGATTCTCGATGCATGATAATAAATTATATAGGCACTTATAAGATCTTGAACAAATAGTATCACTACTTATTTGACTCTCCATTTCAACTCGTACAAGGATATGTCGTAGGATTTGAACCACAAGAACGTCACAACCATCATAGGAAATCCCGTATAAGGTGTTTTGAGGTATTAAATGTCCTTATTAAAAATCTTTTAATTATTAAACATCCCTAATAAAAATTATAAATCCAATATTTTCGTGGTATAATAGTAGGAAATTAGTTCACTCACTTTCTAGGGGTTATTAAACACTCTTACATCTACAAAATGTGTCCCAATAAGGCAACCTTTCTGATCTAACAGTGATATTTTTTGTGAATAGTGTTTTGATTGTTCTCTATTACTGTATTCCTTATGGTCCCAATATTATTGAAATATTGATCTAGATAATTATAATACACTATTTTATTGTCCATGAAACCACAACTAATTAATCCAAATACATTTGAAAGCCTGATTAATCATATCCATGAAAATTGCTAGTGATTTCATGAGATTAAATTTAATAACCAAAAAATAATTAATAGAATAGATTATATGAAATAATTATTGATGTTTTTGTAAATCTCAAACTCAAGCCTAATAATAACCATGCCTCAAATAAATAATCAATAAAACACTCTATCCTCAGACCTGGTCGAAGAGGACCTCTATGAAAATTAGTGGATATCAATTGTTGACCATAGCCTAGTTTAACAAATGGTAATCCACAGAAATCCTTTGGGTACCATCATCATTGAAAAAATTAATAGGTGAACCCCAAGGTGATTTTATAGTTTTATGAAACCCTTAGCCTCTAAATCTTCTAGATACCTCTGAAGATCATAAAACTCAGTATCAACTATCCGATATGAATAAATGGATACCATTGCTAATCTTGGATGACGCTCAATAAAAAATATAACCTATCTCTTATGAAGTAAAATAGATAAATATTTGGGGTGGACATATTTTAAACAATCTACCATAGGATTAAAATTATCATGTTTCATTCTCTGATCGTCCATATTATGATTATAAATATTTGATGTCACTCAACCCATATAATGATTCTCTGGTCTTAAATTACTATCCCAAACATCAAACAAACCCATTAAAACATGGCTACCATCCTCTAGTGAAATACAAGATAACTTACGACAATAGATATCCCCATAATCTTTATAGAGACTAACCAGTCTGTCTAGAGAATGATATTTATAGTGTCCTTGGTATTATTATCCCAAAAAAAGGTATATGTTTAAACTAAAAAACTTGTGTCCTATCTAAAAAAGTATTTTTAAGTGGTGGAGCTCCATGAAAATTTCAATATGTTAATAGAAAAATTAACAATAATAGGCATTGACACGAGCATCATCAATAATAGGAGGTTCCACTGGTGGCACTACTGGAAAGTCATGTCATAACACCTCAGGTTCATGGTCATTGGCACCTTCTTGGAACAGGAGTCATAAACATTGTAGGGGGTTGCAGATAGCTATATTGTTCCCAGAAACATGTCGAATATAATTTTTAACATGATAACATCACTTATATAATAATATGATATCTAAAAGTCTTACTATACAAGAGTCAATTCACTTTTCCAAATTGTGAAGCTAGATTTGAGAGTCTTATATGAAAAAAGTAAAAAGATCTTGGGATACTACCTACTTCCCACTACTATAGTCTTGTTTTGGATATGTTCTATTCTTTATAATAGATTTCTGATTATAGGTTTTCAATATCCATTTATAGCATAAAAAACCCTTAAGTTAAAATTGGAATTTCTATATAATGAAATCCATTTCCTTTTAATCATTTTAATCAACCGTATTAAAATATGTCATTTTGTATATCCATATATATATAATTTTTCAATTATATACCTCTATAATTCCTAATTTATAAAGTAATACACATTATTAATTACAAATTTTACTATATATAAATATAACTATGACTTTAATTTTTTTAATTAGTTGGACTACCAATAAATATTTATAAAGGTAAAAAACTCTTTAAATTGTAATCGGAATGTGTATAATTTAAAACAACAAATGTTTCATCTACCATAACCAAGGGTTTATTGCTCAAAATCGATATAATTGGATAGATAATTTTACATCATTACACTATATGAGAAAAAAATTAGGATGATGCAGACAATTTATTTATTCTAATAATTTAACCCTGTAAGAATCATTATCACAATTTTAGAAATAACTATCAAGGAAAATAGAATATGAAAAGAAAATATTCATGCAATATAAAAATATGTAATGGAATGATGAATAACATATAAAACATATAATTCATGTAATTATACCTCATACACTTCCAATTTTTCATATCAGTCGAAGGGTCAAAATTGATGGTATAATATTATTGAGTGCTACGATGAATGTGATTCACCAAAAAGTGAAATTAGAAAAACTGTAATAACCATATTCCAGAACAACAATAACATCCCATGAAGCATGCATTTTAACCCATATGTGGGTTTTTATCTCTAAAGAATAGTCTAATTACCAAATTATTTTACATACTAGTTTCTTATCTAATAAACCAAGATGTAAGGAAAAAAGAAAATATCCCTCTATTAATAAATTGCAACAACATTGTCCCATTTCAATAATGAGTAAAAGAACTTGTTCAGTCACATGGCCTCCTATGCACCTCCCTGTATTCCAGAGAATATTGACTAGAAGCAAGGGTATAAGGTGTAATAGTGGGGAGAATATACACTCATAAGAATAGTATCACACTATTATAATAAATAAATAAATGGGGGAAAATAATCCCAAAATAAAATAAAATTAAAATAATCCAGATGAAATAAACATTTGTCAAAAACAATATCAAGTGCCATATAAAAAATTATGTTATTTCATGTATCCAAAAAATAGTTAAATAGTAAAACATCCTTGTCCGAAATCATACATATAGGTATTCCAAAATATCCAAAAAGACCAATATAATATATATATAAAGTATCATAACACATATATCAATCATGTGATCCCCCACAACCTTTTTACATTGAATCAATCATTGACTACTATGTCCTTTCCCATTTCCCTTATTGTATCCCTGATTTCATTTTAGGTACCAATTGGAGTCCAAAAAAGGGTATCAGATATAATTAGTAAGACACCAACAATGATGTCTACAAAAATTCATCTCATGAATATAAATGTAATTGTGTGAGGGTATAACAATCATCTATGTTGAAAAATACAAAATGTAATTACTATGTTAGATTTGGATCATAATGGGACTATAGGACAACCATACAAGGTTCATACTAAGATTAAATTTCTTCAGCACACCATCCATCACGTTGATATATGAATATATGAGGAAATAATATGAACAGATTTACAATATCTTTATAGAACCATGGATTAGTTCACATTAGTATATATAGTATGTCAATATATAACATGTTCAAAATCTCTAAATATTGTATCATTATTTATAAAATATAATGGAAGGATTCGAGTTGAGTCTAGGGCATCCATGAACTATGGTTTTCATCATACTCATAGTAATAACTCAATTTGTTTGTCTTCATGGTTCTGAGTGTAATATAAGGGGTACACTGAATTAATTCAATTGTAAAATATTATAACTGATTCCATGGTTCCCATCCCCAAAAAGTCAAGTTCTAAGCATGACTGGACATAGTGGGGGGAATACATAGTGCCTCATATCTCAAGATGTCAATCTAAATCCTAGGATTTTAACCAAGGAATTATAATGTCTAGATGGAAAGCATGTTAATTGCTCGTACACAGTAGATGAATTCATATAATAAGAAAAGATTTAGATTCCATGGTGGGTAACTCCCATGTAAATCAGTTTAATCAATTGGGGATGTGTCCTCATATAGTTCAAGGAATCGCCCCCTGGAATCTAAGGAGGTCTCATGTCTAACTAGTCATATAACTCGAAACATTTCAATATAAATGACACAAAATATGTGAATATAATGCTTATAAATGACCATGTAATAATCATACATATTTACTACTTCCATTTAATACATATAATTTCCATTAATTTATGTATACAAAGGTTTATGGTCCATAATAACAAGCACCATGTATGTGAAAATGAAGAGTAACAATGAACATGTAATAATAATCTCAATTTACTATTTACATTAAATAGAAATAATTATATTTTATTTATTGATTACAAGGATTATTTTTTGAAGGGTAACATTGTCCACTTTCAATTCATTCTAATTCACTATGTACATTTGTAAATTTAAATTTAAATTCAATAATTTCATTGTGTGTGTTCTCCATGAAACAGCGAGATGATTTTTCAACTTTTATAAATGATGTCATATTTTAGAATTAAAAATAATCCCACCAATGCATGTTATGTTTTTAATACAATGGTTTTAAAACTGGAATAATATGAGAACATTAATGGGAAGGCTCAAATTGAGGTTAATGATCTCCAATGTCATTAGGGATCTGAAAGAATCATTACGTTACGAAATCGGAAAACCAATTAATTGAAAATTAATTTTAGGGGAAATAATCAAGGAATAAATATTATTACACAATGAAAATATTATAGATATCATGAATATGAGGGAATGTTCATAAAAACCTACCATATGTATGTCTAAGAGGACTAATCATGTATAGACCATTGGATTGGTCCAGATCGAATGAAAATGATTAAACATCCACTCCCCATGAAAATAGATAATATGAGATCAGTACAAAATAATATTGAAGGTGAAAATATAAATTAATGAATGAAGGAAATATATTAAATCTCTTATTGGTGGTGATCTGACATGGAAATGAATATTCAAAATGAAGGCCATATGAAAAAACGTATTTGAATCTAATCGGTAGGAGAAGAGACTTCTCCCTAGTGTGTTATTATATTTAAATAAATAAGGAGGAATAAAATATTAGTATATTAAAATTATGGAGGAAAAATAGGTAAGTATACAAAATTTTAAAGAGGATCATGGTTATGCCAAACTTTTTTTCAAACTATATTCAGACTTTGTAGTTGGAAATGTCTGATTGACACTCCCCTCCATTGTGCTCAGGACGTAGTGAGATAAATCCTTCGTAACCCATGTACACCCTCTCAAGAATTATATATACAATCACATAGTTCAACCAAATCATGCTTCCTAAGTTTCACCATCTTGGAAAACTATTCACCTAGTCTATTAACACCAAATAATGGAGTTCATGGCAGCAAAAAATCCCTAGAAACACCCTATTACTTCTTTAGACCATAATGTACATTCATAAAGATAAATCAATAAAATTAAAAAAAAATTATGGGTCCCTACAACATAATAATACCACGATGATATATTTCATGTGTATATCCTATTTTACTTTCATAAGTGATATGGGATAATCCAGAAACATGATTAGAGAAACTATGCATAATATTGTCAAGTATGAAAAAGGTCCACCGAAAGAATATATATACCATAGTGAAGATTAAATGGGAACCATCAAGTGTTTATTCTAAATATATGGAACATTTATGTTTTTATATATTGTGTATTTTTTATAGTTTATTTAACTTATTTTCATCCAAATAAATGATCAATATTGATCTCAGAAAGATGGTTGATTGGAGTTGGATCTTATAATTTACAAGGAACTAAAACAAGTTTCACTAGCTTTTATAGGGTAACATCACTTATTGCCAACATGATTGATTATCGTTTTGGATATTTCTAATTATGATACTAGTGTTTCCAAAAAAATTCTATATATGAAAAAATTAGATAAAGATGTATTTTTTTGGAATATAAGATTCTGCTTTTAGAAAAAATGTCTTTTTTAAGGTATGGATAATCTAATTTACGAAATTTATATAAATGAATATAATATCCAATTGCTGTGAATCCATAATGATTCAATTACACATGAATCATTTCACACCGAACTGTGAAACAACTTAATTGGTGATTTAAATGAGAAATATTTCAAAATATTCATTATTAAAGAGTATTTAGATTTAATAGGTGAAGAACCCTTTGAATGTTTCATTATTTTTTACATGATTAATGAACTCTATATATGTTTTACTAAATGCGTAGAACGAACATAGAGATTAATAGTTCGCACTAATGTTTTAATACCCAATATAGTTGAACCTATAGGTATATATTCATAATACTTAATTTTTACTAATATCTCTATAATATATAACTATGTCCGGTTAATGAGTTAAGAGACTAATTACATTGGGAAATTCCTGGAATATTGAAATCAAATAGAAAATCAAATTACCATGAAGATAATGAAAATCCAAAAATATTTATTTTGATGAAATCTAAACAAATGTCTCAACATTTATCTAATGAATCATGTGACTATATCTCTACTCACACCTCTTTATGTACCAAGGTGTAATTTTGTTTGTGATAGGAGAAACCACAGCTTATTAGGCATGGTGAGATCGATAGTGAGTCTTCGGGAACATCCCTTAGCAATCTGGGGATATGTATTAAAGGATAATGTAAATTCACTATATATTATTATATCTAAATGATACAGCATGATTCTATTTGATTACCGAGGTAGAAGGAAACATTCCTTATCACATATACTTGTGTGGGAAATAGGAATGTTTGTTAAGTCCATAAATGGAAAAAAATGTATTATGAGGAAATAATTGTATCTATATATATTTAATATCAATGAGAAAAGGGTATATTATCTATACTAACCCTAATATGAAATCATAATATTAGAATGAAAATTCACATTTCTTGAGTGTGAATGCGTCATAAAAATAAGTAGTGGGATAATGATCAAAATTATTAATGATGACACTCAGGACATAAAAGATATTTTACAAGAACAAATTCACCAAGGCCCCATGGATGTGGCCATTCTGAATAACATATAATATGTAATAGTAATATTGTTTTTATAGAATAAAATAGATATCGTTTTCTATTCATCGAGGATGGTAACACAATATTCGTTGATAATGATTAATCTATGTCTTTTAAGAAGGTTGTGGGCACCACAAAAGTAGAAATATGGATAGACGACATGAAATCAATGATAGATTCCATGTAAAAAATTATGTTTTAGTTCAATTTGATCCTCAATTATATATATGTCCTATTGTTTGAAAATTGGTATTTAAGAATATAATGTTACTCAAAGGGGTTATTAGTACATATAATGATAAATTGTTTGTTAATGAGATTACTAACTGCTATTGGATAAACAATGATGAATGAATATCACCATTTTCATTTATAAAAAAAATATTAATTATTTTTACTGTAGTAACATATCATGATTATGATATTTGGTAAATGGATGCTAAGAAAACATTCTTTATTGAAAACTATAATGATGATTTCTATATAAAACAAAGAAAAATTTTTATTACTTGAATGGATGCTAATAAAATATTATTATTATAGATATATATGTATTGGTCAAATCATGAATAAAAATTATAGAACATTAACTTTTAGGAATCCATAAAGAAATTATGGTTCATAAAGAATGAATATGAGACATTTTTCTATATGATTTTTATTGGAGTGAAATCATTTTAAAACTAACATGACCTGATAAAATTTTACTAGTGCTAAATAAGGTACCAGTAATATAGTTAGATAATACATTGTATAAGAATTTATTCTCCATAAAAGACATAGGTTAAAAAACTATATTCATGGGATCAGGAAAAGTCATGATAAATAAAAGACGCTATATAGACTAAATCAGGGTACATATATTGACATTTTAATAAAGGGATTCAGTAAAGAACAATCCAAAAGGGGGTAATTTATTATGTAACATGGTTTTCATTTACATAATATAATATATCCCTTTACATAATAGGATACATATAGATAGAGTGGAAATCTTTATAATATGTTATTATTTTTATGGGTTTTATCATGTAAGTTACGATATGTACCTGGATAAATGTTTCCTACGACTTCATCACTGAAAAAAAGATATTATAAAATACCAAGATATAATAAATGGAATATTTTAAAGACTATCTTAATGTATTTGAGTCATTATAAATAAATTTTCATTGTTTATAGAAGATATAATTAAACTATTCATCAAAATATATTCTAATTCTAGTATCCAGATAAAATAGAACGATCCAAAATCATATTTAATAATTTTTTTCTTCCTTCATGTATGCTTTCTGAGTAGGGAATCCACAAAACATATAGTGTTCGATAATATTTTCATAGAGTCCATGTGAATTGTGGCCTAGGATACTATTTAATAATTAATGTGGATTCAAAACCACTTATAAGATAACAATATGGTTCATATAGCTAAATAATATATCACACTGCATTGTGATAATACTGCATTGGTGGAACTAACTATGGAATAAAGGTAGCATTAACATATTGTAGGAGACACATATGATGACTTACTTTATGTAATATTAAATTATTATTAAATATATTCTTATGGATGTAGGTAATATATTTTCTGGAGACAAATATGTGTTTTTCAATCTGGTGTAAGGATATCATTATACATCAAGACCTATTCTCTTGTAGCTCGCACTTGGTAATCTCCCCGAGTGGTGGCTATGAGGATAAAACTGCAAATAATAATTCAAAATTTTATATGTTCCATTGGATATTATAATTTTTAACATGTGTATTCTTCTATATATATTTGAATTTTTATAAAATATATCCAAATTTATGTACATAGTATAATTGATTAAATCCATGAAAATATATACTCATGAGTCTATATGATACATTCATTACATATAAGGTGATATAACATTATATAATAAATAATGAAATGATTAGTCCCTTCCTTTTACTGAACTAGATAACTCTTGACCTTTGTTTGACATCAAACTTTTTGATTAATTATATGGATATTTTAGTTACTAGAAATGGTTATTTGAAGAATTCATATAATTAAATATACACGTTCTAAGTTAATGGATAAACCATTTAAACCATTTATTAGATATTGAGATAAAATGATTATATTACATATTTAGCATTCATATGAGGAAATTGTCATTATGGTAAGGATGATTTTCTCATTATCTCCCATAATGTGTTTCAAGATGACGATCATTGAAATTTTTCGAATTTACCTAATTCGAATAATAATGAGGCCAAGAGGGCTACACACTACATGTATCTAGAACTAAAATTAAATTATATTTGAATTTAACATAATAATAAATATTATTTTTTGGTTTTGAGGAATAATAATTATTCATATTATGTTTATAAAATATATTTTTGAAGAATTAATAATGAAATGACATTTAATAATTTAATTTAATTATTATGAACAAGGTTTTATAAATATATTATAAGATTAGTGGGTTATGATAAGAGTCTCATGGATTTAATATATATATTTTAATATCATTTCAATAAATATATTTTTATATATTCATTACATTATATTTAAATATACATGAGTTAGTGAATGTTATATAATATAATCATCATAATATCATGATTATTATTGGATGTGGAGTTTAGATATAATAATGATATTACCCAAGGGACTTTGTGAACTGTCTAATATATATCCCTATGTATAAACACCATATTTTATCATTTATTCATAAAGTATTATTGTAAAAAATATATCCAATCATGCTAATGTGTCCCAAGATAGTCATAATAGAAATAATACATTAATCACATAAACTATATAATAATTCTCATATGAAGTTATGTAACCCAAGGACTATAAGATTTAGTTTCATTGAAACTAGCTATATAAACATCATATTTTATAAATTTTCTGGGAATTTTTCCACACTCATTATCATGTAGACATTTTTATAGATACCACAAATCACATAATAATCATTATAAGATGGGGAATGGATATATAAGAGAGGAGTGACCTCAAATTTTCTATATGAGAGAAGATATATTACAAGGTGTTAGATTATAATCATATAGGATTATAAAATGAAGTTAATTATATCTTAATAAAATATTGTATTTTTGTTTTTATTAATCATGAAACATGGTGGAGAAACAAATGATCCTAAAATTAATTAACGAGTCATAAGGAATATTAAATGGTTTAAAATAAATATCAATAATAATAATAAATCTCTGAATGATAAAAATATTTAGAAACCATTAAAAACAATCCATGAACATGAAAACATGGAATTTTATAGAAATGAAATTAATAATGTAAAATTGGTGTAACTTGATAAAGAATATGTAATTTTTGTATAACATAAAAAACATGAAAAAGTGTTTGTCATGACCTGACCCATAGTGGGGCTGAGCCAAAACTACCCCAAGACGACCCTAGAGGATAGGTAGTGGTGATTAGAACCAATGGAAGAAAAAACACTAGAATTCCTTTGCCTATGTACCTATACACACAAACACATAGACAACTCGATGGAAAGTAAAGAGGGAGAAAAATTAAAAGATGAAACTCCCTACAAAAAACCCAAGCATTCATGAAGCACTTAAATGGTACTAGTACAATAAATTACACAAAAATGAAAGGGGAATAAGTACATGTCTATCTAGTATAGTGTCCCAACCTAATAGAAAACTGAATGTAAATATGTAAAGGAAGCCCCGTTATGGGAATCTAACTTTGACCACCACAAGTAATAAAGACTCCTGCGATCGTGAGCTCCCTAACATCCGGATCAAACATGTCCATCATCTACATAAATAAAGACATGTTTGGGAAATCCCCATGTAGGGTTTAGTATAAACATACTCATTAGGACATCCTGAAGAGGAAAGGGATAAGTAAGAGACACATATGAAAGGATGTACATCATATAGAACAATATACAGTAAGCGAGTGCTGGTCAATCGAACAAGGAAGTGAAGTAAACTCATCCAGACACAAGGATAAAGATATGGTGAGAAGGTGAACTTCTCATCAAATATTCAATACCTCTAGTGGGAGAGTAGACTCATCCATCCCTGATAATCTAGAAAAATAAAGAACATGTAATAGCCACCATGTGTTCTCCTCTCCTGGAAGGAGAGTAATAGGAACCCAAGGAGTTGGTGCTCTGATAGGGTGTAAATATTTATATTCTCAAACCAAAGAAACCCAATCAAGGGAGAGTAAGGGTATCTCTATATCAATACTCGGCCTATGTAAATATTCATTAAGAGTTCCATGAGTATCCATCATTGATGCCCAATGTCTGAACATTTTCCCTGAACTGCGAGTTAAAGAAGCTCAATCCACACACCTTGATTCAATCTACTTTGGATGGGTCTATCTCATCCACAAAGTTATAGGTCATGTCACTAGGATGGGTCTTGGTGGGAGAATCTCCCTTCTTACACCTTATTCCATGGTTATTCTAAATCCTTCCTCCCCAATGGTTCGTTGAACAACACAACTTCCATCCCATCTAAAGGGTGATATGCATGAGGGTAATCTCAGAAGATTCATCAGTGAATGCCACTGCCCAGCCCCATTGGAGTGAAAGACAATAAGAAAAGATGACAAATGCAACTACCCAGCCTGAATAGAGGGTAAACCCAAAAGACAAGATGAAGAATGCCAATGCTGAGCCACACTATATTGTATTCTCCAATGAGTTGTCAGTGAACTCCAATACCCAAATCCAGTAGAGGGTAAGCTGATACTACTATGGTGATTATAAAACCATCACTTCCCCCACTATTGTCATCAAACACCATAAGACTCGTCTCGATTTCGGAACACCTTATTTCATATCCTGGAAGTCAAAACTGAGGTCATCATCACATTCTACATAAAAAAACACATGATATGATATTTGTTGCCCAAAACATTAAACTGGGGAAAATGTAACTTTTCTCTATAATCCATCTAATCGAGAAAAAGTGAGGTGCACAATCTGACCCCAAACATAGAATTCTAAAATTTATCTCAAAAGTTATATCTTGAAGAGAGTAACATGATATCATAGATGGAGCGTCAGTCAGTCTCCTGATTTAATATATTTTGGCATTTGAATATGAAAAAGTGGGTATCAGGGCCAGTGGACTGACTCATAGTCAGTTCACCTACTAAGATAGTCAACATGATGAGCAAGCCCACTCCATGATAACTATAAACTTGGACGACCCCATGATCTTATCCAGTTTGCTGGACCTGACTGGCTGGGTTTGACCCAGCTCGTTTACCTGACTCGGGACATTTACCCGGGCTGCAGTCTGTTTACCAATAGGGTCAACGTGGACGACCGACCATGCATGATTCATGGTGGGAGATGCTGCCTAGGGTCGTAAGACATGACCATTACACGTTGACAGTCAATCCACATTGCACGACCGTGTCTGGGTACCACTGTTGTCATGGTGCAACTGCCACTCTGCTGACTGTTGAGAACAATCCTCTCACCTAATGAAGATTTCGTTAGTGAATCAAGGATCTTTGTGATGATTCTTTCACTATAAAGACCTCATATCATTGATCCACTACTGTTCTCACTTAACCAAATTTTTTCTATAGAAAACAGGAATAACAGACCAAGAACAACAATTTAAACACAGATCGACAGATGTGCTCAGGATATCATCGATGATTTGATGATATAATAACAATAAAATATCCTTAAAAATAGTTATGGAAGTAGAAACTTAAATATAACTCCAAAACATGATAAATCTTACTTAGATCTAGTCATTCGTTATCGGTGATGCACCCAAAAATCTACTGCTTCGATCCACTGAATATTTGGATGATTTTCTCCTTATTCAAGTGAAGAAAGATGAAGAATATATCGAGAGATAAAGTGTTTATGATTTTTAGAGAGAGGGAATTAGGGATAGAGAGATATAATTGGGTTCCACTCTAATCTAAATCACATAACTCTATTTATAGTCATCCCGCTCAACATGAAAAAATCAAAATCATCACGCCCTCTCATTTTATGACATGCCTAGGAAGAACACCCAATTCTGAACTCAATGATATTCTCAGATTTCCAATCTCGAACTCTATTTGACTGTTATTTTTCAAGACATCAGGGCTGAAAAAATTACATTTAATTATGATTCTGCCCATGGATAGTGTTTTCCACACGAGTCCCACATCAATGAAAGATATGACCTACGTAGGGTAAACACATTGTTTTGGACTCAAATATGACCTTATATTTATGATCCAAGATTCCATTTAAGAGTTATACCATATCCATTTCATGAACAATATAAAATATACATATATTTTATATATTTTATTCGAATCACACCAGGGCTCAAAATTGAACGTTATCTGCGCGGATAACTCAAAAAATATATATTGAAAATTTTACAAGTGATACAAGATGAAATCCAAGTCTCTACATCAGTATGTCCTTCAATATCTTCATCACTAAAAATAAAAAACAAAGAAAAAAACTTGTGATACTGATCCCAAATCTAGATATCCTATTCCAATGAACACTCTTGCATGTTTCAGTAATTCCATAGGACATGAACCAGGTGAATGGAACATCCACATAAGGGTTTCTCCTATCGATCCTCAATCTCCACCTATTTCTCCACAAAGTTGGCTCCATCATCAATGTCCACCTCAACACAGTCGATCACGTATATAGGATCAAGAATGTATCACCTCAGTTGCGACACATGGAAGACATCATGCACCCACTCAAGCTATGGGTATTGGGGAAGGTAATATGCAACCTCTCCATCCTTTCTGACAATCTCAAGCTGCCTGATGAACCTCAGCGATAGATTGCCACCCCTACCAAATATACAAATTCTACGTTTTGGGGAGACTCTCATGAATACATGGTCTCCCTACACACACTACAAAGGTCAACGATTGTGGTATGTGTATGATTTCGGTCATCTCTATGTTGTCTTCTTCCATTCACAGATGACATGCACCTTCTCCGTCATGGCTTGCACCAAATCTATGCCCACAAGAGACAATTCTATAACCTGCATCTAAAAATAGGTTACATTCATGGTCTCCCATCTAGGGTCTCTAATGGTACCATGATTGTGGTAGTGTGATAGTTGTTGTTTTATGCATACATTACTAATGTTAGGTGATCTTCCCATCAATGGATGAAATCTTTCACGCAGACCCTGAGAATATTCTTTTGCAATTAGATAATGCGCTCGGTAATCCCATTGGTTTTGGGGTGAAAGGGCATACTCATATGAAATTAGGTCCCAAAAGAATCATGTAGGCCTCTCTACATGCATGATGTAAACAACATGTCATGTTTGGAGATAATCATTAAGGGTACTCTATGGAGGCAGACGATCTCCCACATGTACAGCTTCCTGAACTCTCATCAAAACTCAACTCCCTAAGTGCAAGGATGTTCCGTGAATTTGAGAGTTGGTACTTTATCGCCAAGATGGATTCATGGTCTTTTTCTATGTGTTAAACCTGAGGGATGAGTTCCATGGAAATTACATCCCATTAACACTCCATGATGAAGAGAGGCTACAAGAATCCCATCAGAACCTGATTCTTAGCATTCACCTATTGACAAGTAAGGCATCGAGAGATGAAATTAGAAATGCCTCATCTCATGCATGACAAGAAAAACATCAACTGGAGATCCCGATTCATCTTTCCCACACCAGGATGTTCTTATTATGGAGAAGCATCGAACTCCCACATCCGTTCCTCCCACCTCACAGTTTGAATCACTGTTCTCACCTAGAAAAATATCTAATTATTCCCTCCATTAGAATAACAATAAGGTTTTTCATATATAGTTATCCAGTCTCATAGAACACTATAGTCAATATCACCTAGTTGGGACTCTCTCACATGCTTGATGAGAGAAGGAGATAACAATATTAACTTTGGAAATATTTTACCCTCCTTCTCCACTATGGTCAACTACTTAGATGCTAACAGATTCAAAACATCCTACCCTATGATAGAATAGGACTTCTAGCTGAGGGTATTGGATAAAACATTTCCCTTCCATGGGGTACAAATGATCTCGAATTCGTAGTCATGTTGGGACTCTATCTAGAATTTTTTCCTATTATCCAGATACCTATGAATACAGATATACATTAGGCTCTGGTGGTCTAAGTAAACCCTATAAATTATCTTCTAGGAGGTAGTGTCTTCACATCCTCAAGGAGAATACTAATGATATGAAGTCAAGGTCATGAGTTACATAGTTCTGCTCATGGGGTCTCAACTACCATTAACCGTACACACTGACCACATGTATTTGCATCAAAATGAATCCCAGATCCACTCCTAAGGAATTGTAGTACATTAGGAACTCAACAACCTCCTCTAGTAGTCTCATAACTGGAGCACTCATCAACCTCTTCCTCAACTCCTTGAAGGCCCCTTAGCACTGACTAGACCAGGTAAATAGTTTTCCAATCTGTGTTAGAGAGGACAACCTAGAGAAGACTTCCACAAATCCCTAATAGTAAGTAACCAATCCATGAAAAATCCATATATCTAAAAAAATCATGGGAGCTTCCATATAATATACCACCTCAATCTTTGTAGGATCCACGACTAAGACATCTTCAGAGATGAAATTCCCCAAAATGTGAACCACATGTATATATAATTCACACATCGAGAGAATTCTATTAAGATGGCTCTCTCAATGTTAATCAAAGACCATCCTTAAGTGCTACATGTGCCCCTCCTCTGACAAAGATTATACAAGTATTTCATAGATTAAGAGGAAAGAAAACAGGTCCATGTATGGCTGGAAGACCGACATTATCAAATCCTTGAATATGGTTAGGGTGTTTTTCACACCAAAAGGAACAAATAGGATGTCCTAATACCTGTAGAAACATTGAAAGGACAACTTCAGAATGTATTCATCGAGAAAACATAGATGGTGGACAAAAAACTTAGATTGATAATGGAGAACCACATGACAATTTGAAAATTGTAAAATTGGTCATCGATCCTCGGAAGGGGGTACTTATTCTTTATCGTCTCCTGATTTTGGTGACGATAATCGACAGAAAGATACCCACTCACATTAACCTTCTTCACAACTAGAATGGGTACTCCCCATGGTGACACATTGCGTCTGATGAAACCCGTATCATGATGGTCCTCCAACTAAAAATGTATGTCATGTTGTTCGTTGGCTGCCATCTAATTTTCTTTAGAAGATATCATGGGAGTCCCTAGTTTTATATCGATTTAAAACACCATATATCGCCTTAGAGTATGTCTCGTGACTTCTTTAGGGAAGAAATCCATGTAATTATACAAAAATGAAGGATCTTAGGTACTTAAAGAGTAAACTGCACCATGGGTCATTCTTGCCATCTAATGGGAAGAAATGCTATAGTCTCTTACTCACATCATTCTCATACCGTTCTGTGAGGATTCATTCCCCAAGAAAGGTAAAAATCGTCCCATAAGTATGCATACATATGACTAGCTTGCAATGATAGCCAATATGGTATTAAACCATTGAAGGGCAATCCATTCCTAATATGGCATCATGAGGCCCCATTGTGCTGACTAGTATCCCCCTTGTAAAAATTTGACCACCAAACAAAATATCATACTACCGACATATAAAATAAATTGAATAGATGCTTCCTATAGGAGCCTCGAGATGATTCCACTAATATGCGCCTCTACATTGAGAAATATCACCAATACCATGATTAATGAGATAAAAGAGTTATTGGATATTGTGTCTACTAATACTATAGAAATGGTAGAAGGAACACAAATTGTACCTCAGATTATCTAGTGGGAAAGAGGATTAGAAACATCCACAACCTATATTTGTGCACGTTCCTTATCACCATCTCCCTAAGCTTGACATGGGATTCCCAGTTGTGGTGGTTGTTTGAACTCATAGTGTTGTCCCCCACCACTTGGTACTCCAATTCCTGCTCTTCTTCTAGCACTAGCTCCCTAGGGACAATCCTGACCATGGTGTTGCCTAAACTATGGTGGTCCACATATTGATTTCCCAGGATGATCATATCATTAGGTCGGGCATTCTCATTTCAAGTGACCTCACTCATCCCATGTGTATCATTGGCCCTCTCTAGCTTTACCTGATACTTTGCGCTTCCCTAATACCATCTGACCATGTAGTTGAGCTGTATCATGGAAATTTCCCATCTGTTGCCTACCAACTACCTTATGACTATCACCTACTGTGGACTTCTTCACTCTGAAGTGACAACTACCAGTCACAGCTAACTGGCACCACTCTGTTAGGAAACATAATTTTACAAGTGCCCATTATATCAACACAACATAGTTAGGAAAAAACATGGGAAATAATAATGCATGAATCTCTTGGTGGAGACCCTACTCGAACATCTGCGTTCAGAAGTAATAGTCACAGATAATATATAGGGAGTATCATGTACGGTCAGAAACCCAAGCCATGTATGCAGCTACTATCAGGGATCCCTACAAAAAAGGTATAGATTTTTGAATCATGATGGTGCGTAAGATTGAGGGGATGTACCCCTCATGAAATCTATATTGATATATTCCAAACAAGAGAGTTGTCCCATCATTCAGCAAGGTAACTAAACCACACCAGCATCCAGATAACCTGAGGAAAATGATGGATGGATTGGCTACCATCTGGTATTCTGGTGTCTACACCAGTATGAAAAGGCATGTCATTGACTCGATTTAGTTCACTACTTCATGAGGATCTAAATCAACATGAATCCTTAGCAATCTTTTACATTGGAACATAAAAATCACACTCATCATACGCTCATCCACTACCTATACTACAGATAATAACTGCTACTTTTTAGGAGGAGTTACTTATTCCAGTCCACATGGAGGAATGACATCAATTAATTCCCCTAAAATGAGACCTCATCACTCGCTAGGTTGTTTTCAGGATCTGGAATGGGTAACATGGCTGGAGGTCTTTATAGTGGAATCCTAAAACTTATCAATGATTACCTCATTCAGATGATCATATATATATATATAGAAAGAAAAATAATTAAGGTTATATGACTAGACACGTAAAATAAATGATTCAATCCTATAAGATGCATGTACAATTAATCCATGCAACAAGTTTCTCAGAATTCTGAATTGACATGCAGGTAATCAGTTTCATAGTCTACGGCTATTTCGGATGTAAAACTATCACTGGACTGCCTGGCCTATGAACCGCTTTTGAGACACATCGACACTATTTCCCAATACCAAAAATAGCTTTTTAGGGAATCATATGATCAATGTCCTATGGTTCGAACCACCATTGATACCAAATTGTCATGACTCAACCCATACTGGGGCCCGAACCAAAACAATCCCAAGACCATATCAATATTTGAATCGGTGGAAACTAGCTCCAAAGTCAAAAAAAACATGGGGATGACTTTTTCTATATACATGTACACATACACACATAGCCAACATGATGCAATATGTAGATGGATACAAGTATAAGATGAAAACAACTATTAATGTAAACCCTAGCATGCATGGACCATTAATACTGTATTAATATTGTAAAGTAAAAAAGAATGGAAAATGGGAAAAATACATATCCAACAAGTTCAATTTCCAAACATAACTAGAAAAATGAATGTAAATATATTGAGGAAGCCCAGCTCTTTAAATCTAGATATGACCACCACAGGAAGCCCAAACACTTGTGATCCTGAGATCCCTGACGTCTCGATCAAACATGTAAATTGTTTATATAAAGAAAGACACATGCAAGAAACTCCCATTCAGGGTTGAGTATAAACATACTCAAAAGGATAACCCAAAGATGAGGGGGAGCAGTAATAGATAAAAAGGAAAGGAAATACAATAGATAGAACAAGGTAAAGTACACAGGTGCAGTTCAGACCAACAAAGAAGGGAAGTATGCTCATTCAGACAGAAAGAGATAAAGACGATGAAAAGGTGAAATTATCATGGAGTCTTCTCTTTCTATAGTAATAGAGTAGACTCATACAAACACAACAAGATTTCTATAAAATAATGTGTCATACCCTGTGAGTCATTGTCTCTCCGGGAAGGAGTGTAACTTGGACCCAAGGAGTGGGTGTTTTGATATGGAGTAAATATATATATTTGAACAAAATGAAGAAACCAAAATGAGAGAGAGTAAGGGTATCTCAATATCAAAAAAAATCGTGTTAATATTTAGAAATAGTTACAGGATTAACCACCATCAGTTCCCAATGTCTGCACATATGCACTGAACTACAAGTCAAAGGAGCTGAAACACCACACCATGATACTATCTGCTTTGGATGGGTCTGTCTCATCAGTATGGTTTTAGGTCACATCTCTAGGATGTTCCTGGCTAGGGAAAGTACCCCTATTACTAATAATTCCAAGGTTATACCAAAACATGCCTTGTCATCAGTTCACCTGCGAACACCACTTCCTAGCCCCGTGGAAGGGTGATACGTTAGAGGGTAAGCCCTATTGAGTCATCAACAAATGCCACTGATCAGCCCCGCTGGAGGGTAAGGCCAAAAGAAAATATGGAGAATGTCATTACATGGCCTGAGTAGATGGTAAGCTGGGAAGTGAAGATGGAGAACATCACAACCCAAACCGTTGGAGGGTTAGCTCGGAAATGTCATCGGTGAACGCCACTGTCCAAATTCGTGGGAAATAAAGTAGGATATTATCATGTGATTCTGAAACCATCATTATTATCACTGTCATCATCAAACAAGGCTAGATGAGCGTTATGTTCAGAACACATCGCTTCACAACCTTGATATCATAATTGATGTCATCATTGAGTTTTTTGTAGAAAAACACACATGATAGGATATTTATTTTCACAAAATGAACAATGGGTGAAAATGATCTTTTCACCCAAATCCACCAAAATGGGACCATGTGGGACCTCAATCCGACCACAAACTCCAAATTATCAAATTTAACTGTCATGATTCATCTCAAAGAGAGGAACATGCTTCTGTAGATGGAATATGTATTAGATGCCTAGTTTAAATGGCACAATCATTTGAATCCGCAAAAGAGGGTTCCAGGGATCGGGGTCGAACAACAGTAGACTAGCGTGGCATCTAACGCAGTCATTCTGGCCTGCAGTCAATCGTACAACCCCTCTGTCAACCTTGGATTTGATTTAGATCTGACCCACCATGTTTTACAATCATTTTTACCCGACCCGGGCTACTGGCCCGACCCCCTTGCCCCGGCGTGACCTGACCCACTATAGGTAGTGTGTCCGACCTGCGGGCCGGTCACTGGCAGCGTCAACACGACTGACCGACCATGTGGGATTATCTATTGTTGTATCCTCATGGGGTCACATTTCATGACCATTCCCATCTCATAGTTGGGCCACAGGGCATGAAAACATCGTAGCACTGCCGCTGCCAAAGTGCCACAACCACACTACAGACCGTTGGCGAAGTGGCCCACCGTCGGAAGCCATCACTGGCTGCAGTTCTGGTTGCGCCCTAAAAATCCATTCTACAGACCGTCGAGCATGATTAAATCACCCCATAACGATTCCATCAAGGGATCATGGACCCATACAATGATTCCCTCATTACAACAGATCAGATCATCGATCTAATGGTGGTATCACATGCCCAAAATTTGTCGATGGAAACCCTCGAAGAATGAAAAATTAATGAAAATTTAAATACAAATCTATGGTCATGTTCATGAGGAAATAAATGATTCGATTATAGAAAAAAAAATCAAATAACAATGAAAGGAGAAATCGAAAGAGAAACTGAAATGGAACTTTGAAATGCGATAGATCCTACCATGATCTGGCCAGTTGTTGTTGGCAATTCGTCCACGGTGCTCCAACATTGATTTGCTGAATATTTGGAGGAGTTTTCTTCTCATTCTAGTGATGAATGATATAGATTGGAGAGAAAGGGAGTAATTTTAGGATTTTTAGATATATAGAGAGAGTAATTAGGGTTCCACATTACATTAAATGACTTAACCCAATTTATAGGTATCTTGCTCGAGGTGGAAAAACCAAAATTGTAGCACCCTCTCATTTAATGTTAGGCATAGGAATAACACCTCAATACGAACATAACAATTTTCTTAGATTTCCATTTAGAGACTCTAATTAAATGTTATTTATCAAGACATCAAGGGTAAAATAATTATTTTTAATTATGATTCTTCCTCAAGATAGCATTTTCCGTAGGAGTCCCACACCGATGAATGTTATACCCTGTCTAGGGTAAACACCACATTCCAGAGTCAAATGTGGCCTCAGATTTCTATCCCAAGACAACATTTATGATTTGTCTTTGTTTATTTTATGTGAAATATATTAAATAAACTTAAATTTTATATAATTTATTTTAGGCAATCCTGGCCTAATAATTGGACATCGTCTGATCTCATAATGGAAGAAATATATATAGAAATATTTCAAGGTGTTACAATGAGAAAACGAAGTCACTATAGTGGCATAGCTTGATAAACATGAAAACATGGAACATATAAAATAATTGTAAACCTTGTGTGTGAAAACCAATTATTTCCAACAATATTTGGTCAAACTAATTATTTTTACACATGAAATATAACCAAATCCATTATTCCCAACTGTTTATTGAGTAACTCATTATGTACATGGATAACTATATCTTGAAATATTATTTTAAACTACTTAATTATATAGTGATATAAGGCCCCATCCACTATCATCCAAACATACCTGTGTGTCATAAAGTCAAACTTCATCAAATATTATATAATCCTTGTTAAAATAATGGGTTCCAAAAAAACAATAATAAAACATGATCATAAGAAATAACATGAAATTTAAATTTCATTTGAAAAAAGGATTTGTATGAAATTAAGATATATAAGGTGATAAAAACAGAAATTCATTGGAGATATATCTTTGAAGAAAAAATAATGTTAGAAACTAATGTTTCCACATGAACTTTTCTGTAATTTTTATAAAATGGGAATTCTGAATTACATTGAAAAAAAAACATTTTCATGAATAGAGAGATAGATAGAGATTAATTTTTTAAAATATTATTAAATATATTTCAAAATAAAATATCCTTGAAAAGATATAAGGATTCAAATATGAAGTGAAAATACATTGAAATATTTTATATTGGAGAGGAATAATTAATAAATAAAACAAGATAAAACATAATATTTTTAAAAAGGGGGTGTGATGTTACATTAAAAACATTTACTTTTTGAAAGAATATTTAATAACAAATTCATGAACGATACATTATGTTTTTAAAAATGTATTGTAAAAATAATTTGAAAACAATTTGTATTAAAAATATTTAATTATTGAAACATTGTTAAATAGATAAATTTTATTGAATTATAATGTTGAGTTTACAAGAAGACCTATTATTTATGAAGGATATAATTTTTTTAATACTTAGAAATAACCTTAACGAAAACATAAATAATTAAAATTTTAACAAATATATTTATTTATATTCAAATATGTGGAATAAAATTATAAATGGTGGATAAAAATGAGTTTTCACTAGGGATAAGTGAAATTTTGTGGGATATAACAATATATACCTGTAAGAGAAAAACATAAAAATAATGGGAAAATAAAAAATAAACACGAATTTTAATGAAATATTAAAAATGTCTCGGATGAATAATTTAATGTGAAACATGATTTCCCTAATAGATATTGTGGAATAAATAATAAAATCGTCATATGATTTAATAGATCATTCATGAAAGTCAATAGACAACATTGAGTGAATATAACCCAAGGAATAGAACTCAGTAAAGAAATACTGAATACATATTTATTAATTATTGAATCAAATCATTTGATGATTGAATATCATTTGGTTTAATAAATACTAATAGATAACTTGTTTTTTTATGTCAACATACATTCATGGGAAGTATATAATTCCTATAAATAGAAAAAAATTCATTATAGTAAAAAGTTTCTCAATGAGTATAATATAAGATGAAGAAATATGAAGCACTTGAACATTTAGAATAGAAACCCAAAGAGTGTAGATTTTAGGTGTAGTAAAAGTGATCATTAACGGTATGGAAAACTCTCATTTTAGTCTTTACTTTTGTGTAATTGTTTCTAAACTTGATCAAAATTACATGAACAATGAAATCTATAGATTAAATGACTAGATTAAAAATACAAAACTAGAAGTGAAGAATATTGACATGTAATTTTGTTGTAATTTATGAGAATATATAAAATTAATTCATCCTATAATTCCTAATTTATTATGATAATATCAACTAGATAATTTCATATTGTATTTGTGAGGCATTATACAAGTGTAAAATTCCTCTAACAACATTCTAACTGTGAACTCTAATCTATAAACAATATCATAGATTCACTGCATGCTATCCTGGGTAATCATGACCTCTTTCATTGTTCATGGATGATTTCTGAAGTATTAAATTCAAATGAGGAATTATTCTTACTGTTCTCTCAATGGATTGAGAGAGGGAAAAAATATTTCAGTCTAGGGATGGATAATTTCCATCTCAATCTACTATGCATAGAAAATATGTTTTATTAAAGTCTTATGATTTTATATTTATTATGGATTATATAGGAATGAAATATCATTGAAAAAACCCTAACAATCTATAATATTCTTAGCTGACCATATATTCATTAATAGTATATATAATATTATTAAACATGATAAATGTTAACATGATTGAGAATATAAATATATAACATTTATACCATTTGAAAATGATAATTATGCTCGATATGGTTTACAATGTCAACATTTACTTATCATAAAATAATTAATATTTAATAAATAAATGTCACTGTATTATTCTATGGTTAATATAATTAATATTATATTAACTAAAAAATCAATTAAATATTTATTTTTAATATTTATGTCACTTATTCTTTCAAATAATCTATACTTTAATATTAGTGATCAGCAAAACTGAATAAATTTCATTTATTATTTGATTTTAAATTCATTACATGGAATTTTACTGTGATTATGGATACAATAAATGTCTGATCATCTAGGCATATTTCTGATTGGAATTAATAATAACACCATAATGTGTTGTGTAAGATTCTTTGAATAATCTAGTGCTCCAATAGAGAAATACATTAATGGGGAAATGTTACCCAACCTAATATGAATTATTACTATGTAACATAATAATTTTACCTTTATATGTCTAATAAAGTAATTTTAATGCTTATGGAATCAAACTAAATGCTATATATCTATTTCATTGAATTTCAAGAATTAATCTTTCACATTAAACACTATAGTGATGGGTTTTTATAGACGTTTCCATTCACAGAAGACAACCTAATAAATCATCTTCTTTTATTGGAATTAAGTGATAAATCATTTCATGAATAATTGATTAAAGATACATCACTCATGACATACCAAAAATATCATACATCAAAATGATTATATATCATTATAAAATCCATCAATTAATAAAGGAACCTTATCAATTAAAAGCATTAAACATAATCAATGTCAAAATATCAATACATACGTCTGTATTTTAGAACATTAAATGAAGCCTGAAAATGTGGATTTCCTATTAACAGGTTTCTTATCACAACCTCTTATATTGATGATAAACAAAGGAAAATAGTATGATAGGGTGGTTCTATGTCTTATGTACCTCATACTCATGATATCCTATAGTTTCTTTATTCCATCATGAAATATCATCTGAATATATCAAATATGTTCTAGAATGACTTCATAGTAGTTTTACATTCCCATCCTAGGAGGAAACTATTATAACCATTCAACATGAAATATATTCATAATACCTTGTCACATATAAATTTTATGTAGAGTAACACTATTAACTTGATCAGAATACATCATTAATAATAAAATATGTAATCATGTACTAAATAATTTGGTTCAAGGGAACCAACTCCAATATACGCCCACTTTCCCTAGATCTAACTAAAAACACCTTCTTCTACTCGCTATCTGCTAATACTCATTCCTCTACTATTATAAAACATTTTTATTGGTGACTCCAATATTTACCTCTATATATAAACTTATCACATTAGATTTACCTCTTTGAGGAAAATTAATCAATAGATGATGCTTCCATACTTTGTTATTTACACTTTTTTGTGACCTAGGATCATTTAATAGATCAAACACAATATTGTTCCCACAGAAAAATATGATAGAGAATTTATTGTTATGTGTAACATTAGGATCTCTGAAAAATATTTAAATCCAAACTACATCCCTGGTTGTATCGGATGCCAAAATATCCATGTAATCCACAATAGATTCAGTGAAAACTGACATCATAGAACACTTCTTGCTCACTCCTCCATTATTAAGTAAAATGATATATATTTACTCTGAATTAAATACATTCTAATATGTATGGTATCTAGAATCTATATAACCCCTAATGACATGATCATTATCTCCTCTATACAAAAACAATATATCTTTAGATTTTCTCTAATGTGTAAGTACTATTTTAATTGAGGTCTGAAGTTGTTCACTTGGATCTTGTTGATATATACATATGACCCTAATAGTGTAGGAAATATAAAACTTATTACATAAAATTACATGTATTAGGGATCCTATTATAGAATCTTATGAGATCATACTCATTATCTCTCTTACCACTGGTATTTGAGGACACAATTTCATAGAAAAATGTATAACATGTTAAACTAGAACCAATACCCTCTTTCATTTTCCCATAAAAATACTCTATAGTATATATTTATTGTATTTAGATTTTCATAGTTTAATAATCCACTGAGATATATCATGCATTATCTCGACTCATAGAAAGTAGAATTCTTTACCTATGTCCTTCATGATGGAGAACATTACAAACAATGTTGTAAACTAATCCTATACTAGAATATTAATTCCCAATTAGTAATATGTTATCAACATCAAATACTATAAGAACAATTATATTCCCACTAATCTATTATAAAACACTTAGATATCATTATTTCATTTTGAAACCAAATAATTTCAGGGCTTCATCAAATCAAATGTTTCATGACATTGACTCTTTATTTATTAAAAAATTATATTTCTTCAAGATCCATAACATTTGTGAATTTCTTGAAGTCGCAAAAATTTATAGTTATTTCATATATATATACTCATGAATGTTTTAATTAAATAACTTTTTTCTTCAAATAGTTTTATAAATCACATAGACATCATATGATGTCGTAGCTAAGAAAATTATGATTTAGTTATAAATGGAAAATTGAGAAAAGGAATCATCATATTCACTGAGTTCGTATTTTATAAAACCATTATCTACTAGACATGAATTATATGTATTTAATTGAGCTTCTATGAAAAAATTTCTCTTGAATAACTATTCAAGCATTTTACGACTGACATTAAATAGTCGATAGAACAAAACACAAACATGTTTTCAACACGTAGATCATACCATTGAATTTATGCCATCTATCTATCATAGATCTTAAGATATCTCTACTACCTCATTATAAGAATTCAGATCTATACATTCACGTAATAATGAGTCGCCATTATTAGTGACTAGAAAACCATATTATTATGGTTCTCTCACCTCTCTATCGACCTTACATAGTACATCAGATTCAGGAACAACTTTCTCCATGGTGACCTATATAATAAGATCGTTCTCAAACTCATGTGTATATTGAGTGGTAACTTCATTTAAGTCAATCATTCTCCCACTATACTCGCTATGTATGTGATTTCCCATAATAAAAATGGATTGTATTGCAACAATTACATATCCTAACGGGTTATATATATAATTCCCTTATTTCCATGGGATACCATATAAGAATTCAATTCATAAGATGATGTGTAGTATTTTGTTGAGATAAACCTAAAAATTACTCCCAACCACGTGCATGAATATGTGAAAAATTATGGTTATTTCCACTCAATAACTCAAATGGAATACTATTTACATTCTTAGTTGGAGCTCAGTTTAGTATGTATGAGGATATAATGAATTTAAATCCCCAAAATTATAATATATTGTTTTTATGACTCATACAAACTTGTAATATGTTCAATATGGTTCATTTACTCCTTCAACTAAAATAATTAAACTATGTTGTACAAGGAGGAGGGATTTGATATAAAATCCCATACTATCATAGAATGCCGATAAATTCAGGGTTACGCTATTCCCCACTTCAATTTACATGATGTTTAATTATCTTTCTACCATGATAATTATCAACCACATTCATGAACTAGTTAATCATATAATAGTATTCATAATTATGCATCATTAAGTATATATTACTCCACCTACTCATGTCATTAGTAAATGTATCAATATTTTAGAATCAACATTTGGACTTTACTTGTAAATTTATTCACTCAATAGTGTATACAAAATAAATATATTATCTATGGTTTTTTCACATATTCCACTATATAGATGATCTTTTAACTTATCATAGAAACAAGAATGTTATCATTCAGGTGGTTTATTATCAAAAGATAATATATAACCATACATATAAAAACCTGTAAAAAATTCTCATTTACATGACCAAGATAGTTATTCCACAACTAGATGTTATATGATTTATAAATATTAATTTCATTCTAAATTCGCAATATTTTGATATCATAATTTTTTACACAATTAATATTACATAGATGTTCTATAAAATAACACATTCTATATTTATTAAAGATAAAACCATTATTAAAAAATATAAAAATAAATCCATCCAAATTTTAAAACCATTGGTTAACTGGTATGTATAAATTTGAGTTTAATTTAACTCTTAATTCATTGCTGGAGTTCCCAGATCCTAGGAGTTGAAACCAAACTCTTTAGGCAGAAAAATCCAATGTGTATAGTTATCCCATATGGTTTTTACCTAAAAAATAAACGTGGCAGGGTTTTTATGTTTGTAATATTGGGACATTTCAATGCTTTAGAATGGATTATAAAACAATTAAACACCTAGGAGGAACCATCTGGCCAATTTTTAGTGGATAGTGGATCCTTTATAGTTGGTTCATGGTTTTTATAACTATGTATCCAAATTTTACATCCCTTCTAGGTCACCTAAAAAGCCTATTTTTTTAAAAACTAACCTATCAATTTTTAAAGGTTTTTGTCCTCATTTAAACCTCCCACATTGATTAATTGTACATATCCCATTCTTTATTGATTATTCCCCACATCCTTAGTGGTTATTACTTGGAGATCATGGTGTTCAACTTGAGGAAAATAAATTTAAGCATGGTTTCTTCTTCCATTTACCTTATTCATGAAAATATTCCTCTATTTTCATTTAAATATGAAACCCATAGTAAATATGTTGGATTAATATATGGTATGTTATGGGTGTGTTAGACTATTTACATTGACATAGTTGGTTGAGTATTAGTTCATACACATTTTGGTGGTCATCTTTAGAGGCAACATGCCTCAAAAAAATCCAAGGTAATTATCCCTATTTAATAGTGTTTTGAGGATTTAAAATCAAATTAACATTAATATTTATTATTATATTAATTTCTATTGAAATTATTTTATCAATTTTGTATTCCATGTTTTATTTGATTCATGGTTTGGTTTGATAATTTTAGTTTTAGAAATGTGTTCTCGAAGTCGGTGTGTGTTTTTTCACTACAACGTGTTTTATAAAAGAGGTCAAAGGGTTTTTAATGTTTTATAAAAATATTAATTGATTTTAGAAATATTTTTACCTTGGGAATGGTAGGTTAGAAAAAATGGCCATTGTTTTTGTGAAATTAATTTTGATATTTACTTTTTGATATGGGAACCTTCTCATTGATTTATTGGTATGGAAACAGACATGGGTTAAATAGGGTGTGAGTGAGGGATTTTTTCAAGGGTTAATTAGAGTCTTCAAAGGAAATACTAATCATGAATCCATATTTGTTTTTCAGTGAGTCTGAGTGGTCTATCTACAGGAAAACTATCCTATCTTCCAATTTTGGTTCTTAATATACCAGGAAATCTTTTGGGTAGGGACACCAAGATGGTACCCATGTTGGGACTATTTAAGGGTATGAGAGCATCAATTTTCTATAGATATATAGAGTACTTGTTATCTAACACATCATCAGCCAAATGGTCAGATCCTGATGTGCACATTATTCACACAAGATTGGTTTACATCCTTTATGAATTTTATTCTTGCAATATTGTTGTGTAGACGTATACTCTTTCCATTTTTCATCAATGAGATTATTTTTTTTCTTATGTTTTTTATCCATTGGTGATTTTTTTTGTTAAATTTAATATTTTATGACTATTGGATATGTTTTTCTTTTGAGCATGAAAAATATTTTTTTTGAAAACTAATTATTCTAAAATTGAAAACCAAAGATATTTTAATGGGTTTTTATAAAATCATATTTTTCTCAAACTTTTTATTTTTGAAATATTACTAATACTAGTAAAATAATTTTAATGGGTAAAATCCATAAATATATTTATAGTGGTATTTTACTAGGTTTTGTTCCACACATCCTATTTGGGAATTCGGGTGTCTGTAGATTTCATTTCTTAGTACACAAGTAATAAATATTGAATCATGTTATCTAGTATATCGTGTTAATTACCATCATCTATCATTTTTGATGTGGAAAATTTCTTATATGGATTTACTTATGTGATGTTTATTGGTATTTTGGTATCCATTGGGTTGTATATATTGTCCTTGTTTGGTGCTTTTCCCCTTTCTTTTGAGTTTTTTTTTGCATTATATTGAGATTCCATTTATGTGTATTATATGTAATGGAATGTTTGTATGTTTTCTTCTGCCAATTTTTATGGAAAATTATTGGATTATGTTGTTTAATCTAAAAAACTATTCTCTAATTACCATTTTATATAGATGACATTCTGATTTTCCTAGGATGAGATTGTTCCCATGAAATAGTTTGTTTTTTACTTGTTCTAGTTTCCATCTCATGAAGATATAAAATGAACATTAGTCCATGTGGTTGGCCAAATCAGGTGATGAGATGGGTCAAATAATTTTGGTTTATTAAAAAAATGAGATCATAGTGGTTTGTTAATTGGGTGTTAGTTATAGACTAGAGCTATGACCATATGGACTTGATAGGTTGGAATGGGGGAGTTCCTAGTCATGTCTTCCTTATTCTGGTCCATTAGCTTCAATGGGTGGTACCATACTTTTTATAAGTTTTTATAAAGTTAATGGGTCGTTTTTATTAGATTATGAATGTTTTTTCATATTGGTGGAAAGTATCATGGTGATCTCAGGGGGTTGTTTTTTGATTTTTGGTGATATATGGAGGATTGTAGGAAGAACATGGTTAATGGTCACCAATATTAAAAACCATTTGTTGCCTATAAAACATTTATTCCAACTCCAATAAACCCCACATGGTTGGAATATACATATCCAAACAATATGTGTGAAAAATTCATAGTGGGAAATAAATGGTATTTTTGATGTTTTCCATCCTCTTTCGTTTGGATTTTCCTATAATTTATACATTTTTTGTGGATACCCACTCTGAGGTATATATTGGTTTGATTGTCATGAATGATGATTTAATATTTCATATGATTCTTGTGTTTGGTCTCTTGTAGAAAATTCCTCCAAGAGGAACCCTACACAGTGGAATAGAGGGCATAACAGGGAGTACACCATGGAATAAATCTTAGGATGACCAATATTTGGTTGTGTTAAAGATTCAAATGAATAAATACATGGATCATGTGGTTGATAATGAGCATACATCTTGGGTGTAATATGAAATGGATTTCTATAAAAAAAATCCCCTTTGTTCCACTATGTTAAGGGTATTAATGATAATGAAAAATGGAAGGATTATATAAAGTGAATATTTGAGTTAGTGAAGACCATTAAGATCTATAATGGGGGAACACCATGAATATAATGTATGGAATAGGTTGGAAGTGGTGGGAATATGTTTTCCTCTTAGAGTGTCAAGATTATCTCACATGGACCACATTCATGGTGGATTTTAATCAACAGTTTTAACTCAAGAACATGAGAGTGTAAAAGTCCCATGGGTTCCTAATGCTAGTACATGGTGATCATTCGGTGATGGAGTATGCCACTAGATTTACTGAGTTGGTTTATGTCCCTCTAAATCTCCCCATGTATGATTACCTTGGGTATTGATGTATTGTGATATACATGAGGTCATAGATTATATCTACGATCAATCTTCTATTTCTACTGACCTATTCTGAGGTGGTTGAACAAGAAGGTATGGTAATGGAATATTTAACTACAAATACATATCTCAATGGTGTTCTATTAGTGTATTGTATCTATTGTTCTACAATAGGTAAAAAGTTGATGTGGAATGTATCTCATAGATTTAATGGAAAGAGTGTCTTGGAGTATTCAATTTCATTGTGTGTAATTCTAGGAGCATTACCATTGTCTTTTATCTATGTAGGTAGTCAGGATACAATAGTCTTAATTTCTAAAATACTCCATGGATAATCCATCAGTGTTGTAATTCATGTCATATCCAACATCTCTGTCTGATAGAATCATGGGTGATCATTTTAAGATCTCATTTCTTGAAGGGATCATAGGTGTAGTGAGAGGCTTCCAATGGTGGAGTATCATTCCTTCATGGAAATATAGATTCTCAAAAGTGGATGAAGAATAGTGATGGTTTTAGATAGGGTATCTCCATGAAGTATATGTTATAGAAAAAGACTCAAATAATGTGTTGTCCACCATTAGATGTATGGTGGTTATCGATTCTTCCAATGCATCAATTTTATTTCAAACTATCTCATAAAATTATTTTGGTTAACTTAATATGATTTATTATATTTTAATTCATGATTATTTTATGCTATATGTTATGGATTTTTTGACCCCATTGTTTAGGATGGATGATAATTTCTTTAAGTGCCTAGTATGAAGTTTAGTGGTAGTTGGAGTGGAGTTCATTTATAACATCCTAATTTTAGATCAAGACATTTTAAACCTCATCATCACCATGATTTTTTTTTCATATTCATGGAATTTTTTTACTATTAGCATGATAGTTTCTTGTTTGTTATTCCTATAGGAAATAATGAAGTTTTTCTAGGTGATTTGGATTAGTGTTCAGGGACCCCTAGAATAGTTCCTCTGATGTTAGGGTTAATAATATGCCAGTTTTGTAGGTTGTTTCTCAATGTTTTTTTGTAGATATTATAGGGTTGGATTTATGTGTTTGTTTATAGGTACCATGATGGGTTTATAGTTGATTTTATAGGATTTTACCACTATAGAGAAGTTGATTTTACAATATATCTAATTTTCAATATTATCTTAATATACATACCACTATTTTTAATAACACTATATGAGATAAAAGTATGCAAGGATTCTCTAGAGAATGTTGAGGGAATGGGTTCATCCAATCAAATGTGTAACTAGGGGGATTACCCATACTATTTTTGATGAAGATGGATAGTATAGTCTGGCATTTTATAGACTATGTTATTCATAACCAAGTTATTTTAATGGAAAAATCATATTCCCTAGAATTTATGATTTTTTTATCAGCTCAGGGGTGCATGTTGGTTTTCTATGATCATATTATGATCCGGATACCACAAGTGTTGGGTCCTTGAATAGGGTGTTTCGAAGAATACCATTGATTGAAAATATAAAAATATTGAGTATTTTTATACCATTTAATGTTACTAATTCTCCGTCAATATTTATATTATTGATAACCAAATATGACACATGATTTTTGAATTCTTTATTTTCATGTTTCTAGATGAAATCATAGTCTGGTCTTATATAGATGAGGCTAATGCTATAAATATTTATGTTGTTTTTGTTATCTTGCGAGATAATTGTATACTTGAAAAGTATCCCATGCTCTGGAATTTAATTTATTGATGTAATTTCTTTGGGCCTCATTTTTTATTTGGTATGAGTTTTAGTAGATATAAAAAAACCATGAGCATTCATGTATTGCAATCTTTCCAATAATGTGTTAATGATTTATAGTTTTCTAGGAATCGAATTTTAATATAGGTATTTTACAAAGCATAATTTAGGATTTCTTCCCTTTGATTTTGACTGAAGAGGAAGGGGTGATGTTTTATTGGTATGATTAGATCTAGAGTTATTTTTAGAATTTCCAGAAACCTCTAACATACACTTCTATTAAGATTATTCAATATCCCAAGAGTTCTTTATGCTTTAGGAATGGGTTTTTTTATGTCTTATTATGTAGTAATATCATTTTTTGTCCTACGTATAATGGTTTATATGCCCATACAAGAAACAATATTGGAACCATGAACTGAAATTCACAAATGAGATGCATGAACTAAATATTTGAAAACAAAACCTCTTCAGGGATCATTCTATAATGACATGAGAACATAATATCCCGAAGAATATTTTCACCATGGTGGGGCCTAAATATAGGATATAGATTATGGGTGTAATATCATAATATATTTTATTTCCAGAATTATTATACTCAGGGGATGGGGAACATGGTCAGTAACATATTGAACATGATGCTACCAGTGTTAGTTGTTTTGGAGTCAGTGGATGTGTGGCGTATAACGATTTTTTGTTGTGATTTGATGTTAGAATTTTAGGAGTATAGAGGGAGTTTTTTCTTCTTCTTTTAATTGGTTACACCATCTATTTTATATCAGGTTAAGATTGAATAGGTATATTCCTATAACATCCCAGTTTCGTAAGACACCCAGAGTCGCCCCGTACCCGGTTGGTCACCTGGCCTCAAGCGCATTTCCCCAAATGCCAAAGAATGTCGACTAGTAGTGTGGGATTTGGGGGTGATAGTGGGGAAACTATTACCTCATTGGAAGAGTACAAAACTGATGTAGAACAGATAAGAACTAGAGGAAGCAGTAAAATACCAAACTACAGTAAACAACGGAAGGTTGAGAAAGAAAACAACAAAAAATGATATATATAATGATGCATGATACATATATCTAGGAATGCAGCCATAAAAATAATAATTCTATAATAAAACAATTACTAAACCAAAGTACAACTGAAAAAAAATACATAGCTCCTCAGCATCGCAAGCCTTATATTGGTCCCATTCTCTCCAACTCCATAATAAATCATGTACGTGAAGTAGAAGGGTGTTTTCCCTTATCTATACATGCAGAAATATAATATTTTTGGGTCAAAAATCATGACCGAAATAGGGTGTGAGACTAAATCCTAGTAGGCAACCACCCAATGTTCTGTTCCTAACATTCAGTGAATATATATGGTAGGTAATAATCAAGGATGCAATAAACAAGAAATTACTTAGAAATAAACAGTTCCACATATCAAATAAGAGCTAATCAAGAAAGGTAACCCTCTAGGAAGTACCAATAGCCTATCCCCTCTAGTTTAGTCCTAATATTTTCAAATACTCTCTAAGTAAGCACTCACAGTCAATTCCCCTTATAGTCTAATGAGATAAATGACTCTCTGAGGAAGCTCATGCTGTCAGTTCCACTTATAGCCAAGTGTGGTCAATGACTCTCTGAGGAATCTCACACGGTAAATTTCCCTTATAGCCTAGTGTGGTCAATTACTCTCTAAGGAATCTCACATGGTTAATTACCCTTATATCCTAAAGTGTTTTAAGACTCTATGAGGAAGCTCACATGGTCGATTCCCCTTATTGTCTAATGTAATCCAAGACTATATGAGGAAGCTCACATGGTCAATCCCCCTTATATTCTACTACACCAGGTTCCCACGACCCTGTGTAAGTCAAACAGGCATAGTAGTTCAATATGGACAATGTAAACCTCCTAAACTACTTTGATAAATAGTCAATAGCATATCGAGCATATTAGACAACAAGAATCACATCATCCTACAACAAGGCATGGAAAAGCAAGGCAGGGTGGCCTAACAGGCTAAACAGGACCAACGGTCATACACATAATAAAGCATTGTAAAACACATCCAAGACCAAGCAATCAACCCTATTCATATCCAATTAACCTCTAGGCAAGCATATAAGCATAAACAGAAATTAACAATGGTAAAATGATAAATACGCAATACCCTGTTCAGGGGTATTGGAAAAAATCGCACATATTACTCAAAGACATTTATTGGAAAGTCCCAATCCACCCGCCTCAGTGTTGGGTGATCACAATACATGAGTCTTGGGGTTTGAATTACCCTATAATGTCAATATATACAAAAACATCTAAAATGTTCAACAATGGGTAACATGAGAAAGAGAAGGAATCATGAAAAGATTCTCTTGAATAAGGAAAAGCATACCTAGGAGTTCCCAACACAATCGACGACGGTTGAATCAGAGACCGGACAGAGGCATGGGGGCTCAGAGAAAGATCGTGGTTGTATGGGTTCTCTTGAATGAACGAGACATAGAAGAAGGGTGTTCTATCGATTAGACGCAACCCCAGTCCGTTTAATGAAAAAAAATACATGGTGTGTACATTTGAAGTAGCCAGAGTGTACTTTCCATTTTCGTACTCCACTTCAGGTGGCCTCCAAGTCACCCCCACACGACCGTGTGTGTGGCCACTATATGGCCAACACATGGCTACCTGTGGTAAATAATTAAAAGGCATGTACTCATAAAGTACACGACGTGTTCTATGGAAATTTCTAGAAATCCCTCTTTTTCTCAAAAATGACCATAAATGGAAAACATACCTGAAAAGAAGGTCCAATACATACAAACATCTTCTCTTAATGAAATTCGTCCTTGAATTTCCTTAGCATGGCGTAGATAAAGAAACCCCGAACAACACGGACTACTATGCTCGTACATCAGACTCCCTCTCCCAAGTCTCATCCTGTACTCGCCCAGGCTGCCATTGCACCCGCACCAGAGGAACAGACTGTCCACATAGAAACATTGTAATACTATCAAAAATTCCGATAGGAAGCTCCTCAAACAACGCATCCACTTAGAGCTAAACCTCCTCGGGTTGAAAGACATGAGACGAGTCTGAAAAGTAACATCAAAGATGATAATAGTGAAAAACACCGTGCATAGACCGGTACCATTGGGGTAATATCAATCGATAAGCAACCATCCCCACTCTCTCTACAACCTCAAATGGGCCAACATACCTCATGGAAAGATTTATAGGTCTACTAATTCTTCTATTCCCAAGATTAGTGTGACACGTAAGAAAACCTGATCCCCAACCTCGAACTCCAAATGTCATCTCTATTGATCAGCATTAGACTTCTATCGAGACTGTGCAGTAGTCATCATATTCTAAATCTACTATATCAGCTCTGTGGTTTTCTGAACTAGACGATGTCCCAAAAAAGATGCCTCTCCTGCCTCCAGCTCAAAAAATGGTGATCGACATGGCCTACCATACAAAGCCTCAAAGGTGCCATCTGTATAGTTGTTTGAAAACTATTGTTGTAGGAAAACTCCACAAGAGGTATGTTCTTCTCCCAAGAACCTCCAAAATACAGGATTCATGCTCGGAGCATGTCCCCATGCTCCCAAATCCTATGCTCAGACTGGACATCTGTCTGGGGGTGATAAGCTGTACTCAAAAGTACCTGTGTACCCAAACTCCCAGAGATGAGATGTAAAACAAGCATCCTTGTCTGAAACTATGGAGTGAGAAACTCCATGTAGATGTACAATCTCACAGATGTACAACTGTCCCATCTCATCAACACTGAACGTCTCCTTGATCGATAAGAAGTGGGAATCCTTTGTGAGTCTGTAAATGACAAACCAAACTTCATCATTCCCTTGAGGTGACTTCAGCAAACCTGTCATGAAATCCTTCACAACATCATTCCACTTACACATGGGAATGGGTAACTACTGAAAAACCCCTACTGTCCGCTGATGCTCCTCCTTCAACTGCTGATAGGTGGCACACCTCATGACGAAACTAGCCACATCACTCTTCATACCTAGACTCCAATATTGATTGTGTAGATCCTGATACATTTTGGTGACACCAGGACAAAAATCCCAAAATGAAGAATGAAAGTCTAGCATTAGCTCCTCACGTATGTTAGTTGGAACCCATACGGGCCCCTAGAAATGTGATATCTCGTCATCGCCTATGGTCCATCATGGATTAGGGTCCTCTCCTGACACGATCTCCCATAGGAATATGCCTTCAAAATATTATAGGATCCTCATTCGAACTCGATCAAGAAGAGTAGACGTGACAACTACAGAAGAAAGAAATATCTACCCCTGTCATTCGTGAACCTCCAAATTCATCTCAGAGAACAGAGAAATAAGATGCCCCACACTGCTGGCCTCCTGAAATGCCTGTATCTGGGTCCTCCTGCTATACGCATCAACAAATACGTTTCCATTCCCTGACGTATAGGCAATTTCAATGTCAAAACACTGGAGGTACTCAACCCACCTTCACTGTCTATAATTCAAGTCACACTGAGTGAATATTTACTTCAGAATTTTGTGGTCAATGAAAACCACAGAATACTCTACTAATAGTTAATGTCTCCAACAGCGTAAAACATGAACAACTGCATCCTACTCGAGATCATGCATCGAATAATTCCTCCCATGTTGCCTCAATTGCCGAGACCCATATGCAACGACTCCTCCTTGCACATGTACAACTCCTAGCCCGATACTGGAGGAATCATAGTAAACAATATATCTCTTTCCTGAATCTAGTAATACTAGTATCAGTGCTGAAGTCAATCTCCATTTTAGCTCTTGAAAGGTAAACTCAGAAGAAACTGACCACAAGAAATTTTCACCCTTCTTAGTCAAACCGGTGAGTGGTGATGCTATGCAGGAAAAGTCTTGTATGAAGTGTATGTAGTATCTAGTAAGCCCTAGGAAACTCTACACCTCAAAGACGTTCTTCGGCTGCTCCCAGGAAACTACTCCTCTCAAATTCTCTTGGTCTACGGATACTCATGTCTCTGAGATAACATAACCCAAGAAGTGAATCTGATCCATCTAGAAGTGGTATTTTGAGAGCTTATCATATAAATAATTCTATCTCAGTGTACTCAAAACGATCTCAAGATGGGTAGCATGGCTGTGTTGAGTGTGAGAGTGCCCCAAGATATCGTCCATGAAGACCACCATGAAAGAATCCTAGTACGGATGGAGCACTCGGTTCATCAGTTCCATGAAAACTGTTGGTGTGTTCGTAAGACCTAATGGAATAACCATATACTCGTATTGACCATACATGGTCTTGAAGGCAATAAGATGTATATCAGATGGTCTAATGCATAACGTATGATAACCGAACCCCATGCCAATCTTTGATAATAATTGGTCTCCTCGAATCTGATCAAATAGAACATCAATCCTCAGCAATGGATATCGATTCTTGATCATCAAATGGTTCAGCTTTCGATAGTCCACACTAAGCCTGATGGTACCGTCGGCCTACTTCGCTAACAAGATACGCGAACCCCACGGAGATGTACTGGGTCAGATAAAACCCTTATCCTGCAACTCCTCCAACAGCTTCTTGAGCTCCCGTAACTTTAGTGTAGCCATCCTATAAGGAGGAATGGACACCATTGACACTCCTGGAACATGTTCAATAGAAAATTCCACCCCTCACTCAGGAGGTAAACCTGAAATGTTCTCTAGAAAGACATCCTTGAAACAATCCACCTCTGGGGGAAAGTTTATCTGAGAAGTTCCCTGGTCATCCAGGTATAGACTAGAAAGCTGGGCTGTAACTCCTTTTAACCCATGATACTCAGGTTTCACTCTAGTAGCCTGGACATCCCATTCACCCTTATAAAGAAAAGATCCACACTCTTGTGATATAAAACTCACCCTACGACGATAATAGTCGATGATTGTCTAGAAGTAAACTAACCAGTCAATTCCAAAAATGAAAACATAGCCTGTCATCTCTATGACATTGAGGTCTCATAAAAAATGATACCCACGAACCTCTAGAGGGAACTACCTGCACAGACATACAGTAGTCGTTCTCGTTCCCAATGGAGTGTCTGGAGTCAAGATATCAGTTGAAGAAAATATGAAAAGACCAAGCCTCTCCACAACAGCAATAGATATAAATCTATGGGAATCCCCTATATCGAAAAGAGAAAAATCTAAAACTGAAGCTACTAAGATCATACCTCTAACTATAGAGGGTCTGGGATCCTTATCCTTCTTGTTCTGCACCACTGCCAATGTCTGACCTACACCACGGCCCTGTGACCCTACCTGACATCTCTAAATGATCCACCTTGCTGTCGTTGAACGACCATCAACCGATTTACATGACACAACCTCCACCACGGCCAGAACAACAGGAAGAACTCTAGTTCCCAGACTGGTGAGAAATTGGTGGTGATGATCCTGAATGAGTAGTCATCAAAAATCCCCTATCACCAGCAGCTTGTGAGAAGGTCCGATAGAAACGCTGACGGTGACCCATATTGCTGCAATATCGGCACTCCACTAGGTCTCTCAGGCAATGTGGCCTCATATTCCATCTCTTTCCGAACTGGTATCACACCATCTAGCTACCAGAAGATGCATCCCACCTACTCTGATCTTCATGTGCAGTCTCCTGGTGGTGCTTCCTGCTATCAGTAGGATGAACACTAACTCTGGATGTTGAACTTCCCTGGCTCACAGCTCTAGAATCCATCAAGTTATGCTCCGTAATCAGCACTTGGTTGACGATAGAGGATATAAAAGTCAAAATTAAGATGTTAACCTAAGATTAGACATCCTTCCTGAGACCATCCTCAAACTTCCGTGAAACGAACAAATCAACTCCCTCTAGAACGGGTGTAATGTGGTACTTCTCGGTGAAGCGAGAGGAAAACTCCATAATAGAATGAGTACCCTGCTCCAGACTCATGAACTCTCTGTCTCGATTGGACCTTATAGTCTCCAGGTAGAAGTAATCATAGATGATGCACTGAAACTCAGCCCAAGCTATATTTTGATGGTTTTCCACCCGTGAGACCACATCCCACCACCTCTTGGTGGAGTATCAAATAATGTACATAGTGAGCTTCACCTTACTCTCTAAAGATATATCCAAATTCTCTAATATTGCCAGCATGACTTCTATCCATGACTTTGTATCCTGGGGTCCTCCATCCCTAGAGAAAGTGGGATGATGCTGCTGGTGAAAGACCCACATCAATTCTTCTATCGATGGGGTAGGATATGGTTCTCCCATAAAGGTCTGCATCATTATCAGGAAACCTTCTCTGAATTTTTCATTAGCACCTATGTCAGGTACAACGGTTGGTGCCAATGCTGGAACAACTGGAGGATCTGCTGGAAGTCCCTGATTATCCATGTCTAGTGTCTGATCACCGCCTGGAAACTGGTGTACAACTGGAGGACATCTCAATGGAATGACTCTACAAGGTCATGCGCAAAACATAGAACAAGATTATCAAGTAATCATCAATTGAAGCATATTAAAGACACAGGAGAAATAAATCCTTTATGTCTTATAGAACATGGATACACGACTTGTATGTCTACTACACGACATGTACTTGAATAATTTTTCCCTGCCCGAGTTCCCTTACACGACTAAACCACACAGTTTCTCCTAGAACCAGACGACACAACGAGTTTGTTCCGGAAACAACATGTAATAGACGAACATCATCAACCAGTGTTGTTGGATACATGACTGGTTACATGACTCACACTACACAACATGTTCCAGATGGAAACGATGTGTACTTAGAGGATTTCACTGACTTGTGTTGTTAATTACACGGTTGGACTGTAGGATCACACTACACATCGTGTGCAAGACTAAAACGACATGTAAAACCTATGATTCTATCTCTCAGTGTCGTTAGTCACACGTGTGAACACATGTTCTAGACACCAGACATGTAAATCTGGTACACAACATGTTCCCACAAGAATTTCCCTATCCCGTGTCTCTGCCCACATGACCTATGATGTGGTTAGAGACTATACACCGTGTACATACGGTACACGACCTATACATAAGAAAATAACGTTCTTCTCGAACAGAAGAACAAAGGGCATGTAGTCAACACGACTAGTATTCTAGGTTTTACCGGATAGTAAGCCTTAGAAACTATATCGGAGCTCATAAAAACACTAAAACCACCCCTTAAGTTCCAAATACCAATTTTTGAGAGCCCATTCTTCCCACAAATCAATGCTTGTAATCGTATACATGTTATAAAAAAAAAGATAAAAATGTAATGATCAACCAAATTCCAGTCTATGAGGGCCCATAAAACCTCATGAACAATTTTTAGGCATTAATTCATGAAAAAACCATACACAATCAATGCTCTAACAAAAATCATGTATTTATTCCTGGAATCTATCAAAACAGCATGCGTTTTATACACAACACCAATCACAGCAACATGAAATCACTAATGCACTCTAAATGGCATGGAAAGAATGCATGACATGTGATTTCGAAAAAGTGCCTAAATTATGCATGAGATGGAATACCCTCATCTAATAGGGTTGCGACAGAAATAGAACCTCAATAACATCACCATCAATAGTAAAAATACGTTTGAGTAACCCAATGGTGAAAATCAAATCAACCGTAAAGTTGAAAAATTAGAAAAATTGCATTAAATGAGGTAGATTGGCTTTTCCATGTACACAGGTTAGCTACTCCCAGGCACAACTTATTACTAAGTACATATTCCATCCAATCCCTGAAAAAAGGTTCCAAACAGTATGTCAAGAGAAAATAATTCGTCTGAAACCACTATGTAATGTCCCGGTTCCGGAAGCCAACCAGAGGCGCCCCGTACCTTGTTTGTCACATGGCATCAAGAGCATTTCCCCGAATGCCAGAGGCTTCCGACTAGCAGTGAGGGCCTTGGGTGTTATAGTGGGGAAACTATGCCCTCATTGGCAGAGTAAATAGCAGAAGTAGAATAGATAAAAACTAGAGGATGTAGTAAAATACCAAATGACAGTAAACAGTAGAAGGCTGAGAAAGAAAAAACTAGAAACCAGAAATATAATGATGCATGATACATATGACTATGAAAGTAGCCAAAGAAATAACAATGCTAGAATACAACCAGTACTAAACCAAAGTACAAAAGAAAACAAATAAATAGCTCCTCATCATCGCAAGCCTCAACATGGTCCCATGATCTCCAACTCCACAAAAAATCATGTACCTGAAGTAGAAGGTTGATTTCCCATATCTATGCCTATAGAAATATAATCTATTTATTCCCATAAGCAATACACAAATCGAGTTTGAGATTAAATCCTCGTAGGAAACCACCCAAATATTTGTGCCTAACAGTCAGCAAATATATATGGTAGGTAATAATCAAGGATGCAGTAAACAAGAAGATACCCACCAATAAACAGTTACACATATCAAATAAGCAGCTAATCAAGAATGGTAACCCTCAGGGATGGGCACGAATCCATTCCCATATGGTTCATTCATAAGAATATATAATGACTCTATGATTAAGAACTCATAGTCAATTTCCCTTATAGTCTAAAGTGAGAAATGACTCTCTAAGGAAGATCACTTGTTCAATTCCACTTATAGCCAAGTGTGGTCAATGAGTCTCTAGGGAATCTCACATAGTCAATTCCCCGTATAGCCAAAGGTGTTTTTAAGACACTCTAAGGAAGCTCACATGGTCAATTCCCCATATAGTCTAATGTAAGCAAAGACTCTCTGAGGAGGCTCACATGGTTAATCCCCCTTATATTCTACTACACTAGATTCACACGGCTTTGTGTAAGTCAAACAAGCCTAGTAGTGAAATACAAAAAATGTTAACATCCTAAAATAATAGGCTAAATAGTTTATTGCATATCAAGCGTGTCAGATAACAAGAATCGCACCATCCTACAACTACGAATGGAAAAGCATGGAAGGGCGTCCTAAAAGGCAAAACAGGACCAACGGTCATAAACAGAACAAATCATGGGCTAACACATCCAAGAACAAGCATTCATCCCTATTCATACCCAATTGATCTCTACGCAAGAATACAAGCATGGAAGTCAATTAACAAGGGTAAAACAATAAATACGCAATACCCCATTCAAGGGTATTGGAAAAAATTGCACATATTACTCAATGACATTCAAATGAAATGCACAAACCACCTACCTCAGCGTTGGGAGATCGCTATACATGAGTCTCGGGGATTGAATCACCATAGGATGATGATGATCTATGAAAACGTATAAAACGTTCAATAGAGGGCAACTGGAGAAAGATAAGGAATCATGAAACGATGCTCTAGAATAAATAATAGATTACCGAGGTGATCCTAATGAAATCGATGGAGGTTGAATCAAAAATCAGTCGGAGGCTCGGGGGATCAGAGACGGATCTCGGCTATACAGGTTCTCTCGGATTAATGAGACCAAGATGAAGGGCGTTATGTCAATTATACGTGACCTCGGTCCATTTGAAGAAAAAAAAAATACACAGCATGTACTTTTGATGCGCATGGCATGTACTGGACCTTTCTGTACTCGGCTTTAGGTGGCCTCCATGTCACCCCCACACGGCTGTGTGTGGTACCACTACATGACCATCACACGACTGCCCGTGGTAACCGAGTACACGACGAGTACTCATAATGTACATGTTGTGTACTTTGAAAATTTCCATAAATTCCACTTTTTCTAAAAAATTACCAGAATAGGAAAACAAACCTTTAAAGAAGGTCTGGGTTCTTACAATTCCCTTGAGTGATAGTAAATTAATAGATCCATAATTGGAGTAGAGACCTTATGTGATTGGTCTTGTTCTTCGACACACTTACTAATTTTAAAAAAAATTATTGGATATTAATTTAGTAATGAGGTAGGAGGTGATGCATTAGGTGAATGACTCTAGTAGGGAAATTCATCATGAGGTGAGCTAGGTGATTTATAACATGATAGTCCTTTTATTTGTTCTCTAAGATGAGACATGAAGTAGATAACATTCATTTCAGGTGGTTATCATACTAAAGGATCTATTATGGGCATTAAAGACCAGAAGGTTTGTTGCAACCAATTCATGTACATGTGTTTATGTGGGATAAGATATATAGGGAATTAATCAGCAATATACCATGTAATCTAAGTGTGAAATATTCTATTAGGGAGATTTTTGACCATCACATGAAATCATCCCACTTTCTACCCATCAGGGAGTCTAAAAAAATAGAGGACCATAGACATCAGTATTGTATTTTGGTTTTTCATATTCATGGAGTGACATCAATAATTGATTCATAATAGTATTATCCTTTTACATATTTAATTTTTGAGGGACTCTATAAGGAATTGGGAACCCATATAAATTGGTTAACCATTTAACTAGCACAGATAGATGGCCAGTCTAATAAGACCATAATGACTCTCATGGTTTTGTTATAAGTGTGTATGAATGAGTTTGGCAGGTTTAAGGAAATAAAACTAACATTTAATGAGTTTTATTATAACATCTTTTTCTATGTATTTATTGAAATAGAGCCAATTGTGATGATTTTTGGGCATCCATCCCAATATTTATTGCACTACATAGAGGACGGTGAGAACTCCATGGTTGGACATAGCCCCATCAAAGAGTGGATTGATATAGTTTTTCTGATTTTGAAATGGTTATTGATGGATCATAATCACTATAAGTTATATTCCAACATTATTTTTCATATATTATAGTTTTTTGGTTAATTTTCACGTGTTTCTATGTATATCAATTGGGATGGTGAACCATTTTTGGGAATGTAGTGTTGTTTGGAGCACTTCTCTATTAAGAAAATTCCTATTGTGGGGTGTCTTGGGAAGGTATCAAATTTAATGGAGATTAAACCATGATTTTTCATGATCTATAGGGTCTTTCATGATTCTCAATAGAATAGATACCATCTTGAACCAACTCATGTGTTGGAGTTGGATGATTTAAAGTTAGATCAAAATGCCACCATTGTGGAGTAGCTTATTCATATCATGGATCATCAAAACAATATTCTCTATTTTAGAATGATTTAACTAATCCACATCCTATAGAAATATATTGGAAATATCATGTATTATAGGGACATCTAATATTAGGTAATGATGTATTGTCTCATATTTTCATCAATTTATGTTATACAACATTCTTGGGGAATAAATTGGCATGTTGGGAGTTTGTGAAAATAGTTTTTTCAATGGTACATCTAGTTTTGAGTTAAATTTATCTCGCGATGCATTATTATAACATGATATTTTCTAGCGTCAAAACTGGGAGTTTCAGGGAGATAGAACAAGGAAAATGATTAGTTAATAATTTTATTAACCATGTGGATAAACATGTGAAGATACAATTATTTTTTGAAATATCCATTTTCATGGTTTTAGCATGGTGTTTCAAACCATGTGACACCTACTAGGAAGCATGGGTACCATTTTCGGTTGATAGTTTCACTCCCATGGTTGGTAATTTATTTTAAAGAACGTGTGGCCATACTAATAACCCTTTCAGGTCACATAAAAAATTGTGTTTGTTCCAAAATCCTGCTATTGATTTTTACAGCTTGTACCCTCATTTCATCATACCCCTTGTGCAATGCCCCCTGAAATGGAAGGGAGATAATTCAAGTATTCCTTGGTAGTTATCTATTAGGGATCATGATTTGTTTCCTTATAAATGTTAATTTTACATTTCTTTCTTCTTCCTTTCACCTTAATTATTTCAAAGTTAGACATTTTATTTGAGATGTGAAACACTTATAGGGTTTTTTTATGAATAAAATATAGGGGACTATAGTTTTGGATTTTTTTCAAATATAATAAGTGTGTTTATATTTCATCTACCCATTTTTGGTGGTTATTGTCAAAGAAGATGTGCATTAGACCAAATTAAAGGAAGGATTCTCTATTTATAGGAATTTTTCTAGGCTTGACTTTAAATTAAGTATAAAATGTGGTTTTTGTTGTTTAAATTTAAATTTTAATTATTAATGTTTTGTGTTTATTCTATGAATGATATGATATATAGATTAGTATTGAAATAATTTTATTTTATGGGGGTTTCTAAATAGGTGTGTCTTGTTTTCACACATTGTGGTTGTTAAAATGAAAAGTGGTATTTATGGATTTTAAGGATTTATTTAGAGGTTTTAGAAATTGTATTACATTGTGAAATTTTGTATTGAAAAAAATTACAATTTTTTTTATAAAATGGAATTTGATATTGTTCGTATGATATGGTTACATTCTTGTGGATGTGTTGGCATTAAGTGGAACATGGGTGAACCAAGGAATGGGAAAGTGGACGTATTAATATATTATATAATCCTTCAAAGGGAACCTCATGTGAGATTCAATACTGCTTTTCCTATGTGGATGACTGACCCTTTATAGGGGGGACCATGTGAGCCTCTAATTTTTTGTTCCTATTGACTATGAGAGTCATATGGTAGGGAGACAATGAGAACATCCATGTTGGTCTGAGGAAATTCCTTGAGAGATTATATTATTTTTATCTAGATAGAATACATGTTTAGTAACTCATTATAAGAAATATGTATAGAGCCTTAGGTATACATTACTCATGTTAATTGGTATATTTTATTTTTTCATTTGATTATTTCCCTACTAATGCGATGAAATATATTAATCTCGTTTTCTATTTAATTTCATATATATTGTTAATGTAATTATAACAATTGATTATTCACAATATATTATAATAATAATGTTATTCCTTGTTGATATGTTCATCAAATTGATCCATGTTAGAAATTATTTTGGAAAAACTATTTTGTATGAAATGGAAAACCAAAGGTATTTCAAAGGTGAATTTGAACACATTATGTTTTATATTTTTTTTATTATTTTTGATTTTATAAAAAAATGGTTGTATTCATGGTTATAATCCATTAATAGATTCATGTATGTATACTTTATGGATTTTTACCTTAAAACCTTTTTTTATCTATTATGAATTTTCATATTCCAATTTTAAGCCACGTCAAATGAAAAAGAAACCATATTCTAGGGTACATATTATTGATTACCAAAATAAGTGTTATGTGGAGGATCCATGATCTCATAGTTATTAACTTAGATGACTTATTTTTTTCGCATTTTTTATCTGTTAGGATGTACATGTAGGCCTTGTTTGGGTTTCTACCTATTCTTTTTAGTTTTGGGTTTCGTCATGAGATACCAATTTTATATATTCTTAATAAGGTAATGTTTGAATGTGATTTTTATTTTATGATCATAGTATGATAGTTTCTTATGCTATTTATTCTGATGATATTAGTCTATATATTCATTTTTGATTGGTTAATATGGTTTCCCTATGGAAAAATTATTCTTAAGAAATACTTGGTTATTTCTAGTGCATGTCGACAGCCCATTACAATCATGAACATGATTTTAGCCATTTGGTAGGATAGATTAAGTAAAGTTATGGGTCAAACTAGGTTAGTTTTTGTTTTCCATGTCTAAAAAATAATATTAATAATGTTATTAACGGATAGAGAATACACCATATCTCCATTGTTTTTATTTTGATCCACTTAATCTCTAAAAATCATCCAAAACATACTCGATTATTATATTTTTACCAAAATGTGTGTGTAATATGATTTATTTAATACCCATTATATATATATGGGATGATTCTAGTTAAATAAAATCACACATGAATCATCCCAGTGTTTCTTGTCTATGAGAAATTATTCATATCATGGACCTAACTTCCCCAAGTAACAAATATTGCATCATGGCCTATTCCTTTCCATTGGATCACGTTTTTCTAAAATGGATGGTGCTTAGGAGCCTTAGGCAACGAAGGATTCTTTGATTCTTTTTCCCCTTTCTTCTTATTCTTATTCACCATAAGGAGAATGTGTTTCTAAGTTAAAATTATTTTATCAACACCATGAATATATCTGATATCTTTTAGAATATTTTTTTCACAATTACTTATATTATATTTCATAAGAAAACTATAGATATTTTTAGGTAAATAGGACTGAATGATTTCAAATCATATTTGTTCAGGTATTTTAAAACCCAATATGTCCAAGTAATAAATTTATCCAATCATCATGAATAATTTCCCCTAGCAAGTAGCAAATCTACAAACATTAATGTTGACCTTTCAATGATGATCTCAAATCCCTATGATAATTCATTCTCCTGTTAGAGATCCATAAGGAGGGAAGTTGTTCAATGTGAATTCATATCCTTATTTCTCATTAAAATATAATTTAACATGTATGATAGGGTAAATATGTAGAAACATATAGTGTCTTCTAAATTATTTAAATATGGACATACTTCATCATCATTATCCTATATGGAAATGAAAATACAAAGTGGAGATTCCAATATGAATAATTTCTATTCAAAGTGTAGTATAATTCAAAAGAATATATAAAATTCATGAAAATTGAAAAATAGGGGTAGGTCATAATTATTTAGTATGGATCATAGTGATATTTTTGAGTTAATTTTATTTCTAATTTATAATAATTTATAGTATATAATTAGTACTTATTTTTATTTCCAACGTAGACTGATAAATTTAAAATATAATTAATTTACATTAATATCTAACTATTTATTGAAATAAAATATCCCTCACCATTTGTTTCAAAATATAATTTATCTTAGATTTTTTATTTTATGAGATCTATATTCCCCTTCTCAATACCAATACATGGGCATGGAATTCTATATAAAGGTTTTTAGGTATGTCTAACTGACGAACAATATTAACTCACAGTTTCTTGATCTAATGAGTCAAATCAGAAATCCGAAGACAATGATTGAATATATTCTCATCATTTTCTACATAGTTACATAAAGTCATGATGGGGTAAGAAAACCGTTATGGAAACTCATTTTAGTCAACAAAAATTATTAACCTAAAAATTTCATGAAAATTAAAAGCAACCCAAAATGGGGTTTTCATGTTTTTTGAAACATGATGTTGATTCTAGAAAAATGTATTAGAAGTCATCAAATACCTAATAATTTAACTTTATATATTTTTATCCATATTCATAAAACCCAATTTAAATTTTCATAAGACCTGTTAATATTATGCATATTTTAATGAGGTTATTAAACATTTATGATAATGAATTTACACATAATCTTGCTATATTATATTCTATAATCTGTGGAAATTAATTCGCTTATTATAAGATCATGGAACATAAAAATTCATAATTAATTAACAATTTATCGAAAGGAAATAAAATAAATGTATCATGATAATGATATTACCTAATTTTTGGTTTATCTAGAAGACGATAAAATATCCCTCAACACCATTGGAAAACATATTGGGATATATAGTGGATTATGTTTCATCATTCCACCTTTAGCTCATTTGTATCGCATCAATTAGTTTATCCCCAACTACTAGACTCAAACCGCCACATATAAACTATGAGAATAATTCTTATATAATATTTAACTCAATTTTAGTTGAGGGGATCAAATGGATTCGATAAATGGGTTTTAATTAAATAATCCATGAGAATGAATATACTAAAATAATAAGTAGAAGGGGATGACACGTATTCCATCAATTTTAATTTAATAATAATGGGTTAAAAGAAAAACACTATATACATGGGATGGCCTAATCTCATGAGTGTCTACACATCAAGAAATTAACATAAGTTTTCAAAAATTTTATCAATAACATTGATTTATTTTTAAATTAATAAAATTCACCATGAATTAATCCAAATTATTTTTTTCATAATTATATTTAATAATCCTCAAGCTTCATCATCAATAATATCAATCAAAATTAATTTTATTTAAAATTAATAATGTAGACATGCGTACTTTAAGGAAAACATGTATGATTATTAAAAAATTTATAATGTAGTTGATTTGATATATAAACGTCCCTCTAAATCATTAGAATCTATTTTCAAATAAATACTACCTAGAACACTTTTTAATAAGATTAAATATATATATAATATTTATCTTTAAAAATGTTGCACAGATTCAATAGAATACTATACATTATTTACTATCATCCTCTTCATTATGAAACCCACACCATTCGTCAGGTTGTGTTTAATTTCATTGATATGTTTGATGAATGTAGTGTTTAGTCCAACATAGATAGCGTGTGACCACAATATTGCATGGATTCTGTTTCATTATTTTGTGAATCCAATTCGTGGAATTATGGGACACCACATGTTCTTTTCCTTGAGAAAATAGAGACTAAATGTCATGTAAAATGGATATAGGGAAATTAGTTATTCAATATATATTCTGGTCTATAGAGATCTATACACCAGTCTACTTTCTCTGTATCATAAAACATATTTAATCATATATATTTGAAATTAAATCATGATACCGATTCCAAAGAAAATGTATACGACATGAATGTGGAAAATACATGTAATATATTTTATTTTTTTCTAAGATGATCTTTTGGAACCATTATACGGTATTAATCAAAATCTTAATTAATTTTAAACATTAACTAATTACTTTTTTTATTAATGAGAATGATGAAAAGTAATACACGATCATGTTTCAATATTTAAATTAATCAATACAATAAATAGTAAAAAAACAAATGAAACCAATCAATGTGTAAAAATTAATTATAAATTAATCATGATACATATATAATTCAACTTATAGGTTCACAGAACAGTAAAATCATCCTTAGATGGGATACAAATCATGGATTTCAGTCAAACTTTTATCTCATTTTTTCTAAAAATGATCAATGATCCATGTCCAAAAATATTATATATTAAAAAACATTATAAAGAAGATAATTTGTAATTATTTAATTTATATTTTAAAAAAAATCCAATTTTTGTAATAGAATAAATTATAAAATAAGGTGAATTTAACATTGCTTAATGTTTATAACATATCATGTAGAATTGTTTATTTGAATCTATATATAATTATTTTTTCATAGATGGTAATTAGAAACGCTAGATAAGAATTAGATCATCATCCAAGATAACTATTGAATGATAAGTATTTCAAATGGATAAATACATATGTTTTTGAAATAAAGTCATTTTAAATCTATTAATAGCAATATTGTTTAACATTCTATAATTTGTATGATGATGATTTTTTTTCATTAATTTATATAAAATCATTATTATAATGTATTTAAATAATCTAATGCTTTTTTATGGAAATTAGAGTCCACACATCTATAGTTTCCAAAATATAATTCTTTTATATACCAATTATTGGATCGAGAATCCCCAGTATCAGAATTTATTATAAGACTACAAGTATGAATTTTAGAAATTCAAAAGGTTTTTTATTTTACAGATCGGATTTACCATTCGATTCTACATTAGATGCTCCATTAGATGAAGATCATCATATTAGGAAGAACTATACATAGAAGTTATCAAAATAATGGTAACATATATTATTGAGAGTGGAAGATACTATAATTTTTTTGGATTACATGTGTTTTAGATGCTGATCCACTGAAAAGGATGCAGATAATGATCATTTAGATTGAGAATTTTTATAAATAATTAAGATGATCAGTTGAAGACGACTTGAGAATATATAATTTTTTTCACCAAAGAAGTTGATCAGTTTAAAATTTCATTAAAATAGTTTCATATTACTCTCGAGAATTTTTTTATTGGACTAGGGGAAAATATTGAGATTATGATGGGATGAACTGATGATATTGACTCATCATATGGGTTAATAGACATAATTTCATCAAATGAAATTTGAAGTCAATAAATTATTGAAAGCGTAGTTCCAATAGACTGAAATTTATTAGATGAATATAGTTGTTGTAGATGCGTGAAAAAATATTTATAATACTTTAGAGTCCCCCAAAAAAGAAAATGATCATATGCACAATGTTGTTTTTGAACAACCACTGTAGTATTCTCAAATCTATATATAATGTAATAAAATAGTCATCCATTTTAATTTTCCTATAGAATCGGTATGACAAATTATTTATTGTTCAAGATTATAGTAGTTCATGTTGTTTTGTTTTTGATGTGGGTGAAGAAAAAAAATAACGATCGATATAGTTTCAGAGATAGTTCTCAGGACAGTCATTCTAGGAGTAATTTTTTGTTTCATTAAATTGGTATCTTTGGGAAGAATTACAAATAGTTAATACGATTTATGTGGCTACCAAAATAATTGATAATTTTTGAAATGGTCAAATATGTTGTTGAAATTTGAGTGAAATTTTTTTGTTGTAATTTGGGTCAGTGGTAAAATATTTCATATTATTTCCATTAACATTTCTAGATCTCCAATAAATAGAAGATGAATATACAACGATTGATGAAACTATTCAACTTTGAAAAAGGTAGTTGTTACTCTATAAAATATGTGCCCGAAATGTGTTTTTCAATAGAATTTGTTTCATATAGAATACTTTTCTCTTTAAATAGTTGTTTGAACAAATGATCATTCTGGGGAAATTTCCTATTACCAGACTTTTATTTAATATTGCGGGAATTGGTATGATCCTCGAGAAGATGTTATAAAAATTAGTTTATTAAACATGAAAAATAGAATATTGTTTCATGTTAATATTGATAAAAGGTTAATCAAAATGATTCTATCAGAATATGATCATCAATTTTTCAAATAGTACCAAGTCACATCAGATTGATGTTCTAGATGGATATTTTGGATATAAAATAGTTTTCTTGTTTATTTTCCTTTATGGCAAAAATTGTTTTACAATTTTTTTTGTAATTTTATTAGAGTCCATATAATCATTCTAATTAGTAGATAAATTCGGTATAGTGTTATTTTACTAAATTCATACCCACATATTTATAATATTGGACTTTTATAGATCTACAAGAGTGGATATGGAAAGAATTTATGTTATGATATTAAGGCCAATTTACATATATTGTGAATTCCTTGTTTACATTTATATTTATATATTTATTTTAGTATACTGAAGATTGATATGGAAAAATGTATAACATGTTACAGTGTATTGGTCTTATAAAAAATAAATCTGTAAAAATGAAAAAATATATTTGACACTTAATAATTCTATGGTTCTATGGAATGTTAATCTGTATCAGATAAGGGGTACCTTTTTTATTCCTTATCATGGATAATCTATATAATTAAAATGTAGAAGAACTTTTATATTTGTTGGAAAAAATATTATGAATGGAAAAATAAGATGAATCATGATCATCTATCTATTATCTTGAAATATGTTGATATTACTTGAATTAGTTTTCAACCTATTGATTAAAGATACACAAATGATTTGTACAGATAATATAAATATTGAAATCGATGGAAAATCATAAAATTTTATTCGTATTTATTTGTAAAAAAAGGTTTAATTTAATGTTATGGGTCTCAAAACATCCATAATTGTGTAGAAAAAACTCAAACGTATTTTTTAATATACTTTTATGGTTTTAAAATAAATTATTCAAATATGAAATATGAAGATTAATGATATAATAATGAGAGATGAAGAAACTGTTGATGATTACCCTACCATATTTAATGATGTTTTCCTAAACATTATAGGTTTTAGAGAATTCTTGGGAGACTATAAATTTTAAAAGACTATCATTAATTTTTTTGGGATATGTTTTATTACAAAAATAATCCTTAAAAGATAAGGATTATTTATAAGTTGATGAACTTTATAACATTCTTATCTATTATGAAATGAGAAGTAATCAATTTTTCAAATGGGAAATGATAGATGAAATATATTTTGAATCTGTGTGATTGATGAAATTTCAAAATTTTATAGATGATAAAAACATTAGTAGAAGAATCAACATGAACTATAAAATTGGATAATATAATTATGGAGGGAAAAATTGGACAATGTAAATATAGAGGTAAAAATTGGATAATGTAATATGATGATTTAATGAATAAATTATTCATCTTATCAACATGAACTATAAAATTGGATAATGTAATTATGGAGGGAAAATTATTATCAAATATATTAAGTATCATCGAATCAGGTCCTTTTTGATAAATTTCCCCAAGAAAAAATTATTGAATATTTAGATGATTAGTATAAAAACATTAATAGAAGAATTAGAATAAATGTTTTGAAGACTAAAATCCACCCATCAAAATATAAGAATAAGTTCACTAAAACCAAAATAAGTATTGTGAGTAAGAAATATCAAAGAGACTAAAAGAACAACATTTATTCTAAAGGTGAATTTTCTGAAAATTTCAAATCAATCATTACCATATTTGAGAAAATATAATATTTATCAAATAGTGAAGAATTAGAAGATAAAAAATTGTACAAATATTATCATCCTAGATCACAACTACTTGTATGAATTGAGTAGAACCAAAATAAAAAGAATGAAAATATATTGATAAATAAATATTTTGGAAAATTTTTTGAAGGTAGAAAATAAGTTGAAAATAGATAATAAGAATACATCCCAGAGATCAAAATTTCAAAACAATGAATTTCACAAGAGGGAAAGATGATTGAAAATCTCAGTAATAATTTAGATTCTAAGAAATGATAGTGAATTAGTCTCATTCAATATAATAAATGAAAAATTTAGAAACCCATTAGATTTAAAATATGAATAATCTAAATCTATATAAAATCAACACTCTATGAATTAGGTGAACTATATACTAAGTAAACTAAATGGATTATCTGAGTTTTCAAAATCAACTGTTCTGAAGTAAAATATTGGGAAATATTGGATTAAATATAGTGTAAAAAACTAGTCATATCTAAAAGATTTGAAATGTAATAATAGAGGAAATATGGAAAATTAACCGAGGTAATTAAATAAGTAATAGGTTTTGAACATCAACAATATATATAGAGGGAAAGATCATTTTTATAGAAAAACAATATTTGATGTGTTCTATTGGTGTTCTGGATTTAATATTCCCCAATCATAGATGTATTAGCATCACATGTGTCTCTCATAAAATATACTTGAATATAGTGGAAGAAATATTCTAATAAAAATCAATAACATTCAGATTTCATAAGAAGTAAGAGAAGAAGAATCTCAAGATGTTAAATAACAACCAATAGAAAAAATGACAATCAAGAAGATGTTTTTGGAAGATGTGATGAAATTGGACCCTTGTATACAACATCATTGATTCCAAATTGTCAGCCCACAATAACTGAATGAACATAAATAAAATTATCAAAAAAATAATCCTTTAAAAATATATATAAATTAAATTAAATGGATTAATGAAAATTTACTTGATTATATTAAAAACGATAAATTTTCCATAACTCCATTAATGATATCTGTTAAAGTATTATTGTTCACTAACCTGAATATTTTTTTATTATAATCAATATTCATAATGGACTACTCAAGAGTCATGAAGGTCAAAAATGAAAAAAAGATTAAAAAAGTAAGGGATTGAAATATCTACATTTTAGATAGGAATAAATGGTGAAGTGAGTATATGATACGTCTAGAATGAAATAATATTTCTATATACACTTCTAAAGAAAGGGTGTCATGGAATATTCTACCATGAAAAACCATATTTTTTATTTGTATTGATATACAATGGTAAAAATATATATATACATATCGAAAATAAAACAATAAAATTTATTTCCATTGATAATTGTATATTTTCATAATTGTAATAAATTTAACCAATATATATATAATTAACATAAATTTGATAAATATTGATACACAAATATTCATTTTATTATTTTCAACATTAATATATAAATTTATTTATCTTTAAAAATTAAAATTAATTTACTGTAAATATTCATATATATATATATATGTTTCATTTTTAAGAAAACCTTATTTAACTCAAAGAGATACCATACATGGATCATTATTGAGAGGGATAACTCACGTAAAATTTTAACCAAGACTGGTGATAAAAATACTTCCATTTAATTTGACAATATCCATAACAATTCAAAAAAATTATAATAGCCACTTTTATTTAATAATTATATTAAAAATCATCCAGGTTACGAGAATTTGTTAATGAAATGTCATTTTTCATTTTAAAATTAAATAATTTAAATAAATAACAAAAAATTTTGTTGCCCATATTTCTAAAAATAGACATAAAATAAAAGACTTATTCATATAAAAAATATATTCAATGATTAAATTATTAATTAAAAAATAATTAAAAATAGACACCTAACAATTTTATACACAAAAATATATTAAATAAAAGGAAATAAATATGAAATTATGCCGATGTATATAAAAAATAGAAATAAAAATTGGATGTTTCAGCAATGAGTTTATGATTCATGTAATTTTTTTAAATAAAATTTTATTTTTTAATTTCACATAATGTTAAAGAAAAAATAATATACATGATTAAATAGAAAATATAATAAAAAATTTTAGTGGGAATTAAGTGGTAAGGAGAGGTCTTACATGGTTTTGGAACTTTTCATGGGATATAGGGATTGGTGGATACAGGGAGAAATTAAATTATGTTGCAGGGTTGCGAGGTAGTGGGTAGTTGTTGTCACATCGAAGGGGGATTGGGGTTGGGAATAATTGGGGATGTTTAATATGTTATAAGGTGTGTTTGAGATGTGGTGAAGTGGTTTGAGGGGGAAAATGACATGTGTAGATGTTGGTGTGACACCCTCTATATTTTCTCTATATCTTTCATTAATATCTTCTACATGTTTAAAAATAATACTTATGAATAATAAAGATTTAGATTGAAGGATAGATTAATTTTTAATATATAATATTAAAATAAAAAATATTACTACAATAATTAAATCTAAATCATAAATAACTATGAAATATACAAGGTAATTTTACCCAGAAGTAAATAATATTACAACAATAATAAAATGTTATTATTTTGGGACAACCATGATGTTCATAAAATTAATTAAAAATGTATAATGAAATAGAATCATTAGAAATTTTGTTGATTGTTTTAAAAGGAAAATAAACTAAATTATTTGTATGTTGTCATTAAATTATATAGTTGTTTCACCAATTCAATCTTTTAGAATATTGATAATCGTTCATTAAAACAAATAAATGGTTCAATTTCTTTCACAATAAGTTCATGTGAATTATATTATACAAACAAATAAAGTCCCTATGAGATGTTATTACTATTATATATCCATTGATATGTGACTATAAGTAAAATTCAACATATTATGACATTAATGCATAAATATTTACAATAATACATCATTTTATGATGGAATTTATATGGCCCTAATTTTTTATACTAGGAAGGAGGTAATAACAATAATGTTTTCCCTTGACGAAGGATTGAACATCATGAAATATAACATGAGTAGACTTATCTATGGGAGATATTCAAACTCATGGATAACACAAAATTATAAATTCTAGATGAATCTCTATCAATTAACACTGTATTTGATTATCTTAACCTTTTGGATTATGTAACTATTATATAGGTTTTTAATAAAAAAATACCAGTCTTCTATCAACATGTAATTACTAATATGATAAATGGTATTTTTAAAAAATGAATTTAATTATATGAATTTTTTATATCATATAAAATATATTTTTAATATATTCGTTAATTAGTTTTATTTTTAAAATAAAAATTTATCATACTATGAATAATTATTGACTTGTAAGGTGTAAAAATAAATTTATTCATGTTAATTAAAATATTTTTTGTTCAAAAGCAATTTTTTATTTTTTATTTTATATTTTCCTTTAAAAATTAAATTTATTACATTATAATTAAGAATTTATTATAATTTATTTCATAGTTAAACTCAAATATTAAATTGTTTATGATGGTAAATTTAATTTCTCGACAAAAAATAATTTAATGAGGTAAAACGTGATTTATGATGGAAATGATAAATTGAGATAAATGGTTGAAAATAATTATTAAAATGATCATGTTATCCCCTAAAATATCACTTAGTTTCTTAGATTAGATGAATAATGACCTATCTATTTTACTCTTTAAATTGGGAAAATATTTTCACTAAAATTTTTATTCCATATTCTTTTAGGAATGAGTATTTGAAATAACTCCACCCAAGATCATCTATAAAATGTCCCCACTATAGTCCTTAAAATTGAAACATATTAGTTGGTTTCTTCCCTAATATATACATTCATAAAAAACATATCTTTTATTTAAAATCTTATAGTTTCAATAATAAACACAAAGTCCTTCTTACAACGAAGGTTTCTAAAAGAAAAACTAGGGTTCTTTTTTAAACATAAGAATCCTTTTTTTTAAATTTCTCATCATCAATATTAAAAATTATATCTAAATATATAATATATTTTTAGTAATATTTATATAGATATTTTAAATGATATTTAAATATGATATATCAGAAAATTCATACTCATGTGTTAGTTATATCATCTTCATTTTTTGGTCAGGTTAAACCAAAACATCAACAAATTTATAAAATTTTTCAATGGTTTATTATGAAAACATAAATTATGATATGATATGATATTAATGAATAAATTTGTATTTAAAAAAATGATGGTTAAAATGTTAACATTTGTTATTTTTAAAAACATGTTCTTTTGGTTGATTAAAAATTTACAAATGCTCGCATCACAAATTATTCATTATAAATCATATTGTTACATATAAATTAATAAAAATAACCTATTTAAAATTCACAACATCATTAATTAAATTCCACTACTATTATATATATGGTGAACTCATAAATATGGAATAATTTTTTAGACTTCTAAACTAATTAAATCTTTAATCAAATGGAACAATCAACACCTAATGACTAATATTCATTATGAATGATTTATAATTGATCATAAAATTTTATATTAATTTTTTAAAAAGTATGTTTAAATTTAAACTTAGTGGGACCATTTTTTTTTGAACCAAAACATTGAATTGGATATGGAGTTTTTAACTCTACATAATAGGGTTTCATTGGAAGTTTTTAGGGTTCGTGTATGCCTGTGTTGTTTTGGAGAGAAATTTAGGAAGGTTGGGAGGTAGGGAAGTTTTATTTTTTAGTAACCCATTAATAGAATTAAAATAATATCCACTCTATGAATTCTTATGATAAATTGTTGGGACCCCAATAGGATTGTGGTTCATTGTGTGAACATTATTTCCACTATTCAAAAGGTGTTATAGCCATTTTCGGAAAATAATTTAACCACAATTTTTTATTTACTAACAAGTATAAATTGGAGGGTCTATGTTCAAATACTTCTTTCATTTGATCCACCCATGAGTGGGGATGGTTTTTTTGGTGATTATGTAGTTGATCTAAATAATGTAGAATGTTCTTACCTATTATATTGATTTCCATTTATTTGAAAAAAATCTGTTTCTATATTTGTTGTATCACTTATGATTGGAATGGATAATTATGAAATCAAAAAATTTAAATGTGTTTTCTTCCTGGAATACATATTTTAGGATGAATGATTACATTTTCAGGTCTATGGAAGTTGTTTTAGTGAATGTATGCACCAAAATGATTTATCCTAGGGTTATGGGAGAAATTGGATAAAGATATCCATTTGAAATAGTTTTATCGTAATAGATTTATTGAGTTTTGGTTTTGGTGTGTGTCAAGAGTGGACCACACTATAATAATAAAGCTTTATATAAGTAGTTAATTCCCTTTGGGTATATTGTATATTTTTCATATTTGGAATTAATTTAAATATTTTTCTATAAATATTAATTATTAATAATTATTTTAAATGTCATGAGGATGGTTCTAGGGCCAATGGTTGATACATTATGTCCACATATGAGTTTTAATTGATATTGATTAGAGTATAAATGTAAGATCATCGTAGCAGGGTCCTTTAATAAAATTTAATATGATTTTCTATGTATGAGGGACCATGAATTTGTGATAGTATGTTTTGAACAATTATGTATAAGGTATAATAGAGCGCAAATGTTAGCTAATGGGGTGGATTTTAGCCTCATAGGAGGACACTAATTTGTGTTTCATAACATGGGATATTTAGGGTCACATGAAAACTATAATGAAAAGGGTGGATGGTTTAGGATAATCTTAATAGAGGCCTCTAGGGAGTCATCTGATGTGATTCAAAATACATTATGGATTATTATTTGTTCGATGAGATAGTGGGAATCCATGAGAGGCTTGGGGTTTTTATGGGGTAAGGAATCTAAACATTATTTGAACTACCTGAACATCCCTTAAGAGGTGAGAGGGTTCCCTTATAATAAATTGAGAGAGGGATAAGTCCTACAAAACTATGGATATGTTATGTATATGGGTTTCATTAATTTCATGTTATGAGGAATCCCTTTTAGGAGGCATGATGTGAGATATATGTAATGGTTTTTGGATTTATTTGTGGAATTGAATACAGATACAAAGGTGTTTTGTTTATTAATTGTCCTCACATTATAAGGGACGGTCTTGGTAGATATGATGTCTTTGCATAGTCACTTTTTATTCATTAATATAGTGATGTGGGTCTAGTCCAAGGGAAACAAGTACCAAGTATGAGGTGGGGTGCTAAGTGTCATGTTATCACCTAATATGTATTACCTTTGTTTATGGGTCCTTATCATCTGAGCATTGGGTCATAGTATTACAAAATATGATAATTATGGACGATTTCATGATGTTGATTTAGTCTATATCATTTACTAGAGTGTCTTAGGCCATGATGTAGTTGAAAATTCTATAAATTATTGTGTTTGTGTCCTTGAGGTAACTTCATCGGTTTTAAAGAGGATTGGTCAAGGCGATGGATATAACCCCATATAGTATGAAGGGCTGGGTTAGTGTGAGTTCTTTTCTCCACAAATTCTATAAGGATATGTCAATATGATTGAATGTAAAATTAATATAATAACATTTGTTCTTGGTAGTGGAATATTTGTGATTGTTGGGTTTTATTATAATGTGAGAAAAGACGGATAGACCCTACCTGGTGTTATATGAATTTTTTTCAAGATGTCGATGTAGGACCTTTCTCATTTATGATCGTTATTGGGATGAGGCTTTAAATCCACCATATATAAACTATTTAGGTATGGGATTAGAAACAATAATGTTATCAAAATCTAACGTGATCAATAGATTTAATCATTGAGATGAAGCATGTATAGCCTTACATCATAGTGACCTGATTAAAACAAGGTTTAAAAATTGATGTGTGTATCCCACTACGTTTTGTCGAATCTATTTTAATGAAATATTACTAAAATATAATTTTAATAGATGTTATTTCATTACCTTATTTATAAAATTTATGTAAAATAATATTCTGGGTATTTATTGAGAACATACTAATTTTTAAGCTCACACCCTTCAGATGAATCTCTATGGATGGGAAGACCATATATATTCATTTTATAATATAACATTGGACATCAATTTTACTAGGAAATGAAAACTCATGGTTAAAATGAGATTATTATGGGCCCAATGTATAACATTAGTTTCATAGTGTAATAATTTTATTTTCATTTTTTTATTTCATATCAACATAATTTTACCACCCCAAACATTAACTTAATGAACCATTATTGTTGTAATTTTAACAAATTAAAAGACATGGTTGTGAATTTTGAGGATACTAGTGGGTATATCAAGATTTTGAAGAATTTATAGCGCTATAATGTTAGTAGAAAATGTGCCCCACTCCTGGTAAATTATACAAGGGTGAAAATTTGTTGCTGGGAAACTACACAATTGGTGCACAGTTTGTCCAAACAAAGTGAATTACCCAAACAAATTATGCATTTTTGTATAATGTGGAAAAAATTATTAAATCATGGTTTTCGAATCATTGTGATCCCATAATGTGAGGGGTTATCTAAATGTTGTATCACTGCACTATTGGTATATGGTTTTCCAAAACATCCCACCTACCTACACGACATACTATTATGACCCTAATTTTTTTTGATCCAATATGAATTACCATTGAAACCCATCTTTAATTCCATATTATCTTATGATACAAATTCCATTTCATCTATGTGATTGATATATAGGCCCCTTTGAAACCGAAGTGATTCGTAAGTGAATTTAATTATGTTAGAGATATAGATTCATTGGTAAGTTTCTAATAGTCAATATTAATCATAGATATATTTTCTTCCTCATATCTATGGAATAATATATCTTTTCCATTAAATTTATATATATGTTGTGTAACATGAAAGTTAATAAATTTTTGATCAATAGTAGGTAATATTTTATGTGATCATATTTAGGAAATTGTCTTGAAATTCTATGTTTTCACCAAAAATTGAGAGGTATATGTAATCTATATCATCTACAAGTAAATTATAAAATAAAGGCCATGATTTTGTTATGTGAATTTATAGAAATTTTAGTGAACTCCATGTCTGATTCATTATGAAAACCATTTATCTTTGGCTTTGAAATTTATGAAATTTAATGTATTCAGGGAAAATACTCTTTGGTGATAATTTTAAAATTATGGATTTGTTTAGATGCATAGAAAATAGATATTAATATTATTTAAATAATAAAATCATTTTTTTGGAATTTCTTTTTCTAGTATTTTATGTAGATGATTGGTTTTACTGAATTCATATACTTAACCCTATGAAAGTGGAATGTGTAAAGACCTGAAAATTTCAAGGATTTTTTTTTGAATACTTTGGAATTTTATGAGTTTGTGGCTTATGACGACACTTGATTATGAAGACCGGCATGCCTGGAATCAATATTCGATGTTTAGCTCGGGTACGTTCAGTGAACGGACGAGCGGGTTTCTCTACCTCTTGAACTGGTGCTCGGAATTAAAATCTGATGGAACCGATGAACACGAAGCGCAGGTAATTGCTTATGGGGGCACTTACCGAAGTTGTGTTTGCAAAGGAGGATAAAATAATTTTTGGAGGGTTTATTTAAGAAGTAAATAAAAAATGTCGGAACAATTTTTATTTCTTAAGGTGGGTTTTCCCTCCCATGGGTAGTCAATAGTGGGGCCCACATGCACTTAACTACCCAAGTGGGGATATTAGAGAGGTGGGGGCCCACATGAGCCCCACCATTTAATTACCTCTCATCCCATTAACATCCCCTCATTAATTTGGCAAACCTCCATTAAATTTCACCTCAATAAATTAAATTATGTCAAACCATAATTTAATGAGGAACCTTCCTCTTTCCCCCTTTTTAATTTAACTGCCAACACGTTTATCGATGGGGAACCTTCTCTCTCCCTTCTTTAATTAAATGTAAACACATTTTAATTAGTGTGGTGAATTAATTAAGGGAGAGTTTCTTTGCGTGAATAATAAAATAATAGGTGGAACCTAATAATTTATTAAGGATGAGAGCTTCGTTGTGCAAAAAATAACGGGAGTACTCTTGATATTTGGGAGAACGCCAGCCTCCGACGAAGACAGACGAAGAACACCGACCTCCGACGAAGAACGAATAAGAACATCGGTTCCTTGGAGATCGACAATGCACCACCCTTACTCTTATCCGTAGTAAGAGGGGAGATGTCGCTTCTTCCTCGGCACACTCCGACGATGCCTATGATTCTATTCCCCACGACGCTGACAATCATCTTCTTTGTTGAGGTAGGGGAATTTGATTAATTTTTACTTATGTGATTTTATATCCCCGAAATGGCGTGAAATTTATTGGTAATGTTTTGAACCACTAACGTGGTGGGTGCGGACTAACGAACAAGTCTGAACCCACCGCTATTTTGTTCTTGATGCACGGAATTCTTGGAGACGATGAAACGGCACAAAAATGGAGATTGTAGGCCGTCCCAGTAAACTACGGGACCCGAGACGACCCCGGGCATAGACGGAAGTAAAATAGGACCAATGAGATGACTCCGGTGGCCCGTAGAAGCTCTCGGCGGCGCGGGTCGCCTGCGCGGCGGCCGGAGGTGGCGGATGACACCGGCTGGCCGCCCGGAGGCGGCGGCACCCCTATGCGCCACCGGCAGGATCCCACCGCAGCTGAATCCGCGACCACGAGAATTGGATCCCACTACCACGCGGGATCCAGGGGAGACACAACATCGGTCGCCGCGTCCGTGGAACAGAAAGGGGGGACTGCGTCCCCCCTGCTCGGCACAATGGCCGAGCCAGCGCACCCCCCCCCACCGGCCGGGCCAGGGCGGGCCGCACGAACTGGGTCGGGCCATGCCCTTCTGGGTAGGGCCACGAATTACCAGGCTAGACCTGGACCTAGGGTAGGTCACCCCTGTTCGGGCCGACCCAGGGGAGATTTGGTCTGGTTGGACCGGGCCCAGACCCCCCACTTCGGACTGCTTTTAGTCTTATGCCCATAACATGAGATACAGACCATTGATCGATACAAAATCAGTTGCGTAGGAATCCTTGGATCGAGATGGCTATTTCTTTATATTACACTTGAGGTTTCAGCAAAGTTTGGGTATGGCTGGGGTGGTTTGGACTCGAAACCAACCGGGCCCTTGGAACGAAAATTCTTATATCTTAAGGACCGGACATCCGATTGACGTTCTGTCAATTGCATTGGGATCCTTTTGTGGAGAAGGTCCTTTTGGATTACTCTGATTGAGGTTTGGACGTAGCTGGAGTATGGTCTGGTTGATTTTAGCTTAAAACCCAACCGGGCCCCTGGAACGGAAAAGCCAATAACTCTCAGAACGGGCATCCGATTGACGCACCGTCTGTAGCGTTGGGTTTATTTTTTTGAGATGGACCATTAGGATACATAAACTCTGGACTTCATGACAGTTGATGTATCGACTTTTTGCTCGAGGAGTGGACCCTCCCGGAATCGAGCATGTTGTGTGCGGGAATCCTAGAGCTGGCTGCGACTAGGACGATGACGACTGCACTTGGATCATCCATGGGTTCGTCAGCGAGGATGACTGTACTTGGATCCTCCGTGGGTTTGGCAGCGATGATGACCATACTGGAATCCTCCGTGGGTTCGACGACGATGACTACTATTCTTGTATCCTATGTGGGTCCGACAGTATTGACATCTGTACTTGTATCCTGTGTGGGTCCTGTAGAGTAGCTGGTCATGTATCCTTTGTGAGTCTAACAGCATAGCTAGTCTTGTATCCTTTGTGGTTCTGACATCTTAGATGAATCAGTGGCTACATCTGATCATCTCTATCTCCTTACGAAGTGTATAACTGTGTAAGTTGAATCTCTATTCTCAATCCTTATCTTTGATGTGATTGTCTTTCATTCCTTTGTGGAGTGGGTTGTATTTTCCTATGTGGACTGGGTTGTGTTTTCCTGTGTTGACTGGGTTGTGCTTGCGCTCGAGAGTTGGATCTGTTCTGTAACTTGTGACTTGGGTATATGTATGGGAATATACCTAAGTAGAGTCATTTCATACTTTTTGATAGTATATTTACCTTTGTGGTTTATCCTTTGTGGATTCTGAGAGACCTTCGGTGGTCTCGAGGTCTCTACTGAGTATCGTATACTCACCCCTGCACGGGATATGCCCGCACTATGTTGTGTTGGATGTAGATGACGTACAACACTGATCGAGGTAGAGGCTTGTGGAGCTGGACGATACCTGGAGGTGGAATACATGGTGGGACGTACACAGAGCGGACGACCAGAGCCAAGAAGATGAGGAGGCTATCTGTACCCACCCTTCAGGTGGGACTTCCGTAGGATGACTTGATGTTGCTGTTTTACTTACTTCTATTGTACTTTCCTTTTCAGTTGTACTGTACATTCAGTTCGGTTTTTATACTGGCCCATTTAATTTTCAGCACTTAACTTGTACCCAGTTTTACTTAGTGCTTACTTCTCTTGTGTACTCTGTTGTGTATGTTACTTCATAAAGGCAATGCCTTCCCTTATTTTGGGATTTACACATTTGGTGCTAGTCACCAGCCCCTATACTATGGAAGGTGGTCTTGGGGTAGTCACAGCACGGGCCCCGAGGACGGGTCGTGACAAATTGGAATCAGAGGAGTCGGTTCTATCGCAGAACTCAGGACTCGGATCATTCTTCTCTATGAAGCAATAATGTTAAGAGTATTGAGTGTGGTTTTCAGTCCAGGGAGTCTAGTGTTGGTACAACGACCGACATATCCATACACAAGGACCCTGGCCTCTGATTTCCAACTCAGTGCATGAAAACACTGATTGCGTGTGTGTTTTCATTCAGAAGTTTTCTTTGTGATAACTTTGTGTTAGCACACCAGGTATATTGTTCTAACCGTGGCACACCTATTTCTTTTCAGTATGGCCCCACGAAGGTAGCCAGCTAGTGTCCCCAGTTACGTACGGATGACAACCCACTGAGTGATGAGGCCTCAGTATAGGGCCCCATTACAGCGGAGGCCCCAATGGTACCTCTACCCGAAGAGCCACCGATGCTACCCTCCCCAGCGGCGGAGAGTACACACCGCCTGAGCGCGTTGTACGAGTTTCAAAGACAGAGGCCTCCCAGGTTCTGCGGGGAGAAGGATCCTCAGGCAACCGAGGATTGGATAGAGGGTATCATCAGAGTATTTAGGTCGGTAGGGACACCATCAGACCTCATGATGATCCTTGCCGTGAGTCTCCTACACGCGGTAGCAGGTAGATGCTGGAGCCTGGTGCTCCAGGTGCATGATGAGGAATCTACTCATTGGACGGACTTCAAGGGCCTCTTCCGCCCAGAGTTTGTTCCAACCACCCATTTTGCGGTGCACATTTAGGAGTTACAACAACTGTGGTAGGGAAGCATGTCAGTAGCCCAGTACTCAGTGAGATTTACAAACCTCCCACACTACTCCATGGACATGATACAGAACCCATTCACTCGGGCCCGAACCTTTGAATAGGGGATGAGGCATGAGATCATAGATTTAATGATTCCCCTCAGTATCCCGACGCAGTTGGGGGTGCTTGAGAAATCCCTGTTAGTGGAGAGATTTCTCAACGAGCAGCCATCAGCAGCGAGACCCACTGTAGGACGACACAAAGCAAAGTCTTCTGTAGCCGGCAGTTGACAGTTGACACAGGGGTCCAAGTAGACCAGGACGATAGGTGGGCGACCTCAAGATTCAGGTTTAGCTTTGCGGGGCACACGACGCAGGCCCAACCTTACAAGGAGAAGATAGTTCTATGCATGCGGCGGGCAGGGCCACATGGCTCGTGACTGCCTGACCCGTCATGTAGACGAGCAACAGACCATGGAGGGACCTCCTAGGCAGTGGTAGAGGTTCGATCATGGTGGTACATAGGGAGCAGGCGGACGAGGCAGAGGAGATGGCCGAGCCGCGGGTGGTGGACGATGCTTGGAGGCTCTACCACCACCACCCCCAGGAGGTCCACCCCGACCACCGGGAGTTGGCGGGCAGAGGTAGGCTCAGCTCCAAGCAGCAGAGGCTTACGACCATGGCGCACCCAAGATGATTTGATGTACTATCTGTGTCAATTCCACCCATGCTGTAGTTCTTATAGACAAAGGTGTGTTTCATTCTTTTATTGCCGCTGCCCTTGTTCAGAGCTTGGAGATTCCGACAGAGCCATTGGCTCAATCCTTGCGGCTATGGCCTCCTACAGGAGCAGACTCGATGATTACGCACTGCTGCCTGTAGTGTGAGCATACTCTATGAGGCTAGAGCTTCGGATGGGATCTTATTGTAGCGGCGTCGAGGCCTTACGACGTCATCTTGGGTATGGACTAGTTATCTACAGTCCATGCTCAGATCGACTGTATTAGGAGCAGAGTGCAGTGTGTCCGCATGGATGGGACCAGGTTCACCTTCACCGGAGAGAAGGGAACCTTCACAAAATAGGAGGGAATCATGCAGAGGAGAGGGAAGCCGATCACACATGGGTTGGCTAGTCTCATCCTCAGATCAGTTGACATGCGGAGTCCGAGTTTTCCTGTTGTGGTGGATCAGTATGCGGACGTTTTTCTGGATGATGTTCCAGGACTACCTCCTCGCATAGAGGTTGATTTCTACATATAGCTGTACCCAGGGACATCACTGATATCTAATCCAGCATATCAGATGGCTTTCGCCGAGCATTGTGAGCTGCGGGTACAGCTGGAGGACATACATGGGAAAGTTTTCATCCGACCCAATGTTTCACCCTGGGCTTCTCCGATTCTGTTTGCCAAGAAGGCGGATGGGAGCTTGCGACTGTGTGTCAACTATCGTCGACTGAACCGGTTGACCGTGAGGAACAAGTATCTCCTACCGAGGATTGATGACATCTTTGATAAGCTCAAGGGAGCATGTTGGTTCTCGAAGATAGACCTCAGGTCAGGCTACCATCAGCTCCGAGTTCAGGACTAGGATGTTCAAAAAACGGACTTCAAGTGTCGATATGGCCACTATGAGTTCTTATTCATGCCCTTCGGTGCGACCAATGCTCCATCAGTGTTAATGAGTCCCATGAATAGGATCTTCCAGCCCTACCTCGATCGGTTTGTCGTAGTCTTCATTGTCGACATACTGGTTTACTCGACTACTGAGGAGGAGCACGCCTACCACTTACGAGTTGTACTGGATACACTTTGAGAGCACCATATTTACGGTAATCTCTCGAAGATCCAGTTCTATATTTGAGAGGTTCACTTATTGGGGTACGTCATCTCAAAGGCGGGAGTTGTAGTGGAACCCAGGAAGGTCGAGGCGGTACTTACTTGGGAGCCACCCAAGAGTGTGACGGAGGTGCAGAGTTTCCTAGGTCTGGCTGGGTACTCTCAAATATTTGCTCTAGACTTCTAAATAGTTTCATCACTGCTTACATCTTTGATGAAGAAGGGGAGACCCTTCGTGTGGCCAGACAGATGTGAGTAGAGCTTCCAAGAGCTGAGGCGGAGATTGACCAGTGCGCCGATCTTGACGCTACCGGAGGAGGGTGTAGGGTATGTAGTATACTGCGATGCATCAGGGGCTGGAATCAGGTGTTTCCTGATTCAGGAGCGAGCAATGATCTCTTACGGTTCATGGCAGTTGAGGAAGCATGATCAGAACTACGCCACCCATGACCTGGAGTTAGCAGCAGTGGTTTTCTCCATGATGATGTGGCGGCACTATCTCATGGGAGAGCACTTTACAGTCTACTCTGGCCACCAAAGACTCAGGTACATTTTCTCAAAGAAGTACCTGAACCTAAGGCAACGACGATGGATCATGTTCCTCCAGGATTTTGACTTTGATATTGTCTATTCTTATGGGAAGGGGAACATTGTGGCTGATGCTCTCAGTAGGAGATCGATCATTCATCTACTTGGTGAGGTGATAGAGAAGTTAGCCACATTGCAGATATCCTTTGTAGATAGTGATGGGCAGCCAATCTACAGTCTATCACAGTCACTCCTCCACATCTTCAGCAGGTTAGAGAGGCGTAGCGTGGGGACATTGACTGTGATGCGCGATGTGCTCAGATATCCTCAGGGCTGGCACCCGATGGATTTTCGGAAGGCAGGGAGAATATCATCCTCTTCAGGAGACGTACCATGGTACTAGTTACACTATAGAAAGAGGTGGTGAGGGAGTACCACACTTCCCCTCTAGAAGTACATAATGGAGTAGCGAAGATGTACCAGGACCTTAGACGACATTACTAGTGGCCATGTATGAAGAAGGTTGTGGCAGGGTTCATTTTTTGATGATTCACTTGTCAGCAAGTGAAGGAAAAGCACCAGGTCCCAGTAGGATTGGTACAACCCTTAGAGGTTCCAGAGTGGAAGTGGGTGGGATATCTATGGATTTCATGACAGGGCTTCCATGTACTTCCAGAGGACACGACACTATCTGGGCGATCGTAGACCGACTCACCAAGTCGGACTACTTCTTACCGATTAGAGATCATGGCTCAGTAGTGAGTTTTGGATGTATCTATGTTCATGAGATCTTATGGATTCATGGTGTTCCATCATCTATCGTCTCTGATCGAGATTCTCTCTTTACTTCCCGAATTTAGAAGGGGTTACATGAGGCTTTTGGGATGCAACTACGCCAGAGCACTGCCTTTTATCCTCAGAAGGATGGCCAGATAGAGAGGACCATTCAGACACTCGAGGACATGCTCCGTGCATGTGTCCTTGACTTTGGTCGTAGCTGGGAGGATCACTTACCCTTGTTGGAGTTTTCATACAACAACAGCTACCGCTCCACCATCGGGATGACACCTTACGAGGCACTATACGGCCGACCTTACAGGTCACCTCTATGATGGATTGACCCTGGGGAGTCAGCACTCGTAGGACCAGAGATGGTTCTAGCTATGATGGAGAAGGTACAGATCATCTAGGATTGGATGAGGACTATATAGAGTAGATAGAAGTCCTATGCTGATTGGAGGTGGAAACCACTGGAGTTCGAGGATGGTGACCACGTCTTCTTACGGGTCTCACCATGACATGGATTACGAAGATTTGGCTGTGACAGAAAGTTATTTTTGCGCTTCATCGGACTATTCTAGGTCCTCAGTAGGGTAGGCGAGGTGGCTTACCGCCTGGACCTTGCACCTCAGTTTCACCTGGTGCACGATCTCTTCCACATATCTTAGCTGAGGAGATACGTGCATGACCCAATGTACATCATCGACCACGGGGAGCTGGAAATCGATGATGGGGCGACTTTTGCATAGGTCCCAGTGGAGATTGAGGATCGATAAGAGCATGTCCTATGTGGGTGGTCAATTCCTCGTGTGCGCATTCTTTGGCAGCATAGGAACCTCCAGGAGAGAACATGGGATTGGGAGGCTCGGATGCATGCTCAATACCCTAATTTTTCCCCTAGTTCTTCTTGTAGCTTTATGGGGATGCAAAGCCATGAGGGGGGAGTAATTTAAAGACCGGGAAATTTCAAGGAAATTATTATTTTTTAAAGACTTTGGAATTTTATGAGTCTATGGCTTCTGGTGGAACTTGATTCCGAGGCCCGACATGCCTAGAATCAATATCTAAAGTTTAGCTCGGGTACGTTCAGTGAACAGACGAGCGGGTTTTCCTATCTTTTGAACCGATGCTCGGGATTAAGATGTGAGGGCACCGATGAACTCGCATCACCGATAATTTCTTAAGGGGGAACTTACCGTAGTTTCCTTTGCAAAGGAGGAGAAGATAATTTTTGGAGGGTTTATTTAAGAAGTAAATAAAAATTGTCGGAATAGTTTTTATTTCTTAAGGTGGGTTTTCCCTCCCATAGGTAGTTAATAGTGGGGCCCAAAACCACTTAACTACCCATGTGGGGATCTTAGAGGGGTGGGCGCCGACACGAGCCCCACCATTTAATTCCCTTTGATCCCATTCACATCCCCTCATTAATTTTCAAACCTCTATTAAATGTCACCTCAATCCATTAAATTATGTCAACCCATAATTTAATGAGGAGCCTTTCTCTTTTCGCCTTTTTAATTTATCTGCCAACGCGTTTAATAATGGGGAACCTTCTCTCTCTGTTATTTAATTAAATGTCATCACATTTTAATTAGTGTGGTGAATTAATTATAGGAGAGTTTCTTTGTATGAATAATAAAATAATAGGGGGAACCTATTATTTTATTAAGGAGGAGAGCATTGTTGTGCGAAAAAGAACGGGAGTACTCTTGAGATTTGGGAGAACACCAGCCTCTGACGAAGAATGATGAAGAACGTCCGCCTCTGCCGAAGAACAAAGAAGAACGCCGGTTCCTCGGAGATCGACGACATGCCACCCTTACTCTTCTTCGTAGTAAGAGGGGAGACACCTCTTCCTCCTCGGCATGCTCCGACGATTCCCACGATCCTCTTCCCCATGATGCTGATGATCATCTTCTTTGTTGAGGTAGGGGAATTTAAATAATTTTTCCCTATGTGATTTTATATCCCCGACGTGGAATGCAATTAGTTGGTAATGTTTTGAACCACTAACACGGTGGGTGCGGACTAACGAACAAGTCTGAACCAACCGCTTGTTTGTTCTTGATGTAAGGAATTCTTGGTGAGGATGAAACGGGACGAAAATGGTGATTGGAGGCCTTCAAAGTAATCTAAGGGTCCCGAGACGACTCCAGGCGCATACGGGAGTAAAATTGGACCACGTGGATGACTCCAGCGGCTCGCAGATGCTCCCGGTGGCACGGGTCACTGGTGTCTCGGCGAGCCGCCGGCAGGAGCCCACCGCGGATGAAGCCGCAAAAACGAGGATCAGATCCTGCGGCCGCGCGAGATCTAGGGGAGTCACGACATCGGTCGCCGCGTCCGCAGAAAAGAAAGAGGGGACCACGTCCTCCTAATGGGCTCGATAGCCGAGCCAGTGCACCCCCAGCCGCACCACGCCCTACCGGGCCGGATCTGGCCCAGGGTTGGGTCAAACCGGTTCTGGCTGAACCAGGGGGGGTTGTGCCGGGACGGACCGGGCCCAGACCCCTAACTTCGGACCGCTTTCGGTCTTTTTCCCATAACATGAGCTACAGACATCTAATCGATGCACCATCAGTTGATTAAGAATAATTGGATCGAGAAAGACATTTAGGTATATTACATTTGAGGTTTTGGCAAAGTTTGGGTATAGCAGGGTTGGTTCGGACTCGAAACCAACCAGGCCCTTGGAGCGGAAACAATTATATCTTAAGGACCAGACATCCGATTGACGTGCCATCAATTGCGTTGGGATACTTTTGTTGAGATGGTCCTTTTGAAATACTACGCTTGATGTTTAGATGCATATGGAGTACAGTTAGGTTGGTTTTAGCTTAAAAACCAACCGGGCCCCTAGAAATGAAAAGACAATAACTTTCAGACCGGGAGTCTGATTGACGCACCATCTGTCGCATTGGGTTTCTTTTGTCGAGACGGATCTTTGGGATACATCAACTCTGGACTTCATGATAGTTGATTTATCGACTCTTTTTCTCGAGGAGTGGACCCTCCCAGAATCAAGCATGCTGTGTGCGAGAATCCTAAAGCTGGCTGCCACTGCAATGATGACGACTACACTTGGATCCTCTGTGGGTTCAGCAGTGAGGACGACTGTTCTTGGATCCTTTGTGGGTTTTGAAGTGATGAAGACTGTACTCGAATCCTCCATGGGTTCGACGACGATGACTAATATTCTTGTATCCTATGTGGGTCTGACAGTATTGACCTCTATACTTGTATCATGTGTGGGTCCGGCAGAGTAGCTGGTCTTTTATCCTTTGTGGGTCTGATAGCTGAGCTGGTCTTGTATCCTATTTGGGTCCGACAGCATAGATGTATAAGTGGCTACATATGATCATCTCTATCACCATACAAAGTGTATACCTGTGCGAGCTGATTCTTGATTCTCAATATTTATCATCGATGTGATTATATTGCTTTCCTGTGTGGACTGGGTTGTGTTTTCCTGTGTGGACTGGGTTGTGTTTTCCTGTGTGGATTGGGTTTTGTTTTCCTGTGTGGACTGGGTTGTGCTTGGGCTCGAGATTTGGAGCCCTTCTGTAACTGGTGACTTAGGTATATGTATGGGCAGATAACTAAGTAGATTCATTTGATACTTCATGATTGTATCTTTGCCTTTGTGGTTTATCCTTCGAGGATTCTGAGAGACCATCGGGGGTCTCGGGGTCCCTACTGATTATCGTATACTCACCCCTGCATGGGCTATGCCCACACTACGTTGTGTTGGATGTAGAATACAGACAACATTGATCGAGGTGGAGGCTTGTGGAGCTGGAAGGTACCTAGAGGTGGACGACTTGGTGGGACGTACACGGAACGAACGACCATACCTGAGAAGCTGAGGAGGCTATCTGTAACCACCCTTCAGGTGAGACTTTCAGAGGATGACTCGGTGTTGCTATTTTACTTACTTCTATTGTACTTTCCCTTTCAGTTGTACTGTACTTTCAGTTGGGTTTGTATACTTGCCCATTTACTTTTCAGCACTTATCCTATACCCAGTCTTACTTAGTGGTTACTTCACTTGCGTACTCTATTGTGTAAGTTACTTCATAAAGGAAATTCCATCCCTTCTTTTGGGATTTACGCTTTTGGTGCTAGTTGCCAGCCCCTGGCCTATGGAAGGCAAGCTTGGGGTAGTCATGGCATGGGCCCCGAGGATGGGTCGTGACAGAATGAGCCATTTTGATAACTTGTATGGGTAGCATTATGATTAATTGATGGATCAACGAGGGAGTTATCTTGTGTATATAAATTTTACCCATGAAAGAATGGGTGTATGTGTGTATTGTGAAATATAGATGGTTATTTTAAGTAATTGAGCATGTTTTAATTCATTGTAAAAAAATTCCTTGAATCTTTCTTATGGTTTTGATATAAAATGTATTATCTATATTTCAAATAAATCAATAAATAATTTTCAAATCGGTTATTGTTTAATGTGAGGAGTTGGGGATTCAATGGTGAAATCCAACTAATTTTATACTATCCCCATTCATGTTAATTTTTTGGAATTTTCATATATCATCTATTGGGATATAGGAATACGCTAGATATAAAAATTATGTAGTTTTTCTTTTTGATACTATGGGAATGGAATATAGTTTTGGAACATGGGGTGGGATGGGTGTTTCCAGTCATTTTCCCATATAGATGTTTTAATGTTTTATAGCGTTTAAGAACCTTTTGATAATGTCTTATAGTTTCCATATTCAGTATGATACCATTTAAATTTTTTAGTGGGTATAATTACAATCTCATGCATCATATAGATGATTGGATTTTTATTTTTTTTGTTGTCTACAAGGTTTATCATCAAAATTAAAAGTCAGATACAAATGTTCTTGTGGGCCTCAGTAATTTTTTACATCCAGTAGTGCCCATGAGATTTTACCAAAGTCCACGTAACACCTCCACCTCTTCTTAATACTATGAGAACTGGAGGGATGTTACAAATGGTATCGGTCTTGGTTAGTATTTCTACCTTTTTAGAATATTATATACTAATATATTGCTCCATGAGTTAGAACAAGCAATAAATATTTATTTGAATAGTGTAAAAGAGATACGATCATTAGAATTTGAAATTTATTTTATAAAAATATTTATTATAATTTTTTATCTTGAACATCGAATCACTAGTTATTCTAGGTATAAAACTATTTTAAGAAACTTCTACTAAATTTTCCAACTCTTCTCATGGTTTTAGCTAATGATATTTACATGTCATTCACAGATCAAATAAATATCCATTATGATTTCACTATTCATATTCAAATCAATATTTATTAAAAATGTTCAAAATGATATTGAATGGGTTGATTGTCCTAGTAGTGGTTTTAGAATGTTTTAAAAAAAATGATAAAAATGCTACTGATGGTTGATTTTTTATAATATATTATTATGACAAGTATTGATGTGGTGAATTGGAATTTATAAGCCTTTAATTACTATTAAGAAACACTAAAACTAGTTTTTTTCGGGCTATAGAGAATGTAACTTGGTATATGTCATAGTAATCAACCAAAAAGGCTACTATAAATGTGATTTCACCTTAGCCATAAGTGAACAAAAAGGTCCAATGCAATCTACATGATTTTCATTCGATGGATTTGAGTAATCAAAATTATTATCCTCAACAAGTGGACCATTTGGTTCAATTCCAAAAGAAGAACCCACCACCCTACATGGGGATTTAAAACTAGATAAAGAGGAATTCTTGTTAAACAAGATGAATTGAACCTTTAGTTTCTTTAGACACAAGTACGGTTGGAAGTAATTTGGGAAACATACATGATAGTGGATTTTCCAGTCCAAAATTGAAATTTAGATTTTTAGGATAATGATTACTAAGGTTTGAGAAGTTATAATTTTGAGGAAATTATTTACAAGAAATTATATCCTCATACCTTTCAGATTTTGAGGAATCTACATTTCATTTTCCTAAAAAAGGAAAATATCTCAGCGATAGAGTATTTATCTATGCTTAGGAGTTTAGCCTACATTTCCCATGATGTTTTGGTAATATCATGTTTGGGGGAACACAATTTTTAGTTAGTTTTTGGACTTGATATTCGATTAGTGATTTTATTTTGTTGTATTATATACTATAAAGAAAATTTCCATATAGAGATAGTGTTAGAAATTAATATATTGGGAAATATAGTTTACTGAATCATGTTTATTCCTAGATGAACAAGTGGGATCTCTAATAAATGTAATAACCGAAATATGGAAACCTAATTATAGTTTGGTGGGATACCACAAAATCATACATTGGCATCAGTAAAAATTAATTGTTTTTTGATAAGATAGACGTGATGTTTCCAATGTTATTATTTTGTTTAATATAAGAAATATTGAAAAAAACCTCCCAGATATCATCACAAATGTAATTGTATGGGACATATTCAGTGAAACTATCATTTTTTTCTATAGTCTGATGCTCAAGACACATATCAGTTTTCTTCGACATAATATTCTATGATAGGATTATTTTTGTCAAATAATTTTCATAATTTGAAACCATCAAGATAAAGTTATAATAGGAACACCATGACTCCTAAACCAATTTTATCTCAACTAGATAATAATGGGGAAATAATATTAATTGAGGAAATATATAGATCTAATAACTGATCATGTATGATCAATTGTGTCTTTCAATTATGAGTGGTATGATCCTATTTAATTCCAACCATATATATTCTTTGTTTGAAATGGTTGCATCCCACTAAGTTATTTCCTATAATGTTATAAATTATTTGGACATACATTTTTACAAGTTTAATTTTATTTTGAACATTCATACTCCACTTTTACAAAAAAAAAATTGAGCCTTTTTGTGTAAACAAGGACCTATAACTATCGATGAGGCTATATATTTTTGGGATTTAGGTCCTATAGATATGGATTTATATTACATTTTTTGGGTATAGATTATTTTAAATATTTAAGGATCGAATTGACTATTATACCTTAAAAGAAAATTTCATATAATTTTTATTATGTCAAGAATCACTTAATAGGATTTAAGGATGTAAAGGTAAGTAGATTATGAATTTGTAAACTAGTGGCTACAAATATATTGAATTAATTGGAAGAAATAACATTATAAAATGATAACGATACCAAAAATATATATTTGTATAACATAATTTTCTATTTTCATAATGTTATTTCAGACATATTCTCATGTTTTATTCATAAAATATAAGTATCTTTTGTGATTTATCACTTAGAAGTAGAAATTATGTTTTTATATTCTCCTTATCAGAATGTACCAAAAAAATTGAAGGATTTTACTATTTATTTGGAAGAGTTAAAATGAAATGGTTTCATTGTCACTACCCACGTACTTCTAGGATGCACCAACTATTTTTGAGAAGTTTTGAATTACAAATATTGGGATTTTTTTAGATTATTATAAATATAATGATGTGACGATAATTAATCTTTATCCCCTTACTCCAATCTATGACATAATTAATCAATTTATTAGAGCCGAGTTATTCTATTAAATTAAATTATGTTAGGGATATCACCAACCATAGTTTTCGAATGATTATATTTTAATGGAATATTTCAAAAGAAGATACGAACATTATGAATATTATGGTATTCCTTCTGTTGACACAAATTCACAGACCCGCTTCAATACATTGATGAATGCAATATGTAAGAGGTATCTGGATTCCATTATGTTTATATTTATTGATGATATTCATGTTTATTCTATAAAAATTTCATATTACGAGACACAAATAGATACAGTGTTGGGTATCATATAGTATCATCACATATGTGTTATGTTATCATTGTCATATTATTGGATATAAGATGTTAGTTTCTATGGACATTTTATTTTTGTAAAAACGTTTTATGAATATACTCGAGGGATAAAAGCTGTTATCTCATAAAACCAGTTAAGATTGTTTTGAGATACATTGTTTCCTTTGATTACCTTGATAATATATAATGTTTTTATGAGTTGTCATGATTTTCAACAATGATTAATGCTTTTAAGGGAAATTAAGTTACATTCTAATATAAATGTAAATTCCAAAAATAATTATAATATATTATGGTTAGACGTAAATAATAACATACCATAACATTTCCATAATCAGGAAAAATCTATGTTTACTATTGTGATTCATAAATATTTTGGTGTGGATATGATCCCTTAAAGGGAGGTCATGTTGTTTATTAATGCTTGCAGAATTTATGGGTGAATATGAAAAGTTATCCAATAAATTATATTGATTTAGAAATGGTTTTTATAAAAAAATTAATTTTTCCAGTATTTATTATTGAAAAATTTATACATTTTACATATAAAAAGTGTTTTAAGAACATTTTATACAAAATTAGTTGAATATAAGACAATAAATATGGATGAAATATATGAAAATGATTTCCTTCAGCTAATTGCATACACCAGGGAAGATGTATTATATAATGTTATAATTGGCGATTAAAAATTTGAAAAATTTAGATAAAGATGATTTGGGTTAATGGAATCCTATATAAGTCATTGAAGATGTGAACCATGATTATAAAGAACAAGGTAATGTTAAAGATTTCATTATAATTTCCTCTAATATTGATTTTGTTGTGAAGGTTATCAATGATAAAAAATATATTCCTCAATGTTTTACATTGAGGTCCAATATAAATATTGGGGAGACCATTGAGGGATGTATTATTGATGAGTGATATTGTTATCATTTATTTATAAAATTTTCTTACTTTAGGGTTTCATGGAAAGAATTCTCAATGCCTACTATCATTTGATATTAGTTGTTCATCCTAGGATTTAGAAAATGTATAAATAATTGAAAGCATAGTTTTGAAGGGATGGAATGAAGTTGAGTGTGTCAATGATTTTCCCAGGATACCTTATCATCTAGTAGGCCAAATAATAAATTCAATTACTATATAGTATATTGAAACCTACACTGATTCCCATTTCAAAATAGGAAAATATAGTCTTGGATTTTTAATAGGAATTCCAATGACATATATGAAACATGATTCTATTTTAGTGAGTGTGTATTATATCATAATGCGGATCACTTTATCCCTATACTAGAAAAAAATACAGTGGAAGACATTCCTAGAATCTAATTTTGGTAAATTTTAACCAAACATGGTGTTCCAATACAAATTATTTCTTACCCTGACACCCTGTATCGCCTCTAATTTGTGGATGCGATTATAGAAATAAATTATAATCTTGTTTACTATGATAAAGTATAATCATCCTCAAACGTAGGGGAAATCCAAATGGATAATACAAACATTGTTGGATATTATTAGGGTTTGTGTAATTGATATTGGTGGATCATTAGAGGATCATATAATATCTGTTGATCTATCACACAATATCATTTATAATTTCTTGATATATAAGGAACCATTTAATGTATTGTAAGAGAATCCTTTTCATTCACCACTTTTTTGGTGTTTAAACATGTGATATAATACTGATTAGACCCAATATTTTCTAATAGACACTGAATAAGATTCAGTTGATCATAAATTTAATTGAGATGGAACATCATCTGCAAAAATTGTATGAGGATCATTATCAGTGACCCTATTCATTTAAGATGAGTGATCATGTCATCTTGATAATCCCTCTGAGACTTGGGTATCCAAATTTTGAGAATAAGGGAATGTTTTACCCAATAAAAATATGACATTTTGAGATACATGAACTTGTTTTTGAGGTGCAATATATTTTTGATTTGACACTATTGTTAATATTAGCACACAATGTGTTTAACGGTCTCAGTTGAAGAAGTGATATCTAGATCCTAACCATGAGATTATGTGGCATAACTTTTATCTATAACTAGATTCATTGTTTATTATTATGTTGGTATACATTTTGGATAGAGAAGGGAGGAAATTTCATGGAAAAATAATTCTTTTGGTAGTGATTTTATGGTATCATGGTTAGATTCAAGTTGAATATTCAGTGAATTGGAAGGAAATGTTGTAGAAATTTCCTGAACTCTTTTTATAAAACTCCATTTTTCTAATTTCAATAAATGAAAAGTCCAATTGTGGGAATAATTTGACAACCACCAGTTTTAGGTAAATGATCCTTTATTTTTTTATTTTGAGTCTATATAAAGCATGGGTTATGTTTTGAGAGGTTTTGATGGGTATTGTTATTATTTATAAGAATTTATGGAAGTTCATGGTTTGTGAATTTCTAGTAGATATCATGAATGATCTCCTAGAGACTATGAATGAGAAGAAATTGTTAATTGGGAACATGCATTGTTGGTTCATTGATTTTCAATTTTATTTAAATCCAATGGGAATTATTGTACTTCTACGCACTGAGGGGAAATAAATTACGTGCATGGTTTGTCCAATTGTGTGTGAAAATCATTCAAGGGATTATAATTGGGAATGTGTACTTCATTATTGGTGCATGGTTTGAGAAACCATGATTCCTAATTTTTTATTATAAAGTTGGAACAACAAACGGTTTGATATATTCTAAATTAAATTTCAACACACTCGTTAATACCATATTCATTTATGACCCTGAATTCCTTTTTTCCCTATACATGAGATATAATTCCCATTGTTCCAAATGATATTCTAAGGTGAATCAAATCTCAATAGATATATGGATTTGTTGGTAAGATTTATAAATTAACCATTCCTATTAGATAAATTCTCATATCTATCATGGAACCACTGATCTACGTTTTTTTATAGGTATTTTTCTTTCAATGAGAATCATGATAAAACTGTGTTGGATCTATTGAAAGGAATATGTGATTTTTATAGATTTATAGAATTTTTGTGTAATTTATTATTTTTTCTAGATATTGATAGGTATGTGGTTTATCTCTAATGTCCATATAACATAGAACATGAAGGATTACATTTAATTATATTATATTTTGGAAATTTTTGTAAAATGTTCTTGTGATTCTAGATGGACCCTTTTTTACATTATTCCACTGTATTTTTGATAATTAAATTGATATATGAAAAATTAGCATTGGAGATAATTTAAAAATTATTATTTTTAAATAATGTATTGGTTTTGATGCATGTAATTTTTTGTTCAAATTAATTCATGAAATAAATAATTTATGTGATATTTGTTTAATGGTATTTGGTAAAAGTTATTGGAGTGAGTACGATCATCATTGTGAACCTTTAGATGGGAATTGTACCATAGGATCACTTCGTACTGGACAACATTTGATGACATGGTTTATCAATAAGACACTACTCATGAGAATAGAACAATCATATAGGAATTCATGAGTATGTATTTTGGGACATGGTTATGAATATACCAAATAATTAGAATGATTTTTTAAATTCTAAAATTCATTCCCTGTAATTTTTTTTGATATCAAATTACTTATCTATATTTATAATATTTTATATAAAATATATTAACCAACTTTTTTCATATTGGATTGAGATGATAAGTCTTTATTGAAATCAAATTGATTTTAGACTCACCTCCTTCTAAGGCACTATTTTCAATATGTATATATCCTCTTTCTAGACATAGCTAAAGTAATGTAATATCTATTCTTTACTAACGATTCATAAAACTGTGTTCATGTAATTTGAACTTTTATCTTGTAGCTATTTTGGCGTTTCATGTCTCTTTCTTTAATTTTTTAGTTTCATGGTATTTTGGATCCTTTTGAGTATATATTTTTATTACAACATTCGCTTTGTTATTGTTTTGTGTTTTTGTTATGTATTGATTATTATTACATGCTTATGCATCACATAGTGTGATGTGTGTTTATTTTTAATGTTTATATTTGATATATATAAAATAGGGAAAAGTATCCCCAGTGTTTCTTCACGATCTTTGAAATTATTCTCCACCTTCGGTGACTTGGGGGTGTCACCCAAGGCATAGTTATAACTCCATCTCTTCCCAAGAAAATAATGAGGGGGAAGGATTTTAAATTGATAGTATTTTAGTAATATTTTTTATATGGTAGAATATTGTATTTCATATATTATGTTTATTGTTATTCTATATTCTTTGAGAGATTTTTTAATTTTTTTTATTATCGTCTTGTTCAAGGGAATAGTTTCCAAACTACATGAATTAAGTCCTCACCACTAGTATTTGGCCTCTAGTATATACGGAGGAACGAATAATGAATTGTGGAATCTATATTCTGGAAACTGATGAGTTTCCATGAGTTGGGATTTCACAAAATGCTATTAGAGCTTTTCTTTCTTCTTATTATTTTTGTAGTTGGCATATGTTGTTATATAAATGCTTCTGATCGTATGATAGATGCCAAACTTTTGTCTTGATAAAATAATTTCTGATAGAATTTATATTTTATAATGGTTTGGGATTTATATTAGTAATTTTTGTATCATCATGAGAATTTGAAAAAACGTATTATGTTAGATAGCATATACTATAGAAAATAGTGAGTTTATACAAACCGAGACATATTATTAAAATATAAATAATAAATATAACTACTATAACCTAGTTGTAAAATTGAAATGTATAAATATTATTAAATAATTTTTGAAATATATTTAATTTCTCTAACAATTATACATTCATTTATAAATTCATAGGAAATAAGAACTCAATTTTTAAAAAATAAATTTATTGTTAAAAAATATTTTTTATTCTGAATTATTTTTCTGTTTCTTTTTGTGACAAAGTACTATAATTAATTTTTGTATATTTTCCAAATTAGACATTATAAAAATAAATAAATTTTTGTAATAATCATATTTATATTAAATAATGTTGAAATAATGCGATTTTTTATAAAATATGTAATTTTTGATGAATTATTAAATGTAAAATTTGTTTGTAAATGTTTCATTTCTTTTGCTAAAATATGTTATTTGAATATCTTATTAATAAATTAATTATATTTCAATAAAAAATATTAATTATTTAGGTAGTTATACTCCAATTAATTATATTTAAATCACTAGTGTACTAAATTTTATTATATGTTTATGTTACATTTAACAACATATTTTTTTTTCTGAAAACTATTTTTAGTTTAAATATTTTCCCCCAATTTAGTTAATTCTAATTTCCACTGATGAAGAATTATTTAAATTATATATATAGATTATATGTCTAACCATTAAAATTAAAATTAAATTAATGAATATTTATATTAACATAGTAAATATATGACAACAATTTCCTTGAAAATGCATGTTTTCAAAAAACTGATTTTCTTTACTCTTGAAGGATTTATTTTAAATTATTTTATGTCATTTTTTTCTTTTATATTCAATAAAATGGGATTAATGTTTGAAATAAAAATAATTTATATCATATATTATGTTCAAAATTATTTTTTCTCATAATTAATAGTAAACATTATAAAAATATTTTACAGTATGTCACTTGTCAAATAGATTAAATATGATATATGGATTCTGTTGCACACAACAACCGGCTAAAACGGACAATGATGATTTATTAATATTATAACCTAGACATTAAATTTGTGGAAATTTAAAGTATTAACCATATAATGAATTTTAGTATATATTAAATTTGTTATTTTAATTCATCTAAATATTTGATAGGAATAAGATAAGAATAAATGATCCTTTATGCCTAAAACCCTATATTTTTCTAAAGGAATTTTTTACACCTTTTAATAAATCACATGTTTTAAAACTAAATGTTGAAACTTTTATAAATTATATTTGAAAATTAAACATTATTTTAGAAATTATATTTTCAAAATATAACTTCGTTGAATTTTTTTATGTTTTTTAGAAAATATTTATATTCAAATGAATAGTAAATATGAAAATATTTCATCAAAATTTAAAACTCATTATATTAAATGTCAATTTATGTTCTTAATTATATTTAAATTTTAATTAAATAATTTTATGTTGAATATAATATAATTTAATTCATTTTAATCATCATTATATCTTATTTTGTTATATGTAAATTAGGGAATTAAAAATTAATTTTTAGGAAAACTATATTTAATTGTTTATTATCATTTTAATTTTACATTTTATTTTACCACTTATTTTATTTTATTTTATAAATAATTATTCCATATTTGGAATTAAGAGTACCATATTTATTTAATATGGTCATCTTATTTTCTAAAAGTATGAATTATATCTTTTGTACATATTTTAATCACGGTTAAGGGTATATTGGGAAAATTATGTTAAAAAAATATGATACATATTATAAAATTACCCTAATAATATTATAAATTATACATGATGAATATAATCCTACCATATACTCCTTTGTTCGATTTTGTTTTTGTCTTAAATAGATTTTTATCCTTAAAAATGACTTTGATTTTATTTTAATTATTGAAAATCACAAAATTTCAAATTAATTTATTTAAAGACTCTATTATTTATAATATGGTGTAATGAAGAAGGTATATTAAACTGTATAGTCGTTTGAAATATTATATATTTGTCTATATCATGGTAATTTATTTTTAATTTTTAATGAATAATTTATTACATTAAATAATTGTACAAGGATGTTATAGTATATATTTTATTAATAAAATAGTAATATAAATGATGATTTTTATTAAAAATTAAATTTATCATAATTAGAAAATAATTTTCTTAAAATGAGGTCCATTTTTGAAATCTACATGATGTGTGGATCAAGATACAACATCTTGATGTATCAATAGGTTTAATGAGACAATCAATATTTGGTTATAGTTAAGGCCTTACAAATTTATTATATTATTGGATTTAAGACTTTAAATTGTCTGATTCTTGCAATAAATCCTTCATAGTATGAGATTCATGGAATGGAGCATCAATGGTATGTTTTAGATAACAACTATCACACATTCCCTCATTTTTATAATATTTATTTATGTACCATGTGTTTAATAGACTACTAGAATACTTATTGTTAATCCTCAATATCATGAAGTTATTTTTATGGTCTTATTTGATTAAATTTTTATCCATACATATTCGGTTCAAGATTATTATTTAATGTTATTTTTTAGCTATCCATATTGTATTATTTTTATGTTTATTTACTATATATTCCATTATATTTTTATCTTTAATGATCATATGAGTTCACTCATTTCTTGTGATTTGTTATTCCAAAGGTTTACACGAATTGTTTTTTATGATTTATAATATGCATTATGAAAAAGAAGAATAATTGTGTTCTTATAGAAAATTATACATGTTTAAATGGTTCTAACAATAATGTGAATTTAAATTTTTTATATAGTTTACCAAGAATACTATATTATTCGGTCCTTCAAGATGAAATTCCCTAGTATCATTAAAATGTTATATCATAAGGCGATGGAGTTAGTAATCTGGGTTCGTGGTCCTCACACATGACATGAGAGTGACTTCTCATTATTGAATATCTTTAGGTATTTATAAGAATTAAACCCTACCTGAATTATAATAGTGAACCCCTCCACAAAATTTTCTTTCCTATAATGATATTTTCATTGTTCTACCAATGAATCAATATATCCTCCACATTTTTATTTACATTCAAGTTTATATTTTCTTCCTAAAAGAACACGATTATGGTCCTTTACAAGAGATCCAATAAAGGATCATCTACATCACAATAATCTTCTTCAATAAACTATATCATTCAACTAAATATTTTTCAAAATTAAATTATATATTAATAATTAAAATATAATTACACCATAATCTCAAATATACTAATATTTTTTATGGATTAATATTTTTTCATTCCCTATTATATCTAATAGTAACTTAAACCATCAGTAATGTGTAAAGTAGACTATCGCCACTCAAATTGATTTAATTTATATTCCATCAACACTAAAATGATTATTTCTATTGGTGGATTTAAGGATTATATATTTTATTCATGAAAAATTAATTATTTTATAAAATTAATATATCACGTACATTCTTAACTTACTATCCATTGGTAAATAAAAACGTCATTCACGTGTTTGGTGGCATACCATGTCAAAAAGATATGTCATTAATTTTTATTTACTATTTCACATGGATGGTATATGTAATAGTATTTAACGAAATAATGTCATATTCATTATATAAATAAAATTTTTAATGTTATTATAATACATTAATTTTTTCTATTAATATTGTTGAAAATTTGAAATCATAATCATTCGTAAGTACGACATATCATCTCCATGATTTTATCATGATTTTGGTTTGAAACCCATCCTTAATGAATACTATTAAAAGTATAATTCAGGTATAAAAAATAATATTTAGTCATTATTATTATTATTATTTAATAATGATACTTTGGACCATAGTCAACACATTTATGTTGTATTGATATTATTAATATATAATCCTGAAAAACCCCAATGTGAACATAACTAATTATGTAATTATATATATAATTAAAATAAGTGATGTAAATAGATTAAGTATAAGGTGTTAAAGTTAAGAAATGATTCATAGCAAAATAAATAAATGATATAGGATTATTATATGTGAGATTAAATAAATACACAAAAATTCATTATTCGTGGCTAGCATTTCATCTCAAAACACACCTCATTGAGACACAAGTTTTTCTATAAACAAAATTTATTATATATGGTATATATAATCCCACATTACATATTATATAATTAATCCAATATACATAATGTTTTATTCTTTTAAAATTTACTTAAATAATTATTCTGGGTTATGATTCAAAAGTTAATTAATTGATCATGTTTATGATTTAATCTCAATTTTATCATGATTTTTAATGGTAGAATTTTCAATAAAGGAAAGTATTTAACTAATGTATAATAAAAATAATCTAAATTATTATCCTATATTTATTTATAAATTTTTCATATAATATGACTATTATCCTCTTTTAGGAATATTAAACGAATGAGAATGTTTTTAAGGAAATCTTGAATTAATTTATCTCTTTTTTTGGAATCCATTTTCAATCAGTATCCTTGATTTAAAAAATGATATAATTGATGTTTTTATTATTATCCAATTATTTATTAATGTAATTTTCTCCATGAGTTATTTTTTGAAAATGTTAAATGTAATATTCCAATAATTTTTAAAATGTGTATTGTTTTCACTTTTCATACAAAATGTGAATTAAATGTTTTCTTACTTATACGAAATGTAAGGAATTACCTAGTAAAATTATCATTGAAATTCTCATTATAAGGTTACACAGATATTTTTAATGTAATTTATTCCAAAAATAGTTTCTAGATTTTAGTTTTATAAATATTGTTTTCATAGTTGACCGATATTTTTCTCAAGAAAAATTATATGTTTAAAAAATTCATCTTATTCCTCAATGAAAATAACCATTATTATAATGGAATGTTACTAAAATATGTTTACAAATCCCTCTCATATATATGATTATAACACTAGCTAATTTGATAGGGTAATACATTCCACATGATCATTTTTCAAATAAAATCATTATGAAATTTACTTTGATTATGATATAATTAAAGATTATGTAACCTATATTCTTTTTATGGGTAATTCATATGTTTAGGAATTATGATTTATTTACTTGTGTGGAATAAATATTCATGTATATGAAATAAATTTGATGTGAGGATGTGGACATATATATATCCCCTAATTCATTTGGTAATAATTTAGTCTCATGAGACCTCATGTATGGGATTATGGTGTAAAAAGCACCATTTTCAAAATATGACTCCCATGTGATGTGGTGTTGGTGGTTATCCTTGACATATGATTTTTTATGTTTAATTTTTCCACATTTCAAATAATTCCATTATATAATTATTTTATGTTATTCGTTATATTATTCACTTGGAATATTCAAGTACCTTATCATATATGATATCATATTAGACCATTGACTCACTTGTTATGTTTCCTTATCATGTGAATTTCCTTACTAATATTTTTATGTCAGCCATTTTATCTAAATATTTCTTAATTTATTCCATGAAGTTTTAAGTTATCAAATGGATTTAAGAAATCCTTATGGTGGATAAAATAATTAATTTTCATATAAGACCCACTTTGGTGTATTATAAACCTTGTATTCCTAAGACATTTAGAATCAAAATACTTGGGTTGTAATTAATGTATTTTTTTGTTATAAATCATGTAATAATATATGTAAATGGCCTCAGTAGATATAATTAAAATCCTAGAAAATGATCAGATATCGTTAGAAACATATTATGGTAAATAATTGGTGATAAACCTATGGAGATATATATGGAATGATTATGTATAGAAAAACAAGCTAGAATATTATATAAGTATATACTGAAAGGATTCTGAGAAATTACATCACAGAGTGGATACTACTAGTCGAAGTGGTTCTGAAAAATATATATCTAGGGGTATTAACTCAAAAAATATATGTTAGTATTGAATATGGTGTATATATTATATGAAAAGAGGTTGTACTATATACCAGGTTTAACATTACATGGGGATATTTTTTGGAAATTCATATACTCATTATGAAAATCCAGAAGGTCATGAATAGATTATAATCATTGATGAGAATTTTTTAACCAGAAGTATACTCGGTTGATAAATATATTAGTGGTCATATTATTAAGAGAATAAATATCCATAAATTTTTTTATCTTTTGGAAGTAAAATATGACTAAGATCATTTTTAGAGATATTTATAGTAATTTAACCATTTCATTATTTGGGTTTTACATTAAAAATATAATTTCAGTAATAATGATATGTATTTTTTAGAAATAAATTTAAATGAATTGATAACCCTTATGTTTTATCCTATATTTTACTCTATTTATAAATATTTTAATCAAATATATAAATAAGGGTTCCAAGAAACAAAGGGAATATAGAGCTACAATAGATGAAATTAAGGGATCTTGAGGGAATCACCTCTAAAACAATTAATACATTCTAAGGGAATCAATCTAATTCTTGAATAAATAGTCACACCATGATGAGTTGCATCTTGTGAAACTGAATCTAGGTATTCAGTAACTTTATTCCACTCTCTACGTAATTGGAAAATATTAGTTTGTCTTGGAATGAGATCCATTCATCTTTGAATGGGATAACATTATCAACCATGCGGTGGTTCAATGATCATGATGGGGACTATGGATCATAGTTGAGTCCGATTCAACCAATCTAAGCACGAAGGTGAATTCATATATTGTAATTTAATTTAATATTGTTTTAGAAAAATGAAAATCCACATGTTGGGTAAAAAATCATTGTTTCATGAAAGGTTATGGAGTTTTAACAAACAACTAAAGGACGATAATGGTACAACTCCAACAACAAGACAACATTATATATGAGTTTGTATGAAATACATTTTAACTAAATTGATCGTACTAATAAATATTAAGGCAGTTTTGTGAAACACATTTTTAGAGAATTATATTATTTATAATTTTTGGGATTTGGAGGTTATTAATGATTATTTTGGAAACATTTAATTTTAGTAACATTTATATATAAAATATTTAGGATTAATATAATTTTTTTTATTTCGTAAGAAAGCTATTATTGTTTTGAAGATGTAAGTGGAAGGTTCATATAAAAATATTTAGGTTAAATCATTTTTTCATTTTGATGTTATTGAGGTTGTTTGGGATATAAGTTTATTTATTTATGGAATTATATATGTTAATATGTTTTATAATTTAATTTTTGATATTAATATCTATAATATTCATTTTCTGTTTTATCATACCTTTTTATAACTATTTTTTTACAAAATATTGGAGGAGTATCATGATACACTTTTATTAATATTATTAACTAGTAAAATATGATTTTAGTTATGCAAAAATAAAAAATTCATGTTGTATATTCCTTTCATAGAGAAGGAGGTTATGTTGAAATTGATTGAATCACAATGAAAGGATGAAATTATGTAAATTTAGTAAAATACATATCATATTAGTATATTTTTTGGAATTCTATATATTTATATATAAAAAATACCTCCACTATTTGAAAATTAACTTCAATTAAAAATGATTTCCAATCAACTTCTTCTCATATAAATAAAATATCATTATTGATCACATATTTAGGGAATTTTTGTTGTTAATATTCACATGAAAAATAACATTCTTGTTATAAATGATCTCCATTACACTCTGTTGTTATTTAAACATTTATTCCATTCCCATTTTTTTACTTCCCACCTATAGTTTCCTACATCAAGACCTATTATTTTTTTATTTGATATTACAATATATTTTTTCTTTCTCTATTTTGTGAGAATGTTTTATTAGGCCATTTTATGATGTGGTTTTCCACAAAGGCATTTTGAAATATTTTAACTTTCATTAATGGGAAAAAGTTAATATTAAAATGATGGAATTAATATATGTGGGATATAAATTAACATTCTTATATTTTTAAATAACACTATTTTAAATACCATATACCACAGACAACACTGAGTGTAAACAAACCGCAACATATCACTAAAATATTATTATTTTAATATGACCATTATATTGTAGATGTAAAATTGGAGAGTATGAATATGATTAATTATATTATTAAACACATATAAAGGTTATAATAAATATAAATTAATTTATATTTTCATAGTAATTAATCAATCACTTATAAAAACACATTTATTCTTAAAAACAAATGTTTTCTTAAAAAATAGTTTATATTAATTTTTTGAGATAATATTATAATTAAAAATTGGATCTTTTAGAAAATATATTATATAAAATTAACTAAATATTAAAAAATATAATATCAAAATTGAAATAGGATGGTATTTTTGTATTTTGAGAAAAAAACATTAATCTTTCAAAGAATTGAGAAATATACTAGTTTTTGTAAAATTATTAATTATTCAAAATAAATAGAGTCATTTAAAATTCCCAATATTATTTTAATTTTATTTTAATGTAGCATAGAAAATTTTATTTATATATAATCCATTTAATTATATTTAAAACACATTTTAACTTGAATTTATTATATGATTATTTTGATGATTGAAAAAATATTTTTATGAAAACTCTTTTAAATTATAAATTGTTCCACCATTTTAATTAATTAAAATTATCCTGAATGATGTATTATTTAAATAAAATGTATAGATTATATACCTATATTTGGAAATTTAAATTCATATAATTTTGATTTCTAAATAGTTAGTTAATATATAATAATTGTTTTCCTCAAATAATCATTTATTGGAAAGAAAACTATCATCATGACTATGTGTTTTATTTTAAAATAATGATTGACCCTATGGTGAATTTAATTTCATAAAATGGATTTTATATTTAGAATCATAATAATTTATATTATATAACAATTAAAACATAATTTTTGGCCACAATGAAATGTAAATATATTAAAATTATAGTTACCAGGAGATAAATTTAAAATCTTAAATCGGAATAACCATGGAGATAAAGATGGTAACATGATTGAAACATGTTTATTTTTCTTAATAGTGATGTTTATATCATAATTATATATCCTTAAAAATTTTATTACTATAGTTTTATGAATTTTTTGTGTCAGTGACTTCCCATTACTATATAGTTTTGGGTATTTACAAGAATATCACTGCTCCTCAATTATAAAAGGGAACCACTCCACTCTTATAATCACACCTCTAAATCCATTTGGATTAGAAATAAACTGATAAAATATCACACAAAAATCCTTATCCAAATTATATATATTTTGGTATTTCAAAAATAGGAATCATATGATATTTAATAAGTGTCCTGAAGGAGGTTCTTCTAAGTGAATGTGACTATCTTCACTGAGATCATTCATTTAATTATTATTTTCCCACATTAAATTACTTCATAAAAATAGTAATATAATAAATCTAGTATATCATAAATAATGATATATTATTATTTTGATGGAATAATATTTATTCGTCTCATCTTCTATCAAATGGGATATGAAACAACTGTTCAGGTATTTGATGGACTACTACCTCACAAACCAAAGTAATATATCATTAATTATCACCTCCCATGAATAATTATAATACTATATATAATGTTATATATATATATATATTATTAATTAAATAATAATCATACATGAAATTTTATATATCATTTTCTTTCATACATTACAGTCAATTCAAAAATGATAACACCCAATAAATGAACTGCCACACCAAAAAGTGATGCAATTATTTTTTATGTACTACTTCACATGGATGGAATATTTAAAATATTTTAAATAATAGATTTTATATTTATGATATATTTATCATTATGTAAATTTAAAATAACCCTAATCATTCTCCCATCATGATATTTTAAAAACGTAAATGTTACTCCGGAATAAAAATGACTTACATTCTACCTAATATTAATGTTGTTGTTCTTTCAAAACCTTAATTAAAGAAGGTTTTTAAATGTATCATTTATGTACAAAAATAATAATTATTTCGTTATAATTATTATGTATATAATAGAACAATTACCATTTTTACCATGTTCAATACACTACCATCGTATTAAACATTCTGAAAAGAGAATCCTCAAAATACCCGATGTGGACATAAATAATTATGTATTTAAATATATTATTTTAATATATGAAATAAATTTTTTATGTATAAGGGTTTAAACAATTAACATTTTATTAAAAAAATAATAGAGGTAAATTTATTATACTAGAGATAAAGGACATACATGACATGTCTGGACTTGAGTTATGTGGTTGAACTCCAAAAATCTATATTCGAGACACATGATCCTTTATGAACTTAATCTTTTTATATAGTAAATATACTACCCATAAAAATATAATATCATGATTAAAATCTAATCGATGGTATTTTATATTATAATTCAATTACTTGATTTATGGAAGTCATTATTCAAATGTTATCGACAAATAAAGGGTTAATACTCCAATATAATTTTTTTTATTATTGTTTATATATTAATTTCAATATAAGGAAGTTAATTGACCAAAGAATAATAATTCCATTTATTTTATTTATCATATTTTTATTTTTCATATTTTATTTTAATATTATTGTTTACTCTCTTAGCTAATATAAATATTTGAGAAAATTGTTCAATTAAAATATGGATTTGTTTCTCTCCTCTGTCGAAAAAATATTTATCATCTAAATCCTTGATTAGTTAAAATGTTTTAAATAATGTTTTAAATATTATAAAATTATTTAGTAAATAATTTTTTACACATGTTTTACAATAATTGTTTTGTGGAATATTCATCATGTTTTCTATACCATGAACATTCATTACATATTTTACAGAATATGAATGGGATTTTTTTAACTTATATAAAATGTATATAATGACTATAAATAATTTTATTCGAATATATAATTATATGTTTACAATGATAAATTCAATGAAAAATATTATAATAAAATTATCTGAATTTACATTTTTTAAAAAATAATTTACATAGGGGCAAGGTTATTTTCATCTTGAATATTTTTTAAAAAATATATAAAAACTTCTATTACACAAAGGAAAAATGATACTATTATGTAATGATTCTATAATTTGAATATATTTATATTTATTTGTAACTTTCTCCCTATCCCTTTTATTTGGGGGATAAATCATCCCTTATTCTCATTCCTGAACTTCCTTCATTATGAAATTTTACTTAATAATGGTATGAAGAAGGATTACGTGACAAATTATATTTCTATAGTAAATTATTATATTTATGACTTCTGATTGATTTCTATATGTGGAACACATATTCATGAAAATTAAATAAATATTATTGGTTATCCAAGAAATATATATACTTATAATATATTGGGTAGCGTTTTAATCTCATGAGATGTCAGGTATTGGACTCATTAGTAAACCTAATACTTTAGGATACTCTGTCTACCATATAATGTTTTCATTGTGGTTATCCTTGATTTATATTTATGTCATATTTTATTTTGGTTCCACATGTCATATGATTCAATGATATTATGATACCTTGTTCTTCATGTTATTCATCCCCATGTTTACTCATCATCCATATCATATAAGATACCATGTTGAAACATTGTCAATCAAGTTATCCATCCTTATAATTTTTATTAACATACTAGGCTTTTTAGACCCCCCCAATTTTTCTATGTTTTCCCTACGTTATCCCATGTAGTATTTGTATATCATTAATATCTAAGAGCTATTTATTGAGAATAAAAAATTTATTATTTATTATTTACTCACATTGATGTATTATGAAACTAGTCTTTGAAAGGCACTATGCCTCATGATCTTTGAGTTGTAATTAATGGTTGTTTTTATTATAAAACATATCATAATATGTGTAAAATTATTGGTTGATTGAATGTTTTAATGTTCTAGCAGTTATACATCACATTCAGTGGCCGACATAGGGTTTTGGAGTTTGTTATTTTTGGGTGGTGGCTCTTGGACATTGAAAATAGGCCCATTTACATGAATCATTATAGGAAAATAATATTCACATAACATACATTTTATTTCAAGCCATTATTTTTTTATGATTGTTTTAGCATTTCACAGTGTCAAAAAATAATACAATTTTTCTCACATTAAATTTTTTGTGTCATTTTAATATACATAACCAAATTGTATTTACATCTAATGATATTTCAGGAGGATCATACATAGGTATTATAGAAAAACAGTCTTAGCATACATGGATACTACTTCATTTCATATTAACATTATATACATTTCAAAAAATAAAATCCTAAGGATTATAATAGTTTAGTGTCTTTGGAATCGTGGAAATAAAATCATTTTTCCTGGTAAATGATCTTTAACATCTCCCATAATGATCTATGAATTTTGTAATTATACCTAAAACACATCGTCATAACCTATGGAATGAAATCATATGAAAGGGGAGAGCATAAATTTTCAATAAGGCTAAATGAATTAAATTCATATGCGTGACTGGAATAAAAGGTTATGGAACTTAAGCTTAACATTTTAAGTCCATACACTACATATTATAGATCGTAATAATGGTTTGTAGTTTATAATACATAGATCATAAGTTAATTAGGAGAATAATTCAATCAATTCTATCCTAGAAATATGACATGTAATTTTTGGCATTCACAAAATAATTGAAAATCAGATGTCGAGGATTACTACCATGACCATTATAAAATGTTAGTCATTGGCTATGACCTGTGTATATACATTGGGCTTAGTCCAATAACCCATGTACCCAATTACATTTACACTAGTAACATGACCGACATACCTTCTTCTTTTTAGGATTGGGTTAAAATATGTGTACCCTCTTACTTTTAGGCTTGTCCAAAAACCCCTAAAACTTATTGTTTTCGGGCTTAGTCTACAACCCATATACCTTCTTGTTTTCGGGCTTGGGCTACCACTCATGTATCATTATCTTTTCTATTTTTGGATACAACCCATGTACCTTATTCTTTTATGGATTGGAATACAACACAGGTAACATCTTTTCATCTTGAATGAGAGAAACTTTAATATAATATTGTTTTTAGTATTAGGCTAGAAACTATGAAAATCATGTTTTCATCCATGGGCTACATACTGTGTACCCTCTTACTTTTAGGCTTAGGTTATAACCCATGTACCTTCTTGTTTTTAGGATTGGGATATGACCCATGAACTTTATAGTTTATGTTCATGGGCTACAACCTATATACCCTTTGAGATCTTATATAACATATCACTACCCAATGCCTTAGAAAGAGATATTGGTCTCACCCATCTTATAATGAAATCATACATAAATGTTCCACAATCTAATAAAACTACCATTTTATCATGACCCATAAAAAGTGATCGGTTTTATAAACATAGAATCATAACCATTGTAATAAAGTGGGTATCATTAACATTTCACTACATCATAACCCATGAAATGATATGTGTTTCATAATCACATTGTTAAATAAAAAATACTGAAAATAAATATTTTTAAAATTCATAAATCCTATGGATGTGAAATGGGTGTCTTAATCATCATTCCGTCAAATCAAATACCATTCAACAAAAAATATGAATGTAACCTGTTTAAAATTTATTTTATTTGATTGAGTAACATTAACATATGTAATTTTAGATGGAAAATAACTTCAAAAGATATTTTGATTACATATATTGTGTTAAATATCCTTTCTTCATTGAAAAATGATCCTTAAAACATAAATAATTTTAAAACCAATTGTTCTTAAAAAATTATAAAATTAGGTTCAATGAATTTTGATAAACATTTCCTTGAAAATAATTTTGAAATGTTTTTAAAAATTATCATTTTAAACATGAAAATAAATCATTAATTAATTTACTGTGAGTAAATATATATATGTTGTATGGTGTAAAAAGATCATTATTTTTGTTTGGTAAAAACGTTAGAAAAATGACTCATTCATAATTTGAAAAGAAGAATCATTTAAAAACATTGGTAAATGAAAAAGGGAAAATTAATATTAAATATTTTAGTATAATAGTATAATATTATTTGAAAAAAATTTTAGAAAACATTGCTTTTAGGAAAATTGTATTCTAATTGAAAAGAGTGTAATGTCTGGATTTCTCAAAAATACATTCATAACAATATTATATACCAAAGATTTTAAAAATGTTACAAAAATATGAATATATTATTAATAATAACAGGAGATGAAAAATCAGGAGTTTTTTATGAGATGGGTCAGAATATTTCATCAAAGGAACCATAATAAAAAACAATCTTGAAATGTGATGAGAATTTTTCAACAAACTCCACATGGTTACATTATACCATGCTAACTATTTAAGAAAATAAAATTACATAATGATTAAAATATTTTGTATTGAATAAGACTAATTTTATAACATTTCAAATGCAGTATATACACCTCATGGAAAAATATAGGTGCATAGCATGGCATTTGACTCAAGGAAGGAAAATTGTGGCATAATTACTTTACCGATTTGTTAACTTTTGAAACAGAAACCACATAGGAGAAATATCATATAATTGGTATGTATTTAACTATAAATATTGGTATAATAATCATATATTACATCTATAGGATGTATACACACCACACAAAATGAATGGGTGGTGAGTAAAGCATATATCTCATTGAAGTAAAAAGTGTGATGAAATTCTATAAAATTTTGTATTAAACATCATAAAACTAATTAAAACCACTTGTATGATAATTATATGTTAATTATAAATCCCTAAAAAAATATACATATATATAATACAATATATGATTCTCTTATGGATTAATATTACCCATTTTTCAATAACTCCATGTTTTGGGTGATAAATTCTTTGTTAATCATACATGATTTGACATGTTATTCAATGTTCTATAACAAATATTATGATTTATTTACTTACATAATTTAATATGTGATATAAATATCATTTATATTAAGTATATTTATATTATAATAATCTATATAATATAAATCTTTTTAATGGTATACCTTGTTCATGGTGACGGTAAAGAATTTTTATGCATAAACGTTATTTCTTTTATTATTATTGTATTGAAAGTCAGAAAGAAAATGACATATATGTATATATGTTTATATATAAATATTATAGTAGCATTATTATATCAGGTATATCCAATATTTCCAATAATCCCATCCTTAATACATTCCATGTATGTGTGAATGAATCCCATCTCTTTGAGGGGTGGTAGTCTACACATCCTCAAACGGAATTATCATATTTACACCATATGGAAAGTAAAAAATAAATGTTTTGTAAAATTAATACAGTAGAAAAAATACATAATAAATTTAATATATTAAAATTATAAATATATTTTCCATTATAATTCCCACCATGATAGGAATTAAATAAAAAATGGACATTGATTGAATAGTGAGGCGGTAGTACATGACACACATAAACAATATGTTCATTACCCATTTGATGGAGGTGTTTTTAAGTGTAGATAGAGAAAATAGAATTACAAAAACCTAGTATATTTATGATACTGTTTTTTATAAGAATAATGTTATAAAGAAAGTTTATGTGGTGGAGAAAGAAAATAAATTTAAGGATATTGAGAGAAGTTGTTACCTCATAATGGGTAACTCCTTTTGGTTTGTGTGAAAAGGATTCCTTATATTGAATTATGCACAATGAGTGGCTTATGAAAGGTTGGGAGGGATTTTGGGAGGTTTATATTTTCTATCATGGATGATCATAGTTATTTTTAGAGGTGTGAAGAAGATGGAATGTTTATGGCCTTTTATAGGGAAGGGATTGGACACACTTGGCATTTCTGACAACAAGTAAAGTGTAGCCAATTTTTTACCTAAAAAAAGTCATACCAAACAAAACAAACTCATTAATGGAATTTAAATTTTAGATTAATTTCCATACAATGGGTTTTACAAGTCTCTATGACCTTTGGGTCATAAATTTAATGTTTTGAAATTTGTTGAACTAATGTTTCTCTTAATCATTGTAATTTATTTCAACCACATTCACTAATATTTTTGAAAAAAATTGAACTTATAAGAAATTATAAATTATTCTGATAAAAAATATATAATTATTTTTTCTATATTATAATCACATAATTTGTAGAAATTATGTTATTAATACTCCCACTAACGGGATGACACTACATGTGTTCAATGTTAATATTTCTCAATGATCGTTATGATTTCAAATGAAATTTCCAAGTGAAATTGTTTAAATGATCAAAATTAGAATTATTCCTAAATTTATTATCTATTTAACATTAAAAACATTTTAATATAAAATTTATCCTTCTTAATTAATTATATAAAAAGATATTTTTAATTAAAAATCATTTTTTTCTATTCATTAAAAATTGATATCTTAGAGAAAAATACAAAAATTTAACCTAACATAATTTTTATACTTCTTATTAAAATATAAATTATATCATGAAATATTAAATATATAATAGTTTCAAAAATTTTATTTAAATTGGGTATTCCATTAATATGCGGTAAAATGACCTTTATAAAAATATAGGGTTTTAAGCAAAAAATAGGCATTATTCTTATCTAATATATATATCTATATATATATCGAATCTATTAGATGATTTAAAAAAATATTAATTTGAAAAACTAAAATGTAAATATATTTCATATATTTCACAATTTTTCATTAATTAAAATTATTAATATAATTCTTAATTTTCACTTAATAATATACTTTTATAAAACCAGTCCCTTCTTATTAATTTGGATTCTGTATTCTTTTCTAGTTAATAAGTAACCAATTAATTAAACAATATATATTCATAAGTTAGTAAATCATATAATCTTAAATTTAATGGCCACATTTTATCATATTAAAAAATAATATTTTAATAATGAATCATTATTCTGTAACACTCGATCTTGTGTTTTACTTAAGGCATTGAGGAATTTTAGTCTTGTGTGCTAATGTAATCTAACCTTAGTGTTCCATGTGGAAGGAGATAAAATTTATGTTCTATGTATTTAATGATAAACATTATGTTTTGTATAATTCAATACTGACATAGTGAATTAATATAAAATAAAATGTTTTAATTGTGGCGTGAAACGAAAAATATCAAAGAGATTAAATGAATTAAAAAAAATATTTTACAATATCTCATGGTGTTATTGGAGGTAGCTCAAGTGATACTGATACAATCTCTTCATCAAGCTATGTATAAATTCCAATAATCAGTAAGAATGTGAATTTGATGTCATGGTAATAAGTCAATGAGGTATTTTAATACCTGATAGGTGATCTCGGGATAATAACGGGGTTCCCTATGAATTATGGACATCGGAAGGTCCTTAAGATGTTGTGTTGGTTACCAAAAGTGTATGAAAAACCTATATAAGGTTTTACGAAAAATCTTCTTATTCGAATTTAGTATAAAAATCTAGGTAGATAAAAAGTGTCATGTAAATGATAATGAATTTTAGGACTTGTGGTAGTTGGATTATTTTTGTTATCGAGGGTATTTTCAATGGAATGACTGATTGGGTTTATATCATGGAATTTATAAATATATTTTAGTGTATTTAAAGTGGTATTTGGTTTAAATTTTTTGTTCTCGAAAGAGTTATATGGTGTGTCTAGTTGTGTTAATATCCATTGAATGAGTTAAATTTCATGGTTTATTATGTTAGATAGTCTTGTAGTAAGGATTGGTTAGTAGGTTAGGAACATGATCCTAGGAATGGAGGATAAAATATATGGAAGGATTAGATTTGTTGTTTGATTAGTTGTAATATTGTATACATTATTGGGTTAATGTGATATGGATTGTGATCTTGATAGGTAAACTTTGTTTTAGTTCTCTCTGAATTACTCTACCTAGAGCATGATAATGAGTGTTGGTAATGTTATTTGGGAAAAGTGTTACTTTTTAAGGAAAGTGGTGTCGAGTAGATGTGGACCCTATTTCTGTTGGGGATTGGTGAATAGCTCAGGTCCATTTATAGTGGTATAAGATTTGTATGAACTAGAAAACAATTTTTCTAGTGATTATGTGATTATGATCCAATGTAAATATATATTAGAGGTATAAATAATGTCCTAATGTGTGAGGAGGAATAATTAGTAATAGATTTGGCAACTATGATATGTTCAAACTAATTGTTGTGCTTCAGAATTGGTTATTAGGGAGACATGGTGTTAGAAATTTATTAATTATTAATATAGAAAATGATGATAAACACATGTGTATTGATGGGACCCCTTTGGGTTGGCTATTTTTGGAGTAGTATACGGGAATCTATATTCTAGGGAACATACCATAGGTTATTGGTAGACATCATTCTATGTTATCTAGGATTAGGATGAAATTATGTATTTTAATGGGATCTTGGGTAAGAGTGGTTCATCAATGTCATTTCATTAGCTTTTAAAATTGAAAAAATTGGACATAAATATCCGGTGATCGGTTAATACATTGATGAAAAAGTTGGTATAATTGTATCATTCAAGGGTGTGTGACCATCATTTTGGATAGGTGATTATTGCATAATGAAATTGAAATGGATGGTTATGATGACATTAGGATGTGAGTGTGATTGATAATTATAATTGATATTTGGTTCCTAGGGTAATAAATTGTTCTTAAATTTTGTTGGCTATCTGTTAGAGTTCATGAATTATATTAGATCTAGATTGTTTCTCATTAAATTAATGTAGAGTTGAAACTGTTATTAGTCTATGATCTCTATTGAGAGTCAGTTTGGTTTTATAGTGAATTAGGTGGTTAACTCAATTTCATGATACATTATGTGGAGATAACCCTAGATTATGACATGTTAATTTGGGTTAATCCTAGTTTGTGAAAAGTTTAAGGTGGAACCCTAGTTCATGACATGTTTTAGGGGGTGAACCAAATTTCTTGTTGTGATTCGGGCGATGAATCATGAAATGTAATACAAGATATATAAATTATGGGTTTCAACATATCATGAAGAAAGAGAATGTGATTATAAGGTATAGTGATTTAGTGTGACCCAATGTGTGTTTTATTATTTTAAATTCAATATTGGAGTTATTTTATTCTATTGGGGTTGTATTAGTGGTTTCTACTATATGTTTTTTTGTTCAAGCTATATAAAGAATAACCAAATTTAATTAGAATGTGTTTAGTTTTTTTTGATAGGAAACATAGTGAAAATTTCCTTAAGTAAAGGGTTTCACTATTCTAGTGATAAAAATAGATATTTATAAGAAAAAAATGGATTTAGGAAGTGTTTATTAAGTTACATAGAGGATATAATTCGACATAACACTAACAACCCATAATAACATTTTTAACATAAAGGATTAATTTTTATAGAATTATCATGATATTTTATGATTATATTTTTATATAAATAGGAGAATGTATTATATATCACCAAATTACAAAAAATGTGGAAACCTGAACAGAATAATTTTTTTTATATAAAACACAATTATTCAATTTAAACTCATATTTGATTGATAAAACGTTAACATATTTTATGATAAAACCCCATAGGCGAATGATTATCCTTTCAATAGTTATTATTAATAATTATTAAATATAAAAAACATTTTATTTATTCATATTAGAAAAAAAAATTCAATAATGAATATAAAAAATAATGAAATTGATATGTCTATTTGAAAAAATATAATTTACATTAGGAATTTTTTCTATTTTCATAAAAAAATTGTAGGAAACCACATTTTTTTGAAATTAGCACTAAAATATAATTCATTACCTAATATTTTAAAAAAATTTTGAGGATGATAAATTATAATCTATTGGTTTATTAAAAAAACATAAGAACCCATGAAAAATCATTTCATAAAAAACATATGTTTTACCCTCAAAATGGTTATAAATTATATAAATACAAAATATTGTTTGTATACCTTGTGGAATTAAAATATTTATATAAAAAACATTTGGAAAATAGATAAAATTAATGTTTCTTACTTTGGATAGTATTTATATATTCACACGTCTAACAACCATTACAGTGGAGTCACCTAATTGGATAATTCCAAAATCTCTTAGAAGTAATCTATCATGGATTAACTATATCACAATTCCAAATGCATTGAAGAGCCATATATCCCAAATGGTCTGAAGTCCTTATTTTTATTTTATTATGGATAATCCCCCTTTTAAGGGTTGAAGGGGAACCCGTACATGGCTCGTAGGCCCAAGTCACAAGGCATGACGGACCAACAATACACGACCCGAAGGCCCAAGGGCATACCATGCCCAATACATGACCAATAGGCCCAGCCCACTTGAACTGCCCCTCCCCAGCTTCGGTGTCATTGATCACCAAGATCCTAACCATGCATTATTTATCAGATATCATTGCCACGAACAAAGATTCACCATGCCTGGTCCCTATGGTGGCTGCAATACCCTCTCATTCTTCCAATACAGTTAGCTCTGCATCTGGTGCCTACTACTCTTGTTTCCCTGATCCTCTTCTTGGGACTGTTATGTGTGAACCGGGCTACTCCATGGTCTTTCTGGCCCGAAGGCTCAGTGGCCTGAAGGCCTTTGATGACCCGAAGGCCCTTGAGACCCGTAGGCCCAAGCCATTTGTAAAGACCCGGAATTTCCGTGGATGTTTTTTTAAATACATGAGAATTTTAAGAGTCCACAGTTTCTGACGGCTCTTGATTGAGAGGCCCAGTGTACCCAGAATCAATTTTAGAAGTTTTTCTCAGGTACGTTCAGTAAACGTGAGAGCGGGATTTTATAACTCTTGAACTGGTGCTCGGAACTGAAATCTGAGGGCACCGTTAAACTTGCAGCATTATTGATTGCTTAGTGATCCCTTTACTGCTGTTGCATTTTAATGAGAGTGGAAGATAGATTTTGGGGTCCATTAATAAAGTTAAATAAAAATAAGGTGATATCTTATTTTTTTATTTCGTGGTGGTTAAAATCTCCCAGGAGAGGATGGATGTGGGGACCACCACAACATAACCTCCCATGAGAGGTTATGGTGGTGGGGCCCACCAACACATAACCTCCCTTTGGGAGAATATTTATTGGTGGGGACCACCTGAGCTTTAAACCCTTTGGAACCCCCAATTAAGTGGTAAAACTCTCCACCTTCCCCCATCAATTAATTGTGTTAACCCATGAAATTAATTAATTTAACTCTCTCTTCCTTTAATTTTTTTGGCACCTTTTGAAATATTTTGAATTTTTCCAACTCCCCAATTATAATGCCAATGCTTGTGTATGAAATTTTGTGGAGCCGAGTTATTAATTAATTAAATTCAAATTTTGTGCCATCAAAATTAATAGGATTATCACTCTATTGTTTAGTTTGTATAACCATTTTTTGGAGCTTTGGGTAGAGATTTGGAGAACTCTTGGAGAATTCTCTCTCAATGAAGAACACCCCCTTGCAATGAAGAATGATGAAAAAATTTCTTTGATGTTCGACCGAGCCTAAAGAGAAGGAGCTGACTGCGAAGAACACCAATGATGAATATTCCTCGGTCTCCTACCCCAGACGCTTCCCGATTAATGAATCGACACCCCCTTTTTTCCCGCAACATCATCTAGAACAACAAATTAGGGAGGGGAGATTTGTATTGGTTTTATTCTTGTTCTATGACGTTATATTTATGGAGTATGTTATGCATTTTGATATCAGCTAAACATGCTTGGGGGGGGGGGTTAGACCGAACGAACATGACTGACCCTTCCCCTTTGTTGTTCTTGATTGATGATGATGGCATGGCCAAGAGGTGACAGAGAACAAATGCTGCGCTACCCGCGGTCTCCGCGAACCGCATAGTCAGCCACGTGGTGCCCGACCCATGCCCACGCGCTGCTCCACGACCTGGCCGCGACCCTCCGTGCCCTGCCGGTGTGCCGCTCGGCCCTATCTGTGGCCAGCCTACACCCCGCGGCACTCTGCCGCCCTGCCTAGTGCCCTGCAGTGCATCCTGGTGCACCCCGCAGTGCCCTGATTCCCTACCCGGTGCCCCCCTGTGCCCTGCCACACTACTCGACGTGCCCCATTGCACTGTCCGATTCCTCGACATCCTACCCATCACCCCCGCGGCCTGCCCCGCAGCCTGCCGCGCCCTGCTCGGTGCACCTGCAGACTGCCAGGTGTCCAGCTAGCCTGCCCGTTCCCTGTACAGCCTTCCTACTAGCCACCCATCCACCATTCTCCTAAGCCGACCTGTGGCGTCCACAACGGTGTCGCTGACCGAACCGGCCTAGTCTCCCGAACCGAGTCACCGAGCTGCCTACGTGGTGACTACCAAGCCGAACCGCCCTCACGGTCCGCTGGGTCAGGCCCAGTGGACCGGGTTAAAACATAGCGGGCTGACCCACCCATTGGGAAGGGTCAGACCCAGCGAGTCTAACAGGGCTGACCCAGACCAGGTCGGCCCAGACTAGGTTGGGTCGAGTCGGTCCGACCGGGTCGGACCAGACCCGAGCCCATTACTGACCCTTTTCTTGCTTTGTCCATATCCTTAGAACTGGATGTCCATTTGACGAACTGTCAGCACCGCCAGTATTATTGGGGAGTAACCATCCCTTTGAGTATACCCCACTAGAGTTTAGGGTATATTTGAGTTACAGTTTGGTAGGTTTGTACATGAATCCAACCGGTACCCGAGACTAAAATGCAAATAACTCATAAACCAGGGGTTCGATTGACGTGTCGTCTATTGCGTTGAGACCTATATGACGTAGCGGTTCTTTGAGATACTTCCATGTGATAATTCGTGACACTTGGAGTATCAACCAACAGCTTGTAGAGTGATTCCTCCCAGATAAGATTGTACAAAGTGTGAAGATCAAGTAGCTAACAGTATTGAAGACTGCTTGATAGATTCGAATCAGAGTGATTCGACTAGACCAGTGGGGTGTGCCTGGTATTTGGTAGTAGAACCATGGTAAATGGAGCACCTAGTAGTTGTAAGTAGACATGCGGTACTCGACGGGAGGAGTACCTCTATATGCTATTAGGGGGAGCGCCCTATATTTGGTGGCAGACCCATAGTTGAGGGAGCACTTGGTAGTTGGTAGCAGACCTGCGGTACTCAACAAAAGAAGTACCTCAAGTATCAAAAGTTAGTGAGAAGCACATCGGTGTCATGACAGGCCCACTGTACTCGATAGAGGAGGAGTTCTCCAACAGTTGTGGTTTCGATAATGAAAATCCTGGTTTGAGATGAGTCAATGACTTTATTGTTTACCTCATGATTGAGATGGGTTATGTGATAACTTAGTTAAATGTATGGGCATATACCTATGTAATGGTTATCCATTGAAATAATTCTTTGTGGTTTATCCTTGTTGGATTTTGTGAGACCTTTATGGTCTTGGGATCCCCACTGAGTATCTTTGTACTCACCCCTGCACGTTATATGCTTGCACCTCATTGTGTGGGATGCAGACGAAAGACAACGTTGACTGAGGGGGAGTGTACGAGGATTGGACAGTACCCGGAGGTTGACCACACGACGAGTTGGTACTCGGAGGAGAAGGACGAACGTTGTACACTAAAGAGGCTATTTGTACCTACCCTTCAGGTAGGATCCACGGTGGAAGGTCCAAGTGCTGCTAGACACTTTCCAACTGTTTTTCATTTCATTTGTACTTGTTTTTAGTTGTCCTTTATTTGTACTTTAATGTTGGGATTGTATTCAGGCCCCATTACTTTCAACATACCTGTTATACACTTTTTTTCTTAGTGTTTACTTCCGCTTGTACTCTAGTTCTATTTGTTTATAGTTATAAAGGAAAGTCCTTCCCAGTTTTAGGGATATACGACTTTGGTAATAGTTTATAACCCCAGGCCTGTGGAAGGAGGGCTTGGGGTAGTCACGGTACAAGCCCTGGGGGACGAGTCGTGATAAATTGGTATTAGAGGGAGGTTATGTGCAAAATTTCGGACTCTGATATTTCTTTTTTGTGAAGCAATAGTGTTATGGTTACTGAGTGTGGTTTTCAGTTCAGGGAGTCCAGTGTTGGTGCAGCGTCCAACGTATCCATACACTAGGACCCTAACTATTGATTTATGACTTAGTGCACAAAAACACTCATTGTGTGTGTGTTTTTAAAAGTTTTCTTTCAGTCATCTCAAACCAGGTTAGCTCACTAGGTATTTTCTTTTAAAAAAGACACATCTATTATTCATGATGCATCCCCGCGAATAACCAGTTAGAGCCCCGAGAGATGTACGTACTGATAGACCGCCGAGCGAGGATGCCGCAGTACAGGGCCTTCATCCAGTTGAGGCACCATTAGAGGCACCAGCGGTATTAATTTTTGTTGGGCCACTGATGCCTCCATCCCCAGCAGCTGTGGGTACACGCTACTTGAGCACGCTGCACGAGTTTCGGTGCAAGAGGCCACCCTGGTTCAGGGGAGAGACAGACCCATAGGCGGCTGAGGATTCAATGGAGGCTATGGTGAGAATCTTCAGACTGGTCGGGACACCAGCCGACTACATGGTGATCCTTGCTGCCAGCCTCCTTCAGGCAGCATCAGGCTGATGGTGGAGCCTGATGCTTTAGATGCATGACAAGATGACACTTCTATGGTCAGACTTCAAGGTCCTATTCCTGGTGATGTTTGTACCAAACACCCTTCAAGAAGTGAAGATACATGATCTACTACATCTACAGGAGGGTAGAATGATGGTGGCACAGTACTCAGCGAGGATCACTGACCTCTCACTCTAATCCACTGAAATGGTACGAGACCTGTTCTTTAGGTCCCGAACCTTTGAGCAGGGACTCAGGTGAAAGGTTAGAGATTTAGTTACCTCCCACAGCATCCCGACATAGACGGGGGTGGTGGAGCGAGCCCTCCTTGTGGAGAGTTTCCTTGCTGAGCAGTCTCCAGCAGCAAGACCCACCACTAGTCGACTTGTAGTGGAGTCGTCTGCAGCTGGCAGTAGACAGATGACATAGTGGTCAATGAGAACTAGGCCAAAAGGGGGTCGACCGCATGAATCAGGATCGGTTGTGCGGGGCACCCAGAGTGGATATAGAGCCAGTCATGCGAGGAGCGGACAATATTACTCCTGCGGCGGGCACGGTCACATGGCTTGTGACTGTCCGACCCGTCGTACTGATGATCAGCAAACAATTGAGGTACCTCCCAGACAGAGGCAGATGTTTGATCGAGGTGGTCTGTAGGGTGTAGTCGGATGTGGTAGAGGAGCTCGTCTTGTAGCTGGTGGTGGAAGACACTTCGAGGCGTTGCCACCACCACCACCAGGAGGTCCACCCAGACCGCAGGGAGTGGGTGGATGGGGGAGATCACATATTCAAGAAGCTGAAGCATATGACCATTGTGCTTCAGAGATGATTCGAGGTACCATCACAGTTTACTCCACCTTATCTATAGTTTATATAGACACATGTTCCAGTCAATCTTTAATATCCACTGCGCTCGTTCAGAGCTCGGTGATTCCAATGGAGCCTTTGGCTTGATCCTTATAGCTAGAGACTCCTACGGGAGTAGAATCGACCATTACACACTGGTGTCGGTAGTGTGATCATACTCTAGGAGGTGAGAGCTTCAGCTGGGATCTTTTCGTAGGGGCGTCGAGGCCTTACGATGTCGTCTTGGGTATGGACTAGTTATCTACAATCCATGCTTAGATCGACTGTATTAGGTGCAATGTGCGGTGTGTCCGCATGGATGGGACAAGGTTCACCTTCACCAACGAGAAGATAACCTTTGCAGTGCATGACAGACTTACTCGAAGGATGGTGAAACTGATCACTAACCAGTTGGCTTACCGTACCATTAGAGTAGTAGATTTGGAGAGTCTGACTTATCCTATAGTGGTGGACCAGTACATAGATGCTTTCCCAGATGATGTTCCATGACTACCACCTCACAGAGAGGTGGAATTATACATTGACCTATTACTGGGGATGGCACTGATATCTATTCCAGCATATCGGATGGCTCCTGCTGAGCTTCGCGAGCTATAGGTACAACTATAGGACTTACAGGGGAAGATATTCATCTGGCTCAGTGTTTCTCCCTGGGCATCCCCGATACTATTTTCCAATAAGGTGGAAAAGAGCTTGAGGCTCTATGTTGACTACCATCACCTGATCCAAGTGACTGTAAAGAACAAGTACCCATATTCGAGGATTGGAGACCTCTTTTATCATCTCAAAGGAGCACGATGGTTCTCGAAGATAGACCTCTGATCAGGCCATCACCATCTCATAGTTCAAGATGAGGATGTGAATAATAAGGCTTTCAGGTGTCGTTACAACCACAATGAGTTCTTGGTTATGCCCTTCGGCGTAACCAATGCTCCAGCAGTGTCCATGTGTCTCACAAATAGGATCTTCCAGCCATTCCTCTATTACTTTGTCGTGGTCTTCATTGAAGATATTTTGATCTACTAGACTACTGAGGAGGAGCATGCCTACCATTTGCTGGTAGTGATGGACAAACTCTGAGAGCATCAGATTTATGGTAAGCTCTTGAAGTTCCAGTTATGTATTCAAGAGGATCACATCTCGGGACACGCCATCTCGAAGGCTGGAGTTGCCGTGGATCCAGTGAATAATGATGTGGTACTTTCTTGGGTTCCACCCATAAGTGTAATGAAGGTACGAAGTTTCCTGGGTTTGGCTGGATACTACCTAATATTCGTTCCAGACTTCTCCAGATTTGCAGCACCACTATCATCCTTAACTAACAAGGGGAAACCCTTCGTGTTGTTGGAGAGATGCCATCAGAGCTTTCAGGAGCTGAGCGAGAGGCTAACTAGTGCCGCCATCTTGAGGATTCTTGAGGAGGGTGTAGGGTACGTAGTTTGCTACAATGCATCAGAGACTAGACTTGGGTGTGTCTTGTTGTAGTATCGATTAGTGACCGCTTATGGTCCTCGGCAGCTGAGACATCATGAGAAGAACTACGCTACCCATGAAATAGAGTTAGCAGCAGTGGTATTCTCCTTGAATATTTGGTGTTTCAGGGTCGGGAGATAGAATAGGAAGGGTCATTTCACTATATTTCTGACTAGGAATAGGATCTATAACACGAATATTTTTCTGAGTGGGTCGATAGCTCTGAAAATCCTGGGTAAACATTTTACCGTGTACTCTGATCACAAGAGTCTTAGGTATATCTTTTCTCAGATTGACCTGAACCTGAGACAATGACGATGGATTGAGTTCCTCCATGAATATGAATTCGAGATCGTCTATACTCCTGGGGATGGGAACGTTATTGCAAATGCGCTCAACAGGAGGACTAGCATTCTGCTGCTATGAGAGGCGACAGAGTAGCTGACTGCCTTACGGATATCCTTTGTGGATATGGATGGTGCAGCCTATCTTCAGTCTCTTACAGTCACTCCTCCACATGTTCAGAGAGTCAGGGAGGTACAGCATGGAGACATTGACTGTGAGAGGCAACGTTCACAGCTATCCACAGGGCAAGCACCTGATGGATTTTCTGAAGGTGGGGAGCACGTCATCCCCTTCAGAGGACATACTATGGTACCCGTAGAACTTTTGGAGGATGTTTTTAGGTAGTTACACACTTCCCCTCTAGCGGTACATCTAGGAGTGGTGAATATGTACAAGGACCTTCGACGAAATCACTGGTTTCCAAGTATGAAGAAGACAGTAGCTGAGTTTGTCTCACGATGCCTCACTTGTCAGCAAGTGAAGGTAATGCACTTGGTACCAGCATGCTCGGTTCATCACTTAGAGGTCCTAGAGTGGAAGTGGGATGGGATATCCATGGACTTCATGAAAGGTCTTTTACGTACATCCAGGGGTCACGACTCTATTTGGGTAATCGTTAACCGACTCAACAAGTCGGCCCACTTCCTACCGATCACAGAGAAGGGCTTAGTAGAGAGATTGGGATGCCTCTACGTGCAGGAGATTGCGCGATTACATGTAGTACCATCTTCTATTGTCTTTGACCATAACACACGATTTACTTCTTGGTAATGGAATGGGTTGCAAGAAGCTTTTGGGACACAACTTCACTTGAGAACCACCTTCCATCCTCAAACAGATGGCCAGAATGAGAGGACCATTTAGACCATCGAGGACATGCTCCGTGCATGTGTCCTCGAATTCAATCACAACTGGGAGGATCACTTGAATTTTGTGGAGTTTTTCTCCAACAATATCTTTCACTCCACTATCGATATGGCACATTTTGAGGCCTTGTATGGACGACCTTGCAGATCGCCACTGTGCTGGACAGACCCAGGGGAGTTAGCACTAGTGGTACTATAGATGGAAAGGGATACCACCAAGAAGGTGCAGATTATCCAAGAGAGGATGAAGACATCACAGAGCCGAAAGAAGTCATATGATGTCAGGATATTAAGACCTCTAAAGTTTGAGGATGGCAAACACGACTTCTTATGGGTTTCATCTCGACGAGGTCTATGGAGATTTGGTCGAGGTAGCAAGATATCTCTAAGATTCATTGGACCATTCCAGGTCCACAGCAGAGTAGGTGAGGTGGTTACCGCTTAGCTATTCCACCTCAGTTGCACCAGGTGCACGATGTGCACGACCATCCCAAATGAACGACCATGTGGAGTTGGACATCGATGACAGGGCGACTTTCCCATAGGACCTTGTGGAGATTGAGGATTTTCAGGAGCAGGTTCTATGTGGATGGTCGATACATCTGGTGGGCGTTCATTGGCACCACGGGAACCTCTAGGAGAGCACATGGGAGTGAGAGGCTCAGATACGTGTTCAGTACCCCAATTTGTTCTCTTAGTTCGAGTTGTAGCATACGGGGAAGTAAATAACTAAGGTGGGGAGAATGTAAAGACCCATAATTTCCATAGATTTTTTTAAATACATGGGAATTTTACAAGTCCACAGTTTTTGACTGCGCTTGATTCTGAGACCCGGTGTGCCCAGAATCAATTTCAGATGTTTTGATCATGTACGTTGAGTAAACATGCGAGAAGGAATTTGTAACTCTTGAACTGGTGCTCGGAACTGAAATATGAGGGCACCATTGAAATCGTAGTGTCGGTGATTGGATAGTGAGACCTTCAACGTAGTTGCATTTTAAAGAGAGTGGAAGATAAATTTTGTGGTTCATTAATAAAGTTAAATAAAAAGAAGGTGATAGCTTATTTTTTTTATTTCGTGGTGGTTAAAATCTCCAAAGGGAGGTTAGAGGTGGGGACCACCACACCATAACCTCCCATGAGAGGTTATGGTGGTGGGGCCCACCCTCACATAACCTCCCTATGGAGGATATTTATCGGTGGGGACCACTCGAGCTTTAAACCCCTTGGAACCCCAATTATGTGGTAAAACTCTCTACCTTCCCCCATCAATTAATTGTGCCAACCCACACATTAAATTAATTGAACTCTCTCTTCCTTTAGTTTTTTTGGCACCTTTTGAAATCTTTTGAATTTTCCTAACTCCCCAATTAATATTCCAATGCTCATGTATTAAATTTGGTATATTCGGGTTATTAATTAATCCAATTCAAATTTTATGCCAACAAAATTAATTGGATTCTCACTCTATTATTTAGTTGGAATAACCTTTTGTTGGAGCTTTGTGTAGAGCTTCAGAGAACCCTTGGAGAATTCTCTCTTAATGAAGAACGCCCCCTTCTAATGAAGAACGAAGAATACCTTTCTTCTATCTTCGAAAAATCCTAAAGAGAATGAGCCAAACGTGAATAACTCCAACAACGTATCTTCCTCGGTCTCATACCTCGAACGCCTCCCAACATCAACAAATCGACACCGCATATTTCCCATGACTTCATCTACGAATGACAAATGAGGTTGGGGGATTTTTGTTGGTTTTATTCTCATTCTCCGACGTTCTATATATGGAGTAAGTTATACCTGTTCCTATCAACTTAACGTGGGGGGGGGGGGGTGGGGTCGGACCACACGAACACGGCTGACCCATCCCCTTTGTTGTTCTCGCTTGATGATGATGACATGACAAAGAGTCAACTGCGAACAAAGGTCGTGCTACCTGCAATCTTCGCGAACTGCACCGCCGGACATGCGGCACCCGACCCATGCCCTCAAGATTCTCCACCGCCCCTCGTAGGCACGCTGCCCGCACCTCGCTGATGAGCTGCCCGCGCCCCACCGACGTGCTTCACGCTCCCCCGGCGTGCCGCCCAGCCCTGCATGTTCCCTTCCCACACCCCGCCGCACCCTTCCACCTTGACCGGCGCCCCCTGGTGCCCTGCCGCGCTGCCCAACGTACCCCGCGGCACACTACCGCCCCGCATGGTGCCCTGCTGCACTGCCCGGTATGCCCCCGAGCGCTGTCCTGCGCCCTGCCTGGAATCCCCTGTGGTGCCCGGTGCCCCTGTGCACTGCCCAATGCCCTCGGCACCCCCTAGGCCTGCCCCACTGCCTGTCAAACCCTACTCGGTGTACCCGCGGCATGTCTGATGTCCTACCGGCCTGCCCGTGCTCCGTAAGGCCTGCCTGATGGCCACCCGGCCCCTGGCCTCCCAAGACGACCTGCGGCGTCCCCCGCGATGTCGCTGGCCGAACTGGACCGGTCATCTGGGCCGAGTTACCAAGCCTCCTACTTGAAAACTACCAGGCCGAATTGCCCTCACGGTCCGCTGGGCCGGGCCCAATGTACCTGTTTAAAACATAGCGGGCCGACCTGCCCATTTGACCGGGTCAGACCTAGTGAGTCTGACTAGGTCAACCTAGACCGGGTCGGCCCAGACTGGGTTGGGCCGAGTCAGTCTGACCGGGTCGGACCGGTCCCAAGTCCATTACTGACCATTTTATTGGTTTGGCCATATCTTTATCACCAGACACCCATTTGACGAACCATTAGTGGTGCTGGTATTCTTTGAGAATAACCTCCCCTTTGAGTATGCCCCATTGGAGTACGGGGTATAGTTGAGTTACGATCAGGTTTGTTTGTACACCAATCTAACCAGGCCCCCAGGACTAAAATGCTAATAACTCACAGACCATGCGTCGGATTGACGTTCCATCAGTTGCATTGAGACCCCTATGACATAGTGGTCCTTTGAGATACTTCCACACGAGACTTCGTGACACTTTTTGTATCGACCAGTAGCTCGTGGAGTAGATTATCTCGGAGACGAGCGTGCATAATGCAGAGACCTAGTAGCTGACAAACCTGACGACTGCTTGACCGGTTCGACTTAGAGTGATTTGACTAGCCTAGTGGGGAGCACCCAGTATTTGGCGGACGACCCATGGAAGATAGAGCGCCATGTAGTTTGCAGCAGACCCATGGTACCCGACTAGAGGAGTACCTCTGTAGGCTATATGGGGGAGTGCATGGTATTAGGCGGTAGACCCACAGCGGACGGAGCGCCTGATAGTTGGAAGAAGACTCATGGTACATGACAGGAGGAGTACCTCAGCAGTCCGAGGTTAGTGAGAAGAGGCTCAGTGTCACGACATCCCTACAATACTCAACAGAGGAGGCGTTCTCCAACAGTCATGGTTTCAATAATGAAAATCCTAGTTTGAGCTGAGTCAATGACTTTTGTGTTACCTCATGATTGAGATGGGTTATTTGATAAATTAGGTATATGTATTAGCATATACCTATGTAATGGTTATCTGTTGAAATAATTCTTTTTGGTTTATACTTGTTGGATTTTGTGAGACCTTGAGGGTCTCAGGGTCCCTACTGAGTATCATTATACTCACCCCTGCCTGGGCTATGCCCGCACCTCATTTTTTTGGATTCAGATGAAAGAAAGTGCTGATCGATGTGGAGTGTCAGAGGACTGGATGGTACACGGAGGTGGACCTCACGACGAGTTAGTAACCGGAGGAGATGGATGAACGTGGAACACTGAGGAGGCTATCTGTACCTACCGTTCAGGTAGGATCCATGGTGAACAATCTAGGAGCATCTAGACACTTTCCAGCTATTTTTCATTTCAATCGTACATGTTTTCAGTTTTCATTTCCTTGTACATTACAATTGGGCTTATATTATAGACCATTTACTTTCAGGATACTTGTTATACATTATTTTTTTAGTGTTTTATTTCGCTTGTACTCTGGTTGTGTTTTTTTATAGTTATAAAGGCAATTCCTTCCCAGTTATAGGGATATATGCATTTGGTGCTAGTCACCTACCCCTGGCCTATGGAAGGCGGGCTTGGGGTAGTCACGATACGAGCCCCGGGGGACAGGTTATGACACCATTGTCCTTATGGCCCAAATTGGGTGGATAGTTTCGTCTACTACAATATTTAATAGTAAATGCTACAGTCCCACTCTAGTGACTGCCACAGTGATTGTTACAGTACCCCCCCCCCCAGAAATTTTCCTCCACCCGGTTTTGAATATGTGTCTCTTGGATGCCAAGAAGGAGCCCTTACCACTTAGGTATGGGCTCGTTGGCTTGAAAATCCATATAGAGCTCACCGATTTTTATAAAAAAATATAAAGATATAATTTAATTAATATAACACAAATATATTTCATTTTAAATATCTATCAAATTTAATTGGCATTCAATCCGTATATAATAACTTTTTTAATTATCTAATAAGAATTATTTGAAAATTTCATTTTCCTAAAAATACTTTCCTAACTAGAAATTCACAACAGAGTGGGGATGGAATCATCATTGAAAACAACTACAAACTCATATTGGATTCTTTATAAATTATAATATATATAGTTATAGGAAATTATGCTCAATATTTATATGTTAAATAAACATTAAATTATTAATTTTTCAAAAATATTAAAATAAAATGTATATAAAATGATCGAAAGTCACTATTGTAAAATCCCTGTAAAAAGACAATAATAGTTTAAAACACCTTTAAAAAATAAATTCAGTAATGGTAATAATATTTTTAAAAAATTTTGGTGAACTAATACCAAGAAAAAAAACCATTATTAAGGAAATAGCTAAATTAAATTTTTTTAATATAATGTCTAATACATCGATACCAACTCGCCTGTCACTTTCATTCACTGATATACTATGAAATATTAATAATTATTTATTTTATTAAAAATAATTTACCTGATTTTTTTCTTATAATCATCTCTTTTATTTTATTTATTACCATGTCTTTTATTATTATGAAATCTAATTATTTCAGGTCACACAATTTTTGGAAGTTCTAGTTATAATACCAAGAAAACTATGGTAGGCTTACCATGGTTTAAGGGTTTTTTTCAAGGAAAGTTATAAGTGTTTATTGTTCAATTGTATAAATAATTATAATAATGAAATAAATTCCCTGTATTTATATTAAAATAATATTTATAAATATTAATGAACCTTATAAATGAATAATGAAGCCCATCACTTCATGGTAGTAGTGTTACACATGTATTTAAGAGCGATCTTATCATTTTTCAAAAGATGGAAATTCAATAGAGTGGTAAGATATTATCATTATAGAACCATAATTACTAAATTAATATCATATATATTCATTAAATCGATATTCATTACCATCCATGGGAGGAAGTGATGAAAAATAAACACATCACATTATGGAGTTGGTTGTCCACACGTACACATGAGTGGAGATTTAAAAAAATATAGTAAACATGAAAAGTTTTAATGAAAATATAGTTAATGAATATTTTAGATATTGATTTTATAATAGATCAATGATTATGATATTTTTGAATTTTCTAGAATAAGAAATAAACATGAATCCTCTCAGTTAAGAGTTATATATCACCTTCTAAAAAAGACTTTTGGGTTACACCATAATCCTTCTAGGATGGCATTATTGTACGAAAATAACCTATATTAAGATAGGGAGAATTTTCTCAACATATTTTGGTAGATCAATGTTGAGTTAATTACTCTATAGGTGAGAGTAATATATGACAGTATGTTCCCTTTTATAACTGAAGTGGGTTGTAATATTAAAAATAATTAAAATATTAATAAATTATTTTTAATATCTTATGAAAAATAGATCCAAAGTACCATTTATTCATGGATACAAATTAAAAATTCTAAGTAAATTCAACCAATAATATTTCAAAAATATTATGTGTAATTTTGTACCATATCATTTCGTTTCACCTCGTTGTTAACTTTAATATCCTTAAACGTGGTATCATTGTCTTCAATATCTAAATAGAATAAATGTAGGATTAAAAATTCCAAGTGTCACATTTTGTATAAATTCATGATATACTCAATAGTGTTTCATTAATTTTAATTATTAGACTGTTTTTATGATTTTCTTGTGATTTAATTAATATTTTTAATCCGTAAATGACATTTATTTTCATTTTCAGATCTATTCAAAATATTTTTATTAATAGAGTGAAGATAACACTATAATTAAAATATAAAAATATTCTCCAACACAGAATATTTATTATTATCCATAAAATCCATGGTACAACAAAAATCACCCATAAAGTCGAAAATGAAAATTTTTTAGAATTATTAACCTAATAATTTACTTCTTGCACAAGCCTATCATCTATGCTTTATAAATGTTCTAGGTAATTATACATTAAATAAAATTTAAAAATAAAATTATATTATAAATATATCATATTCTTTATCAATTTCATCATCTATATTAATTTATATATCTTTTTTATTTATATCCATTTCATGTAAACATAGTATGTGTGAGATAAAGGCATTTTTTAATTACTATTTACATAAAATTATATAATGGGCATAACTAAAAAAAATAAAATTATGATGATTATAGATGAAATAATGAAAATATATGGTATTAAAGAACAATTTTTATAATTATTTCAGATGCATCCCCTAAAATATACATCGATAAAGGAATTATACTCTTTAATATGGTTATAAATAATTATAAACTTCACTAGTAATTATTAATAAAAATATATAAATCATAATAAATAATTGTAAAATTTTTATTCCAATTATGGGATACAATTTTTAGGATACAATTTCTTTAATTAGAAAAACAATTATTTTTAAATAAGCATGTGAAATGCCATGAAAAACAGATTATTGAAAAATACATCTTTAAAGAATTAAAATTATTTTATACCAAAATATTTTATATTATTTATTAAATTATGTTAATTGGATTGTGTTTAATGAAATGAATCTTATAATAGTTTCAAAATAATAGAATGGTACATTTATATTATGAGATTAAATGTATCAAAATAAATTATTTTGTGTAATTTGTATTTTTAAAAAGTTTGTACCACTTTTTTAATCCCAAATATAAAAAAATGTTATATTTAAATTCCGATTTTAATTATTATATCCATTTTATAATAATTAATTTCAATATTTTGTAATAATGAGAAATTATTTGTGGATAAAATGAAATAATAATTATTTTTCAACTAAAAAATGAATTTATACTTGTTACTTATCTAGAAACCACAATTAGATGAATGAAATTTTACATAGTTAAAATTAATCATTTAATTTGATGAAAATTATTCATATATAATTTGTATCTTAATTTATTTTGATAACAATACTTTTAAATATGTACTAGTTTTCAGAAATATTGCTTCTTTAATCACATTTGATCTAATTTGTAATTGAGTTCTACATTCAAATACCCTAATATATAATTTTCTTAAGGAAACATTTCTACTTATATTTTATAATGCAGTCACTTTTGATCAAACCCACCAACTAAATAGATAGTTTGTATCAATTTTTTTAATAATAATATTTAAATAGTCTATCACAATAATTTTTAAATAGTTATTTCATGTAGTACACATAATCGAACAATATGATATTTTAAAAATAAAATGTCTCAATGTTAAATTCCAACAATTTATTAAATTTAACATTATTAGTATTAATTTTAATCTATAAAAATAGAGTTTATCATATGATATAAATAATATCAAGTATATTTTTTATTATTGAGATGGTATTTCAAAATTAATATCCTATAACTTAATAATTCATAAAATTATATAATCTATTAGATTTATACTTCCAGATGACTTTATAAAAGAAAACCATCATTATTTTTTAAATAATATTCAACATATATGAAGAAATAATTTAACAAATAAGTAGATGATTTATGAAATTAGACATACATGATTCTAATCAACTTTTTATGTGTAATTTCAATATTTCTACATGCACTGGTAAGTTTAGACTCCTATCATATCTCTTAATCAATTAAATGATTATTGAAGATGAATTTAAAATAAAAAAATAAAAAAAATCAACTTTAAATTGATCACAAAATTTACAAAAGGATGAAAATATTTTTCTCAAGGTTTTATCCATAAATAAAATTTAAATGGATAATGAATGTTTAGTAAATAACCAATATGAATAAACAAAGTTAAGAGTAAATAATAAATTTACATCTAGGGGCATAAAATTAAGTCATAGACTTTAAAATCAATAATTACATAGATAATTAACCTTTAAGCGCATCAAAATATACTTTACCAAGTTAAAATAAATGAAATATTAGAAATATTTTATCACATATTCTGAAAAGATCAATTTCATCTTTATGTTAATATATATTAATCACTATTAAAGAATCATACCTAAAATTTATATTCTATATTAATATAATCTCCATAATATGTTAATATTTTCCATAAATACCCAAAATCTAAATAATACTGCATTAAAATTATATATTCTTCCCAATTACAAGTAAATATTTATTCATCATATAAAATTCAATTTATCCCATAATAGTTCAATTTAATTTAATAATATAATATTACAAATATATTAATTATCCTCAAAAATAGATTAAATAAATTCGTCCTCCAATTACTTTTATATTTAATGGATACCTATATTATAAAACAAATGATCCCAAAATATAGTAATCCATTAAACTAAAATTTATATAAAATGTTAATTTCAAAGATCATATTAACATTAAATGTTATCTATATACATGAACGTTTTTTGATAAAATATAAAACTATTAATCCTTAAATAACATTTTCGCTAAACAAAATGTTAAAATTAAGGCTCACATATTCCATAAGAATTTATTTAAACTCAATAACTCTCTATAACATACTTTAATCACTTTAAACATAAAAGTATTAATAATGTTTTAAATGTTATGATTAACCTTATACTTATTAACCCATTATGGTAGTTAAAACTCTAAAAAAATTCTCATTTACATTATCCATTATTCTAAATCTATCTAAACAATTAATCTTATAACAACTATAATGATTTGTACCATTAAAAACCCATGATGATGAGTTTAATAAAGAGGAATGAATTTTTATTCATTATAATGACCTTTTATGTATAGAGTTTTATAGAATTATTATAAATTACTAAATATACAACTCCAAATTAATTATAGACTCTGACTAAAAATATATCTCTAAATAAAAGGATTCTAAAATTTAAACTCATGTTTTTTTTAAAAATTCATTCTCCTTTTTTAAGAAAAATACCCAGAGTAGGATGGTATACGTTGATACAGTTTCAAATCATCCTTATACCTATTGAAATTCAAAAACATTGGGTGATTCCAAAATAAATATTGAGTGATATAAAAATTATACGTTCATATTATTCCATTTTTTAAAAAATTGATATAAATAATTACTTTTAGCTTTTCTCGTCATAGAAATTAAACATAAATATTCTTTTAATTACACAAGACATTGGTATTATTGAAAAAAATATAAATTGTTTTAATGAATATTGATGGAAAATCATAATCATGAGTGTTTAATATAAAATATGATAACATGTGAGAATCGTTCTCATGGAAAAAAACCTATAAACATTAAAGGTATATGAACATTTTTAAGATATATATATTTTTCATTTATTACCATTTGAAATAAATTTAGTATCCTAAATTCTTATATATAGAAATATAATGTAATAAATTTTCTCTGGGTAAATATACTTACATTCATCCTAAAAATCCCCAAAAAATAGTATCACCTATCCAAATAATTTTCATATCTCTTAGGAGTAACTGATCCCTGGAAAACTCTGTCAATTTACCTAATGCATTCGAGAGATATATCAAGCTTAGAAAAGTTTGATATAAAATTAACGAAAATAATATCATGAAAAAAAGACATAAACACTTCCCTTTATAAATAAAATTCATTTAATTATAAATTAATTTCTATAAGAAATAACAATTTCATTTTTCTCAAAAAATGTTTTTAATTTCGGTTTTCATAAAAAAACATTTTTCTAGAAACAAAATAACGAAATAGAAAGAATAAAATATTATTTAAAAAATAATTCATACATTTAAGGTATTTTTATAATTAATAATTCATATCTGGGTAGAAATGGATTTAAATTTTTATACATTAAATAGATTTTTTTTGTACATTTGAAAAAAATAAAAAAATAACCCATATGGAAAATTCAAAAAAAATTAAATTTTAGAAACTTTTAAAATATTTATGGAGAGTTGAATATTGTTTTAAAAAACAATTGGATTATATAGAATAATACTCTTGATCCATGATAAATAAATTTATCATGGATTAAAATGAGTTTTAAGAAAAACATTAAAACCTGATTTTTCAAAGAAAGCCATATCTTCGAGTCTGAATCTGCACACCCATTCATAAATTAATTCATAATTGAATTATATAAAATATTATCATACTTAAAAAATTAAATTAAGGAATTATTTCTTTATTATAATCCCTTTTATATCATTTTTTACTAGGTCTTATACATTTTCTTATCATTTATGTTCTTACCTTCCGATTAATGGAACTTCTGTTTATAATGGAAAAAACAACCTTGTTAGGGTAATCATGGTCAATGGGAATATAGTTCCACTATCTAATATATATTAAAAATGTAATTATTATAATTATAATACATTATATAAAATTATTGAACCATCCAATAATGCTATAAATGTGAAATTAATCAAATCACTTTGTGGAGGTGCTTGTCTAAACATATTAAAAATAGATTTTCCAATTGATTGAATGGTAAGAGAGTAAACAATATATTGTATTTATAAAGAAAAAATTATATGTAAAATTTAATTTAATTTAAATAAAAATATCACGGTAAAAACCTTTTTTATTCGGTGTATAAAAATCAAATGCATCGCTTCGTGGAGGGTGTTGTCTACATGTATAAACAAGAAAAGTGTTCATTTATTATTTAATGGGAAAGGTAATGGAAAAATGATTTTTTTAAAAATAATAATAATTTGTTATAGTTTTTACAATTATTTAACATATATCATAATTTCTATGATATGATTGATGGTTATTAATTAAAAAATAAATATCAAAATACCAAATTAACAGTTATACTTCATAGGGAAGCCTATATTAGTTACACTTTAAGCATTCTATAATGGTCTTTTAGGGAGAAAAAACCTATAGAACATATTATGGATGATTATGAGGGTTTGTTTTCAGATCATGGTTGATCAAAATGACTCATTAGATGTGAGAAAAAAATAGACATGAGGCTCTCATTTATATGATAGGAGGGTTGAAATCCTAAAAATATGTGAAATATTGAAATATAATATCATCTTATCTCATCTAAAATAGATCCAAAAAGAATTTGACCTTATTAATAAGTTCATATTCTATAATTAAATTCATGTGGTAAAATTGCAACATGATTCGGTGGAATTTGAACCATATCATTTAGTGTAACCCTGAAATTAATTCTTCTAACCATAACCATGGAAGAATGTTTTTCAATATCTAAGGGACATTTAAGATATTTTAAAACATCTATGTGAAAAAAATAAGTAATTCATGATATCAAATAAAAAATCCAATGAAAATTGAAATTTTACATGATTTTTATGATTTCAGAATGGGTTTAAAAGTATGGATAAACCGTATGTGCTATTTAATATCATTTTCATGACTATTCTCAAATATTGACATTGAAGACATATGGATAGCAATATAATCCGAATATTTAACCTTCTACCAACTATAACCATTAATAATTATCCATTAAATTCATGTTTCATCATAATTAACCACAAATGTATTATATTAAATGTATTTAAAACCATTTAATTTATTTATCTAATGTATACATAGGTGTTTCAATGGTGATTCATAAAAGTTCTTCATAATTTTACATAACTATAAAATAAAAATAAATTAATATATCAAATAAATATTCCTATTATTTAATAGTATCATTTATAATTATTTATATGTATTTATTATCTACATACATACAATGATAACATAATATTTGTGAGAGGGGGACATTTTTTAATTACTCTTTAATTAAAAATATATAATGGTCATAAAAAATACAGTGGGGAATTTTACTATATATTAGTAGTTATCATGATTATGGATGAAATTCCTATATACAAAAAGATTTAGGTTTGTTTTTGTGATTTTGAATCCATATCTTATAATTTCATCCTATGTTAACCCATTTTAACATTTTCTATAGTTATAAACAATTTCCATGGTTACTAAACATTATAAATTAAAATAGTATATACATTATTTCTTAATTTTAATTAAATATTTGGAAATATAGATTATATTTTCTATGATATTGTTTTTATAAATATTAAATAATAATTTTAATATGTATTTATAAAACACAACGAAAACTGAATTTTCAAGAAATTATTTTAAAAAAAATTCATACCAAAATCATGTAAAATGTTACTTTCCATTAAACTAACTGAATTATGACTACTAAATTTTAACATGTTGAACTTCAAATAAAATTTAATTTATAAAGGTTATTTATAATTAATTTATTTATTAAATAGAAATGATGTTTCTTTTCAAAACAGTTTTTTGACTATTCTCCAAAATATAAATATTAATAAAAAATTAAATAAATTACAGTATATTTATGAAATTATTTCAAAATTTATTACCATTTAATAAATTAAAATTTTCCAAATTTTTAGAAATTAAAAAAAAATATATACACAAAAGATGATAAAAGCATTTCTTTGAAAACAAATTTTATGTATATAAAATAATATTTCTAATTAATTATCTATAAAGAAAAAATATTTAAATGATTATATATTTTAATAAAAATGTGATCAATAAAGTAATTGAATTTTAACTTATATTAATAGAAAAAATATTTTATATTGATTAATATAATTTATTTTAAAAAAAATACATTTCACATTTAAATAATTTTTATAAAAAATATAATATTTAATATTATATACTCTTATTAAAATAACGTTATTATTAAATTGGATTTATTTATATATTTTTATTAATTATTGATATATACATATTTCATAATTAATAACCTCGTATTCATACCCAATAATTTCATTTCTAGGTTATACAAGAAATATCTGAATAAATATATTTTAATAGTATATCACAGTCCACATTATGCTCGATATTTAATGTGGTAGATGAAATCAGACAGAGAATTATTTTTAAACAATCATATAATCACCTTAATGGAGAAGTGCAGTTGGGGTTTTAGATGAAATGTGGATGGTTCTCGGTATGTTGAATATTCGGATAGACCAGGATACATTGTTAAATAATTTCAATGACACTTAAAGACCATAAGCATTATGTTTGGATCTTTTTAATGACCTATATATATGAATTTAATTATTTCTAGACAGAAAATTAATTTTAAATATATTGGGTGGTTTATATATAGAAAATATGTTTGGAATGGGAATCTATGATTTTATGTTTTTATAAGACGATTTTATTATATTCAGTTTGATGTTTGGTGAGATCTTGGGGTTCCTGGGAAACCATTGGGTGAAGGTGTGGTGGTTCGGATAGTGTAAATTTTTTGTAGTAGCATGTTCATGGTGTGACTATAGTCTTTTTAATTAATAATTTTTTAAAAACCAAAGGGGTTGGGGGTTACCTAAAAATTAAGATTCAGGGTGTTAACATCATTTTCCATTTATTAATATATATTTTACATTTTATGGAAAAGGGGGTTAGTACACTATTATTCTTGGATGAGTAGCATGTGTGGGAGGGATGATTGATGGACCTCCCTTACCTTCATCCCCCATTTTAGAGATGTTGGTTTTTGTGTTGATTTACTCGAAAATTTACGGTACAATGTTTCTTTATATAATTTTTTCATAATTTTCCCTTGATTCCATATATTTTAATTTCATTTTTCGTATTTTGGTTTCATTTAACCCTGATCCTGGTAAATTCACAATATAAAAATTGGATTTTTGTTTGGATTATATAGAGGATACCTAAAAAAATGTATGTATTTTGTTTCAATTGATTTTGGTGAGAGTATTTCTCCATATAGTTTTTTCAAAGGAATTTAGAAAAACATGATGAAATTACCCATTAGAACATGCATAATAATTTTTGATCTCTTATAGATTGGTTTGATTGATATTTTGGTTTGTAACATAGACTATTTCATGAGGTTTTGGTGGGTTGATAAATCATGGTCATTATTTATAAAATTATTTCTTTTTGATTTAAATTTAAAAATTTATTATAAAAATTTATAAATAATTATATATGTTTTTTGGGTGAGAGGCAGGTTCCCCAGAGCATGGATAAGGCATAGTGGTCATGAATTAGGTCATAAAGAGAATATATAGGTGTTAACTCCATGGTCTAGATCGGTGTTCCCTATAATAATATTACATATATTTGTATATATATGTGTGTTCATTCCTTAAAAATTGAATGGGTTCTATAATAGGGCATAATTACTGATAGTGTTCTTAGGCCATTTTATTGGGTGTCATTGATCCTTCTTGGATATATGATGGGTTATTTGGAACCGTGGAAATTTTGGGATCGGTTGACAACAATATCAATATGGGGAGAGATATTTGGTTAAATATTCTAGAGACCTCTTTGAGGTTATGGGATTCATATAGGCATGTGAGATGACCTCGGATGGGATCTTAGATCTATTGGTATATAATGAGATGCTTAAGGTTGACTGTTGAAGTACGAGATTATCATACATCTCATGAATGACTATAATCTACCTTCTGTGATCAGTAGTGATCATTTGTGTACATAGAGTGAGATAGACATATAAGTATAGGGAGAGAGGTATAATTCCATTATGATATATAATATGGGATGGATAAGAGTTTCATATAAGGGACAATCTACAAGACATCCATTAAAATATGTGATCCTAGAACCAGATGAGTATTATTCGAGGTAAGAAGGGATTGACATTTGAAATACAGGGGGGATTTTTTTGTACTAGATAACACCTATTGAGTATAGGATCATGTAATTGTGAAAATAGGGGACATTATTTGGTGGTGATCCAGGAATAAAAAGTGGCTCATCTTCAAGTGATGAATTCTCTAGACGACCAAGTGAGAGGTGTAGTGTGTTGTAGCCTGGGGTGTATTGAATGTGTTGATGGGTCTATACCTTCTAAGGCTTAGATCATGGTAATACTCAGAATATGGATGATGGAACATTAAATGAGTATTTTTGGTTTCAATATATTTATGAGAATGCATGGGATATGTGACATTTCCTCTAGGACCCGAGTCTCTATAATTGATGTGACCTTCCCTGAGTCTTAATGGATTAGTTAGTGTGATTTGTATGACCTATATATATTTTCTGCAGATGGGATCTATGAGAAACAAACTCACCACTGTCTATGGGGATTGGTCAATATGTATTGATTAAACCATTCCAAAAAAGTATTTAGTGGCATAAGTAGACCCCTAGTGAGGGAGGGGTCATGGTACATATTGGTACAAGATCGATGGACTATTCCTTGAGTGATAACGATGTGGGTCGTGATGTGGATTTTTTTCCATGTCATGTTTCTTTAGTAATTCGTTATAGGTTTGGATGATACCTTTCCATCAGAATTCATGTATAGGATGCGTGTCAGTTACAATTGTGCATAATAACCTGATAAATATATTCAATCATGGAGTTGCATTGGGTATGGTGGGGTTTATAGTGTCCTAGTATGCATGTGGATTCTTAAAAGTCATGTGCATCTTGTTGAGTACCATTGTGAACTGTTTAGTGAAAAACATATCAATGAAAATGTTTATTTTTTTAATTCTAATCATTCATTCAATTAAATGAATTCTTATCTTAGGTTTTACTATTGGGATCCTAATATTTTTTATAATCATATCATGTTTATGAATCTTAGTGCATGTGAAGACCATAAAAAAACAACTGAATTCATATAACATGATGTGTAGTGGATCTTTCTATGAATGAAAGAGGATATTAGAATTTCCGAATTGTGTCCTAAGGATATAATTAGGTACATCATGTGTGAATATTATTTTCATATATTTTGTATTCTCATAGTAGGAGAACAATTATCTGTTATTTATAAAAGAATCATGTATGTTTTTTGATTTCATTATATTTAATTTACATACTTTAAATGTTATACTAATAGATGTTGGATGGATTTTTATAAATTATTTTTTCATCATTATTTGATGGTTTATTCTCCTAATAATATATCTTAGGACCTCATCACTAATTTGTATCCTCCATTTAATGGGTAGGTGCATCTGAGCAACTAGAGGATCTCCGATCTGGGAACTAATCAGCGGCCTTGGGCTTGATCATCAAATTTAGTAAATAAATATTAATATAATATAAATGAAATTTAATATGTTATTAAATAAAATATTGTTTTTAACCAAAGATAAATAAAAATATTATGTCAATTAGATTGGGTGTTAATGATTTTTCAAGAAATCATGAATCTAATGAAAATGAATTTCTTGACTAAATATAGTTTTGTTTTTTACACACTATGTTGTTTTTTTATGTTCTCATAATATGGTTGTATTATCCCATTTGAAAATCTCATATTTTATTCACTTTTTGGTAATAATCACTTTTTGTTTCTCATAATCTGTTTTTTAAATGATTCATTTTTCTTTAAATAAGAAATTATAGGAAGCAAACATACACTCTATACATGTGGTATTTTTCTTCATTTCCTATATAAATAATTTAAAAAAATTATTTATTATAATTTATTTTCCTTTATTCCACTGATATATATTTTTATTTTATATATAATACAAATTTATTTCTATTACATTGATTGGGTCACTTCAAACTGATAAAATGTTCTAAAAGTAATTCATTCATCTTCTATTCCATTTGATATATTTTTCATCATTTTTAACAAAAAAAAACTAAATAATTTAAAATATGTGAATGTGGGAAATTTTATTATTATTCTAAATATTTAACATTTATTTTGATAACCATATTAAAAAAATATTAAAATAGCATTATATTATTGTTTTTCTAAAACATGAAAAAAATATGAAAATTATGTTTCATATTAATATTCTATTTAACATTTTGAATATATAAAATGAATTATTTATGAAAACTTCATTTTATTTATGAATCACACTCAAAATATTGATACGATATATTTTTGGTAGAAATAATTTTTGCAACATCTTATAAATTTTTTATCTACTAACTTTGAGATTTCTCCTGGAAATATTATATTACCCAATTAAATCCATATGGTTAATTTATATATTTAGTAATATATTTTATGATACCCACATATTTATGGTTATATCATCATGTGTGGGGGAACCCATGAATTTTTCAGCCTTCCATTATGTTATAACTTCCGTAGATGAGACCGTTAAAATACATTACAATTTTCAATTATTATGTTTGAGAAATTATCATATTTTGTGTTTCCACGGTCTGTTTTTTAGTGATTACACATTCTCATGAATTGATATATTTTATTCATACATTATTATCATTCAATGGATTGTTTTTCTATTATATTATCTAGGATGAATTTATCATACCCTATGATCACTTATTATTATTATATTATATTATTTAATGAATCATCTAATTCCTCTACTGATCATGTTTATTCTACTGTTTCCACAAAATTCTATTATGTTTTAATTTCTTAAGGAAATTATTTTTTCTAATATATATATTAATGCTATTTGATTAAAATTTATTTATGAATATTTCATTAAACATATGAGATTACATGCAAATTATACCATCCCAAAATTTTATGAAATATATTATTTGAAATAAATTTATATTATTTAATTCATTTAATTATATTAAATCCATATTTTATATTGAATGAAACTAAAAAATTTACTTTTTGGTTTAATCTACATATAGTTTCATTGATGAATTCTATTACCCTAAATCCTAGGTCTTGCTGAAAAATAATATTATTTTAATATCAATATGATAGTTATCACCAATCCCTTGGAATGGTGGGAATGAATGAGATTAACTAAATTACTAAAATTATAGTTTACAAATGTTTATAAAATGATTACATTGGTTACTAATTAATTACAAATGAAAATAAAGAATAATTGTATATAATGAATGTGTTTTTACGAACAAAATGTGTTTTAATGTTCATAATTTAAATTAATCACTAGTATATAAATATATAAATGTAATTTATAATTTATATAGTTAATAAAATGTATTATTCCAATAATATTTATAGGTTTATGATACCAATTAATCAAATTTTAATCATTAAATTTTGTATATTTTTAAATGAATATTCTACCACATTGTATTGGGGAAACTATTTTAAATATTATTTTTAGATATTTAATAATTTAAATATGAATGAATAATAACATTTTTTAAACTGGTTTCCAAAAATTTACTTTGGTCGATTTTTGGTATTCTTTTAATAACTGTTATATTTTGATGAATAATGTATGATGTCGAATTTTAATTGAAATTTTTTGTTCTTATAAATAATATATAGTGTTAAATTATATTTTTAATTGGTTTTAATGTATGAATAGAAAAAAATTATATATTTTAAATTAATTTATTTTTTGGAATTAATTAAAAATTGAAATTGTATAGAAAAAGAATTCAATCTTTTGAACCATTTTCCTTAAGTCCCTAGTGTCTCGTTCCATCCAGGGTAAAACTATTTATTTAATTTATTGAAAACTTTTTATGTAAATTTTGAAAAATATAATCCATATCTATAATTATAATAATTTATAAATTATTTTAATGAAAAATTAGATTTTTTTCAAATATATTAGTGATTGTAATAAAAATTAAATACAGCGATTGAGGTAACAATGAGTTTACATAGTAGTAAAACATTAATCTTAAGGGGAAAATGTTTCTCGAAACAAGTACAAAACAAATTTATTTTCTATTATTCTACCAAATAAAATATTTTATCTAATTGGTATCATAATTGGAGGAACATTATGTGAGGGAGATATCCCAATAACGTTTGCCTTTTTATATTTAAAAGAATGTCACTCCCCTTCTAATATATAAATGCACTCAACCTCCCCAATTATTCAATTATCTGAAGACCTCATTCATATCCAATACTAGATATGATATTTTACCAACATACCAACTCTTATAATATAATCCTCATTTAACATCCCGGTTCCGGAAGCCACACAATGGGTGCCCCAAACTCAGTTGGTCACATGAACTCAAGGGCATATCCCTAAATGCTAGAGGCTCCCGACTAGCAGTGAGGGACAAAGAATGACTGTGGGGAAACTATGAACCCATTTGTCAAAGTGTTGCATAGCAGAATAAAATATATAACATACAAAATTTGAAGCAGTAAACAACATCGAGCTGAAATGGAAAATAGAACTGAAGTAAAAGATAACCAACAGTCACATATATGATTATGCAACATGTCACTGATCCTAAGAAAGCATCCAAAATAGGATACACTGCACTTAGATATAATAAAGCTCAAGGGAGAAAAATATAGAAAACAAAACCAAAACAGTGCAATTGGAAGTCAGCTGCATCCCAAGCCTAAGCTCAGTCCCATGCTCTCCTACTCCTCTGCAATAATAATGTACCTATGTAGGGGCCCTTGACCTTATCGACAACTACAACAATATAATCTATTTGGGCCAAAGACATGATCTAAATAGGGTGTGATTTATAAATCTTAGTAGGAAACCACCAAATTCTTGTTCCCAACTGTTAGTGAAAATGTGCAACTGGAGTGTGCAATGATAAAATGTAGTAAACTAGGAAGTACTCAAAAGTATCTATCTCTACCAGCTAAATTTCCATTTTAATAATTATTCATCAATTCCAAGCCTGTGACTTAGCTTGGCAGATACAACATATGGAATCACTATAATGAATATTCAATGTAAAGGTTGTCCTCATACATGAAAATCCATACCCTTGGGCAAGATGAATTTAAACCCACAGGTGACTGCCCACAGGAATAATGAATATCACCTTCAGGCATACGAGATATTTCCCATAGGCACGAAAGGTACTACCCTCAGACATAAGAAATGTTTTCCTTAGGATAAACAAACACTTCCCTCAGGCATTCAATAAGAAAAACAATTAGTTGGGCCCATTCCAATGCACAGAAAAGAAATTAATATGTGTTTCCTCTCTTGAAAACTCAAAACATACTATAATCACGACATACCGATGGGTATCTTGACCAGATGAATAAACAATGGAAATGCACCCCAGGGGTGGCCCTGGATCCAATCAATGATCCCAAACAGTAGTTTACATTTATTCATTAGTTTACCTATGAAATATAATTATCTTAACATTCAAGTTCTCAACCACAAGACACCCCGAACATGGTCCTGTGGCATAGCGGTTCAAAAAATCAACTCGAAAATAGTAAGTAAACATATGACCACCTTCCTCGATCTCCTCCGATCGATATATGTGAAAGGCATCTCACAAAACAACCATGAACGACGTAGATCTGAGATATAATATTTCTCGTTCAAACACAAATAAATTCCCATAGGGAAATAATTGGAAGGAAAGACTCAAGAATAGGGAAGGCCTTACCCGCGTAGTCTAAATGAGATCGACGAGGGAGGAATCCGTGTTCCGGCATGCGATCGTGAGCTCCTCCCATCTACCAACTCCTCTCTCCCACTCTACATTTGAGTTTTCTGCCTCCTCTTCCGAATAGGGAGGCTACTACCTATTTTTAACAAAAAAAACACAACTACATGACGT